>JARQZJ010000099.1:1625000-2360000 GCA_030704895.1 Henosepilachna vigintioctopunctata
AGTTAATTTAACACACAAAGAGAAAAGTAAAAAGTCAATGTCATATTCCAGTTTGTCATTTCTACCAAAATTGTGTGTTGCTTATTTTGAATGAAATAATGATTTTTAACAGAAAAATAAAATTTAAAATAAAATATACTTAATAATGTAGTGATTCCCTGTTCAATTTCAGTTTATTTGATCTAGATTTAGGTAAATATATTTTATTGAACAAAAATCTCAGATGTGTTTGCTGCTTTGACTATGAGACTTCCTTCATAGTCAAAGAGAGACCTATACATTAATATGAAATCATTAATCAATTTAAATTACCTCATCACCAAAATTAGCCTGTTCAATTAAAAATACAATATTTTCTTAAAATAATTAAAGTTATAATTGAATGAGATCATTAAGATTTTGGAACATTAAATGAATCAATGCAAATCTGGAGGTACGCTATTGCACCTGCCCAGTCATGCAAAAAAAAGCGACACGGGCCTAGGTACCATCCTTTTCTCGAAGCAGTTCAGGCACTTTTCGAATACTATAACTTTTTTGTGAAAAAAATCTAGAAGCCTGAATTTTAAGTGATGAATTGTATGGACAGTCATGAGATAAATACGGTTAATTTCAAATTTCATCCAATTTGAATAGCAATTCTAGGTTTATTTGACGAAAATTATAAGTTTCTTATTTTGACCTGACCAGAAGCTTCAAATGTAGAATATTATAAGTTTTTAGTTCATAAATCAAGTTATAACTAAATTAATTTGTAATAATTGTAAATTCACATTTTCGAGATACATCAACTGCATAAATAATTCACTTTGTAATCACATAAAAATATGTAGAATTACGAAACTACATTTGTAGTGAACCTGTATAATGTAATGTATAATAGCACTATATACAAAAAAGAAATGAGATTCCATCCAAAACAAAACTTAAAAAAATCTCGCAACTCGAGTTCTTCTACCGTGAAAATTGTGAAATGCATGTAGGTAATACCAAGTCGATTAATTTATTTAGTCGCTACTCAAGGGACCTTTTGTCTTCAAGAATAACGTAACTAGTCAACCTAATATCTTCTTATAGTGAACATATCAATATTATATTTAATGGTGTTGGCGTTTACTTGATGTAGATCCATTATAATTGAATATAACTTGAATTCAAACACTTGAACTTATGATTTACACTTTATTGACTACATAGCATGACGCGTTTCGTCGTTACAAACGACTTCTTCAGATGCTTACAGAATAATTATTACTTATTTACTTAATTACAGAATAATACTTACAGATTATTCTGTAAGCATCTGAAGAAGTCGTTTGTAACGACGAAACGCGTCATGCTATGTTGTCAATAAAGTGTAAATCATAAGTTCAAGTGTTTGAATTTAAGTTAGATTCAATATCAATATTAAGAATATTCTGTTTTAAAAAGACTGATTGGGTCTTCGCATGAAAACACAATTTGTCTTACAAGTAATACCTACATATTATATTATATACGATTGTTTAGTGCGACTTCCAAGGTAATCTAGGTATTTCATTCAGAACATGAAAGATTTGTATGTTGACTATAAAATAATGTTAGGTTAGTTAATTATGTAATAACTTAAGATGGAAAGTACTTAATTAGGAACTAAATAAATGAACCTAGGTAGGTACTTGGTATTACGTGCATCTCACAACTTTCGAAAGTTGTAAATTGACCGTAACTTTACGGTGTAAAACTGAACTGCGGGAATTTCTACAAATATTGTTTCTGAAGTCATACTATTTGCCAATTCGCTACAAACCGATCAAGTTGAAAGTCGATCAAGGAACTTCAACGCTACGTAAGACACTAAACCCGAGTAATCTTTTGAATGCAAAGTTGAAGCGATCTACCAGTCTACGATGTCATATATTAGGTAGCGTTTATTCGAAACTTATATAAATAGATTATTCGAATGTTGTCAATGTTTTGAACATTATAACGTCTTATTCTCATACCATCAAAATTTTGAATGGTCTTCTAAAGTTGGGTAGGTATAGCTATTGTTATGAAAAAAGAAGCTACCTATTCACCAATAACAGATAGGTAAATAAAGAGAACTGTTAAGAAGGTAACATTCATTTTTAATTCAAATCTAATATTGAGGTTTATCTTATAAAGTAATCAACCTTCGAGATGTGTACCTACTGACTATAACTAAAGTGTAACCAACTTTAAACATTTTTTGAAATCTGTCATACAAATAATAATCTTAAGAAACAATTCCATTCGTTACAAATTATTGATATTCAAATCGGCTGGCATTTAAGCAATTGACTCACCTCACAAAAAATAATCGATCAAATAATAAATTCTATGAATCCAAATAGAGAGAAATAGAAGAAATAAATGTCCAGAAAATTCACATGTATTCACTATAATTTCCGACTGGCTCTAATTCTTCCGGATGATATTTAAAGAAGTGTCACTACGAAATTCCTAAACACATCTCGTTCTTCCACGATTTTTACGATACCGCACCCGACCCGACGTGTAAATCGTTTCTGAGCAAAGAATTTCAACTTCAAACAGGTGAACGTCATTACACAAGTTGTTGCGATGTTGTCACTTTTAAATAATTTCTGAAAGAAACTGATAATGCTGAGGGTGCGTGCAGCCATTCATGTGGAAAATTGTACTGACCAATTGATAAATGTCTACCGATGCATAAACAAACACAAACACAAAAATCGAAATCGGCCGTGGTTTAAATCTTTGGTTAATAGAGATATTCGTTGGAAAGCAAAATATAGTCTGTTTACAGATATCTAATTCTCTAGACAGACAAACATGATGCTGATATTTCTCGTTTTTTGTACATTGATAACGTTAAATCTATTGAATTGAATAAAAATCGAGATTTTGCCTTCTGTGTTCTATTTTAACGTTGGACGTTTACTTATTAATTGAAAAATGGCAAAACGTACCAAGAAGGTTGAAATCGTACGGAAATACGGAACACACTACGGAGCCTCCCTACGTGAAATGGTTCAAAAAAATTGAAACTACACAACATAATGAATATTCCTGCAGTTTTTGAGGCAAAGATGCCTTGAAGAGGTCAGTTGAAGGTTTATGGAGATGCAAAAGATGTATAAGAATTGTATCTGGAGGTGCCTGGATCTATTCACGACTGTAGCAGCATTTGTTAGGTCATCTGTAAGACGGCTTAAAGAGATCTAAATAAGTTCTCGGCATTTTTCAATACCGTGAAATATGACCTAACGGTTTCAAACGTAGCATATAACCTAACCTAACCTAACCTACCTAATGAGTTACAATGATGAAACGCTGAATCTCCGGAAGCTATTTTTAATGCTTTTGCAGAATATTTCAGTAAATCATACATACCCTCATTTAAATTTAATAGAGACAGAACAAGCGACTGAATAACGACAAAACAAGCCAATGAATATAAAATTTGGCGACTCTGAAGATAGTGAAACCTAAAAAAGCATCGGGCACTGATGATTCCTTCATTTATTTTAAACGATTGTGGCTATATTCTTGCCGCCTTTGATGTTTTTCTACAAAACATGCACAGTGGCGAACACGTATAGAAAATATTTCGCATTTAAAACTTTTAAAAATATTTTATAGTCCTATGATCAATGTTACCTATATACAATATCCTTCGAGAGGCTTCGACCATTCCATCCTAACCGATAGACTGAGAATTGAATTTGTTGAAGTTGAGGCGTGAACGCTTCGGCCTAACGTTTCTCTTCAAAATTTTGCACAATTCGATTGACCATCAATTCTTCTCAGCAAATTAAATATTCGCTTACCAACACGTAGGTCGGTGGCGGAATAATACATTTTATGTCACTTACAGCAGATCAAATGTCATGTCACATTCTCCTATCAACCTTTGATGTAATACTTATGATGGGTGTTGCGGTCGATGTTATATCTATTTTGATCAGCTATCAGTGATCTTGGCATGCCACGAACAGCGCAATGGGATGTCGTGTTATTTTCATGAACTTCTGTTGTCTACATAAATAGTTATAAATAATACTTCAGTTTTAGTTTGTTTCATTTGTTTATTATATATTAATATTGCAGTCGACTTTAATTTTATTTTTATTCATCAAATATATTTCGTTACTATATGGTCAACTTTTGCTGACGATAACGAGTGATTTTTTGAGAGTTGAGTTTTTCAAGTTGGCGGCACTGGTTGGTAATGGCATCCAAACGTCATCTGTTACAGTGAAAAGTTTTCAGTATACTCTGCCATTTCATCGTGGAAAGACAAACCAGCAACGATTGCAAATTGCTGAAATTTACTATCAAAATTCGTGCTCTGTGAAAAATTTTTATCGATTGTTACGACCATATTATGGTCGTCATAATCGACCTAGTGAATTAACAATTCCTGCTGTTATCACCAAATTTCGCACCAAGTTTACTTTGTTGGACATTAAACCATTGTCTCGCATGCGTACAGGGCATACTGAAGAAAATATAGCAGCTGTAACGTACAGTATCAATGAGGATCGTGAAATGTCAATTCGTCGCCTTTCTCAGCAATTGGGCATGTGAAAATCAACCACATGGAAAATTTTACGTGTTGATTTGGGTTTGAAAGCCCATAAAATTCAACTTCTGCAAGAATTGAAGCCGAATGATCTATCACAACGTCTAATTTTTGGCTCATTTCTGGCTTAACGGATATGTAAATAAACAAAACTGTCGCATCTGGAATGATGAACAGCCACATGCCAAAAAAGAATTACAGATGCATCCCGAAAAAACGACAGTTTGGTGTGATTTTTGGGCTGATGGCATCATCGGTCCATTTTTTTCAAAGACGACCGTGGAAGAAACGTTACCGTCAACGGAGAACGATATCGAGCCATGATACGCAACTTTTTTGCTCCAGTTGGCCTAGTTGAGCTTGATTGACATGTGGTTTCATCAAGAGGGTGCCACATGCCACATAGCTCGTGAAACAATGGACATGTTGAAGGATGAATTTGGTGAGCAGCTTATCTCTCGAAATGGCCCTGTGAATTGTAAAGTCATTAGTGTATGTGGACAAACCGAACTCGATTGAAACCTTACAGGATAGCATAACACGTGTAATTCGTGGGTTACATTCCAAAATGCTCGAAAAAGTGAGGCAAAATTGGACCTTCCGAATGGACCATTTGATACACAGCCGCAGACAACAATTACATGAAGTTATCTTCAAAATGAAAATGGCAAAGGCCAAATTATCAATTTCAATGAAAATTTTGAATATATGATGCAAATTGAGTGTTTTATTTGATTTGAGAAAAAAACTACGCTTAAAAACTCACCCATTATATATTCGCTCATACTCTCTCTCTTCGTGTTTTTTTGTTCTTTTTTTGTTATTTATAAATATTTTAGTACAATTTGTTATTTTTCTCTGTAATTGGATGTATATCTGTTGGGAAGAATTGTATTATTATTATTATTTTTATTATTATAATGTTCGAAAGATATTGGAAACTCGCACTGGTCCTTGAGTTGGACAGAGAAGTCATAGGTTATGATATAACTTATAATTTCCCAAAATTAATTGTGGGGTGCGAATTTTTGAGGTGGCTCAGACCTCTCAGGTCTTATGGTGTCGGCGCTACTGCATATGCATCAAATCGAGTACGATTCCTTTAGTGTGGAAACAATCAAGAAATTTGCTGAGTGTTTATGAAAGACTCATGACGATAATCCGTAATTTCTGCAAAGTCTTTGAAACTGTTCTACATGAGAAAATTTCATATCATATTAATCCGGTGATTTCTTCACTCCAACACGATTTCATCTAGGATCGTTCACCAAATACTAACATAATAAGTTCATAATATTACTGAATTAACATGCACCACTCAGTTCTTTGATGAGGGTGTTGACAAACTGATTGATGTGATATAACATGTGATTTTTTAAGAGCTAAGTTTTTCAGGTTGGTGGCACTGGTTGATAATGGCATCCAAACGTCATCTGTTAAAGGACAAGGTCTTCAGTATACTCTGCCATTTCATCATGGAAAGACTTACAAACGAGCAACGATTGTAAATTGTTGAAATATGTATCGTTTTTTATTCGACCATATTCAACCTGGGGAATCAACAATTCGTACTGTTATCACCAAAGTTTACTTTGGTGATAACAATCAAGTTTACTTTGTTGGAGATTAAACAATTGTCTCGTTTGCGTACAGTGCTTACTGAAGAGAATATTGCAGCCGTAGCGTACAGAGTTAATGAGGATCGTGAAATGTCAATTCGTCGCCGTTCTCAGCAATTGGGCATGTGTCAAATTGGACTTTCCGAATGGACCATTTGATACGGAGCTGTGGACAACATTTACATGAACTTATCTTTGAAATGCAAATGACAAAGGACAAGCTATCAATTTCAATGAAAATTTTGAATATGTGATGCAAATTGAGTGTTATATTCAATTAAAAAAAAAGCTACACTTAAAAAATCACCCTAAATATGGACTCTTCTGAAGCCTTAAACAGGTTTGACCACATTATTGTGTCAAGTGAAATAGACACTACTTTCAGGTTTTCGAAATATCTCATTAAAATTTTCTATTCTTACTTGATTGGAAAAAAGCAATATGTTTAGCAATATGGCATTGGGTATAAATCAGTTGAATAGTCTGTCTCACCTGGAGTGTACCAAGGTCCTATCCTTGGCTCTTTGCTATATAAAATGTTTATCTATGATATAATCGCTATCAGATATGTTTTCAACTGGTAATAAATTTGATTTTTAATCTACGATCCAAATTGATTTTCGTTCTCAAATTTATTCGACTACGATTTTTTATTGTAATCTCTCTATGTGCGTTTTGGAAAGCGTGATGGTTGGAGTTTCTACTTGTAATTCCAAATACTCCAATTCTAAAAACACTACTCTTGAGAAACGAGTTGTTTATTGTTCATTCAAATTGTAAATTGAACTAATACTGAAAATATATCGATATCATATCCGGCAAAAATTAAAGTTCTTCTGTGCGGGATTGTGAGTAGGTATACTTAGGTCGAGCAAATTTTACTTGAACTTGTTTTGAGTGCAATAAGCATTAAAGTCGGATAAAATGTTAAAAATTTTCATATGAAAAATGCAAGGATAATGAATTATATACTTTTCAAGTATTAACTATTTAAACGCTTTTTCATGGTCGCATCAACGGAACCATTGTTTTTTGATTCATTTAATTAAGATGATAATATTAATAGTAACAACTCATATACATGCACATAATGACGCCCATCAATGACTTGACGCCATTCTAAAATTATCTGTTCATGGAGGTCGTTTGAAGAAGTACAAGGAAAGCAATACTTAGAAAGTGGGCATTGTTTGTGATCAGATCAAATCAAATCAAATCGATTACGTTTATTTTTCTCTATGTCTGGAATATATTCTGTTAGGTAAATATGTAAGAGAAAGGAGGGTAAGATGTCGAAGAAGGTAAGATGACGAATCGTTTATGATTTCATTAACGGCTAAAAGATGGAGGCAGTTTAGCGTGGCAGTGTACATTTATCAGGCAAAAGTTTCAACTAGACCGATTAGTCATTTAGCATTGACAGTATAACTCAAATTATAGATTCACGCCTATGCGTTGTAAAATTTGGTGACTATGGAAATACTGTTTTCACACTATTGATTGATTGAGTGGTATTCATATTCTAAAATAATTATACCTTTATATCCATACCTTTATAGCACTTCTTCATTAATGCATCCTTGATAACAATAGCACCAGTTTTCAGGAAAAATTTTCAGGAGAGATTTGACATGGAGCACTTGAGAAAATTAGATCTAGTAGTCTACCATTAATATTGACTAAATTATTGAATTGATTGAGATTGTGAATTGCTCAAAAAGACAAAAAATTGAAAAAAAGTAGACAAACAAGGTTAAACCTTCATTTTTATTTGTTCACTGATATTGTATTGTATATACTATACAATTTTATATATTATATACTATCCACAAAACTATGTCTTTATGCATCGAATCTATGCTAATTGCAGAGGCACTCTTATGGATTTGAAGTAGGCAAATCGTTAATCAATTCTTGAAAATCTATAGTATTAGACATAACACATTTTATGGATATCAGCGACAAACTGGTTGGTCTCTCTTGAAGTATTTTCTCAATTCGTTTTTCATCATTTTCAATTTTTTTTAGGTTTCCCACTGCAGTTAATTACCATACATATGCTTGAAGATATTCTCAATAAAATTTCTACGTAAGGGAATACGTCTTCAAATTTCTTTGGCTTTGAAAGCCGATATATTTTCTAAATACTGTTAGGTCCTTAATTTTCATTCAGAACGGTTTTTAAGTATTCTATTAAATGCCGACATTCTATTTTGTCATCCATATCTTTATGATAGATTGCAAAAAATTCTTTGCAAATATGTCGCTTCTCTTCAGAACTTTAGTTTCGAATTAAAAATAATCAAATGTATCCCTAAGAACACTAAGTGAACAAATTAGTTGAAACGTTCAGTGTTGATATTTTCTGGGAAGCTGATTACCTGTTCTGTCTATTCTTTCCAATGTAGATTTCCAAATTTCTGTACCTGTATCAGAATCATTTGCGATGATCATAAAAGCTTCTATTAACTAATTCTTTGTAAAATTGATGACTTCAATCCTCTGAAACTGAATGTTGGATGGCAAATATCAAAGACAATCCAACATGTGACAGGGTGATATCAAATAGTCGCACCAACGAAATACAAAGAGAGACATGACGTCGTAGCAAACATTGTTCATAATGAACTGGCATTCAAATTACATATAATTCAGAAGAAACAGGTACCTTACTATAAATACATTCCGGAGTCCATTTTGCAGAATGATGAGTTTAGGCTGAACTGGGACCGCACATCTTGACTGATCAAACAGTTCTCCTCAATAGGCCTGACCAGGTCCTGGTTGGCAAAAAAATTAGGGAAACCATATTTATTGAGGTGGACATTCCTAATGTGAACTGTCTAATTGAGAAGAATGCCGAAAAGTATCTAGAATATCGAGAATTTGAAGTGCGAGGGATAGACAGTGGCAAATAAACGTGGTCAGGATTGTTCAAATTATCTTGAGATCCACTGTTATAATCCCGAAAAATCTGCTGAAAATTATCAAAGAACTAGGGTTCGGCCAACATACTCGTATTTATAAGAAACTAGTTGACCCTGCGAACTTTGTACGCCCATTAATTTTTCTCTGAATATTTTTCAAAAAGCCGGAAAGACATGTTCTACTATTTGTGCTACACATTCTTGTTTTCAATATTTATCCCGTGTGGAGCTAGGGACTTAATCACTTACAAAGGGAATGCAATACTTCATGTTCTTTCAAATCGATCGAATTATCAAAAAATTCCAATATTAACTCGTTTGTTGTATTGAAAGTAACCTCTCCGTTCTATAGTTGAACGGCACGTTCCTAATTTCATATCAAGTACTTGTCCCATATATCTCATCATTAATTAAATGAGATATTTTTTTTTGCTGGATATAAGTCAAAAAATGTTCAGAATTCAGTTCATTTCCGGAAACCAATGGATATAGTGGCTCTGGTAGCTGTACCAATAGGGTCTGTTTGAATTTATTCTTCGAGCAATATTTTGACGCATCATTGGTAGTATTTTATCATCAATAAGAATTAAACTTTGCCTTGCAATATTGACACACAACGTTTATTGGTCCAATAGCAACGATTTGCCGTGAACTGTAATCTATTTCAACGTTATAGTTGAATGCAGGTCGATAGAAGTTAAACGCAAACTTTTCATATTGTTAATTTCGAATCCATCGATTCCGTTCAACTTCATTCTGAGCTTCGCGTTGCTCGTCACTTTGACTTGCTCTTCTATATCTTTGACTTGCTGCTTCGCGAGTTCTGCGACTTAAGTTTGTACATCTAAAAGCTATCATTTTTAAAAACGAAATGTCAACTGTAAGTTAAAGAAAACTATGTATTCTTCTTTATAATCAAATATACCACGTGCTATGTTAATAGTGTGTATGTTATTCAAAGTTACCAGAATTTTATATTGAATTGAATTTGTAATATTAGTCGTGGTAGCTCTGAACTAGCCGAGATGTGTGATAAGATATTCAATTTGTTTACATCCTCTTTTAGAGAATTAATAATTATTTCTTACTTATATTATTAATTAATGAATTCTTAAATTTTCTAATTTTACACGCAATTTTATGAATTTTTTCTCTGAAAATTAAAAAACGATTGTATGGAAAAATGAATGAGTTGTTTTTAGGGTTTTCCCGGCAATCATTCGAATTTTTCCCGCCGTAAAAACCATCCTTATACTCGGACGAACATTTCAAAAAAAGAATTGGCAAAATTGGTCCAGGCGTTGTTGAGTTATGCGCTTACCAACACATTTTGCGATTCATTTTTATATTATAGATTACAGAAATCGGTAGTACTTGCTATAGCAAGGCCTGTCAGGAAGTTTCTATGGCATAACGGAAATCAACGACGCGAAAGCGCTCCCACAGCGATTAATCCTTCTAATATATAATATCTGGGACCAGTAAAAGTTCCCATGTGAGGAAGTGTGAAAGCCGTCAGGCTTGAAATCGGGATAATAATATTAATGTTTATTAAATTCCGATAAGATAACTGAAATTATTATTATATAATTCAAGAACTAATGGCATGTTACATTAATTTAACAGAGTCAATATCAATCTGAGCAATGAAAAAATAACAATGAGATCCTCGAGGGCAGACTTAGTCAGTATTTTAGTGCTAGGCGAAAATATCTGGTACAAAGACCCGCTGTGCGAGAAAAAATGCAACTTCTGACAGACCGTTATCGTTATTTCTGGTAAAATCATAATTCTACCCCTATTTCCTGAGGAGTTGGTGTGGTTCTTGATATCTGCCAATTTATAATATTTTTTTAAAGAAATGCAACTGTCTTGAATCCATCACGCCAGAATTTTCAAAAAGTGGATCCGTGAAATATCGATAACTCCTGTTGAATATAATTTTTGAAATTCATTTTTGTGTTACTTTGTGTACATCCCAATATTCCCTAAGACAAATGGGACTGCATTAACACTAGACAAACCTATTTTGAAATATTTGTGCCGCACCATCTCAGAAATTTGAACCCGGAAATGTAAGATTTTAGTGTACATAGCAGGTTTTCAATGTGGTAGTTCAATCTTAAATGACAATCTAAGTATATGCCCAAGTATGTTATTTTCGTAACTGTTCTGATAATGCATAGAGCCTCCTTATTTTTAATCTCAAGCATTTTAAGCTAGAAACCAATGTACCTTCACTAGTTATCGACAAAATTTAATTTATGTATATCCGTAATACAATCGGTTCCAGTATATTACCTTGCGGTACTCCACCCTTAACCTGATACAAAGAATTAAATGAATCCCTATCTGGACACACTGCCTTCTTTTCATAAGATCAGTTGTGAACAGGTTTAGTGAATGAAAATGCATAGACATGGTTTTGACTAATATAAACATTTATATATTTTTGAGGTAAAAAAGGCTAAAGCACTTCGGAATCCAAATTGTCAATCACCAAGAATCCTGCAACTTTCAAGGAACTAAGTTATTCTAGTATGTATAATTTCTTTAATCATCTTGGAGAGATTGGAAGTTAGAGACAGGGTTCTATAATTACGAGACTGCTTGTCGCCAGCTTTGAATAGCGGTTTCACTAGAGGTATTTATAATACTTGTAAAGGTTAGCGCTATATATACAGAAATATTTTTCAGCGTGGTGGTCGTTATACTATCTAATCCTAGTGCTTTAAGCTGAAAAGAAGTATGATATGGAAGTGGAAAATTTATATGAACTAATTTATTCCACAATGAAGACGTTAAGGAGCGATAGTATTACTATTATTTCGGGAGATTTCAATGCCAAAATTGGTCGAGGACAACGCACCGATATAGTTGGCAATTTCGGGCTTGGTGACTCCAACGAGAGAGGTGATAGACTCTACGAGTTCTGTCAGGACTCAGGGATGATAATTGCAAACACATTTTTCGATCTACCCAAACGAAGACTTTACACCTGGCAAGCCCCGCGCAGTGATCTAAATAACTCAACACCAGCTAGAAATCAGATCGACTACCTACTGATAAGTAGGCGTTTTAAAAACATAATTAAAAATTCCAAAACTTACCCTGGAGCTGATATTGGCTCGGATCATAATCCCCTTGTGGCTGAACTGTCGTTAAACTTAAAAGCTAAAAGGCAAACGAAACCAGCTAGAGCAGTTGATGTAACGAGACTAAATGACCCTGAAGTCAGACATATTGTTGCCGAAGAAATAAACAACAGGTTAACAAGGCTGCAGGAGAATCAGTCCCAGGATACAGAGGATATAGAGACTCTCTGGAGGGGTATCAAGAATATCATTGTAGACACATGTAAACTACACCTCCGTGAAACCCTTAAACCCAAGAACAAGTGGATGACAGATCACATTCTAACCCTTATGGAGCAGCGTAGACTGGCGAAGAACAAACCTGACAAATACAAAAAAAATACAAAAGATCATAAGAAGGGAGATCAAAGAAGCCAAGCAGAGATGGATGGAAGGGGAATGTGCAGAAATAGAAGACCTATGTTACAAACATGATACTTTTAACATGTTCAAAAAGGTAAAGGAAGTAGCTGGACTTCACAGGAAGAGAACGACTATGTCACTAACAAATGATCGCAACCAACTAATTTTGGAGGAACAAGAATTAAAGAACACATGGACAAGCTATATAGAGGCCAACTTTGAGGATGAAAGAGCTGACGTGGTATATGTGCATGAGGGCACGGTACCAACAATTCTTAAATCCGAGGTGATACATGCATTCTCTATAGCAAAAAACAGGAAAGCATCTGGCCCTGATGAGATTCCGACTGAGGCTCTAAAACTCATTGCAGAGGAAAATATTGATTTAGTAGTTAAACTTTTTAATAGTATCTATGAGACAGGTGAGATTCCATCTAACTGGTTATCATCAACCTTTGTTGCTCTACCTAAAAAACAACAGCCAAAAAAATGTAGTGATTATCGCTTAATCAGCCTTATGTCCCACATGCTCAAAGCATTCCTAAGGATCATGCACGCTCGCATCAGACGTAGATGTGAAGAAGATCTGGATGATTCTCAATTCGGTTTCAGAAACGCTTTCGGAACGCGTGAAGCACTTTTCGGAATGAACCTTCTCCTCCAAAAATGCCATGATCAGCGGAAGGATGTATTTGCATGCTTTATCGATTATGAAAAAGCCTTCGACCGCATACAGCACAATACACTTATTGATGTGCTGCGGGGGGTTGGAATAGATGATAGAGACATGCGTATAATTAAAAATCTATACTGGAATCAAACGGCACAGATAAAAATTGGCAATATTAAAACAGACCATATTAAAATACAGCGTGGAGTAAGACAGGGTTGCATACTGTCGCCCTTGCTCTTCAACCTATACTCTGATCGAATATTTAAGGAAGCATTGGAAGGAATATCACACCTCGGCATCAAAATAAATGGAGAGCCAATAACAACAATCAGATATGCTGATGATACAGTGATTTTGGCAAACACAATCGAGGGACTACAGTTGCTTATAAACCAAATCGGTGACGTGGGAGAGACGCAAGGTCTAAAAATCAATATAGGAAAGACCAAATTTATGATATTCAGCAGGCAACCCCACAATGGCACCACCCTAGAACTTAATGGAAGCCAAATCGAACGTGTCTCTAAGTTCAAATACCTTGGTAGTATTATTACAGCAGATCTGAACCCGGACTGCGAGATTAACTGCCGAATAGAGATTGCTCGGGCAACTTTTAATAATATGAGATCCTTCCTTTGCAAAGACAACTTGAATCTGAAGTTAAGACAACGTATGGAATGCTATGTATGGTCGGTATTGCTGTACGGAGTAGAGACGTGGACTCTGAAGGTCAGGACGATGAACCAACTGGAGGCATTTGAAATGTGGCTTCACAGAAGAATGCTTCGTATTCCGTGGACACAACATGTTACAAACGAGAATGTATTACGAAGAGCAAACATCCAAAAGCAACTCTTGGCGATCGTAAAATGCCGAAATACATCATATCTGGGACATATTTTGAGAGGTGATAAATATCGTCTACTACAGCTCATATTAAAGGGCAAGATTGAGGGGCGCCGTGGAACTGGAAGAGAGAAACAGTCGTGGCTCCGAAATATTCGGGATTGGACCGGCATTAGAAGGGCTGGTGAACTTTTCCGCTTGGCGGAGGACCGTACAGCTTTTGCCATGGTGATCGCCAACGTCAGGGAGACCGGACAAGGCACATGAAAGAAGAAGTGCTTTAAGCGGTTTTAGTAATTCTATCACAATCTGGATCTAAATCTGTGTGACGCGTTCAAGAATAATCTGCACAGGGTTGATATTTGCTGGCAGCTTAAGAGTTTTCTCCTTATTTCTTATTTTTTCTGCTAGCTTAGGGCCGATATTCGATAAAAACTTGTTGAATGCTTTAGCTATCTTAGCGTTGTCTGACGTATTTCCAAGTTCGTCCTCTATGGTCATAATTTTAGTATTCTCCATTTTTTTATTTAGTAATATTTTCCATAATGACTTTGGATCATTTTTATTTTTTAGAATTAGATTTCTATAGTAGGGTCTCTTAGCGGTTTCAATAATTTCGTCCAGGTTGTTTTTATACGAGTATACGCGATAGTTTCCTGAAAGACGATTTGCGTTTGATTATATTTTGAGTTGTTTATATAAGTAAATAATTTTTAGTATTAATTCATTTAATCATTCCATCAGTAATCCAGACCTTGTTAATTTTTTTAAAAATTATAATATTAGTATTCTTTTTCAATAGATCATTTAGTATTTCCATAAATTTTTCAGTGACGGTGTCAACAATCCCTGTGATAACTTCATTCCGCGAAACTTCAATCAAGTCAGTTCTCAGTTCATTATGATCAATTTATTTATATATAGTTTCCTGTTTCAACGGTATATAAGTGCGTGTAGTGTTTTCAATATAAAACATCACTCCATAGGAAATTAAATCAATTTTCATGATAATTGGTCAAATTCCTTCTGGTATTTCAAAAATATATGATCTATACAAGTACCACCCTCAGGTCGTTTTGTAATTTGAGTTGTTGTTGCCGTGAAACCATGTTCAGTTAAAATGTTTCTATATTATAAATCTTGAACGCTGCTGGTGGGTAGGTCGATACTAGTGTCAGAAGTGGAACGTAATAGATAAATGCCAACAACAAGATCCACAACATATATGGAGGCGTTAATGAAAAAATTGATAATCCAAATGGAAGAAAAGCGAAAACAAGACAAGCTAGAGGACGAAAAACGATGAGAGCGGGAGAAAGTAATGGAAGAAAAACGGCGAGAACAGGAGAAACTTGAAAAAGAGAAACGATAACTCGAGAAAGAACAAAGGGGAGAACAGGAGAAACTTGAGAAAGAAAAACGACAATTCGAGAAAGAACAACAGCGAGAACGGGAAAAATTAATGGAAGAAAAACGGCGAGAGCAGGAAAAACTCGACAGATAAAGGCAAAGACAGGAAGAAAAACATTGCCTCTTAAATATGATGACAAAACTGGAACAACAAAGACAACAAGACAAACAGGAATTACGAGATGAATTTAAATCGGAAATGAGTCAAGTAAGGGATGAAGTAAGTCAGATACAATATAATTTAGAGAAACTATTAGCTATTGTTGACAAACAAGAAGCAAAGTCAAGTCAAGTACCTCCCCATACATTTTCCAAGCCACCAACATTTGATGGAGAATATCTTCACAGAAGACAGTTTGAAGCAGCAGCGTGAATAAACTGTTGGTCTGACAGTGAAAAAGCAGTGCAACTAGTTCTGTCACTGAGAGGTGAGGCTGCCAAACTCCTGCAAAACCTGTCATTAAAAGAACAACAGGACTATAAGACATTATGCAAAGTTTTGGAATTGAGGTATGGTAAAAGCCATAGGGAGTTGCTGTACCAAACTAATAAAAAAATGTACTGAACTTGAAGGTAGGAGGCAAGAAGGAAATTATTCCTCTCAGGAATTGCAGACTGAACTTGAAAAATTGACCCGACTGGCTTATTCACTTTCTCCACTGAAAGAAATGATGGAACAACTGAGTGCAGCATCTACAACTGATTGACCAAAAACAGAATATAATGCTTTGGTGAGAGGCCTGTAATTCGAAGCAGCCAGAGTTACAAGTGAAGATCAGTCAAGCCATAAAGTTCGACAGGTACAAATAGAGGAAGACACAATAAACAAATCCCCTATTATGTACAAACTAGATAAAATTATTGAGGCTTTGGGAAAGAATAGAATGTCCTTTAAAGGAGAGTATTATTTTTGTGGTAAATATGGGCACACAAAAAAGAATGATGTTTGAGTCCTAGTAGAACAACGAAATACAGAAGAATGAGAGCAGATCGGTCTCTTCAGTCCCTAGAACAAATCAGGAAAACTCCACCAGTCAGAGTAAAGGGGCAAGCTCCGACTGAAAAAAAAACGCTCCCAGGACTGTTTTTTAGAACCATTTCAAAAGGAAGCTCATATGTCAATGGTATAATATCAGGACTAAAATAATACTAACATAATTGTGGATAAAGTGGGGACTATAATTACACCATTGTAAAGTCATATTACTCCCAGAACAGCAACTGGTGAACGAGGCAATCTTTATCGAGAGGCTAATTTCCAATTTCTGTTGGAAATTGGAGGACGATTGCAAATTTCACACAAAGTGTTTGTAGCAGATATAGCAGATGATTTAATTTTGGGAATGGATTTGATAGAAAAATATGGCTTAGTGTATGAGAGTTATACAGGAATTCTGATAGGAATATGTTCCATATATTAGTACCTGTAAGAACCCGTGTAAGAACCATGTAAGCTTGAGAACTGTTCAAACTGTTGAAATACCTGCTTGTTCAGAACAAATTATTTATTGTAGTCCTGAAAACGACTCTGGGTGGTGTGTTGGACTTGTTGAACCCAATTCAGACTGTACTGCATTTATAACAGCAAGGACATTAATTCACACAAATCAAGAAATTCCAGTAAGAGTAGCAATTAGAAGTACTGAAAACTTGAAAATTGGCAAAGGGAAAACAAGAGCCCCAACTGAACCAGTATCTTGAAAAGCTCGTTGTGAAGAACCATCTGTTTTACCTACTTACAAGAAGAACCCCATAAACTTATCATCTCAAGTACAACACGGCGAGGAGAAGGTCATCGATAAAGTGACAGTTGAAAGACTGAGAATAAAAGTGTGGTTATTCAAAACAAGTGTATTAGTTGTTCATTGTTAATAAATAATTTCAGGAATATTTGCATATTACCAATATATTTACCAATTTCACTGGTTAAAAAAATACTAGATTTCTTGCACAACAGCTGTAACCAAAAAACATAGAATATTATTATTTGTATATTCTGTGCCAAAATGATTTCAAATATTTATTGAGCTCTCTAGTTCTCTGAATTGTTAAAGATGTTCAGATAAAGTTATCTAAATGAGTTTGAAAAGATAAACATATTTGAAAAATTTAGTATACCAAAAATTTAAATTTGTTGCCACTTCATTAGTAAGGCGAGATAAGGAAAGTTATACCCAAAGAAATGATTAAAATGCAGAATATTTCATTGGAAGGAAGTTCATGAGATATCGAGAGCAGAAAAATAACTTATTATATTACAAGTTCTAATTCATTTGAACATCTTGAGTTTAAAACTCTTGTGCACTGAATATGACGGAAAAACCATTTGCTTGTACTGAGGATAATTGCAACATGAAATTTACTAACGAAGATCACTTGAACTCTCACCAGAAAAAGCATACTATGAGTTTTAATTTGGAAATTTGCACTAAAAATAATGAAACAGGTATATATAACCTGTATATTATATATTGATGAACCTTCATTGAAATGTCTGAATTAAAAAAAACAAATTGCTCTGCTACAAATGAATGTTGTTTTCCACATCATGTAGTATTATCTCCAGCTCTGTCTGATATATATATATATATAT
Source organism: Henosepilachna vigintioctopunctata (assembly GCA_030704895.1). NCBI lineage: Eukaryota > Metazoa > Arthropoda > Insecta > Coleoptera > Coccinellidae > Henosepilachna > Henosepilachna vigintioctopunctata. Next base: position 1,643,136 of record JARQZJ010000099.1, read on the forward strand.
ATATATATATATATATATATATATATATATATATATATATATATATATATATATATATATATATATATATATATATATATATATATATATATATATATATATATTTCTTTTTTGTCATTTATTTATTTGGTTTGTTTACAGCAATAATGGTATCAGATGAAACTCCAACTCCTACCAGCTTTTTCCGGAACTGTGAAGAAGTTGGATTATTCCAAGATTTGCAAAATGTCAATCCTTTTGAAGAAACATTCAAAAAAGCATTACAAAGTTGTGAAAATGGTGCTTCTAAACAAGATTCTCTTACCACTTCTGAGGATACCTTACACACACCTCATGTTTTTCCAGTACCAGATGAAGCACCTGGTAAAAATGTAATGAACGATAATAATGAGTTGTCTATTATGAATTTTGTTGAAATACCACAACTTAATGATAAGTTAGAATTCATACCTGAGTTAGATTCCAATATGAAAGTAAGAGAAAAGCAAGAAAATTTCAGACATAAATTAAAAGAAGCACTATTGCGAAAAGATAGACGGAAGTATTTTGATAGTGAAAATTCTTTGCCAATTGATCTCCCACAACCCCCCAATTTTGTTGTTATAGATGAAGTTATATATGCAAATGAAAAAGATAATAATAAAAATGTTAATTCTCCTGTAGTGACAGACATGAAAAAAGCATGTGAAAAATTAGGTACCTCATCTAGTCAAAAATCAAGTATTGAAAAAGTTCGTGAAATGAATAGAGCAGCTCAAATGAGATGTCGAGATAAAAAAAAAAGATATTATGATAGAGTAACTAAGGAATTGTCTCAGTTGAAAAATGAAAATATTCATTTGAGAAGAGAAAATGCTCGTTTGAGACAACATACAATTACGTTATGGAAAACAATTGAGGAACTGGGAGGAATCCAAGAAAGTCAAGCTGATATTCTTGATGTGGAACTTGTCAAGGAGATAACTGGTAAGTTGTTGCTAAGTAACTTTTATGTAGATAGTTGTTATCTGTGATAATTTCTTTTATATATTAAAGTGTTTCAAAAATAATCCAAATAATCACCAATAAAAGTCATTTTACAGTTTCTCTTTTGTGTTAACTTTCTATCTTTGGTATAATTTGTAAATAAACTCAGTTTATGCAGATTTCATTATAATACTTATATTGGATTGATAATTCAAAAAGTTTCAAAATTTAACTTAAAAAAGACTCAAAAGAACAGAGTCTTCATAGAAGTATTCATCATAAAAGTTTGCATGAATACTCTGAGCCCTAGAACAAATCGAATACTTAACTATTCTTTTCAAAAACGTTTATATCAGTGCATGTGGTGATATAGTCTTTTCAATTCAATAAACTCACGAAATATTAGCAAATAAAAGTTGATTTGATTAAATTCGATTGAAATTACCTTATCATGTCAGGTGAAATGAACAAAACCGTTGCACAAAACACACACTGTGTTTTGTGCAACGGAAAAAAGAGACAGAGTATTTTTATTCACTGACAAAACAACGGAAACATGTCGAAATATATTACGTTAACGAAGACAGCATAACCTCAAAAACGTTAAATAAAACTAAGATCTATATATTCATTGTGCCTTCTATTACATTAATAAAGATCTGTAACTGCAGATTTCCCTCGTTAATGACAGTACCTTTAATCTATTTTTCAGAAACTATTTTTATGTGTATATCATCTCCAAGAATTGTCATAGATATAAATAAGTTAATACCTTATACTGAAGAAAATTTCTAATTATTTTTGTTAACGCAATGCTGCTGTCTGCCAAGTCAATATATATGTATATATATATATATGTATATATATATATATATATATATATATATATATATATATATATATATATATATATATATATATATATATATATATATATATATATATATATATATATATATATATATATATATATATATATATATATATATATATATATATATATATATATATATATATATATATATATATATAAATATGTATATATCTAAATATATAAAATAACAGTCTTTCAGGAGTCACTCCCTAACTGTTTGGGGGTGTCAGAAGTAAGGCTCATTAACAAATAAATTTATATCTTAGCAATAAGCTGTACAATTTTACAATATTTGAGAAATTTACATCTCATGGAAAAAAACATCAATATCAATATCAAAACCTATCAATATTAATTAAACATTTATAATTACAGTCCATTTTATTGCATGGAATACTTTCACATCAATTAACACCCAAATATTATAGATTAATTAATAATATATAAATTCTTGATCACCAAGCATATATTCAAATATTTATATATTTTCAGCACAAGAAGTGAATCCGAGAAAGTTACCAGTATTAGCACCTGCAGGAAAAGTCCTTTTAAGCAAGAATGAATCTATTCAACAACCTGTGATTTACAATTTAGTGCCTGTTCAAGTCTTAAACATAGTACCTAATTCAACTGAGAAGATACCCTTGACCACAATTCCAAAAATTGTTGGGGAAACAAAATCAAGTAAATTGTTGCCTAGAATTTTGAAAAGGCCATAGTTTTCCAAAAGAAATATCATGAATTTGGTAAGGGACACATTATCATTCAAATTTGAAATTTGTAACTTGATAGTTCATAGTTAATTTGAAATTGATGAATCATTGTTTTTGACATCAAGTTTGAAACTATAAGACTTTTCTGTGGAAAAATAACATTTTGATGTGAAAACTGATAAGTTAGTATACATTACCATGTATATGGTAATGTATACTAACATACATTACCATGTATATGGTAATGTATACTAATGTATACTATAAGTGCACACACACATACATATAGTTCTTGTGCAAATGGTATAGAATGAAATATTCAAGAAAATCAATATTAGAAAATACATGCGAAAAATTTAAATTAATCTAAAGAATGTCGTAGTAGAGCTAGTTGTGTAACGGTATATGATGTGATGCCTTCATTCTTCTTCAATGGATAAATGATAGAGAAATATTAAAATCGATGCCATACTTGATGGAAGCATATCTGTTTTGTTCTACAAGGAACCCGTCCATCTAAGTGAGGCAATGATTTCAATTTCCAAACACCTTATGACCCTATGTGAACAACCACAATGTAAAGAATACTTATTGATAGGAATCAATAGAAAACATATCTCAGATCATAGATACACCAAGCATCGAACGTTCACACGTATTTTCCAAATTCATATATTTATTACTATTATATTTAATTTATTTTTTTCGCGTTATTTTCAATTTAGTAGATACCTACAGGTATCTAATATACACTACAAATAACAAATTAACAGTATCGAAATAGATCAGTTTTGCATTAAGTGGAATTTTTAGAGTTTTTACTCAATTAATATTTTTTAAAGAATTCTTCATACTATGGGCAGCGTCGAAATGAATTAGTGAAAGTTTTTTTGAGTTAAAAGAGGCTAGAGTATTAATGTAAGAAACAATAGGTCGCATTGGGCAAATCAATTTTGTGTATCTTAGTTGGATTGGTATGCGCAGATTCACAATAGTCGAAAATGCTTTGTTGATGTTTCGAAAAATATTACATTTATTTATGACTGAATTATTTTCAACTTCAAATTTGTTTGAGTTTCACAAAATTTTGGCAATCAACTAGCTTTTATGTTGTTTCTGACCCCAGAAATTCTAACATTAAAATTTTTCATAGTATCATATGAAAAACTATTTTCACCTTATTATAGTTATAAACTGCACAGCCGTCTTGACCAGCAGTATATATTTCTCCAAGGCCAAATATTCCTGCGATGACCAATCAGTACTTATGGAATTTTGAGTTGGCTTATACATTCCCAAGAGTTTTTTGATATCACAAAAAGACAAGTTAACTCTTTTAATATCTGTGCTCTCTAACAGATGGTTGCCACCTTCTGGTCGCAAACCTCTACATGGTTTGAAGCATCAGGAATTTCATCTTCTCCCTCATCGACATCTGAACGTTAGAGTTATCGTTTAAAATGAGTAGAAATGCGATGAAATTTTTCCAAATTCTCACTCAAACGTGCTGAATTTTCACTATAAAAACTCACTGAAGTTTTTTCATTGAGAAATACATTACTCATGATTTTAGCTTCATTTGCGGTATTTTTTATTAGCAAAACGTATATGAATGTATGAACCCAAAGTTACAAATTATTAGAATACTGCTATTCTGTCACTCGAATAGCAGTATTCTAGTTGTATCTGAAGAAGTCGTTTGTAACGACGAAACGCGTTTATGCTATGTTGTCAATAAAAGTGTAAATAAAAGTTCAAGTGTTTGAATTTTAGTTTATATTCAATTATAATGGATTTGCATCAAGTAAACGCTAACACTGTTCAATACCTGAATTTTGTATTTATTCATCAAATCTGTTTTCATCTTCAATACATATTCATTAATGAATTAGTTCCTCAAATCTTCAACTTGAAAAAAAATGTTTTTTTTCGTGTAGCTGAGTTTTAAATAAAATTAGCTTTATGTGGGGACAGGCTTTGCAGTAGCAATATTATAAATAATTTTTGTCTGCATAGGAACTTAATGGTTGGAAATTTTTCTCGAGAATATGGTCAAAAGTAGCAATTTGTTTCTTATAGGTTTTGATTCTATTAAGTTGTAGATCTGTCGATACGTCTTGTAAATATCTCAAACTACAAGTAGCAATCTGTTTCTTATAGGTTTTGATTATATTAAGTTGTAGATCTCCCGATACGTCTTGTTAATATCTCAAACTATAAATTCAACTGCATCAGCATTAATATTTTGTTCCAGCATGAGATGGGCACCTTCATGGCACCCTCATATTTGAACCTCCATTACTTATGTTGAAATTTTAGTACGATCATGAATATTGAAATTTATATTTAATAGATCTAACATCACAATATGAAGGTGCAATATATAACTGATTATATTGCATAAAAGAGAAAATATCCTAAAATTTAAATACTTTACAGCCTTTGCTGCAGGTTACAATCATAGATTGTAACTTGAGAGAAATAGGTGTACCACTATAGGTACACCTATATATTTCTCTCACTACAACACATTTTTAGTGTAACACCAATAGTTGTACTTAGGGATACAGTTCTATAAATCTAAACATCCTCTAGATTTAGATAAATGTTATCATTTTACATATTGAATTGATTGATTTATTTATTATTAGCTACATAGCTACTTATTAACAACAAAAAATACAAGTTAACTCATTGATGAAACCAAAATGATAATAATAGTCTTAGCATCATTAACCTAATATTATGTGTATTCTCTCAAATATCACATCTTATTACTACATAATAGGATTACTACATAATAATAATAATAATAATAAGATTTATTGTTTCACCATTTTACACACATATAATTGTAACAAAAATAGAGAAAACGCCAGCAAAATAGTTACCTTGAATAGGTACATTTAGACAATCAGTAAAGAATTATAAATCGAACCTAAAGCTCTTCTCTCTTTTACAATGGTTCATATACTCCTCCAAGTTATACGGTTCAACTTTTACTAGAAAGGAGTATATTCTCTTCTGAAATTGCCAGTCGTCACCGAGAGCACACTGGAAATTCCCGAGTAAAGCATTGAAAATTTGGATACACATGTATAGTGAATTATTCTGTGATAATGTTAGTCCATATAAGGGGTAAAGATATTGATTGACCCTTCTTGTTTTATTAATATTTCGATGACTTTCAAAGAGTTCTTTGTGATCTTTCATAAACTTCAGACTATGATATATATATATATATATATATATATATATATATATATATATATATATATATATATATATATATATATATATATATATATATATATATATATATACAGATCAGTCAGAGTTAGAAAATTGTTTGAGCAAAAAACTTCTCTGCAAGATTGTCTGTACTTCATTCCAAACATGGATCTAATTATCATTTTCTGCTTTATAAATATGCGTGTAACATGTGAGCTATTATCCCAGAATATTATAGCATATGAGATAACCGATTGAAAACTTGAGAAGTATATTACTTTCTGTGTATCACAGACTTTTTGAGCACTCTTAATTGTGTGTATTGCTGTATTTAGTTTTCGATCAATAAATTCAATACGACTTTTCCATTTTAGGTTAGAATCAATAAATACACCAAGGAATTTAGTAGCCTCTGAAACCATTACATCACTATGATCTATAATAATAATAATAATAATAATAATAATAATAATTTTATTGCACAAACAAAACATCGTTATCAGTATTTGTACAAAAGGTTTGAAGTTCAGTCTTCACTGTTCTACCACTTCCACCTAATTAAACAGACTTCAAATGACAGTAATATCCTCAAAATGCAAAGCACGTAGGCCAGGCAGGGCCACATCCCTCTCACAAAGTCTGCAACTGCAGCATACACTTCTTAAATTTAGCCCAGAAACATGCAACAGAATTACATGCCAGAAAAATATGATGCTAATTAAAAATATTTGAGGGAAAAATATATTAAATATTGATATTTAACAAAACTCTTCTCAAACTTGGCAGTCCTGTGGGCAGGTACAGTGAGAAGTTCTTTAGGGCGAATATTTATGACAAGAGTTCCTCCTTTCCAATAGATCAACGAGGTAAGACGGTAAGTTTCGGTGGACTCTTATGTACAGCTACATCTACAGTACAATTAACTAACAAATGGTCGATCAGTCCTAAACGGTCTAATTCGTAAATTAGACCTTTATTCGTAAAATTCGTAGTTAACACATTTAATGTTCCTAGTACAGCAGATTAGATCAAGAAGTGACTGTGATGACGCCGAGATCCTGGTGGCTTCACATATCAACTGAGTGACACCATAAACCTCCAAGATTTCTTCCAATTGTAATTTCAACTGTGATTCCTGCAGCATATTTATAGTAAAGTTTCCCATAATCAGGAGTTTATCACTTTGAGGTCCTATGTAGTTAATAACCTCTTCCACCAGTGTGAGTGGGACTGTGGCATACGGCGGCCTATACACAACACCAATTGAGTAGCTCACCTGGTTAATATTAGTGTTAACCCATAGCTGTTCGAATTTCCCTTCCTTATCATGATTTTCAACCAACAACTTGGCCTTCAGACTATTGTGAACATAAAGGCAGACACCATCACCACGAGAGCCTCTATCTCTTCTAAAGAGAACATAGTTGGGGATTTGTACGAGATTATCTGGCATGTCTCTATGCAGCCAAGACTGTTATGGCTATTAGGTGAAACATCTGGATATCAGTATAGCTAATAAATTCATTAAGGCTTGGTTCTAGTAACCTAATATTGACTAGACCAATTTTCAAGTTATCTGTACGTTTAATTAAGGATTTTGTGTGGCTTGACCTAAAAAAGAACCCACTTTAGTTTTGTAAAAATCCTTGTGCTTATTCATGTCAAACCTTTCAATTCCAACATTAGCAGGCTAAAATGCCGGTTCATACATTTCGTCTTTCTTTTCGATAGGACCTCGTACAAGAAAGTACTTGCTTGTTGACGATTTGGTTTCAAGTTCATCAACCTGAATGCTCATAATCTATGAGTCAAATTGTTCTCTACACACCTTTTCACTTCTTTATATGAAGTATTCAAGTCTTGTACGATATTATTGCTATTAGTGTCTGCATATAGTGTCCATTCCCGTGGTTGCTCTAAGTAGCAGGTAAGTCATTGATATAGATCAGCGGTTCCCAACCTGTGGGCGGCGGGCAGCGTGGTACTGGGCCGCGGGTTCACTTGTATTTAAGGTTTTGTAACAAAGTCAATAAAATAAAGTTCTTTTATCTATGAATTCTTAAAATTGTTGTTTGTTTAATCCCTGTATACATATTTAACTAAGAGTTACACGTCATAGGTCATAGATAGGGTATATTGGTTATAATATATATTCTCCTTATCCGTTACAGTTTTTATTTATTTTTCTTGTGTATTTAGTAAGTGAGTCTCAAGGTTTTATTTTTAAAATAGGTGGTCCCACCAATTGAAAAGGTTGGGAACCACTGATATAGATAATGAATAACAACGGGCCCAGTATGCTACTTTGCGGCACACCTTTTTTCAAGTATTTGTTATCAGATATATATGATCTCGATTCTGTCTTCAGTTCTACTCTTTGTCTACGATCTTTTAGGTAACTTTCCAAAAGGTGGAGCTGGTTATCCCTTACACCACAAGCTTCTAGCTTATTCAAAAGCTTACTATGCTGAACACAATCGAAAGCCTTCAAAGGTCCAAGAATAAACCAATAGCTTCGCCCTTTTCCAGTGTTTTTATTGTATTTTGAGTAAGTTCAAAAATAGCAGTGCTTGTGTTTCTTTTATTTATGAAGCCATGCTGATAATCATTAAATACCTTATACTTGCAGTAAAAGTATACTTGCAGAAAAATTGCAGAAGTCGATTTACCAGAACTTTTTCAAAAATTTTTGAAAATGCTGTTAATAAGCATATGGATTTATAATTGTCCATATCTTCTGAAGATTCCTTTTTATATATAGGCAAAACAACCGATAATTTCAGAGCTTCAGGAAAAATGCCAACTACAAATGCTCTATATATCATAAATTTTAAGGGTTCAGTTATAAAAGTAATTACCTCTTTTATGATAGCTATTGGTATCTGATCATATCCAGTGGATTCCGAGTTTTTCAGTTGCTTTACCACTCTGATTATTTCCTGTGATCGAATTGGAAAAACGAAAAAGAAGTTTGAGACATATTCCACTTCACTAGTGTATTGTTGATTCGTTTCAACAATCGTATTGCTTATCATATTTACAAAATGACTGTTAAATTCAGTTAGGCAGTTAAGGTGCGTACAGACATGTAACAGAACATCGCATCGTAACTCCGTCGCGTAACAATTGTTTGTATCGCATCGAAGATACGGCGTATCAATAAATATAGTGTATCAATACATCGTCGTGTATCTTTTAATCGCAACATACTGCCGTTCCGTCCTTACAACAGAGCAGTTGTCCTTTCCTTGTGTTCAATGGAGGTTGTCGCAGCAGCTTATATATATATGCATTACCTCGTTAAGAAAAATAAAAAAGACGCGCAAGAAGACGGTGGTGGCAAACCCAGTTGTATACTAGCAGAAATGTGTATGGCGGAAATCATTTACTGTTGGATCTAAAATTTCAGGCAAAAAGTGGCCTTTATAACAATTTTACCAGAATGTCCCCAACAGACTTCGAGTACCTGATTCATTTAATTGGACCCAAAATAGCACGAAAAGATACTAGATGGAGAAAAGCGATTTCTGTCCAAGAAAGGTTGGCAGTAACAATTCGGTTTCTGGCGACTGGTGATTCTTTCACCAGTCTACAATACCTTTTCAAAATTTCTAAACAATCGATAAGTGCTATAGTTCCTGAAGTATGCGAAGCCATCATAGAAGGATTAAAAGAAAATATACAGGTAAGAAACTTATAAATGTTTTATTAAAGAAGTAAATACACATTAAACAAATCAAATGTTTCTCTATAAATTCTGGTAGTCAATATCGGGCATATCCAATACTTGGTTTGCTGAAGAATTGATTGCAGTATTGCGACTTGAATTATTAGAAATACTAGAACTAGCATAAGTATATACTGGAGATGGTAACTGTGATTGCTGTAGAGTAAAATTGGAAACATTGGAAACTTGGCTATCCTGATAGAGTTGAGACTGTTGTGGCATAGAATTTTGAAAGAATGACTGAAGATTATCAGTACAGTATGATTGCGAATGATCCAAATTGGTTGAACTTTGTTTGAGATGGATCCTGTCTGCTTTAAACAAAACATTCATAATTTGTTGTTGTACAGTACTTTGTAATTCAGAAGAATATTTGGCCAGTTTTTTAGCCACAAGATTTCCAAATATGTGACATTCGCTTTGCTCCTGTGTGTTACTAGCTTTTGTTGATGCTTCTGACAGTATTTTAAAAGCTTTATCTAATTTCTCAGAATCTTCATTCCTCTTTTGGCGTTTCCTACTAGGTGTCGCTTCAATCACTTTTCTTTTCGGTACATTTTCTATAGTCTCCCGATTCTCTTGTACAGCAGAATTATCGTTATCTTCTAATGTTGCTTCGTCATCCGATATTTCTTTTTCATCATTATCTTCTTCTTCGTTTACAATCTAAAATAAATATAATTTAAAATAAGTATTTAGTAACAAGTTTATTGAACGGAATTTGTTTCAATTTTTACAGATACCGACAACACCAGAAGGATGGTTAGAAGTGGCAAAACAGTTTGAGGACGTCTGGAACTTTCCACATTGTCTGGGTTCTTTAGATGGGAAACATGTTATTTTACAAGCACCACTTAACACCGGAAGCGAATTCTTTAATTACAAATCAACATTTAGTGTAGTTCTTTTTGCCCTAGTGGATGCTAATTATAAGTTTTTGTATGTCGATGCTGGAGGCCAAGGAAGAATTTCAGATGGTGGTATCTTTAAAAACTGCTCGCTTTACACAAAATTGGAGCGAAATAAATTAAATTTTCCTGAACCAGCAGCTTTACGTGGCAGACAACGGAAAATTCCTTTTTTTTATTGGAGACGAGGCATTTGCCTTTACAGATTCGCTAATGAAACCGTTTTCGGGAATTCATCCTAGAGGATCATTGCAAAGAGAGTTTAACTACAGATTATCTCGCGCACGAAGAACTGTAGAAAATGTATTTGGCATCGCCTCAGCCGTTTTTAGAGTACTTCGTAAACCGATGTTACTTGAACCCAGAAAAGCTGAATTAGTTATTATGGCAGTAGCTCATCTACATAATTTTTTGAGAGAAAGTTCCACATCTCGTCCTTTATATACGCCACATGGAAGCTTCGATAGAGAAATTAATGGAAAGCTTGTAGAAGGAACCTATAGAAGTATAACTAATGAACCCATGTCTTCGCTATTTCCATTTAGAAATATTCCCAGAAGACCAACCGAAAATGCAACACAAATTAGAGAGGAATTGTCATCGTACTTTCAAAATGAAAATCGACTTTTGTGGCAGGATAATTATTCGTAATTCATTACTTACGGTGCTTTGTGTTTCCCGAACCTTGTTTTTGTCCCAAAGGAATATCAAACTTTTATAGGCAAACCAAGTACTTTCGTAGACATCTGAAAGCCCTGTAATAAATAAAAATAAAATTTGTTATTGAAAAGTAAATAAACAAATATAGAAAAGAAATTAAAATTCACTTATTCAAACTTACCTTTACCCGTACCATGGCTCTTTTTAATTTTGGCTTTCTCTCGCCTAAGTGCTGACAGAAGACCATTAATTTTTTTTGCACTCACCTGCTGTTGTCTGAAACTCTACAGCAAGTTCTTCCCAAGCATCATGTTTCTTTATTTTATTGTAATATTTGGGATTTTTGGATCCCATAAAATTTCTTTAGTACGGTAACTATTTATTAAATTAATTGTAGATTCTTCCGTCCATTCCATATTGACGTCTTCAACTGAATAAACGAATGAAAACTAAATCGCGACTGTGTACCGCAGACATGTCCAAACATGATAACAAGTGGTGCAACATCAGTGCGTATCATTTCTTTGATGCGGCGTCAAAAAACCGACAGCCGATGGAACGCCTCGATGTTACTATGTTACGGTGTTACGATGTTACGCAGTGCCGTCCAGACTTGTTACGCGACGGAGTTACGATGCGATGTTCTGTTACATGTCTGTACGCACCTTTACATGTCTGTACGCACCTTTAGAGTTTTTATGATATTCCAAGTTGCATTTGGTTTATTGGTAGAATTTTTTATTCTATCTTCATATCTTTGACGTAAATTAGTTAAGGTCATATCATATATCTTTTTAGCCTTTTTATAATATGGAAGGATTTCAGGTCTATGTCTAGAAACAACATAAAGGGCATCAAGTTGGTTTTTTATGCAAATTATCTCTGGATATTCATGTAAGATCTTCTGTACAGATATTGCTTGGTATTGTTGACTCTAAACTTCACAAGTGGGCATGAGTCTTGATACATTGCTAAAAAAATTTTGAGGAAATAATTTCACATCCCATTAATATTGTTACCAAATTCGTATAATTCCGTCCAATCAAATGCAGTTAGTTTTTGAGTGAAGTATCCTTATTACACCTTCGGATATTCTTATAAATAGGGGGTTGTAATTTGTCTCTGTGTATATTGTATGTGAAAATTTGTGCTGTATGATCCGACAGGTGGGGTTGAACAATTTCAATTGTGTTACCATATATATTAGTACAGACATTGCCCAGGCATGTGACCGAATGGTGTGTAATTCTAGTAGCTTTATCAATTTTTAAATTGAGGTTATAAGATTAATAATAATAATAAAATTTCCTTTATTTATGACCCCAGATACAGTTTCTAGAACTGGTAGCAGAGCCTTCAAGTGAACAATTACAAAATGAGTTAAAAGAAAAAATTTTTTTTTTAGAACAAAATGCAAATTTACAAATCCACAAAATATTATTTAACTCATTTTCTTAAGTAAACTTGGAGGTTGTGGCACATCTTTCTAATATTTTTCAGATTTGTGATATCTTGTGGTATGGTGTTATATATAATGGTGCTGTTTTGTACTGGATTATTTTACGATCTTGCTGTTTTGTAAAAACCTGTTCTCAGGTGTTGTTTTGATCTTATGGAGTATTTATGGCAATCGCTAACTTGACTTAATTTTGTGTTTGAGTTTAGATTATTATTTTTGACGTTATATATAAATTTTACATGTTCGGGTATTTTTGATTTGTTTATTTTCAATATATTTGTTTTATCATAAACTTCTTTCGTTGGTGTGTAATAGTCAAATCCGAAAATGGATTTAATAATTTTATTTTGCATTCTTTGAATTTTTTGTACATTTGCCTTAGAAGCATTTCCCCACCAAACAATCATGTACCTTAAATAAGGTTCTACAAATGATCGGTACAATAACTTTTTGGTGTTAAAATTTATTATCTGGGAACATCTTCTAATTGCGCCGACCATTGGATCAATTTTAATCATAATATTTTCAATGTGTTTATCTCATGTCAGATTGTTCGCTAAGTGTAATCCCAGATATTTATAATCTGTTACTTCCTTCAGCATCATATCATTTAGTCTTATATTCATATCATTTCTTTTTATTTTTTTGATTATATATCATATAAACAGTCTTATTTACATTGATTGATAGTTTATTCTGACACAGGCATTTGTAGTATAAATCAAGATCCAAGTTAAGGCATTCCTCCAGCATTCCGAGCTGCAGCAAGACCAGCATAACTGAGCTGGTCTTCCTCAGTTTCTTCAAGACGATTTTGCACCGTTTCAATCCAACGCGTTCCATCTAATACACGTTTACGTAATCTAACTTTCTTCTTACATTGTTTTTGTTTTCGAATATCTATAATCAAAATTTTATGATCGGACATGAAATGATCGTCAAATTTTATTTGACACTTTATTGTTTTGTTAGCCCATACATGATCCAAAATAGTAGCAATGTCCCAGTTTCACGAATCGGACTATAGATGCTCAAATTATTTTGTATCTGAAAAGCATTTACCTCAGCAGTGTGAAAGTAATCTCTTAAAACTTTTGTATTTTTCATTATATCTAAGTTTATATCGCCTATGATCAGTCTTGTTTCTCCTGTTACATTATTGTTGCCATTTTTTCAATAAAATTTACAATATTTCCATTAGGTTGTCTATATATACCCCACAGCGTCAGGTTCTGCATGACAAGATGAACTGAATGATAGTTGCATCCCTCCAGATTGACGTATGTACTATCTTTGATTGTTGTTTCTATACTATCTTTAATATATATACTGACGCCTTCACCTCGGGATTCCCTGCAGTGATGATATGCCTGATACGTTTGTATATTATATAAATCACATTCAGCTTGGTAGAGCCATGTTTCTGTCAAAACTATGACATCCGGGTAATTAAGTTGTACTATAAGGTCCTTTAAATCTAGTAATTTATTTCTTAAAGTACATAAAGTATTTTCATATTGCCGATTTCAGTCCGATTATCCATTGCAATGTATATAACTTTTTATTTATCACATAAATCACAAGCGATAAGGGTTTATATGGAGATTTACCTAATTGTCTATGAGATCCGTTGCGGATTTAATCCTACATGATTTATCGTTTGCATTTCTTTTCAGGAAAACTAACATTAATACAGAAAGCACTACAAAGGTTGTGTAATTTCTTAAATTCTCTTGCCTTCTTATATAATTCTCGATTTGGGGTTGTGAGGTCATCGTTGAAATACAAATTTTTATTTTGACCTATGAATCCACATTCATTTGCCTTCAGCCCTTTCGATTGTTTGATTCTTCTATATATTTCTGTTTTAGTTCCTTCCTTTTTTAGTTTAACTAAAATAGGTGCATCCTTTCTAGAGCCAATCCTGTATGACTCTAATATTTCATCCTGATCTATATTGAAACTAAGAGTTCTCATAATTTTTTGTACAACTTGATTTATATTTTCATTATCTTCTCTAGCCCATTCAATACGGCCGCCATATTGGAGAACATGAACCAAATACTAGATATTTTTGTTTGTATTTTATACCTGACTGTTAATTTTTTTCAATACAATTCAGTTAATAACATTACAATTTGATATGAAAAAATAATTAAAAAAAGTTTGTAATCCCTATTTCAATTTAAATTGAAGAGCGTGCTGGCACGCTTGCAGTCATGAGTTAAGGAATCACCCTCCTGTGTTATGCAAGTTGCCTAACGCATCCAATTTTTTCAATATGTACTGAAATAATCATTTGAGAAAAATCATCAAGATTCTTGAAATAATATTGTTATTGAAATTTTTTATTAAATAAAAATCAAAAAGTGAAAAAGTAGAGGACCATTTTGAAAGAACAATGCAAATAAATAGTTTTTTTTATGTTCTTTATTATTATGATTTTGTTATTTACAACATCTATTGAACTACCTAGCTACAAAACTATTTTGATATACCTAGCTACAAAAAAAATATTTTAGAAATTAAAAAAAAAATGTATACTTGAATTTAATGATATCTTAATATAAACAAAAACATACAAAATTGTGTCAATATTATTTATCATAGTAAGAACTAACAGTTTTCAAAGTATAAATTATTTCAAAATAGCTAAAAAAAATTACATTTTATAATATTTACAAATTAAAAATAAAATGTATACTTCATTATATTTAATAATAATTGAACATAAACTAAAAAATACAAAATTTTGTAAATATTATTTTTATTCTAAATAATAGTTGAAAATAACTAAATTAAAAATATTAGCACTAAAAATTACATACCAAATATTAGTTATAAAACAGGACAAAAAGAAAAAATATATAAAAGATGGCACTAAATTAAAGCTCCATGTTTTTGTGGAAGTGCATAAAACAATCTACTACACATAGTGCTGGCTGTTCAGGACATACTGGGCAGAAGTATGGGGTTTTCTGTCTCTTCTTTTTCTCTAAACACACTTTACATCTCTTTCCTTTTCTTTTGGTTGTTCCCTCAACCACAGGAAACAACTCAGGAAAATGTGGAGACAGGCCTTTACTCGTGGTTCTCCTTGGAGTCTGGAGAGGTCGGCTAGTTAAAGGTGATTCGGTAATTGGGGAAAGCAAGGATTTTATTACAGCATTCCTATAATCGTACAGCTGCATTTTTTGTTTATACTTGTTATGAAGTGTAAAAGCATTGTATAAGCATAGATGGAGAAAATGTATCCCCAACTTCTTCGACCATTTCAAGGTTTTTCTTTCAATCGGATAGTATGCCATCATCTGATCATAATGGTCCACACCACCCATCGATTCGTTGTATTTCATAACCATTTCTGGTTTTTGAACCACAACTCCTCGACGATTAGGTGCTTCTGCCATTCTGCCGGTAAATTCCGAACTGATCACAGTACCTCTCTCTTCTCTCGCCATTTGAGGACATATACTCCATCGTCACTAAAGTAATAAATTTTTTCATTTTTTTCTCAACTTAGCGAACAACAGTCCAAGAAAAAACTTAAATTCCTGTATTCCAAGGGGTTTCCACTTTTTAATGAGCGCGTTTGGATGAGTCGCACGGCTTTTTAGTAGCTCGGCATATAAATTAGTTTGCTCTATTATGTGGTTTTCTAATTCATTAGTCAGTATAATGTCAAAAAAGTCTTTTGGAGTTTCTAAATTATCAAAATTTATATTTAAACCCGTGTTTAGAGTGAAAAAGGGGATTTTTCACTCTAAGAATGCTTACAGAATAATATTATTCTGTAAGCATCTGAAGAAGTCGTTTGTAACGACGAAACGCGTCATGCTATGTAGTCAATAAAGTGTAAATCATAAGTTCAAGTGTTTGAATTTAAGTTATATTTAATTTCAGTTATTTAAATTATGATATAAAATATTTTAGAATACTTTAAAAATACCCCTAAGATTACCTAAAATTTTTAAGCACCCAAAAAAACCCCACCAAACATTTTGTCCCCCTAAATTTAAGGGGAAAAAAGAACCCCAAGTTGGTATCCCTGTTTTTTTTATTGAAAGAATGGCCTCAACAAATGTCATTAGCCAACATAATTCAGTCGATTTGGTAAATTTTATGAAAACAGAAGCAAACGAAGCAAAATTTTTTGCAATGAAATATCAAATTTTTAGGCCAATAGAAGTAACATGATTAAATAAAAGCTTATAGATCTGTATGTTGTGGAGCGATAATAAAAAGGCTACGTTGAGGGGCTGATTATACTTTATCGTTTTCTGTATATTCTGTAGTAGTGTTACGCATTCATATCTGTAATTGCTACAGAATAGTAGTAAGTGATCTATGTTGCCAATTTCTCCACAAATGCACAAATTATCTTGTTTCAAACCAATTCTGTGTAAATAAACGGGACTAAGAAAATGACCGCTTCTTAGTCGACTCACTGTCTTGATAAAAGCTCTTCCATACTGAGCGTCTTTGAACCAAGCTTTTGTTAGCGGATTTGGCAGTAGAGACTTTTAAAATTTGCCTCTTTCTATATTGAATGAAATTCATCTGTCCATTTACTCATTATCAAGATCTTATGTTTGTGATATAGATCTGTATAAACGTACTTCATAGGGGTGATTCTGTCTTTACAGGCTGCTTTTGCTGCGTTATCTACCATCTCATTTCCTAACACACCTTGATGTGATAACCCACATAAACACTATTTGGAAATCTCTCTGATTTAAGTTTTGCAAGCTAAGGAGAATTTTTTATGTATATAAGAGAAGGAGTGATTAAATTTAATGTTCCTTAAAGACAAAAGCGCACTTTTACTGTCTGAGATAACCACACATTTGCGATTTGCATGATCCATTGTTTCCAAATGTTCCAATGCTACCGAAATGGCAAGTAGTTCCCCATAAAAAATTGAAAAATAATTTTTCAAAGCAATAGTATTGGAAGTACATGTATTCAAATCATAAATTGCTACTCTAACAGCTGAACATCCTGATTTGGAGGCATCAGTGTAGATTCTATGATATTCTGGAGAATAGGAGTTCATTAATGTAGTGAATTAATAATATAATAATATCTTTATTTAGCCTTCTGCTATTTACATTAAAAAAAAAGTTTTCTTAATTTACACAACAATACAACTATGCAAATATACCTCAAGCAATCTCTTAAATACTTTGAAAGTAGGCGCACTTTTAATATCATCAGGCAGACCATTGAAAAAGCGAATTCCATTATAAAATAAAGTCTTCTGCAAGTTAGAAGTTCTCACTAAAGAAATATTAAAATCCTTATTTGACCTCAACCCGTACCCATGAAAATTTGATCTAACCTCCAAATATGATTTCAAATAGCCAGGCTGACGATCATGTTCAATGTTATATACCAGGGGTTCCCAATCTTTTTCAATCTGCGGCGCAGTTACAAGTTTAGAATTTTGTAACGGCGCCCTGCCCTAGCTAAGTTGTTAGGTTAGGTTACTTAGAGGGAGATAGGACAAAATTAAAACATCCACAAAATGAATAAAAGTTTATTTATTATAAAATAATTGAAACAGAAAACAAAAAAATAAGTTTTTCTACTTAAAAACAAAAATAAAATACGGTATTTTACTCAGTCAAATCAATGTGACGGGTGAGCTTGGTGATCTCCGCACAGTTTTTCAAAGCGGGGAATAAGACTTGACACTGCTACTCTCATTTCTTGCTCCACATTGATTCTTGAGCGATATTTATTTTTTATTACAGCTACAGCTGAAAATCCAGCTTCACATAAATATGATGTTGCAAACGGAATGAAAACTCTCAAAGCTTTTGAAGTTAAATTTGGATATTCATTTTGAATCGATAACCAAAATTCCACCAAATCGGAATTAGTGAATCTAGTAAGGATGTTGTCGCAAGAGAGTTCAATGAGACTCTCTTCATCTTGTGATGTGAATCCTGGTGGATCTTGAGCACGGAAAGGATTTTGGATCCATGCAAATTTTTCAACATCATCATCTGCAAAGTACTTCGAAAACCATTCGATGAGCTTCGCTAGGTGTTCCGTGAAAATGGCCATCAGGTCTTGTGAGACAATCAGTTTTTTAGATGCCGCATATTTATATAATTGCGGGAAGCAATCTTGACCGCTGTCTTCATTCATTTTTTTTATCCACAACTGCAGTTTCTTTGTAAACGACGCAATCCTCTCCGATAGTTTTAGAATGTGCGTGTGGTTGCCTTGCAGAGACAGATTTAAATTATTTAGTTTCTCAAATATATCGCACAAATATGCTAATTTTAGCAAAAAATCTGGCTCGGTAAAATATATGGCGCTTTCATGACGTTCTTGCTGTAAAAAAATGCCAATTTCTTCGTGTAATTCAAATACACGAAATAAGACATTTCCACGTGAAAGCCATCGTGAATTGCAGTAATACAGGAGTGCCGTATGTTCAGCCCCCATATCAATGCATAGTTTTTTAAAAAGTCTGGCCTTTAGAGGCCTAGTTTTTGTGTAGTTTACTGCACCAATTATACATTCCAGTAGGTACTTGATTCACTTCAGAGCTCATCGATTTTGATGCAAGAGCTTCCCTATGGATAATGCAATGGGTCCACATAGCATTCGGTGCTTTATTACGAATAAGCGCTTGTAATCCCCCATACCTGCCAGACATGGATCGAGCACCATCAGTACATACACCGATACACGTTTTCCAATCCAAACCATTTTCTGCAATAAACTTGTCAACAATTTCAAACAGGTCTTGAACCTTCGCACTTTCGGTAATACTTTTGCAGAATAAAAGGTCTTCGACAATAATATTGTCAGTCAGAAAGCGTACATAGCAAATAAGATGTGCATCATTATTACTGTCAGTAGCCTCATCAAGTTGCAAACCAAAATCTTTGCTTTTCATTTTTTCTATTAATTGGTGATTGAGATCCTCAGCTATGTCATGGATTCTTCGACTGATCGTATTATTAGATAAGGGTACCTTGGAAATTAATTTTCCAGCCGATTCTCCCACCATAATATTCACCATGTCGAGAGCAGCCGGTAGAATAAATAAGCTCTTCTGCAATAGTATGAGGTTTTTTGCATTTTGCCACCTTGTATGCCACCTTGTATGATGCTAAAAGTGCGTTGTTAGGTACTGAAGCTTGCCGGGTGAATACATTTTTCGTTTTATTTAAATTTTGTAATTTCCCATGAAAAAAATCACGCGATTTTACAGCCATAGTTGGATGAATTGTCTCGAGATGTCGCTTTAACTTACTTTGAAGCATACTTTCGGATGACAGTATTTTCAAACAAAGCACGCACTGCGGCTTTTCTTCATTGTTTACTTCTATTGAAGTAAAACCAAAGTCCAAATAGCTATCATCGTATTTACGATATTTCCGCTTCTTTGCTTCCCCGCCGCCACTAGTAGAAGCTTTATCACTATTATTTGAATTTCCGACTTGTTTATTTAACAGAAATTTGTCCATTTTGCATGAATGTTTGACGAAGAAAATCATAACTTATTTAAAAGAGGATTAAAACGGATATCATTTTCTAATAATACTTTATTAACACAACCATATATTCTCTTACACCTAGCGAATTAATTATATAAAAAACACTTAACCTTATTTCAAACATAGAAAAATAGAAATGTGATTCATAGAATATTACATTACACCGACTACACTATTACTGTATTTTAGTGCAACAATCTACAATAGATAAATCAAAACAAAACACGATGACTCGTGCGGTGCGGCACGCGACTCGCTGCGCATTGCGATCGCGAGCAAGCGAGCGAAGGTGGGTAAAGACGTGGGAGGGTTAGGGTATCAACGCCTGAGCGACGGCCACGCGACTTGCGCGACGATGGTAGGTACCTACCGTCGTTACGACGCTATATTATTTACGGATGCGAGCGCTCAAATAGGTACCCGCGAATATTTGTGGTTTCGGATAATGATAGAACTCACGGCGCCCCTTCTTATTTTCTACGGCGCACCAGGGCGCCGCGGCGCACACTTTGGGAACCCCTGGGTTAACTTGTTGAGAAAGCCTTCGCACCATTCACCGTGAACTACAATATTTTTTGGTGTTTGTATATTCCTTAATTTTTTTACGTTGGTCCAGATCGAACTGATAGGTGAGGATTTGTTCAAGGAAGAACAAAATGCCCTCCATGAATTTCTTTTTGATTTTTTAATAACTTGTTTGGCTATCGCCTCATAATTATAATCATTTAAAGAAGAGGGGGAAATGAAAGCTTGATAAGAGTGTTTTTTATTGAATAAAGCTGTTTCACATTCTTCGTTCCACCAATGCTTGCTAAATGATGGATTATATTTATTTTTATATTTAGGTATGCTTTGTTCTGCTGCATATATTAAATTTCTTTTGAATGTTTCATAATCCGTATTATTTTGATGTAAAGATTCTTCAGAGTATTGACTCATAATATTTTTAAATTCTCCCCAATCTGCTTTTTTGACGTCAAACAGTCGAGTTGAAATATATAGTTGAGCTCTATTGATGTGCATATTCAAGTAATATCTTATTACAAAATGGTCTGAACCGAGAGTATCATCTTCAATATACCAATGACATAGAGGTGTTAACTGTTCAGAACAAACTGTAATATCCACAGCCGATTTATTTAAGTTGTTGTACTGTAACCTTGTAGGTGATCCGTCATTCAAAACGAAATAATTATGACGATCTGCAGCTGAAAGGAGCATAGTACCTAGCGGACTGTCATATGACGAGCCCTAACCTGAATGATGAATATTGAAATCACCTCCTATTAAAACTAACCCGTGGTCGCTTAGAGAGACAAAAAATTTATTCCACATATTTTCGTTGATTCTTGAATTCGGTGGATCATATATAGAACATATCAGCAATGATTTCCCTGAATGTAGTTCAATAGTAACCGCAACACATTCTAAAGCCCCAAATGGCTCGCAATTATAACGCATGAATTGGATTGAATTTCATAGCAAAATTGCGACACCTCCTTTACCATTGGGCCTGTCTTTTCTTATTTTATTGTAACCGAAAAAGGTTATGAATGTAGATGGTTTCAACCAGGTTTCCGATATGATACAAACGTCCAAATTATTTTCATAAAAGTTCCAAACATCCTTTATTCGAAATTAATGAGCGAGAGTTCCATTGCATACACTTCAATTCTGATTCCATTAAAATTTTACTGTACAAATTTTTTTCTATTGCAGAGACGGTATAATCTGGTTTAATTTACTAATAATAGAACTTATATGAGCTTCAGACGAAATATTAGAACCACTCAAATCTTTGAATATCAAAATGATTAAATTTGTTAAGTCGACCATAGAGAGGGAAATTTTTTCATCGGCATTATTGACGTCATTATTTGTACTGGTGTTACTTTCTGTATTTGACAAATTGAGACATGTACCATTACCACTATTATATGTAAGGGGAGAAGTAATCTCTTTGTGTTTTTTCCCAGCATCAGAGTCTGAGAAAAACGATATTCTGCGCTTTTTGTTTTGGATTTCAGGGAAATTATATTGAGTTTTCATGGTCGACAGATTACTATTAATAGTGTGAGATTTCAATGTGGAATTAGACACAATTTCTGAATAACTATTGTCCACTACTTTAACGGCTTCTTTGTAAGAGATATTTTGTTATGCCATTTTTGTTTTTATTTTTTTTGTTTGTTATAGGAAGGACAATTTCTATCATTAGATTTATGATTTCCATTGCAATGTATGCACCGTTCTTCATTACTGTTACAGATTTCTGAACCATGATAACTTCCGCATTTTACACATCGCTGTTCTTTGCTTCTACAAAGGTTAACTGAATGGCCATATTGAAAACATTTTACGCATTGAACGACTTTCTGTATATAAGGATGTACGCCCCTTAAACAATTAAGAATCGAGAACTTTTCAGGTAATCTCTGACCTCTGAAATATATCAACACACTTGTCGACGGTACGTATTCAACAGATTTGTCGTCTTCAACAATACGCCTATTCAATCTTTTCGAATCCATTACAACAAAATTATCACCGAACACTGGTTTTATACAATCTTTCAATTCGTCCTCAGTAATATCGATATCAATATGTTTAATGACTCCCTGTCTCCTAGTTGAGTACTGAGGAATATAACCGACAAAATTATTATTTTTTAGTATTTTTGATGAAACAAATTCATTAGCTCTTTTTCCCGTTCTCATTACAACTTTTACCCTATTTCTACGCGATCTTTCAATATTCAAAATATCTCTTGAAATGGAGTTATTGTTTCTATACATTATTTTTCCAATAGCCATTGGGTGGAGATTTCCAATGTTTTTGTCTGAACTCTCGATATAAACCATGAGTGGACCAGAATCAAATAAATCGTATTTGCATTGTTGATTTTTATTCGATTGATATGCGTTTTTATTTGGCATTGATTTCGTCTGATTTAAAGTAGATGTTTGCGCTCTCGGTTCTGAATGTTCGTTGATAACGGAACTTGAATGTATTGAGGAATTTTCCATTCTTTTGGGGTGATTGAACAACTGAATTTTGTACATTGTTATGGAACTAACTCACCGGATTTTGCTCATCGTTTACATAACATGAAGAGTTGATGTTTTCATACTCCATTCCGTCATCCAATAACACTTTGAAGGCATCACTAATAATACTAGCTGGAAAGTGTCCTTCCCCTTTATCAGGGGGTTCGCTACCACCAGGCATTTGAATGATTTCGCCAAACTATCCGAATGTCAATGATTATTCACGTGTCACTAATAAATTGAAGAAAATCTTAACGATCGCTGTTACAATTAGAATATTATGCTTCGTTAAACCATCCGCACTGGCCAGATGTTAAACATAGAATGTCCATAATATTGTTGATTTTACATTAAATTCTACAGTAAATTCAAGTGCATAACATTCAAATACATGAGGTATACTATTATTTAAAATATCTAACCCGTTTTTACAAAAAAGGTGTCTTCCATAAATTAAACATCCTCCATGTCTGTTCTTTGTCCTACAGAAAGACGATATCAGGTTGAAGCCATCGAGCACATATTTCTGGAGTTGTTTCTCATCCTGCTAGTGTTCAGTTAGTGCAACAAAGTCAGGGTCTATCTCTCTGATGAACTCTTGCAAACCATTGAATGAAGTGCTAATACATTGTATATTGATATGTGTTATTTTTACCTGCTGTACATAATCTACATCTAGGTAGTATTTCTTGATGCTTTTGTTCCTCAATAGCAACGTTCACCATTTGCCTAGTAATTATAATGTTTTTCGCAGTCGGTAGAATGTTTGATGTATGTGGTAGTTCATTTGATTCGGTTTACATTTTTCGCATTAAATTTGTTCTTGATCGGTTTCACGGATGTTTGTGCTACGTTATCATACAATTTAGAGCCATATGTATTAATTTTAACATAATTTTTCAACATATAAATATCCTGTCAGATTGTGCTTTTTTATTTTCAAGGACTATGAGTTGAATAGTCTCAAATAATCACTGAAACGATACTTCTTCATGCGAGTGGTATTAGCAAACTTAATATCAAAAAGGTGTATGATCTCAAATTAATCATGCACCTTTCAGATCTAGCAACAAATTATTCCGGCAAATATTTTGGCAATAATTTATTTTATAGTTTAAAAACTTCATGTGATGACAAAAGTACTGTCACCATAGATGTGAAGTAGACAAGTTATCAGATTATACTGTTTTATGTTAGATTTGCCTTTGAATTGAATTATCGTTTTGTCGGCGCATAGTATCTAAGCTATTAGTAATTTCTTGAAACTCTTTTTCTAGGTAAAATATTAAAGGCCGTATCTTGAATAATCTACCTTCTCTTTCGTTAGGTAAGATAATTTTTGAGTTATCCTTGAAGCAAGTCTTGGAATTTGTTCTTCCCATCTATTCTCATGTATTTTCATTTGCCGAAAAGGACAGTTTAGTCGGTCAATCCAATACATTAGAGAATTTGAAACTTATTTTTGACAGAACTAGCATTGTTCCCACAAATTATTAAATTAATAGAGTAAATAATATTCTTTTCAGTACTTAAAAATGTATTTTCTTATTCACCTTATTTTACTAAACTGTACCTATACTGCACAATAGATTACTAGGTACTTAACATCTGCAATTATCTGATATATTCAACTACAACTATATATCTAATCTTCCATTAATCAATGTATTACAGTAGACCATCCCCACCTGAGATATCCATCTCTCTAGGGCATTCTTAATTCTTGCGGTATTGACCATCTCTTTCAAATATGTACACAATTTGTTGTAAATTGTAGGCGCTAAAAAGCTTGAGGAACGTTGACCAATAGATTCAACCAACATGGGTGGAGTACCAAACCTATTCAACCCATTTGCAATTCTTTTCGAGTCACTTATATTGTTGTATGTATGTTTCGTTCGCGTGCACCAATACAACTGATGT
The DNA here is from genome assembly GCA_030704895.1 of Henosepilachna vigintioctopunctata. NCBI lineage: Eukaryota > Metazoa > Arthropoda > Insecta > Coleoptera > Coccinellidae > Henosepilachna > Henosepilachna vigintioctopunctata. The sequence continues at coordinate 1,668,164 of JARQZJ010000099.1, forward strand.
AGGTCCCACACTTCAGCTAACTTAAACAATTGGTTCGTTGACTAAAGCATATTTTTTTGAGTAAACTGTTCTGTTATATTGTTAATTGGTTTATAGTAGTTGAGTATGCGTTTCCCCAGGCAATTATTCTATATCGCATTTTTGATCTAGGAATCAGATCTCTGAGCTTCAATGTCAACTTATTAATATAATAATAATAATCTTTATTCAATAACTCCAAAACAGTAAATGTAGTACTAATACTAATACTGGTAACAGAGTTTAAAACCTAAAACTTTTCTACTTGATAACTAAAACAACACAACATGAACTCTTTTTTTTTTTTAATATAATTTTATGTTCAATTAATTATATTGAATATTTCCCAAACAGAAATTAAAAATCTTTTTAGGGTCCGACACATAACATTGTAGCTGACATTAAGAAACACAGCGGGTGGAACAGAGTTTTTAGCATTTATACTTTCAAATATAGGTGATCTCTGACCTTGACTCGTTCTAACATATTCATTTCTGAGACTATCTTTATTTCTAGTTGAATAATTATGGAAATTGAAATTTTGTTGTAATTTACATTGGGATTTTAGAAGGCATTTCTGTATAAAGTGTATGTATTTAATCTGTTCTAGTTTTTTAAGTTTGCTAATATCCAGTATTTTTGTCGTTTCATAAACAGTCTTTGTGGGAGTAAAATAATCCATGGAAAAAATAATCTTAACTGCTTTGTTTTGGTTTCTTTGAATTCTTTTAAGTAAATATCCTGGTAAATTTCCCCAACATGGCAGGAGGTATAGAAAAGTGTTTGTGTTTGACAACTAACAAAAAAAACAGATAGTTTATGGATGAACAGTGTTATCAGTCCGTAAAGTAAACTACCAAATTGAAAAAATAAAAATATCTGTGATCGGATCAGAATAAAAGGGGAATGCCCATTTCTCCCGACTGCCCGTCCCTCCCCTATCTCCCCTACTTCAGTACTTGATCATTACAACCCACAATATTTATATTGAAATCTATAATCATGACATGAATTAAATCAGTTCTACATTATAATCTTAAATAATTCTTCAAATCATTGTAGAAGTCAAGAATGGACATACCAGGTGACCTATAAACCCCAGTAATTTGAATATTTGTGGAATTATTTCTTATGACAATTTTCTGTATATTTGTACAGCTTAGTCTCACAATTTCAAATTCATAAATTAGTTTTTCTTAACATATATATTCTTATATATATATATATATATATATATATATATATATATATATATATATATATATATATATATATATATATATATATATATATTATTTATTTATTTTATTTTATTTTATTTATTTATTTACATTTATTCATTTTTACAGCCAAAAATTGCTATTTTATTGCGCTATGGGTCCAATGAACCTGTTTGTGCATTACGAATCATACATGAAAACACTTCTTAACATTAATGAATGAATACAAGAACAATGAATGTTCTAGTGTTCATTTTCTATATATATATATATATATATATATATATATATATATATATATATATATATATATATATATATATATAAATCTTAGTTTTAGAAGAAACAACTGAAGGCATTTTTCTGAAGTTGCAGCCAATTGAACAAACGGCCAGTCTAAGGAAAAACTCTTTGTCAATTTGTCTAGCTTTCGAAAAGTTTTATTTTCTTTTTTTTTTTCAAGACATCTGGAAAACAATGAGAGTTTTAAAAATAAAACGTACAATTGTATAATATAAATTGAAACTTACTAACTACGAGGTTGAACATAAGGATAAACGCAGCAATACTTCATAGAAACAATTCTCTTTCCCCAAACATCAAGCACACAAACAAATTGAGAACATTAAAATCAAAAACTGAAAAGAATCACGGGAGAGCGCCGTCCGTAACATCTCGGTCAGGTGAATTAATGTGATTAAAACAATCAACTAAGTATATAATTCTATATAATACTTAGATTAGCGATGTCCGAACGTTTATTCATGCTGATATGATTGTTAATGTAAACCATTTCAAAGAAATTTCTTTTTAAAAAGTTATTTTCTGTAGCTAGTATTGTTGGATTATTGAAATTCTCGAAATGTGTATGCTTAACAGTGTGCTCTGCCAATGCACAACTATTTTTTTTCAAGGTTGCAGTCACTTTTGTGAGACTTAATTCGACTCGACAAGTTTCTACTCGTTTGTCCTATATATATCTTTCCGCAATTCAAACACGGGATGCTGTAAATGACATTAGTCATCTCTAACAATGTCAGAGGAGTTTTAGTTCTTGTGAAAAGGGTAGAAATTGTCTTTATGTGCTTTTTCGCAATTCGAACATTATCAGATCCAAAAACATTACTAAGCCTCGATGTTAATTCCTGAATATATGGAAGTGTTCTATACGAGCATGAATCCTGTTCATGCTCGGGGTATGTTCATCATTGGACGAGTCATCATCGTTGTTGCGGACTATTGGCTCTACACTGCTCGTACCAGACATACCAGGTTTTTGATTTGAGCTAAACAGTAATTTATTAATCAATTTTAATGAATATGAATTTTCTTTCAATGTGTTTCTCAACTCCCTCAAACACTCCAAACGATGAGTAGGATGTGACAAATTGGTTACCCTGCTCTTCAAATCAAATTAGATCAAATTAGTTTTTACGTTAAATGAGTGGTATGAATGGTAACTAATAAACCTATTGCTGCAAAATGGTTTCCTATACCATGTCTTACGAACAATGTTATCGTTCCCTCTACAAACTTTCATGTCCAGAAACGGAATACTTTGATGTTCTTCCTCTTCTTCTGTAAATTGTAAGTTTATATCGTAACTGTTGAAGTAATACAAAGCTTCATTAACTTTACCAACTGGAAGAGCAAGAATTAAATCGTCTACATAACGCTTTACGAAAGGAATGGTGAAGGGGGCCACCGATAAACAATCACTTATCAAATCATCCAACACAAAATTGGCAAGTGTAGGTGAGATAATTTAACCCATGGGGGTGCCAAAGGTCTGCTTGTAGTATGTATCGTCAAAGACGAAGATGCTAGATTCAAAAACAAACTCCAAAATGTCTACAAAAGCACCCCATGTCAGATTGCAATTACTTGAGATTACGTCCCATTTGTTGGATAAACTCTGTCTAACTACTTCCAGAGACAGGTTGGTAAAAAGGGAAATCACATCGAAACTCACAAGTACATAATTTTCTGGTAGTTTGTAATTGTTTATGAATTTACTGAAAAGAATCCTTGATGTATTACTCACTTTCTTCATAAGAATTGGTTAGTATATCTGTTAAATATTGTGCCAACTTTCCATTCGGGGCACTGATCGAGGATACAATAGGTCTCATAGACAGCTCGGTCTTATGAATTTTAGGAAGCGTATAAAGCCGTGGAGATATGGCGTTATAAATATTCAAATGTTTACCTCTTTTTCTAAAACTAAGATTTATAACATTTCCAGTCAAGAGACTACTTTTCATATATATATATATATATATATATATATATATATATATATATATATATATATATATATATATATATATATATATATATATATATATATATATATATATATATATATATATATATATATATATAATATATATATATATATATATATATATATATATATATATATATATATATATATATATATAATGTCTATTCTATTAATTGGGTCAAGGTTATATAGGTTGAATAATACCAGAATTGTTTCTCTGAAATCAACGAAGTATTTTATTAATTTATCTAACTTTAAATATAAATATAATTTTCAATCTTACCTGAAATTAACAAAGAAACAACATTCAAAGTTATTATTTACGACAATTAAATATTTTATTCGTGCAGCCATTCATTCACATGTTATTTCGTTGCAATCACAAATTGATAGATTATTATCTACCTGCGCGTATCCGATATACAAGTGTAATCAATTTTCCTACTTATGGACGCGCGCAATTCAAATATTTAAGGAAATATTTACTTACATCACCCCCCCTAAGACGAGAAACAATTTTGTGTATATACAATATTTACAGGGTTAAGTACAATAAATCTTATTTTACTAGTACAGTTTCCGTATCTAAGGTCAATGATGGAGTGAGTTTTAGTAATGTACAATCATACCAATCTGTACAAACTTTTTCCATGAATGATTTCAAAATCTCAATTTTTTTTTCACTTCTGGTAATATTGAAACGTTCACATTCTTTTTCAAAATTACCCCACCATTGCTCTGCATTCACATTTCGTCCATCAAATTTGTCAATAGCAAACTCATTAGCCAGTTTACCAGAATTTTGTTCAGTTTCTTTTTGACTCTTCTCTAGTATTTTTTCCAATAGTTTTACTAATGATTGTTCTGAAGCATTTGCAGTGGCATCACCGTCTTTTTCATCTATTTCTTCCAAGTATCCTTCGTTGAATTGAATATTGTCATCTTCATCACAGTAAGTATTTCTCAAGTCGTTGGTTAAATTGATCCATACTCTTCTCAGATGGCCTCTTTGCGAGCACGCATTTTTGACCTATGTATATGCTGGAGTTTTCGTTAATTCTTTATGATGTGATGCATTCATGTGTTCCTTTGGAATTTTAAAAATACGTCCATCCGTTGTGGTTATTCTGGTTACACACAGTATATTTGATTTGCCATCTGCGGATGCTAGTACTTGAAAGGTAAACTGCAATTTTTCCATGGTGATTCACAATGAGAATGTTGTTTTATGATGTCTATTCTATTAATTGGGTCAAGGTTATATAGGCTGAATAATACCAGAATTGTTTCTCTGAAATCAACAAAGTATTTTATTAATTTATCTAACTTTAAATATAAATATAATTTTCAATCTTACCTGAAATCAACAAAGAAACAACATTCAAAGTTATTATTTACGACAATTAAATATTTTATTCGTGCAGCCATTCATTCACATGTTATTTCGTTGCATTCACAAATTGATTGATTATTATCTACCTGCGCGTATCCGATATACAAGTGTAATCAATTTTCCTACTTATGGACGCGCGCAATTCAAATATTTAAGGAAATATTTCCTTACATATATATATATATATATATATATATATATATATATATATATATATATATATATATATATATATATATATATATATTACATTCTCCATCATTTTTGTTATTAAAACCTTCATTATAAACTATATCATATCCATCTAAACAGAACATATTTAGATTGTATAACCTAAAAGTCTCAGGACGATACAATCATAATCGTGACAATATTATTTAAAGATAACTGTAAATCATCAAAATTCTTTGATAAACTTCTAATATTACAATGATAAACTTCAAAATGCCTATTATATTCAAAAAAATACTTGACTTGGTTTCGACCAACATTCTTATATACATCGTTACCTGCAACAGACTTAAGACTGATATCGATGCTTACGAAGTAGAGGCACAGGTCATTATATAGGTAGAATTATCATATTAAATCTAAGAATTATGGTATAACAAAAAAGGTATTAAATTAAGAAATTGATAAAAGTAACAATGATGATAAACTGAATGTAAGTTGATAATTTTATATTGGTTTTTTCCTTCGGTGCGAATCAGAAATTTCAATGAATGAACTTGTTCTAGAAGGTCCAGAGTTTTACCTTTCATCTGTGGGTGCATCAATTTAAATGAATTTAAGTTTATGAAATGGTTATTATGAATACAGTAAAAGCTCTTTATTCGCGAGATATATGTTCCATAAATATGCCACGAATACAGATACCGTGTATATGCAATGGTAATTTATATGGGATTAGAGGGATACGTGCCTAGGTGACAAAATAAAACAAATATATAAAAAAATAAATTTAATTGACGTTTGCGACCATACATACTCATTAATTATTATCTTCAGGCTTAGGTAAAAGTTTAAAGAATTTTGTAATTTTTTCTTTCTTGGCAGTTTTTAAAAGCTCCTTCAATTCAGACTGGTATTCAGCATTGGCATTAGCAATTTGCTTCTTAAAAATAAGAGTTCGTTCCATAGACGGATCAATTTTCATAAAGAAATCACAAAGAATGTCACTTGATTCTATCTCTTCGAACCCATCTCGTCCTATTCTTCCATTCGCAACTTTAGCCATGATTGCAATCTGAATTTGCACAGATTCTTAGTCATTTTCCGCAGTCAGAGCAGGCCACAGTTTTTTTCAACATGACTTCAATGTGTGTGGCGCTAGTTCTTCCAATAATTTTTTATGTTTAGCTACGATGCATTTTGCTATGAATTTCTTCCATAATTCTATAACATTCATATCAGGATTACATTCCATATTATCCAATACGATTTTGACGGTTCGTCTAATGTTGAAGAGATGTCATGTTGGGAGGTATGCATTGTCCAAAACTAACACTGCTTCACTGCTTTAAAGTCTAAATTCTGTTTTGTTAAATGAGTTTCAACTTCAGAAACAAAACAATTCTGGCACCAGTCTCCGTCAGCTACTAGGTTTGCAAATTCTTCTGGATATCTTTCTGCTGCAGCAGTGTCTGCAGATGTAGGTTCTCTAACTATTTTAATGTTATGCAATGATTGTCTCACCTTAAATTTATTGAACCAATCTTCCGATGCATGAAATCCTCCATCTGTAGATTCACTACTAAAACTACCATAAGGTTCTTCAAAATGAACGTAAAGACGCTTTGCCTTCTCCCGGATCATTGGACCACTCAGGGGCACCCTTTTTTGGTTGCGGTCTTCGATCCATAATGACAACGCCACTTCCATTTTTTCTATTGTTGGATCACGAGCAATTTTTGCTGACAGTGAAATTGAAGCTACAGACGACCTTATTTTAGCTTCGGTTTCTTTATCGATCGTACAGTTGATTCGTTGAATTGAATGAGCGTGATATGGATGCAAACGACTCTCCAAGGCGTAAACGATCAAGATTTCTATTATCATTCTAAGGCTCGATGCACACATGCGTGGAATCAAGCTGCGTGCACGCTGCGTGTTCGTTTACGCGGCATAGTAGTGCATGTGTAGTATACCAGCAGTGCACACTTGCGTGCTGCGGCAGCGTCCAGGGCGCGGTTGTTAGGCGTGCTCGCTGCGTGCACGCAGTTCCTCGCCGTCCACTACTAAACCACTACGTGCACGCCTGTCCTTTGACAGTGTGTTTTCGACTTCAGACATCTACTCATCTTTTTGCATTTTATTATGGAATTCCTACTATACTATTCTGTGATATGTTTTCTTCCATCGAATGACAATGACAATTCCCTACAGAACTCCATCATTGGCTCCATCAATATGACACATGGATAATGGCATAGGAGTAATGGGATAGGACAAAATTTTTTCTATTTCAACTTTTTAATCTAAAGATATCCCAAGAATATGCCCAAACAGATCTCTTTGCATTCTTATCTCTTGTACTTTACCACCTACTTTGCTTTTTTTCTTTTTAGAGTAATCCAATGTAAAGTTTTCCATTGGTGTTTTCTGAATACTTTTTTCGAATCTGCCAATATTTAATTCACACTCAGAAATAAAAGTTAGACGTTTAGCTTCACCATTTTTTTCAATGTATAACGTGCTCCCCGATAAAATAACAGGTATAACCCTGGCTAGCTCCAAAATTTAGGAGACGTATATAAATTCACCTGATTTGTATGCAATATAGACAGTGAAACTAATTAACTTAATATTTAAAATTTATATTAATGATCCAAAGATTACAACTAAAAATTAAGAAAATATATAAAAAAATTGAGATTGAAGATCTCTCTTATCTCCAGATCCGGCACTCTTCTTCCTTATTCGGTGTTGGTTTTACTCCTCGGTGTTTCCAACCTGAAGAACGGTCTTATAGTGGAAAATTAGTGTCCTTATTGAACAGAATCTTCTATCCACAACTCCAGGGAAATTGCTAAAATATATTTCATAAAACTTCAGTCCATGAAAAAGATACTGATCTGTTGCGTAGATGCATCTCCTATCTTGTTCACAATATTAAATTCTTGGAATCAAAAAAAAAAAATTAAACGATAAAAGAATCAGTTTTTGTGTGAGAAAGAAAAACACAAATTCAATTAATCTAATCAACGCAACAAATCGAAAATATAAAAACTTTACTAATTTCAAATTAAATAAAATGAAAAATTAGAAGGAACAAATTAATAACGAAAAGAAAGTTCTGAGATATCTTCTATATTGGACGCCATTTTGATGTTTTATGCAAAATTGTAAATACATTCTTTGGTTCACAAAATCAGTTAGACGAAAAATAATCGATGAAATAATCAGTAACTCAAATTACTTACCGCTTGAAAGCGCACTCAAAATTAAAAAAAAAAATTCGATATTAATTAAATTAAGTTAAAGATACAAGAAGATAAAAATGAAAATAAGAATATTTTACTCGAGATCTAACTCCGTGAATCATCAGTTCAGAATGAATCAATTAATAACCGGGCTATACTCCCCACTTACTTCGGCGCACTTCGAATTACGATTATTCCATACGATACGGTCTTCACAAATATACAATCAACCAGTGTAAAGTATTTTGAAACGTTACAAATGTTAAGCAGGAATTTTTCTACTGGCTCCGACGCTGCTTTACCCGATGAAATATTAATTAACAGATCTTTTGGCAGTCAAATGGATTTATATATAAATGAAAATTTTCAACAAATGTTCGCAATTGCTTAACATTGTTTTTTATAGCATGATTGGTGAGCTCGGCCGAAACTTGGTCTTGATCCTTTTGAAGGCCCAAATCTTTATAAACAGAACTAATTATTGTGGATCTGATATTATGACTTCGGGCCCACCGTTGACGTGCCGAAATAGAATTGGTAAAATGTATTATTCCAGTTAGTGTCCTAGCTGCATCAGCGTTTATTGTTTGTTCAAGAACTAGATCAATCGGTTGTTTAGAAAAAGGTTTATTGGTTCTTCGAATGCCAAAAAAACCTTCTTGGAATTCTTCATACAGATTAGGATGAGTTTCAGAAACGTTCAATAAATTTCAGCAATATCTAACAGTCCAACGAGCATAGTTAGGTTGGTTAAAGATAAAAAATAAGTTTGTAATCTTCGGTAGTATGTACTTGAATAGGTCAAAATCTCCAATACGAATACTTCGGGATAGAGTTGAATAATAGTTGATCAGGTTTATATATATCAAATAAAATTGTGCTGTTTTTCCATGCTCACCGTTCAGAGTCTGCTGTTTGTAAATGTTATAACTATTTAATAGTTCTTTTAACTCATCATTTTCAATTTCAAAAGATGACATTGGAGTATTTTGTAGACGCGTAATTTCTTCTATTATTTCACTTGATACTTCTACATTATTAATATCTAAGAAAGATTTGAAATGTAAAATCTGCAGACCTACAGACATCAACGGATGAAGCCTCTTACACCGATTGAAGTGTTTTCCATCTTGAAATCCAGCAACTGACCCTGAAGCTAACAAACCACTTTGTACCATGATGTTGGACAAGTCGCAATCGGCTATAAATTTTCCTACAGCTTTAAAGTATGACATCATGATATGGAATGGCCCCCAAATGAATAAATAAATTGTCAAACTTAGGTGCTTCGGTGGATTGAATTTGTAAGGCTACCTTTGCTATTGCAAGATCATAAGTGACCTGGATACAGGATTGGTGAAGCTCATTGCAAATTTTTAAACTTTGCTCCATGGTTTCCAAAACAACCGATGTGTTTGTGGGTGATAGATTTATTGGAGTTAGATACGAAACCACTTGCTTTGGATTATTTTCATTATTGCTCATCAAACAATTGTAGCCGACCCACATTTGAAGATTTGGTAAATTGTATACATGACTTAACATCCACATTATATCAATAGATTTGTATAACTGCAAATTTTTAGGCAGAGTTTGTTCAGCTTCATGAACAGAAACTTGTAAAGTTTCTGTCATTTTGGGTTTTTTCATATACGGTCTAGTTTCTACTTCAGTAACCTCTACTGTTCTTCTTCGTCGTTTTCTCGGTGTTGCAGATTCTTCGCTGGCGGCAGAAGACAGATGTGGAGTATCTGATTCATGTGAAGCATTTGAGTCCTCGTTTTGATAAATTATACCAATGGTATCATGTAATGTGTCTTTCCCACTTTTAGTTTCTACAAACCTATCAAAATTATCAAACGCAACTCCAGTACATAGATTCGGATTTATTTCAATTCCTTCAGGACATATAGTTGATTTTTTCATAGCATAATATGTAGTTTCAGTTTCTAGCTCCTCAACACCTGGATAGCTAATGCAATGACCATATCTGTGGATAATATCAATTATATTACGGCTACTTGTTAAGCTTTTTAAAGCCATTCCCAACTTAATGTGTTTTGACGTTTTGTATTTGCCATTAAAGATGGCATATACAGCATCCTGACTCAAGGATTCAACTATCCGAATACATTTAGAATTATTTTTTCGTTTATTATTACTTCCCGCAATAAGAGTCGAATAAAACTGAGAGAGGTCTTCTGGCACTGAAATTTCACCATTTGTAAGGTCCTGTACGGAAAAATTATTTGGCAATTTATTTTTATCAACTTTCAACACTGATTTTCTCAATATTAATGCAGCTTTATTAACGATGTCCTGATCCTTTATGTTTTCTAATAATTCCTCATCAATTACAGAAATATGTTTCGGAGCAAGTAGCTTTTTATTTTGACACATCTCTTTTGAAAATATTTTTGTTATTTTACTCTCCAAGTTTTGAGTAGTGAAATTGCCTATAATATTTTTACTGTTATCTATTTCGTCATTGAATAATTCCAAATAATATCTGTGGAGATAGGTGAGAAAATAACATCGACCTTTTTCTATGACGTTTTGCTGAATAAAATTGCAAATTTCATCAAAAACAACTTGATGGCGTTGACGAAGATCATGCCAAGACGTTTCAACAGTTGACGATATTTTGAGCTTCGTTGACGATATTTTGTAGAAATATTGCAATTGACATTTTTGGTGATAATATATTGTCGAATCCATTACATCTGGCACTTTCTCAATTAATTCCACGCAGTCTTCTTCATTTAATTTTTTAAAAAAATCATTTTCAAAAATTCAATACTTTCATCAACATTTGGCTCAGATATTACAGTAGGTTCAGGAATAGCACTAGCTGAAATTGAGTTTGATAATAAATCTGAATCGGGAGCAGTAGAATTATTTTGTTCACTTGAGGTAGATGCTGTAGATGGATCACTATTAGTACTTGTATTACAAGGTAAACTTGATGTCGATGCGGCGAATGGTTTGTCAACAATGCTCGGTAAACTTTTGTTTTTACTATTTTTTGATTTTCCTGGAATCGCGGAATAATATTTTTTGGGAAGAGCAGTAAAATTTTTATAACATTCTCGATGATAACCATTATCATACAAATCTTTAGGTAAAACTACGTCTTTGAATTTTAGGTTATGTGTCACTCGATGTTGTAAAACGATTTCACACTTTTTAAATATTTCTTCAGTAAATGATATTAATTTATCATGAGATTTCAAAAATGTACACTTTAATTTTGCTTCTTCTTCCATGATTTTTACGTTACCAAGTAATGTAATCACTCACAAATTACACGACGTAAACAACAAAAACATGTGGTCTCACAGCTCGAACTATACTGTATACCATTAGGTTACACGCAAAGGACACATACACAATACACAGAAGAATTACACGAATGAGAGAAGGGAAACTGAGTTAGTAAGACCGTCTCACTCGCTCCGAAACGCACCTATAATGCTTTCGCGCTCATACTCACGCCTGAGTAATTTTGCAATTTAGCGGGTGTTTGGTCAATAAATTTTGTCTGACTAATTAAATATAACTTCGTAACAATTGTCTTAACAACATATTTAAAAGTCAGACATGTAAAAATAAGTTAAGTTCATTTATTTTTTGTAGAGCTTTAAAGCGTCTGACAAAAGTTCTGGCCCATGAAAAGTGTCTGACGCTTATGGTATAACTTTATAATAATACTCTACAAAATATATATAAAAATGAGCTATAAAAATTTAAGTTAAATAATTATTAATTTTAGTTACCTTTCACACCTGGTACCTGCCCAGGTGTCACTCGGCAAGCTCCACAAGCGCGCAGGTATACTGAGCACATAAGACACTACTGAGAACATGAGGTTTCGTTTATGTGAAAATAAGTTGTGTCTTATCGCTCTGGGATCTTGGCTTACGCTCACGCTTATAAGCACATATTTTTAGTGTTCGAGTTGGCCTATAAGCGCTTAGAATCAATAACTAAATCTCGTTCGTTTTGGATACTGTGAGCGTGAAAATCATCAATATGGCAACTGTTTACCAAATAAATAATTTATTAGAAATTATCGGTGATGATAGTGATGAGTTTGATATGATTGAAGATAGTGATAATGATATGGAATGGGAGTATTGCAATACTCATTTGAATTTATCTTTCAAAAAAGAACCTATACCAACAATTAAAAACTTTGTTGAAGAGGTTATACCAGCAATTTCCGATACATAATTCAAATCTCATTTTAGGTAAATATTTATTACAATTTAAGGATTCAGTTCACAAAATATTATTTCAACCCTTCAGTTTAATTTTAAATTGTATTAATTACACGTAAATAAATATTTTAATAACTTTAGGGTGTTTCGATCAACATTTGATTTTGTTCGTGAAAAAGTTGAACCATCGTTACAGAGAAAAATCCCAGGATATAAAATGATATCACCAGACAAACAGTTATTCATCGCTTTATGGAAAATGGCTACTCCGGATTCGTATCGGTATAATCGAAAAATATTACTCATATTTTGAATAACTGTAATTATCAAAAACTAAATATTAGCCTAATACATTGTGCTTTAAGCATTGTTCGGTTTGCCAAAGGTTTGGCGTCAGTTTTGCAGCAGCGTGGTGGAGTGTACGAAGGGTCACATCAGCTCTAGTCGAAATAGCTCCGAATTTTATTACCTGGCCTGAAAATTAAAAGCTTGCTGAAATTTCTCATGAATTTGAAGCTACGAGCGGCTTTCCCAATGTTATTGGTGCAATTTATGGAACACATATAAATATAGGGTATATTTACCTCGGGAAAATCCGGAATGTTATGTCAACAGAAAAGGACATCATTCGAAACGTAGTCACTTGAGTTATGTAGAAAAAAATATTTTTTATTTATAAACAACTTATTGCGTCTAATTCTATAAAATTCAAATATAAAATTAGTCATATAAATATAATATCAAGTAATTAAACTAGTCATCCGACTTAATGAAGAACAGTCTTTAGCATGATTACATTAAAAAGAATAAATAAATTTGACAAGGTTTTCTAATAATTCTAAAGCTCGTTTTTGTACTGATTGAACTCTTCAGCTTTTTGGGCTTTAAAAGCCATGAAATCTTTTAACCGACGTTCCTTATTTTGTTCGCTTTTCATTCATCTCTCTTCAGAGGCAGCAATTAAATGACTCGCGGGGGTACTTTCTGCTCTTTTTCCTGCCAACAAAAATATTATATTCCTATTAGTATAGAGAAATCCTTAGAACGAATGAAATATCCTTACGGTTTGCTTCATCATCCAAATCATTACTACTGCTACTTCCACAACTACTTTCGTATAAAGTACTTTTTTTCCTAGTAAAAGAGCAAACTGCAACAGGTGTAATGGAAGTTATCACCCATCAGATCTTCCATTAATTGGAAAAATTTCAAAATTTATTTTTTTCTGGAAATGTAAAGTTACACTTACAGTCAAATACCAATGTTTTGCAGAGTTTCGAGACTTTTTGTTATGGTCTTTTGTTTTTTTATAAGTTTTTTCATTCCTGAAATTTGGATAAGCACTGAGGTCCTGTAATGTTATGGCCGTGAGATTTCAGTTCAGCACTAATGTCTAGCCACAATTTTTTTTGAGAAAAGTTTCCACTACTGTTATCAATTTGTCGCTTTTGATATTCGACAAGAAGCAAAAGAATAGCTCCATGAGGCCATTTAAATGCTGTAATATACAATTGGCTGTTAAATTACATGCATATTAATCGATTTCGATTTATCTTGATTAAAATAACGAATCTTCACTTGGACTTCTCACGGATTCATCAATGCTTCCATCGCCATTTAAATTAGATTCTGAACCTTCAGGTTCTTCTGCGTCGGTTTCTGAATATTTACCATTACGTAGGTAAAAATTGAATTAATAATACAAATTTAAACTTATCATGGAAATAAAATTCTTTTCAGAGTATCTAAAAAGCTAGATTTAAAACATTAAAACCTAGAATATTTATGAAACCTACCGCTAATAAATTGAGCATATTCTAAATCTTTAGCCTCTTGTAATTTGAAACTTGCCAAAGTTGCATCTGAAATAAATATAAACCATTTCACCCAAAAAAATAAGATTTTTAAATAGTATAACAATTGGCGGAATCGTTTCTAATTACTTAAGGATTAAAACAAAATAGATTTAGTAATAGATTATGAACTATCCTTCCAGCTTTTTAAGGGCGTAGAGAAGCAAACTAGAAACAAAACTACATCCTTAACCAAACGTAATGAAAAACTTGAATATTTTCCCTTTTAATAAATAATTTGAAATATATAATATATATATATATATATATATATATATATATATATATATATATATATATATATATATATATATATATATATATTCTGTCTGTGATTATATTATCCTGAATGCGGTCTGTTTAAATTAGACAACTCTTCACCTTTAATTCTCAATATTTCGTCAGTCATCCACTGATTTCATCAGGAGAAACTACAAAAGACAATACAAATCAATAGAGATATCCAAGAAAAATTTGAACAGAAATATCACCTACAAAGAACATGAGTTATTTATAAAAACATTCAACAACTACAACACTGAACAAAGACGAGACATGTCTATGCAGAGAGCAACAAGACGAGACTGGGAGATCAAGATGTATTCTTATCAGTCAATATAAAAATGTATGCTCATTTCAGTCTATTCAAGATATTGACATAAATATTACTCAGTTGACTAGTGTCGGTTTTAAAATTTATGGCTGTTTTTTCTTCTACTTTTATATGTAACATCTCCAAAAACAACCTGCTTGCATATCTATTTTCGTGGTCAAGAATATCGACATTTTCGAAATCAAAGTTGTGTCCTGTTTTTTTGTGATGTTGTACCAATGCGCATGAATTCTTGCCTATATTACAGTCACTTCTATGTTGACTCACCCTCGATTTGAGCCATTGTTGTGTCTGACCAATATACTATCCTTGGCATGCCTTACAAGAAATTCGGTAGACCACGTTGTTATGGTACATGGTTGGCGTTTGATCTTTTAGCCTGGTATATAATGTTGAGTATTTTATTACATTATATTTTACTATTTTGATCTTAGGAAATTCACGAAATATTTTTATTAATTCGTGTGATACGTGCTGTATGTACGGTAGTCATTCGTAAATTATATCGAGTTGATTATCTTCAGCAGGTCGATCATGAGAGGAAGAACTGTATATTATCTTCTTCAATAAGTGATTCGGATATCCATTATTAAAGAATATACCAAAGAGTTTTTTGAGATTAGTATTTTTGTATAAAGGGTCACCAATATGTGAAATTTTGTTCTTCATCGCGATGACTGCATTAATCTTCTGGTTCATGGGGTGGTTAGAGTGGTAGTTCAGGAAACGCCCGGATGATGAAGGTTTTTGATGCCAGTCTAATATTATTTAATTTTCTGACGTATTTATCAGCTTGGTATCAAGGTAAGGCAACACATTGTTGATTTCTACTTCGATGGTAAATTGAAGTGATGCATTGGAAGAATTGAAAACATCCAGCATTATTTTGATCGAATCTGATGGTATTGCATTTATTAGATCATCAACAAATTTTAAGATAAAAAGAGGCTTGAATGGAAGCAATTTAACAACATTATCTATCAAGTGATCTAGAACAATATTAGCTAGAATAGGACTAATTGGTGAACCCATTGGTGTTCCAAAAGTCTGACTGTAAAATTTGTTGATGAAGCTAAAGGAGGTGTTATTGAAAATGAATTTCATGAGAAGCAAAAAATTTTCTTCAGATAAAGTGGTGAACTGTTGTATTAAATGCCATTTTTCATTCAAAATATTCAATATCAGTTCGAGAGGAATATTTGTAAATAAGGACACCACGTCCAGAGAAAGAAGTAGGTAGCCTTCTGGTAAAGTGACATCCCTAATTAAGTTCACAAAATGAAAAGTGTCCCTTAGATTATAATCAGACTGACCTTCAAAAGCTGACCTCAGAATTTGTGTCATAAACTTGGAGATGTTATATGTCACAGAATTTATCGAACTAACAATGGGTCTCAATGGTGTATCTGACTTGTGTATTTTTGGTAAGCAGTATAATTTCGCTAAAGTGGAGTTATATATCATTAATTTTTTTGACTCCTGTTCACTTATTTCATTTTTTGTTTTTGATCAAATCGTTGTCCTTTTTTTGAGTCGATTGGGTAGGATCATTTTTAATTTGTTTATAAGTGGAAGTATCATTAAGTAAGTCTTACTTAAGAATTATTTTTGCCTCCGCTAATCTGAAGAGCATATAAGTTTGCATGGAAAACTATGTGGCTAATAGGAAAAATGCACAGAAATATATCGGTTGGTTCATCAATATCCTCTGGTATTGCCGGTCCATATGGTTCGTCAAATATTTTCACATTTCCTAAACCAGGCTTTCCAAACTTACTTACACTATGACGCCCTTCAGAATTGTTATTTTTTTGCGACCCCCCCCCCTCTACAGTCAAAACTACCTACCGTAATGGAAATATAAACATTAGTAGTTTTAGTCTAGTATGAGGTTATCAGAAAAACTCCAGAATATATTTAATATTTTTTATTACAAAATACGTATTAAACAAAACAAGAATGAAAATCAAGAGACATATTAAATATTAATACACTTTTTTATGGTTTATGGTTATTAACCTTCCATTACTCGCGCCAAATTATAGTGCTTAGTAACTCGCGCACGGTCTAGGAGTCCGGGTAGTATATTAAGATATTTCTGGGTGGTATTAATAAGTTCTAACAAATTTTGTAA
The DNA here is from genome assembly GCA_030704895.1 of Henosepilachna vigintioctopunctata. Lineage (NCBI taxonomy): Eukaryota > Metazoa > Arthropoda > Insecta > Coleoptera > Coccinellidae > Henosepilachna > Henosepilachna vigintioctopunctata. The sequence goes on from JARQZJ010000099.1 coordinate 1,685,324, forward strand.
TTATTTTATGATTTTGGAACAAAATAAAAGTTTTTTTAAAAAAACAAATGTATTGATTACATAAACAGAAGTGAAAAGTTACATCAGTAGTTACAAAAAAAAATTAACCTAGTTGCTCATAACATGACTTACACAAAGGTTTAATATGTTCTAAACACAAATATTTGGTACAGTTCTGACAAAAGTATTTCGTTTTTCTGTTTTTCTGTCAATTACACTCTGCACAGCGGCCCACGGTACCCGGGACTCTTACTGCAGCTTCGGCGTCAGCTGGTAAACCACACACTTCTCGTAATCTGCTTCTTATGGTTCTTGGCACATTGGTAGAAACTGCTCTTTCTTTTTGATAGTCGTAGAGGAGGGCCATGGAAAGATTAAGGAGAAATTCCTTTCTAAGCGTTTTTGAATCCGGACGATTTCCATTATAAACTACAAATGCATTTATACCAGCTACATTTAGCATACTGTAGAAGGGGACCATTGGCCATCGTCTGGTGCCACGAGCACAATTGTATTGAGCACACAATTTATCTACCATGTCAACCCCTCCTTTGGTACGATTATAAGTCATTATAATTTCTGGCTTATTCGTAAGACGATCGATGTCATCTCCAAAATGCATTGTTGAAATGAGCAGCATATTTTTATTTTTCTTTGGGACGAATGAAACGAGTGTTGTGTAATCAGAAAAGCCAAACATTGACGAACCGCTAGGTCGACCTGTATGTTGTACAAATTCCAAAGGAAGCTGCCTCTTATTTTTCGGATCGTTCCTACGAGGGTTAATTTATTTTCTTTAAGACTTTCTGCAAGTTCCATACTCGTAAACCAGTTATCTGTTGTGACGTTTCTGTTGGAACCATTGATATGTTGAGAAAGCCGTTCTACTACCGATTTAGCAGTTGTATCTGTTCGAAAGGGGCCTTCTGGCTGCTTACCGACATACACTTCCATGTGGCTGGTGTAGTACATAAAAGAATCAGAAAGGGCAAAAATTTTTATGCCATACTTATTTGGCTTGCTGGGTATATATTGTCTGAAGCTACAATGACCTCTAAATGCTTCAAGCTTTTCGTCTATGGTGACATGCTCAGAATGTGAGTAACACTTTTTTGATTATCGTTAAATTTTTCAAACAATATACGTATTGGAGCCAACTTATCAATTTTTACTCTTTCTTCTCTTGTATGTATATCATCGAAACGAAGGCATCTCATGAGAAATTGGAATCGAATTCTGTTCATTCCAAGACGAAAAGCTTCAACTCCACTACCATCCGTTCTCCAAAGGTCCCCTAGATTCATGTGGTTAGCTTTTCTTACTCCTGCAAGATATAGGATTCCAATCAGCGCCTTTATTTCTATTAGATTAGTATTCCTAACATCTCTTTCTCTGGAAAAGTTTTGAGAGATGCTATTTATTTTTATATTAGTGTAATCTACAATGATATTTAACATTTCTTCGTCAAACAAGCACAGCCATATATCGAGAGGAGACTTTTTGAATTTTGCAAATTGTTTTACTCCTGGCAATTGTAATACAATATTTGCACTACGTGTTCTAACATTTTTTGGTGGAGCATGTTTTTCCAGGTTGTTATCATACTGGCTCTCTGGTAACAGCAACAGGTGTAAAATCATCTCCATCATCGTCAAACTCTTGCTCAGTGTCACTGCTTTCTAATCTTTGCTCTATATTATCTATTTCGCCTTGTTCATCATCATCATCACCTCCATAATCTTCATCACTTTCCACTTCTTCAAATAACTTCAATAGTCTTGCCTGCTCCTTTTCGTAATCCATATCTATAATAAAATATTAAATTGTATAGTTTAAAAACATTCATGACTAAAGAGCGGAAAAAATGCATGCCAATTAAATTTTACTACAAAACTAGTAGCACTGTATATAATTTTTGTAAAAAACAGATAAAATGAACAAACTATCTAGAAAACTTACCAATAATATTTCTAGAATCTGTACACAAATAGTCAGAATGAGTCACTAAAATACTCGCACCCGGTCTACTACACCGTGTTAAGGTAGCACTGCAGTACGACACTTCCTACCAACTGATAACTAATGGCAATGTTAGCTGGGGACGTACTCGAAAGGTATATGGAGGGGGGACGCCGTATACCTGCTTATGTTGTTATTACGCAGAATTGAATTTTGGACCGGTCCTATACACCGTGCGCGAGTAATGGAAGGTTAAATAGAAGAATGCTAATGAGATGGATGTGCTTGCTTTTCTGAGCATAGCTTCTGAAATCGAGGCTCAATTGTGGAAATTGCAACTCTCATCTCTTTTTCAACATTTATTTTCGATCTATACTTATTCTTAATTACTACACACACCTACACAGTTTTCCCATTTGATATTATTTTCGACAATGTATGAATCTAAGATCTTGAATAAGTCTGTAGCTTTACCACTTTCACATATTTTTCTGCAAAATAGCAAATCCTCGTACACATTCTTGTCTTGTATATACCGCACGTAACATATCAATTGAGCATCGCCATTACTGATCTATTTTGATCGGCTAGCAGTTATCTTGGCATGCCACTCAGAACAGCGCATTGGGATGTCGTGATATTTTCCTGAACTTCTGTTGTCCACATATGTCTTAGTTATAAATATTATTGTAATTTAAGTTAATTTATTTGTTTACTAGATAATACTAACGCAATCGATTTTAATTTTATTTTTATTTATCAAACATATTTCGTTACTAAATAGTCAACTTCTGCTGACCATACGTAACTTTGTAATGGACAATATTTCATTTTTGTTTTTAGTTATCTGGTTATTTCAATTTATTTTGAATTAATTTTTCGTTGTATATATTAGCTTATACTCCCTATTTTTGATTTTTTTCTTGTTAATTTCTTTTCTTATATATTATTATTTGTGTACAATTTTGCAATTTTTTGTAAATTGTAATTTTTTTTGTAATTTTTTCTCTGTAATTGGATGTATATCTGTTGGGAATAAATGTCTTATTATTATTATTATTACTATCGGTCGCCTCATCCAATTGAATAGCAAATAGAGTTGAAAGTTTATCCACAATTTGCTCATTAATATTTTCTGCCATGTCATGAATTCGACGGCTAATCGTATTGTTTGAAAGAGGTACGTTTATTATTTCTTTCGCCGCCGATTCTCCAATCATCACCGATACCATATCCAATGCTGCTGGTAAAATCAGTTCCTCAGCCATCGTGTGTGGTTTCTTACATTTAGCGACACGGTAAGCTACCTTGTAGGATGCGAGTAATGCCTTGGTAGGAACTGACGCTCTTGAAAGTAATGCTATTGACTGCTGTTTCAGTTCTCGTAGTTTCCGAACAAAAGAGTCTCTCGGCTTACCTCGTATATGACTGTGAGTTGTTTCCAAATGACGTTTTAATTTATTAGGAAGCATACTTTCGGCTGCCAACACTTGATGGCAAACAACACATTGAGGATGTTCAATGTTTCCTTTAGTAATGTAGGTAAACCCAAAATCTAAATATTGGTCGTCATAGTTTCGATACTTCTTCCGTTTTTCTACAGTTTCTTTACTGCTTTCTTCTGAATTCACATTTCATTTTCTATTTCTTTCAATATAATTATCCATAGTTGATATCAAAAGTCCGCGTAAGTAAATTAATATTCAAAACAAAAGAAAGATGGAACGACTCACTGAACAATGACAATGAATGCGCAAGCGCGGGGATGTCAACGGGGTGGGGAGCGGGAGCGGCGGACGACGAGACGACACGCAGCAACAGACAGAATGCGCGCAGCGCTCATAGATATCGGGCGTCGCGACGCACAGTTAGGGAAGCCCGGTCCTAAACAGTAATTGGCATAGCTTATACACACATTATTGTTTCTGAATAATGTATGCCTCATTGAATTTAGATTTATTCAATCATCTCTACTCCACATATCTTCTTGTGTTTCAACTTCATGCGGAAATTGATTCCTAAATCTTCAGCAAAAACAAGTTCCATGGCATTTATATCAAAGACATCATTTACAATTTCGTCACTATTTTCTTCTTCATCCTCAGATAAATCGTCACTTTCTGAGTCGATGCCGCATGGTATTTGCTCTTCCAGCAGAGCAATGTACTCATCTTGGCCCATTGCCTCTAAGTCTAAATATGGGTAGAGTTTTCTATTTTGTCATTTATTTACCGTTAATTTAAATGATTGTACAATCATTATTTGTTCTAACATATTTCTTTAAGATACAGGCATTTACAAGTGCTTTCATTCGTACAACTGGTTTTATTACGCGTATTATTACGTGTTGCACCACTGAACCACTTACACTGTTCTTATGGTCGGATTCATTCTTACACTTGCGTCACACCCGCACCTCAGGACTATGTTGTATGCCGATATTTATCGGAGTCGGTGAACTCCATACTTTCCATTCCCGGTGTCTCACTCTCACCCAGGATCTTCAGCCATTGTGGACATCTTGTTGAATCGAGTCCAGTTCGTATGGGATCTCCAATTGCCCCTCCATTTTATCGTTGTTGGGGAGTACTGGACGCTCTCACAATTTGTCCTGTATGCAATTCTATGGGTAAGTTCAATATTGTCTTTATAATATCTTACCTTTTTTAGGCAACTAGGTCACGTTTTCTTATTCTTTCTGTTGTCTTATAGGTCTTTTCCTGTTCCCTGATCAGTTCATGTTATGTAAGAACTTCGTCACCGACTTTACAGTTACGTCATATCTCTTTTGATCCTTGCGCTGTAGGTCCTCTGGCATCCCTGTATTACATGGGCGGCTGTTTCAGATTTCCTACAGCCATTCCTGCACATTGTTCCCTTCTATTGGCTCTTGTAGTTCTTATTCTGGTGGGTAGACAGTAGAGAGAGAGAGTGCTCCAGATTCCCCAGCCTCTTAAGAATGAGTCTGGCGATTAACGTAGACATTGCTGGCAGACCTAAACCGCCCTATTTCACTGGCGCATGGAAAAAATACAAGGCTACATCCTGGGGAAGCTGCAGCCATTTCCTAATCTGCTTCCTTATCTGCTAGTCTAGCTTCTACAGGCGACTAGATGTTATCGAGCCGCGGACGAGACCATAGTAGAGTCTTGGCTGAACGTGAGTGCGTAGGATCTCTAGTCGCTGCTGAGGTTTGAGCGGTGCCCTCACTACCCGGTCGAGCAGGTACCCAAGATTCTCCACCAGGACGAGTCCTTCGGAGTCGGAGTCTGCCGCATGGGATCCCCTCCTCTTGAGGACGGAGATCTGTTCGATTTTAGAGATCTTATTAAGTTTGCCATAGGCACTTGTCAGGATTTGGTCTTGATCCCACTTGAAGAGTAGCCTTTTTCACCTCTCAGAGAGCCGACTTCATTCCATGACGTGATGATGTGATCAGAACCACATCATCGGCAAACACAATAGCAGACATCCCGTGCCATTCATCATGTACTTTAGCTCCTCGGGTATGGCTTCTAAGATGTAATTGAATACAATATTGAATAATATCGGTGAGAGGGGGTCACCCTGTCTTACGCCGCTCTCCAGATTTACGTCATTGGAGAAATTCTTGCCGATTTTCAATGTTGTTTTGGCATTTTGATTAAGTCGCTCAATATATGACACTAGTTTTTCGGGCAAGTCTCTAGCTCTCAATATGGCTGTAAGAACATGATGGCAAGAGACAGTATCGAAGGCCTTTGCCATATCCAACACAGCGTTATGGCATTGATTGAGGCCCGCCCGAGCATCATGGAGGATGCTGTCCAATAGTGTCGTATTTTCCTCTGCCTCTGTCAATCAACTCCGCATCCCTCAGTCTGGCAACTAGAATCTTATGTGGCTGCCTGACGATGACAAAGGATATCGTGAAAGGCCTGAACTCTGAAGGATTGGCGGGGCTGCAGTTTTCGGAATGAAGACTGTTCGACCCCGGATGATGCTTTTGTTCCCCAAATGAAGATATGTAGACAATTAGGGTTAAATTCGCAGTTAAATTGAATAATAAGCCAAATTATAGGAAATAACTGTTATTCATTTATTTGCTATAAGGTTTATTCTTAACAAAAACTTAATCTTAACTAAATGAAATCACTTTTTCAGTCTTTTAATTGATGACACAGCCATGTAAAACTCTTAACAATCATATGAAACTTCAGATATTGCTGGAGATGATAAAACTATCTAAAGAAATAAATATAGTTCTTTAGTGAAGTCTTATTTAATCTTTTAAACAAAAATAATCTGTCTTAGTCATTATTAATTTAGGTAGAAATATCTTATATAAAAAAGGAAGAATATACTCAAAAAACGAAATAATTAGAATTATTCGGAAACATCGTTATCAGTATCAAAGTGACAATACTTTCAATTGTTTCCTTTTTTCAGTAATGGCATTGAAAGAATAGAAATTATTCGCTCAAATTCAACGTGAGATACATCTTGTGGCTCTAATTTAAATTTATGAATGAATATTTTCCCGAGACAGCAGTATTATATTGTTGTCACTTGCGCTACTTTCAATCACTTCTTGATAAATCAAATTAACTTGATTTGCCTGATGTGCCACCTAAAAAAAAGTATACTTAACCCTAGATTACTAACCTTATTTTACAACGCTTATTACTAACCTTCGTCGTTTCCACTACGCCGTATAAAAGGGAGGCTTCTAAGGGTTTAGGGAATAAAATATTTATATGTGTTTTACTTATTCATTAGAATAATTATTAGTTAACATGATTATACCTTTTTTAATTACTAAAATCACGTTTTAATTACTTTGACAGTCTTTTAATTTAGATCAGAGTTTATACTCCTTTGAATATTTTTGTTTTTTTTTAAATGCTTAAATCTTATTAACTAAAAAAAACATACTTGAAAAAATATTAAAATATTAAAATTAAGCAATAAAATCAACTAAAAAACAAAACATTTTAGAAAAAACTATGAATTAATACATTTGTGACAAATGTCAAGTTTGTGCTCGCCACACATGGATTTTTTGCACTTGGTGCAACAACTCTTTTTCATTTTCTTCTTCGCTTTGCGGAGGGGCAAATTGCACAAATTTTCCTTTTTTTGCGATAGGAAGATTAACTGTATCTTCTCTTTGGTCAGTTTCATGTGTAGAAGCAGAAATACTGATTCCTGGCATATTCAAAATCGCTGTTATTGAGTCCCGCAGACCCGTTTGAAGTGTCGGAATTTGCAATCTTTTTTGCATATGTGGCTCGACCAATTTCTAATGCAGTATTTTCGAGTACTCACGCCTCGGTAAAGGTTTTTTATTAGCTTCCAAAGTGTTGGTTACATATACAACATAACTATTTATAAATGCAATGTTTAGCATTCCGTAAAAATTAAAGGCCAACGACGAGTTTTTCAGCTGCAAGAAGCGAGAGAACACATTTGGTCCAAGGTGTCTACTCCGCACTTAGTTTGATTGTAAAATTCTACCATCGTGAGCTTTTTAGTCATCTCATTAATTGTCCCTTCCTCATCACAAGTCGACAATAGGAATATTGTCTTTTGGGGCTTTGGCTTGTATGAAAGCAATGTCAGTTCCTGGTCATAACAGAAAATACCTGTTCCTGTCTCCCGGGTCCGCTCATGCTGTAATTCTAACGGTATCTCCCTCTTATTAGCACGTAGAGTTCCAACCAAAGTCAACTTATACGGTTCTTTTACTAAACTTTTGGCTAGTGGTACCGAAGAGAACCAGTTGTCTATAGTTATATTTCTGTTTGTGCCGTGCACAGTCCGTGTCAATTTTTGACAAAATATTCACCTAGTGGCAATCCATCCGTTTTAGTGAAAGAAACTAGATAGGGCTCGCCATCCACCATATACTTTGTAGAATTATCTACCAACATTACAATTTTCACACCATATTTATTTGGTTTATTAGGAATATAAATTCTAAAAGGACATCTGCCTCTGAAGCCCAATAATTGTTCATCGATGGTAAGGTAGCAACTAGGTTTATAGTTCTCTTGTCATGCAACTATAAAAAGATCCCACATATCTCGAAAAGGGGCATATACATCAGTCATTTATAAGAAAATCAAATCTCTCATTAGACATAGTACTACGGTATCGATTGCCATAGAAGGTAACATCAAAAAGCTCCCTTGATGGTAAATGATTATCCTTCATTGCTGCAGATGATGTAAGGATCCCGATCAGAGCTCTAATTTCATTGGAATCTGTCTGTCTCTGGGTGGCTTTTACACCCTTGTATTTAACGTTTTTTATTGCTATCTCGGCATTAGTGTGGGTTACAATTAAATCAATCATACTATCAGTTACAAAAAATAAAAAGCAGGAAAGCGGATCTAGTTCGTTTTTAGAATTACGCGTAGGCCCAGGTCTAATATGAACAATATTTCTTGAGGCCGTTCGGCTTCGTGAACTGGGTTTCACTGATGACCATTTGTGTTTGTCTTTTCCGCGAAGAATATTACATGATGGTGTAATAATTAGTTCATGTGGTTGATCCGAAGTGCTAGGTAACGGGTCTTCAATTGATGAAGCTGCACTTGCCTGAATATCTTCAGTAGAAGGCGATTGTTCTACCACAGAAAAAATCTCTTCCTCACCATCTGTTTCATAAGCCGGATCAGCCTCAAGGTGGTCTTCTTTCTCACTCGCAGAGCAGTCTTCGTCACTATTATCTTCTAACAATAGCCGAAGAATCGTATCTAAAATAAAAATATATACAAATAAAAATAATGTAGGTTCTCATTTCAGTGTAGGCAAATAAAGTACAAAGTTTACAGAACACCGAAATAATTATAACACCAAAAACGGAATGAAAAATAACTCTGCAAGAATAACGTTAATACTAACCTTCGTCGATTCGACGACTCATGGTGGGTCGAACGGCGTAAACAAGGCCCCTACACAAAAAACACACCCGTACACTGCTCGAGTTGCGGGTCGACTGAGATTAGCTGGAATCTGAAATGCGTACGACGATGCACGCAAAAGTTATACCACTTTTTTTGAGTCCGCGTCGTCGACGAAGGTTAGTGATCTAGGGTTAAATGAATCATAGTAAAAGATAAATGAAAAATCGTCGAGATTAGAGCATTTCTTTATTAGAGCAGAATATTTGTATTTATTAATTTGAAGTGATTCTAACAAATTGAGCTTCATTCCCTTGTTTGCAGTATTCAAAATTTCAAAATCGGAATTGAATATATGATTTTCATTAATTAAATGATTTGCATAATGTGAATCTGTCTTCTGATTATCAAAGCTACGTTTATGTTCCGAAATTCTTATTTGAAAACTTCTAAACGTTCTACCAATATAAAACTTATCACAACTACCACAGTTAATTTTATATTCACCTGATTTTTTATTTTTGTTGACCTTAGATTTGTTATTTTTGATATGTTTTCCTAAGTTATTTCCAGTACGGTAAGCAATGTTGATGTTATACTTAAAAAGAAGAGATTTGAGTTTTTCACTGGACTTACCGATGTATGTAAGACTGTTATAGTTGATATTGTTTTTGACTAGGGGATAAACCAAACCAATCGCCTTTTTGAAATTTTTCTTTAATATCATATTATCTCTTATTTCAGGATTATAATTATTGTTCACGGCTATTTGCTTGTTTAAATTTTTCTCGGTGTTGAAATTGGTTCTAGAAAGAGGAATATTTACTAATGGATGTATAAAACTATTGAAAGCTGCACTTTGTGTTGAAATGGATGCATGGAAGTATTATGTATAATACTATCTGTATGTGATGGTTTATGGAAAATTGAAAAACTATGTTTGTTATCCAGTTTCATTATTTTGAGATATAAAAAATTAATAGAGTTTTCTTTCTCGAGTTCCAAAGTGAATGTAATTTTAGGTTGTAACGAATTAATGAATGTCTGAAAAGTGTCGAGTTGCCGAAGAGTATCAGTGAAACAACAGATAATATCATCTATATATCTATACCAATAAATAAATTGACTACTAATGGGGTGACAGTGAATTAGTTTTTCCAAATTATCCATGAATATTTCAGCCAACAAGGGACTAAGTGGATTTCTCATAATTAATTCTTCAGTGCTACTATAAATTAGGTTATTAAAACAAAAATAATTTTGTTCGAGACATAATTCCAAAAGGGACAGGATATCGGATTTTATCAAAGGATTTACAAGATTGTTATCAAGGAATTTTTGTATTAGGGTACAAGGATCATTAGGTGGGATACTTGGAAAAAGTTTAACGACATCCCAAGACATCAATTTGGAATTCCCTGGTAAATAGATATTTTCTTTTTTACTGACTAAATCATAAGAATTTTTGATTGCAAATTATTTCTATTAAAAAGTGAGATAGAAATACTGAAGGAGCTGTAGTGAATGAAACTACTGGTCTAATTGGATATCCTGGTTTATGTAATTTAATTAAAGGGTAAAGTTGTGGTATCATTGGATCCGAAACAATGAGTTTATAAATATTTTTATTCTGAATCAAAATATTCGTACTTCCGAAGGCAGCTTTTACATTTTTCTGAAATTTAGTGGTTGGGTCATTCTTCAATAACTTATAGTTGCCAGCGTTAAGAAAATCTGAGGTTTTTTGTAAATAATCACTCTTATTCGATGCTATAACCGTATTACCTTTGTCAGCTTTAGTGAATATGATATCATCCGAGAGGATTTTTTGCTTGATTGACTTAACAATAGACATTTCCGATGATTTGGTGTGGTAGTTGTTATATTCATTTTTTATGATATTGGTAGCTAGATGTTTGACTAATAAGTTATCAAGTAAATTTCTTACGGCTGTTTCAGTATCGACGGCAAGTTGTTCAAAATTACTAGTTGATCGAGTTGATTGTAAATTATGTTTAAAACCTTTTTGCAATAATTTAACTTCTTTAATATCGAAATTAGTATTGGATAAATTAGTGAACCTTTCAAAAAATTTATGTTTAGAATAAAGGTTTCGTTTTGTCTGTTTCTCAAATTTCGGTTTGTTGCTAACAAGAGAATTTAGCTTACGTTGTTTGTGCGGTGAACTTTTTATGAATTATTTTATTCATTTTTAATCTAGTTTCTGAATCAAAAATGTCGAATTCTATATAATGTAACCTATACAATAGTTCAGAATTAATTACCTTGAGATATATGTTATAGATGTGTCGTTTCTTGAAGAGGATCTTCTGTTCTTCTTTCAGCCATCTAAATTTACCCTCCATAACTGCTTTAGCGGCTGGAATACCTTGATTACTCGTTCTTAAACTCATGTATTTGGGAAAAACACTGAACTTGCGGCACACGGAGAAAAAATACAGGTTATGATTCGAGAGTGCACATTTGAGTAGTAGTTTAAAATAAAATAAGATAAGATAATAAAATAAAAAATTTTTGGAATTTGTACGAGTAGATGGCGCTGTGCGATATGGTTTATTCGATATTATGGAAAAAACCCCGCGGGCGACGTCACGGAGCGGGCTGCTAGTTTTCAATATATAATGAATGAGTTTGTATTATAAAATGAAAATATAACAAAGAAAAAATAAATTGCAAATTACTATTTAAAAATAAAATTTGGGCCACTTTTTTCCCACTAACCCCGTTCCTTCGTTCTGTGAGTACCTGATCTGCTTTACTAAACGTGCGCTCGGAAGGCACAGAAGTGGTGACAATTATTTTCCTCGGTTACCGTAAACCTTGTGTTAATTTCGTTTAAAAGCACTTGAGCCATTCTTAACACACGGTCGGGATGTTGCGAAGATAAAAATTTTTGGCACCTCTTTAAGGGCGTTTGATATAATTATAACCTGAAAATAATAAAAAACGATGTTAATAAAAACTCAAGAAAAAAACGTTTTTAAACATATAATATATATTTTATTTGTTATATCATTTTACCTCTGATATAGTAATATTCTTCTCAGAACTCATCTCTTCAGTTGCATCTTTGAAAAAAGAAAGAATTTGTACAGCCGACTCCAAAACTTCAATGTCTTCAGCATTAATATTTATAGTATCTGAATAATCTATAGCCATTGTGGACATGACACTATTTTTGACCTTCAATAACCTTTCAAACATATCGCACATGGAGTTCCAGCGTATGGAAACGTCTTGTTTGAGCTTCAATAAAGGTTCATCTAGCTTTTTTGCACATTTTTCAATTCTTCAGATGCAAGTGGGCTTCTACGAAATACCTCGACTATGTTCTTAATTTTAATTGAAATTTCTTTCACCGCAGATTGGACTATAAGATTCAAAGTATGAGCGGAACAGGGTATTTGCTTCCAATTATTCAATTTTATGGCAGCTTTGATATTAAAAGCGTTATCACTCGTTGCTGCTACAATTTTGTCGGCAATTTCCCACATATATGTGATTCTTTTAAGTTCTTGTGCTAGGTTGTGTGACGTATGTCTATCTGGAAACTGGACACATTTTAGCAAAAAAGTTTTCAATTCTGCCTGCTGATTAAAAAAATGAACTGTCACGGCTAAATAATTGTCGTTGGGGGCAGATGTCCACCCATTAGTTGTAATACACACATAGTCTGCTTGATAAAGTTCTGACTTGACCTTCTCCTTTGTCTGATTATACACATTTGTGTACAATTGAACCAATGAAATGTAGAAAAATCGCAATGGCATGTTGCCATTTGCACAACTATTTGTGCTCTAAAAAGAGAGCCAAGTATTTGCAACCTCAGGATATTGACAGATACGATATCGTGACTGGTGTTATGGAACCTGGGTCATGGAGACAAGACATTCAAGATATGGTACAACTTCAAAAAACCAGAGGCAAAAAGAATAAGGGATGAATTCTGCGAATTTTTCAACACGTCTGGGTCAGTTTCGTGGCAACAAGTGCCTTGCGTAATGTAAAAGAATAATTAGTATCCGTTTCATAATAATAACATAACTCGTAATGTAAAATAATTATGAATATTGTAAAAATAAAATTCTTACCTCAGAAGTGTCTGTCTGTGCAATCTCCATTGGGTCTTTTATAAAATACATGTCATTGTAATACCAAAGCGAAAGTTCAGGGATGTCATCTGTGGATGTCCCTGACACTTTTTTAGCCTCGATGGCTTTATACTCCCGGTTGAAGTTAGTTCTGAGGACATTAATTTTTTGTTTCAATTGTTTCACGCTGAAATCCGGTTTTAACTTTCTCAATGTTTCCACGATTTTTTTAAATGCCGCACTTTTTTTATTTCTATTGAAATAATCTTTACTTTTCACTTTCCACAACTCCGGACAATCATGATATAAATCAATCAACAAACTAATAAACTCCCGGTCCGAGTTTTCTGGATCGGTTTGGGATGTTGACGCCATGGTTTCCAAAGAGTGACTGACTACACTATTAAGCCGCTTGATCAATCGCTTGAGTCATTCAAATTTTCTATCATTCACCGTCAACGCTTGCTTCAAGCGTCAAATGGGCTTCTACACTATCACGGCGCTGCAACGTTTTTATCTACCGCGCTATCCCGACGATAGCGCGGTCGGGATAGTGTTGAGTAGGACATACACGAGGCGCTTCATTTGTGCCGGACATGATGTCAAAATGTAAAGCAGACCCTACACTATCAAGCGGCTTGATCAAATGCTTGAGCAAATTGATTGTAAGAAGCGTGTTTGATACTCTCTACCGACCTAATGGATAAGGCCTTGCGTTCATCATTTCAACAAATTTTCTTTTTTCCTATAAAACTGAAACCCTTGGAGATTTTAAATTCGAAAATTAAATTAAATGTTTATTCACAAATGTACGCTCTAAATAATAATAAATCAAAGTAGATTGTTCTTGCTTATATGATCAGAAATATGCTCATTTATGACACATGCAAATGAATCGTCACTAATATTTGTTATAATGTTATCTAAACAAGTAGAGGAGGTAGATGACAAACGTGTTGGTTCATTTATCATCAGCTTAGCATTAAAACCTTCAACAATAGAAACAAACCGCCTAGTTACATTGTTAGCACATAGAATATCTATATTGTAGTCTTCTGAAATGATGTACCTACTTGATTCCTTTGTTAGTTTTTCTAAAATACGGAAAAGTTTTCATAAAAAATTTCAATGTCCGACGTCTTCGAAGAGCTTGGTCGATGAATACATATAACTACAATTTCAATCATATCTATCGACACCTCGAATCATAACCTGGCAGCTGATAAACAAAGAGTTCATCTCAACTCTTCCAATGTTCAGTTATCGTCACAAAAGATGCATTGAGACTGTTTATTAGTACTTCTAGTTGATTGAAACCGTTACCAATGGATTGGACATTTCGGTGTATTAATATATACTCCTTACCTAATTTTTTCCCGTGGGTGTTGACAGACGGAACGAAATTTATCTGTCTCATTATATTGGTTGCGGTTTTTTCCTCGCCTGAAAAAAAATTCTGAAATTAAATTCGCGAAGAATCACTCCGGATGGCCAGAAATCTGCATTGTATATTTGTTTCAGCTATTCTTCAGATACTACACCTATGCTGAAGGAGGAATTTGATCCCTTTGTAGGCAATTTTTTTACATATATAGTGTTACGTTCTCCGATGTCAGAAAGATAATTCTTAATGTCATCTTCTGATGTATCATTGCCAGCGTTACGCCCTACATAAATCCATTTCTTCGTCTGTGCTCCAATAACTTTACTATTTGAATTGCTTTTTGGCCCTGTGCATATTATGTCTTTCTTTTTCAAGGAGTTCCTCTTTCGATCAACTGTTGTCCATGTTAAATCTGACCTTTTCAATGTAATTTGGGACTCTGACAGCTCCTTTCCATTTTTATCTTCCGACGGTTCTGTAACTTTTGACGAATTCGAAACGGATCTCTCGCCAGAGCACACGTCACTCCATTTCTGTGACACCAATCTTTGCGCATCTTCCGTGCCCACTCTGGAGGTTGATGGGATATTAGTTATCTCTCTCTCGATTTCTCGCGTATTCACACCGTTTTGATTTATCGTTGTTGTGTTTACATTTTTTACTTTATTTTGTTTGTCATCCTTCAATATTTCGTGCTGTGGTTGACTATTTATCTATATAAATTCTATCTATTCTACAATATAGTACGAGAGCCCACGACCAAAATTTTTGTCTCATAGCAATACGGCCAAAACCGCATCAAATCGATAGATACGATTATCTTGAACTCGAAAATACCAATATCAGACATTTTCCGCGTAGCGTTTGATCTGACCGAATTTTCAAAATTGTCAAAGAATTTTACCGAACTGCATCATAGCAATATGTCTGATTTGCAGACTGTAGTTGAATGATAGTTCTGAGATACCGGAAACATATTTTTCAGACGTTAGTGGTGTAGCGCAAACCCGTAAAATCACTTACAAAAATAAAAAATGAGACAAAAAAAATGTCTCATAGCAATACGTCTGAAAATCTTTTTTATTAGTAAATTTTGGTTATTTGATGCGAACAAAACAATTTTCAGACGGAAATGTGAACGCATTAAATTTTGAGACCGTTTTGAAAATGTTAACAAATTTTACCGATCGGTATCATAGCAATATGTCTGAAAATTGTTGGACATGATAAAATAAGTTGTCCACATGTGCAAAAAATTTATATCAGACAAATTAAGTGTAGCACCTTCTCTATCAGACAACTTTTCGATACCCAGATATCATTTAAAAATCGTATTGAGGCATCTTGAATTTTCTGTTACAAATCAATGAATACGTTGCGACCCTGAATTTATTAGATTATAATTAACAAAGAATTTACCCGAAACCGTAACATTGCAGTTGAAGGACTGAAATAAATCGCACAAAAGGAAACTAGGATGAAGTTGAAAAAAAAACGGTATATTTAAGGTTACAAAATATTCTCGTATTCAATCGCTGTCGGATTCGGAATCGTCGTCTTCAAAATCACTCTCGACGTCGCTCAGGAGATCTTCAACGTCCTCTTCTGTAAAATAAACATCTTTAGTGAAAATCACGAACTTATTTATGAAATTAACAGCAAAAGCCATGTAAACTGTACCTGTTGTGGATGATGATTTGTCGTCCAAAATAACGAATCGTTACCCCGTTGTTTCATTTGGCAGACATGGTAAAAGATCTTCGTATCTGCCTCTTCGTGTTCTTGGCAAGTTAAATCTTCGTTGATTGTTAACTAAATAAACTAAAACCATCTTTCAACGAATATTCATAACACATGTCGTGATTGATGTTGATAATTTTGTTTGCGATTATGTGCGCCATGTCTTGTTCTGACCAATTGTTGATAATAAATTTGACCAGAGCATCTTTGAATTTGATGTTTTTCAATTCTTTAGCGAAATCGGAAGGTCGAACTTGTTGCGGTCCTGAAATTCGAAAATCGGTATAAATATTTGAATCCTTCGGAATCCTCACAGCCGTGAAATTTTTGTAGCACGCCGAATAGTATACTATGTCCGTGTCGATACCACGTGGCAACTCGATTTCGGAGTAAATCGATTTCCTGTTTACTCTCTGTTTTTTACTCCGATATTCGGCCACTTCTTTGCACTTTTTCAGCGTCCCTTCAGTAAATATTTTCACTTTCTCATTCGTTGTTTCTTTACAAAACACACAACTCAGGTCCGACATTTTACACCATCACAACCGCACAACGTATGACAACTAAGTGAGCGTCATTCCAACGTTTGGAGCGAGTGAGCTGTATAATAGTAAGAAAGAGACAGGAGAGTAAAGGCCTGTTTTCACTTTGATTAGAATTTAGTGGGAGTGAGCGAGTGGAGGAGTAAAACAGTGTGTTCTATGATATCTGTAATCTGTCAAAGTACTTATAACAGACAAGGGAGATTCTTGACTATCTATGAAGGCTGTAAATTTAAAAAAACATTTAACAGAGGCGTCGGTCAGGCAACTCCGAAACGTTATTTTCGTTTTTGGGAGTATATGCTACACTTAAAGTGTCTGAAAACAGGTTTTTGGTAATCCTGGCAGCAATACGAAAAGTTGAAAAAAAAATTATCCGTATTGCTATGATACAGGTCGGCCAAATTTGTTGACATTTTCAAAAATGCGCTCAGGCTATATGCTACGCGCAAAATGTCTGAAAACAAACTTTTACGTAATACAATTATAAAATCTATGTACATTTTCACTATCAGACGTATTGCTATAATACCGACTGTCTTTTTTTATTGACACAGCAGAAATGGCCTCCCACGCAGTTGCTACACTTTCGACCGTTACTACACGCCTAGTCGGGTTCAGAATCATACAATCTAACGATTTTATAGGGTTTTTGCCGTATTGCTATGAGACATGGTTTTGGTCGTGGGCTCTCGTACTAATAGAATAAAATATCTTTATTGTAGAGAAAAGAAATTTCTTACAAATGGTAGGAGTTTGACGAATCATTCTTCCACTTCTCCACAATAAAATGAACATACATTATTAATAATACAGAAATAGTAGATAAAGATACAAAATTAAACCAAGATGAAACTAATGGTTGAAGTCTAATAAGTGTAGACTTCGTAAACTTAGTGATTAATTATCCGTAAGACTGAAAAAAAAAACAAATTTGTATAATGCACAAAAAAATAAGTCATAAAAAGTAACATATAAAACGATGTGGTGAGCATGTTCATATTAAAGACATTGCCTTGATGTGCTGCGAATACTCGCTGACAGAATAAAAGCAAAATCTCAGAAGGTATTTCTTGATGTTTTTGAATTTATTGAAAGAAAGCACTTTGAAATGGGAAGGTAAGACATTGTATAAATTATAATGTATCGAGTTTTTTTTTTGAGTTATTTAGACGATACTTAGTTGTTCGGATATTATTTGCGCCTCTTGTATTATAATTATGTAGATCAGACTGTTTTATCAATGTATCTGCATCCTTATGTATTTCTAGAAGAACGTTATATATCTACAATGTAGGCAAAGGCATTATTTCATATTTTATAAATAATGGTCTGCATGAATCCAAGTAACCAACGCCTGTCATTATTCGAATTGCCTTTTTCTGCAACCTGAAAACTGCTAAGGCATTGGAACAATTTCCCCACAGAACAACGCCATAACTCAAAGATGAGTGGAATAGAGTAAAGTATGCAATTCTTAATTAGGTATTGCTCGTTATAGTTCTCATTCGTCTAAGCAAAAATAGAGTACCCGAAAGTTTTCCTTTCAGTTGTTCCATATGGTCTTTCCAAGTAAGTTTGCTATCTAGTGTTACGCCAAGCAGCTTTGCAGTCTTTTTTACCGCAGGATTATCGAAGTGATTAGATGGAAATACTAAATTTTGAGTTTTGTCATCGTTCAATTTGAGTTTGTTGGCCGTGAACCATAATTGAGACTTGGTATTTACGTACGTGTTTTTTTCCTCCAAGCCTGAACGATTTCATAGTAAACAAAAGTGGTGTCATCGCGAATAACTTTGACAAGTTTTCAGTCCTTGATTCATCATTTTTTCTCTTTCCTGTTCGAAAAAAGTTTTTGAAATTAAATTCCCTGAGAACCACACCGTTTGACCAAGATTCCGGTTTCAATAATAACTCGAACAATCATCGGATGGAACACCTACACTAAACGCAGAGTTTGAGCCCTTAGTTGAAAGTTGAAAGTGCCTGTCGAATCTATCAAAGATTCTTTCATGTCTATTTTTGTTAGGTCTTGTCCATAGATTTTGCCCACATATACCCATTTCCTGTTAACAACTCCTTTAACTTTAGAAGTTGGATTTACTTCTTTATACCCTGTGCATATAACCGGAGGACGTTTATACGGTTTTTTTTTAACTACAGTAGTCCAGGAAGACTTATTTTCGTTATCCTCTTTCAAATTTTCGTCATTTGAATTGTGGGTGTTATCCCTCCGCTCAATGTTTATTTTCCCTATAAGCGATTGAGATAGTTTCGGAGAATTCTGTTTACTTGTATCGTGATTTTCATTTGCAGAACTCTTAGGGTTAATTTTATCAATGCTATTCAACTTGGGAGCAGCAGTTACGGCATTCCGATAGGAATAAACATCCCTGTTTATTTCAACCACTGGTGTTTCAACGCTAGGCTCGTTGGGTAAAACCATCTGTTGTTTAGGAAGGTTAAACTTGACCGAGGCATCTGGTTTTTGTTTTTTTCTCGGAATAGATAGCTCTGAAGCTTTCATTTTCAATATTTCATTTTTTTCATTCGCCGATTGCAGTAGCTTTGTTAGCTTTGTTTTTCTGATTTTTGAGAGATTATTGTCACTTCACATTCTTGCGTCAGACAGCAGGTGATGAAGTTACCATTGATATATTTAATATTATTCAATTTTTTCGCACATGATCTGTGAAATACTTTTTCACAATACGAACATATCAAAAAGCTGCACTTTCTATCACAGCACGCAAAATTCTTTTCATTTTTTTGGTCATTTATACACTCGAAATAGTTAGATTTCTGGGAGCTCGTCTCACACGCACAATTTTCCAGAAGAATTTTATTCTTTGCTTGAACTTCTTTAAGAATTTGCTTTGAATATATATTTTCGGTGTTCAGTGTATTAATTTGCATCTCGGAGTTTAAGGTTATATCAATATGCTCACTAGGGTGGGTCGAAAAAAATCGATATTTTTTTTTCGGATCGTAATACCGCGGAAAAGTTGCTAAATGGTATGACTAAATAGGGGAAAAAATATAAAAATTATCGGATGTTATCTTCCGTTCGCGCATGAGCTCTAAAGTTTGATTAAATTTTGAAAAAATTAAAGTTTTTTGGAAATTTTTAATAATTTTTTTTATTGCGATATTTAATATGTAATAGGGAAAAATGTCATCTACGACACACTAATGAATTAATATAAAAATACTGGTATTGAGTTTTAACATCTTCCGTTCGCGCATGGGCTGTAAAAATAGCAAAAAAGTGTTGAAAACCTCAAAAATGTGGACTTAGGAAAAATAAATATATACAAGCTTCAACATATTATTGATGTATTATCCAATAATTACAAAGTACATATTTCACTTACGAATAGATTACATGTCTGGTAGTTTGAACTGTCTTTTGTTATCAAAGGCTGGCATCGTGGACCTTGACTTAAGTGTCGTTCTTATGTACCCGTCTCGAGCTGCAGATCCGCAAACCTTAGCAGAAGCCTCGCTCACCAACTTGACGCTTCTCTCCACTGCTTGAGTATGGACTGGCATCTTCTGTGATAGGATTTCCCACTTCGGTACTTCTTCTGTTTTGATGTAGGTTTTCAGTTCATCATCAGTGACATCTTTCAATAGAGGCGGCGAAGAAAATTCACAGTTTGTCCAATAATTTAATTCCGTGTAGTCTGTTGCGGAAAAGTTTAGCTTAGGTGCCACGTACGTTCGAATTGTTTTCCTCTTTTGGTCTCTTTCTCTTGCCTTAATGATGCGGCGGAGGCCCAGTTCTCTTATATGTTTTCTGGGATCTTGAGTCATAGTAATCATAACATGTTCTGGATGCGCAAAGAACCCATTTCTCTCTATAACTGGGTCAATTACAGCTTTGAGTTCATCTTTAAGATATCTTGAGGTTTCAATACATTGGTGCACGAGCTTAGGGCCATCAGTAAAAAGTTTGGTCTTCTTAATACAAAACCACATCGGCATATATGACTTCAGAATGAATATTACTATTTCCTGGAACTCAGCAGTTGGATTTTCTTGACTAATGTAGAGTCTTAAAGCACGGTTAGCTGTTGTTAGCCACCTGGAGTGAGACAAAGGTCCTGGATCCCTGATTGATAAATCTTTTGGGCATTCACCTGATTTAATCGCTTCTGATATTTCCAGCAAATACTTCTGATCCTTACTAAGAGTTTTTTTGTCTATCTCAGGGATTTGGCAATCAATACTTTCAAACTGCACTACTGGAAGTGTTTCACATTTGATCAATTTCCCACCAATCGGTCCTTTCAAAGAATTTGGCCCGGTCGACTTACCATCTAAATACTGAAATAAATGGCGGAAGGGTAGTTCATTAAAATGAAGAAGACAAACTGCCCATTGCAGAGGCTTACCTAAGTGTGTTTCAATACGGCGTATTATACAGTTTTTCAATCCGGTGTTAACATTGGTGCCATCACAGCCAATAACGACTAATTCGTCCAAAGAAATGTTATTGCTTGTCAAATAGGATATAATAGAAAAAATCCGATTTTCTTGTATTTTGGCTATATTTGGATGTCCATGCGCGAACGGAAGATGTTGAAGTGCAATACCGGTATTTTTATATTACTTTATTAGTGTGTCGTAGATGAAATTTTTCACTATTACATATTAAATATCGTAAAAAAAAATTATTACAAATTTTCAAAAAAAATTATTTTTTTCAAAACTTTAGAGCTTATGCGCGAACGGAAGATAACATCCGATAATTTTTATATTTTTTCCCCTATTTAGTCATACCATTTAGCAACTTTTCCGCGGTATTACGATCCGAAAAAAAAATATCGATTTTTTTCGACCCACCCTAATGCTCACCCTTCATGACCTGTAAAATTGCTTCATGTTTACATGTTGTAAATTTTTGATTCGTTGATTTTATAAAGCATGATGGATCGAAAATTTCCTGACACTTTGCACAAGTTGTAGACGCCACAGCCCTTTTGTTACAATATTGGTACTTAAATTCACTACTTTTCTCAATTTCACGGCAGTTAATGTCCGACTCATCATCGCTCGTCGCCATCTTGACATATATTTGGATCGATTTTCTAATGATATCGTCACTTGGCGCGTGGCGTGTACGCCACAGAACATACAAACTCGGTGCATTTGATATGGAAACAAATATGGCGGACTTAACGTTTACGGTAGGCAGAAGTAATTTCGAGCGGGAGTTTCAAATACATGTCACAATACCTACACAGAAATGAGTCCATTTATCTATGAATATTCAGCTATTTTTTGCGCGGGAATTTCAAAACCACTACTTAAAATATTGATTGATATGTGGCGGCTCGTTTTCGTCCTTTGGTGAAGATATTCATATTTCAGGTTTTACCTGCAATCTATTGGCTAATACAGCTCCCGCTGGGGTGCACTATTAAAGGGTCGGTAATAAAACTATTTATAACCGATTTGCACGTCCCGCCTAATAGGGTACCCTATTTAAGTATTAAATTCTTTGTTTTCGTTTCTCAGACTCGTTTCTCAGACTCGTTTCTCAAGTTATCTATAGTATTGTAAAATATTGCATTTTATGTTCTAATTGCAATAACTTCTCCGAATATCCTTGATTCGGATTGGCAATTCATAGTTCAACTTTTACCTCCCACCGGGGTAAGTTATCGAAGGGAACAGTAATAAAACTTATAGTAACTAACTTTCACGTTCCGCTTAATACTGTACCCTCGTTAAGTAATAAACTCTTTGTAATTTTCATTTTTCATTATGTACAAATCTTATGATTCTTGAAACTGTAAGTCTTGAATCCTGCCAAATTGTCACGTAGATTTCCATTGTTGAATACTGTTGAAAATGTATAAAAGCAGAGACACGGTAATATTCGAGAGAGTTGAGAAGAAACGAGTCTAGATAGCAGTTCGTCCAAAGAAGTCATATCCTACCATATTATTAGATCTAAAATAAAGTTACATTTATAAGTTCTTCGAAGTGTATTTCAATTGAACCTTCCCTCACACATCAGATAAATAAACAGGCGGTAGTGTAATACAAGTTCATCAATTAATATCATACACACAACCCCGCCAAAGATATTTATTGTTAATATACCCACCCAAAATCAAAAACAGTTTCAAATTAAAAAGATCTTCATTATTTGAAACTTATTTTAATCATTATGTTAACAGTAACACCTCACTAGTAATTATTGGAATTAAATTTTGAAAAATCTACAATACATAAACTGGTTTATTTACAAAGCTCTTTCTAATAGACAAAATATAATGAAGTGAACATTATTCCAGGTACAATGGAATAATAATAATAATAATATAAGTTTATTCGCATCAAACAAATTCAAACAAAATTAACAAAATCATTCATATCCTAACATTCGCGAATTAACATAATCGCAGAGACTTGAATGAAGTCTGTACGCGATATTTAACTAAAGTGAATTAAATTATTTGCCTAAGTTATCTAGAACTATTATTATTATATTTCAGCACTAATAATTATCAATCTTGAAATGTCGCAATAGGTGTTCAGTCTAAATATGTGGATACTGTCTCATATCAGGTAGTGTCGTCTCAATCGAGTAAATCGTCTCATAATCAGGTGGAATCATCACAATTGGTCATTATTTCGAAAGTTTTTAACAATAACAGGCTTTTTTTGATATGAAAAACTTTATTTTTGTTGACGTTTCGTTGTTATATTACAACTTTATTAGTTTTAGAACTTTTAGTTTACAAACTTATTAGTTTTGACAAAGTTGTAATATAACAACGAAACGTCAACAAAAATAAAGTTTTTCATATCAAAAAAAGCCTGTTATTGCTAAAAACTTTCGAAATAAAAAATATATATATATATATATATATATATATATATATATATATATATATATATATATATATATATATATATATATATATATATATATATATATATATATATATATATCAAGAAAATCAAATTTTGAAAATTCATTATCAATTGTCAAAAAACTAATTCATTTGTAGCATATTGATCAACAGCAATGTAAGGATGATCTTGGGACACTTCATTAAAATTTTTATAATAATTGTGGTCTTCAATATGAGCATTTGATTTCATCAACTGTTCTGCATTTACACTAACCCATGATAGATGGCTGAGCGAAAGAGACTTTATGTAAATATGAAATTGTTTCACACTTAATCCTTTTCTTATCCTTGTTCCAGAAATCTGACTCTTTAAAATGATCTTCGCAAAGACAGAACACTATAACATGTCTCGGTGTTAGCACTAATATTACAAAATGATTTCCACTTCATACTCAAAGCAGGATAAGATGGAAATCCGAAGAAATGCTTATTGTTTGTATCAGACGTACTGACTGGTAAAAGATAGAAATTTACAATTATATTTCAATCGCTGCATCATTAAAACTTTGAAATTCTAAGATCTTATACCTAAGTCTGGAAATGTTATCGACAGTCCTCAACGCCTAGAACCTTGTGAAGTAACGTGTGAAATCTTGTTGATTAAACTCCTTCCAATATTGGTATATCCCAATAACCTACAATCAAAAGTTATTTCATAAAGTAATAAAATCAGTGTTATGTCGTATCAGTTTAACAAAAAATGCAATATTTATGAAACATTTTCCACGAAACTATTTAAAAAATACTGGTTATGTTTGTTAATATACTATTCGCTGTAGTTGTCTTGATAGTGAACTTTTCCACCGAATTGTGACATTCGGTCTCGGACACTAAAACAAAAGGTATCAACTAATTTCATTTATTTAAACTTACTATTGTAAGGTGTTGACGAATCTATATAGATTTGTAAGATTTATCTATATCTAAAAGATATATTCACCTATTTGAATGAATTAACACATAAAATTAATCCTTTTTTAATTTGACGGTCAGCCTATTACAGTTTCCCTTGATTTTTTTAGCCACAGAGACATCTAAACTCCAGCAGGCAAAGCTTATTACTAGAAATGAGTTTATGATTATGGGTATGTTCCGATATGCACTGCGACCACTGTACAGTGTGACGTCAATTTAGTATACTGTGAAGCCGTTCCTTTATAGTTAGTTATACTGGTTACTATTTAAAACGGAACGCAATCCCGTATACTGTCAGCCGCATTTTTTGACGCAGCATTCAAATGAGTGTGTTAAAGTTTTCTAGTTCATTAAAAAAAAACTGTTGTTGGAGTACTGTCAAATTAAAAATATTTTAATTAATATTAAATGTAAATAAAAACCTTTATTTATACAATACTCCAAAAGTTGAGTAGCAAACATCGTATCTACAAAGTAAAAATGAAAAATTATTATGAAAACAAAATAAGGTTATGTATTTACTTTTGAAATATTTACATATATACAAACAATGGCAAATTTACCGGTCTTTGCACGATCAAAAATTTCCTGCGTAACTTTCAGCTCGTATTGAACATTTTCAACACAGTCTAATAAGGTTAATTTTTGCAATTCTTCCATTGTTTTATTTAATCCAAATTAATTACAGAACTTTATAACTTTGGGATTAAACTGTAGGTATTGTTTATAAAACGTTAGACACTCAAGTGGTTTTGACTGATCACGTGATCAAAGTACTGCGACTACCTTACCTCGAAAACGCCAGTGCTCACAGTAGAATATGGCGACGATTTATGACGTCATATATTTCCCTAGGGTACTGCGGCAGTATACTGGCAGTCCATAACGGAACGAATTTTTCCACAGTGATAGCACTGTGCAGTGCTCGCAGTGCATATCGGAACATACCCTTTGTTTTCAATTTTGGTAGGTAACTCGGCCTCTTATTTGGTATGTTCTATGGTGTACGTTATTCTGCACGATACATAAGTCGAATGGCGGACGCTACGAACCCCTCCCCATTCCTTCCAGTCGCTCCGTTTCAAATGCAGCGCGAAAACAAATACCGGATACTCTTTTTATCACAAATCACAAATATACAGACATCTGTATATTTCTTGTCGTAGTCTCTTATAAACAGATCCAAAGTCTATTAAAAAAACCTTGGATCTACGATGCAAAATCTGTTCGTTCTCTGATAATTTCTAATTGTCTCGTGTATGTAGGACATTTTCTATTCAGAGCACTGTGACCGCTTCGAAAAAACACAAATTCCGCACTTCAAACTTTGACTCTTACATTTACCCATTAGATGATTTCCAGCACATTTCCCACAATATATCTCTCTTTTACATTCTCTTTTACAACGCCCCTGTGATAATAACCATTACATCTGTAGCATCTAGGAACGTATAGGTTTTCTGGATACTGGACATCTAGATATTATATTTAATTTTTTTCCGAATAATTTTATTAACTCTGAAATGTTGCTATTAATGACAATTCAATTCGAATCGCTTCTCTTTGTTTCTGGAAGCAATTTTAATTCAATTTCATCTGCATTTTCTAGGAAATGATTTCGGTGTTTTATGCATTCGATTATTTCATTTTCTCCAACTTTTTTATCTATAGTAGATACAATTATTGAAGACTTGTTCCCTAAAATGTAGTTTCCCTTTTTCATAATATGGACTCATTTTTTTCTCTAGTTGTTTCTTTATAGCATCCTTTAATTTATTGGAATCCCACTTAATTGAAATGGTCCCTTTTGAATTTTTAATTGAATTGATGACCACATCAATTTCCACAGGATCAAGTGAAGCTTCCATATCTATTGCTTTTGTGGATGATTGTTTTATATTATTTGGTTTGAGAATGATAAGTGGTAAATTAGTTTTCTTCTGCGGACGCTCAACTTTCCCGCCCATTGAAAATGTAATAGCATAGGGATGGTTTATACTGCTTTTTATTGTTTTGTTGTATTTCCGATTTTGCTAGATTTAGATTTTCTTCCAGTAATTGTATTTTGTTTTCTTATCATTGATAACATTTATTCAGAATTTCTTTTTTCCTGTAGCATATTTAGTTTCATCTGTTGTAAACCCAGAGTAACCACTACAGTAATATTTATCGCATTCGTCGCAAGAAACTAATTTCTTGTGCTTTGTCGCTGACCCATTCCACTTTACACATTCTACGATGATTTATTATTGGTACCTTAAATCATGCCGAACCGCCCTGAACAGAACTAATGGGTACAAGAAGTGTTACGTTGTTAACCGGCTGAGTTCTGGATGCTCAATTTCGCCTTTCAAATATTCACAGACACGAAATATAAAGAAGCTGAAATTTTCAATTTGAACTTTCCATTCCGTATTCACAATTTGCGTCCTTCGCAGTATTAAAGTTTGTTGGGCTTTATGTGGTTGTGTCGTATATGCCCAACTACTTTCAGTATGAGCAACTTTATTTAAACAAGTATTTACAATTATATATATTTGAAGTGCACTACTAATGTTCGTGGATAACATTATTTTCCCTGAGGTTTGCAGCAGTGGAGCAGTTTGAAAATGCGCAGTCGTCTTTTCTTCTTTTGCTTCTCTTCTTCTTCCTCGCTGTGAGTAGTCTATCGCTATATGCATCCGGTGGCTGAAAGTGACTATCATAAATACTCAACAGATATTATAATTTATTTAATGGGATACAAAATAATATACAATATTATGTAAAAATATAGATAAAAAAATAATTATTTATTATAAGTAATAATAATTTTAAATGCAATAAAAATAAATCTTGAGAATATGTTATTAATACAACATTATAACAATTTAATGCGACGTTTGAGCTTGTTTTTCAGCACAAATTTTCTCAAACCGTGATGTCATTGAAGAAATCGAGGTTCTCAGTTAATTTTCAATCACTAAAGGAGATCGATACTTTGTTTTTAACAGCTACTGTTGAGAGAAGAGTTTCACATAAGTAAGATTACAAATGGCAATAAAATTTCTAAAGCTTTGTTTGTCAAAGTAGGAAAATCGTCCTTTACTCGTATCCAAAACGAAACAATATTGTTTTTGTCTTGAATTATCTGCTTTAATGTACTCTAACTAGATAGAGGAAAGTGGGGATCTAGTGGCTTCTCTAGGTGGAGATTTATATTTTTCGAGAATATACAGTAATACTTGTCTTCATTTTCATTATTTTCTAACATCCTCTTCAACTTTCTGACTCCCTTACTCTTAACTTGTGGCTTTATTTTCTTAATATTAGTGGTCGTTATCTTCTGAACTTTTTCTTTGTTCATTATCCCTTCCACTTGTCTTTTCTGTTTTTCCTATAGTTGATATTTCATAGGTTAGAATTTACCACTGACAGCACAAACAACGGTTGTGGGGCACCACGTTTTCGAGACACTTGTCACCTTTGCAACTTGTTTTAAGCCTTTTGGACTCGAAATTTTGGAATTTTTTTGAACCGAGTTTATCCCTGTTTCATCAACATTGGAGGTACGATAACTAGGAAAATTATATTTTGTTTGGAGATCTTCAAGTTGATCAAAAAACAGTTTGACTTCGGTGGCATTAAAAGCTGCTATTCAGTTCAGCTTCTGGAGCCCTTAGACTTTTAGGAGGATCTGTAAACATAAAAGAATAATACCAGTATTTGCCTGCTAACTGGAGTTCTTTATTAAAATTATGTTTCAATTTGTTAGTTTCAGCAAACGTAAAAGCAATTTTTCGAAGTGATATTGGTGTAATACCATAAAAAGACTCACAGCAATCGAGTAGGGGAAGGGGGGACATGATGGGGTATCTAAGGAAAATACCAAAAATACAGTATAATCATTGCGTTTATTATGCTCACTTATTTATGGCACAATGCCTTATTAATCTAACTAAAATTTGGCATAGTCTTTGGGAGATGAACTTGTAGCATTTTTTAAAATAAAGATTTAATAGGAATTTTCGAAAAACCATCTTGCCCCTTACCATGGGGTAAGATGGGGTAATGAAAATGGGGCAAGATGGGTTTCTGCAGATGATTACGAGCCTACTTATTTTCGTCCTTTCATGGCGAATATTTTGCTCTTGGTTTTAGATACAACGGAAATGCCAGTTTCGTCACAATTATATATATATTGCCAGGAGTTAATTTATACTTGTCATAAATCTCTCCAAGCAACTGGTAGAATTTACTAACGGCCACTTTATTAAAACCCGTTGCTCTAGCTGCTGAAGTAGCTTCGGGCTTACGAATGGATAAATCTGGATGACGCCTTAAGAAACCTTTGAGCCAATCAACCCCTGTCATCTGCTTGTCAGTATTAAAATTGTGCGCCTTACCGTTTCTCACAGCCAGTTGATATGTCAGACGTCTCAGATCGAGAGTTGTCAGCCCAAAAAGACGTTCTTCCATATGTTTTAGATATGCCACAATCTCGTCTTCTTCTTTTGTAGTAAATATAGGTTTTTTAGGGCCCTAAGAGACACCAATTGTAACTTCACCATCTTCTTTTATTTTCTTATCATATCGCTCCAAAGTAGTATGAGGCAGTCCGTATTCAGAAGCGGCTTATTTGTAGCCCATTTCTTTACTTAATACTTTATCTATAGCTGTTTTCATAGAAATTGTTGACCTCTCTCCTCCTTTAGTTTTTTTCTTGTATGAACTTACCATTGTTTTACCTGAAAAGTAAAATCGTACCTATTTATAAACATAGATACCTAAACGAAAACCCACTTCCCCATGTTTTCCCTAAAACCATGGAACCGACGTTTTTGTTTTTTCTTGAAAACATCTTTATTAACTTGTTCAAATAACGTTTTTGGCACTGAGTATTTTATGGCTGCTTTGCCCAAAGTAAGCTGTTTACTCCTAACATCCCGGTGTGGTTTTTCTTTTGTAATGACGAGGCATCTAAAATAATTTTTACTATTCGAATATTTTCACAAGATCAATCAGTTCGTAGGGGTAATTGGGAACGTTCACATTTACCCCCTGACACCGTTCCATTACCCGAAGTAGGCAACTCAAATTAAAATGGCCGTTACTTGCAATATTATCTTCAATGATTTTAAAGCTACAGTAAAATGTAAAGACAGATATTACATAAATGATATTAACAATAAGGTGCCCGAGGCAATTAACGCCCACCTAACTTAAAATATATATTTTAAATATAAATATTTATGATATGGACCCAAGATTATCATGAGAAAATTAACAAAATATTTTTCTGAATTGAAAGATGATAGTTAAGTTGGGTAATTATTTGAAATTTCCGTACTAATAAAATCATTTTAAAAACCTTGTTTTGGGCGTTATTAAAAATACTGTTTTTATTAGCGCCCGCTTGCAAAATCAGACGCTGTATGCTAAAAAATTAATCTAGTGTTTAAATAATCTAATAAAACATTTATTATATATAATAATTTCTTTATTGGATATAAAGGAATGTAGCAAATCAACATTTAACATAAAAACTTTGACAGTTTTTCACACGCTTCAAGTTACTTGAAACTTCTAATTATAATCATTTTTCATAAAACTTTTTAAGTTCTAACATTAACAATTATATAAAAAACAGCATAGTCACTGTTTACATTTATATAAAAAATATTTTAATGGAACATACATTGGGCGTTATTTAACAACAACGGACAATAGCGCCCTAAGGCTGGGAAAATTATACCCGCCGATGACAGTTATTATCATTAAGAACTTAAGTATTTTCTAATTATACTTAGTAATATGAGATCTGGCGAATCAGTATATAAAAGTGAGAACTGGCAAATCAATATATAACACTTAGAAACTTATATCTACTTATTTTCAATAATGATGCACCTACTACTTAATTAAGATGCAATATTTTAAATGTAACATCTAACATCAGTCTTTGATTGCTTTGGTATTGTATACCTACATTAAATTTAACAATCTGGACATGTAAATTCTTTATCACTTTTTGTAAGACCTACGCACTCCTCATGGAACCATTTCTTACAATTACTACAGAGTCGCATAGCCAACTTTTCATATGTACAGCATGCGTGGCAGTACCACTCTTCTCCATCTTCATTTTCTTTATTCTTTTGCATATTTTTGTTTCCTTATTTAGTCGTTCGTTTACGCTCTGTTCGTTTTTCCTTAATATTTCTTTCCTTGCCTTTAGGTATATTTTTATCTATAACATCAGTTTCTTTTTGTTTCTTATTGCATTTTTTTATTGTCAACTGCTTTCCTTTTTTCTGTTTCTCATCTTTATCTCGTGTAAATAAGTCCTTCATAATTCTTTGACCTTTATAGTTCATCGCTTTTTTACGTGGGTTTTTAGTTTTTACTATTGCATAGTTGGCGTTGGCAATTCTTGAAATGGCGTTTTAATTTTTTGTTTTTTAAATGTGCTTAATGGAACATTATCTTCATCTTCGTCGGAACAAATAGAGTCATCAGAATTTGTTTGATCAAGATTTTGGAATGTATTAATAGTTTGCTTTTTTGGTGTAATATCGCCTTTATCGATGAAGTAGTGATTTCCGTTATCTTCTTCAGATGAAGAATAACCATATACATCTGCTACTGTAAGTTTTGTCGTATTTTGTTGTTGAAGAAAATTCAGATCCGTTATATTACTTGAAATTCTGGAAAGGGGGCTAATTGCTCTGCTTAATTGTTGTAAACCTGAACCACTTGGAGCTAAAATAGAACGTGATGGAGGTCGGTCGTCTGAAGATTCAGAAGATGAACTGTACTCCACAAGGCGACAATTAGCAGTTACAAAATCACTCACGGTTACTTCTGATATCGCTGAAAAATTCTGTAAGTCACCAGTGCTCTCACCTGAACCTAAGTCTTGCAAGGGCTGTTGACTTGTTTGGCATGAAATTTCTGACAAAATTGATGGGGCAAATGCTTCTTCTGGAATTGCTTCAGGATTAAAAGGAAAAAGTCAAGTTGCCTTAAAACCGCTAACTATGTTACTGTGTGTTATGCATTTCGGCCAGACTTTACTAAATATTTTATTAAATGTGGCCTTTGTCAACTTTTTATCAAGGTCAACGTACCAAAAGTTCATAACAGCTTCATCCCAATGATGTTCATATGACTTATTCACTGACTTATTCACTGACTTATCTAATGATTGCAGCTCGTGAGTCGTGTTTGAAGGAAGACAATATAAGACTATTTCATTTTTATCTGCTTCGTCAAGTGCTTCGCTTGAAAGATGGCATTTAGCGCCGTCAAAAATTAGCAAACACTTTCCAGAAACCTTATACTTCCCTAGGTGCTGAATGAAATCTATAAATAAGTCAGCCGTCAGCTACCTTTCGGGGCCATTTTTACCAACGATCCAGCTGGTAAATTGTCTACTAAATCAGGTCTTTGTCTTTGCCCTTTGAATAAAATCATGGGCGGGATTGCTGTACCAATAGCATTAATGCACATTGCGATAGTAACGTTTTCTGCATGTTCGGGGGCGATAAGGTGGACTCTTTTACTCCCCTTTTCAGCCAACACTGTTTGTTGATGGTGAACAGTTATCCGACACCCCTTCTCATCCATATTATACAATCTCTCAGGGTGCTGTAGTATGTCTAATTCATCATACAACTTTTTAACTGACTGAAAATGATGTTCCACGATTGGCTTATTCAACTTTTGAGCACGTGCCGGATTCATAATCTGTGGCTTTTTTTTGCTGATCGATGGATTGCGTTTTAAAAAATGTCTGAGCCAATCGTTACCGGCAGTCCTTTTCGAAAGATTAAAGTTATTTTTTATGTCATATCTTTCGCAAAAAAGAAAGGCCTGTTTTTTAATAAATTTTGGGGTAAGGGGCACGCCGATTTTCCGAAGAGGGGGAAGTTGAAGTAATGCGCAACTCAATATATCACATCTTCCACCCCTTGCTTTAAAAAATAAAAATGTCTTTACAATATTTACAGTTTCTGTACTTATACTATTCACAATATTACTTATATCTAACTAAATATACTGCATACTTAATTATGTAGCTTGATAACGCTCTGGTGGTTTGACATTACGTTTAGGTCTACTGATCTTATCACTGCTATAATCAGTTGAAACTTTATCATCAAGAATAATATGATTTGGATAACTTATATCGGGTAAAGAGCGTTTTAATTGGTTAGCGTGTCGCTTCCAAGTTCTCTCCAGTTCTGGGATATTTACAATATAAGTTACTTTTCCAATTTTCTTTTGAATAGTACCTTTTATCCAACTAGGTCTATTAGGATTGCGATAATCCCTTGCTAACACCGTATCACCTATTTTAAATACAACCTGATTATTACCCTTGAAATATTTTTTTTGTTTACCTTGTGCAATCAAAACTCTATGAAACTTAGGTACAACATTTTCGTTTTTTAATTTAATGCTAGCTAGTCCTTTTGAAAATTTACCCAAGCCTTCCGAAAAAACTTCAGGAAATTCATTCAACAACCCTTGAGTAACATCGTTCACAAAATTTATATAACTGATGCCCATATTATAAATATTTAAGAAATCTCTTCCCACAATGGGTGGTCCACCGTTTTTAAATACATAAAAATCAATTTTATTTGTTATATTTCTAAATTCAACATTTGCTTCAAAAATACCTAACGGTCTAACTTTAGCTTCATTATAAAAATGTAAAAATTGATCCGAAGGTTTAAGTCTGTATTTTGATGCAAAGTATTCTGAAAATAAGT
Source organism: Henosepilachna vigintioctopunctata (assembly GCA_030704895.1). NCBI lineage: Eukaryota > Metazoa > Arthropoda > Insecta > Coleoptera > Coccinellidae > Henosepilachna > Henosepilachna vigintioctopunctata. The sequence continues at coordinate 1,718,554 of JARQZJ010000099.1, forward strand.
TTTCAGAAATACAGGAATCACCAGCTCCTGAATCAATTTGACATGTAACTATGTGACATTCTATCTTAATTTTAATTGAAAAACGAATATTTTCAACTTCATTATTAATGTTAAATATGTGCAAGTCGTAAAATTTTTCGTTCACACTACTATTTGCGTTCTGAGTACTTGTATTAAAATCTAGATAATTATGCATCTTGAATCTACTCTTCTTGAGTTTTTTAAAACAGACATTAGCTAAATGACCTTGAATTCTACAAAAATTACAAATATGATTTTTGAAAAAGCACTTATCTTTGCTATGTCCCCGTTTACCGCATACTGTGCAATTGTCATTAACCTTTCCATGTCCTTGCAAATGATGATGACGCTTGCTTTCGTCACTCTTCTTATTGCTGCGACTGCGCAAATGATGCAACGTCGACTCGGACTTGACTGAAAAACTGGGAATCTGGTATCCTTGATAAGCGGCCATTTTACTCTCCGCCATGTTGATTGCTTCTTCAAATGTGATTTCCTTATTTTCTTCTAGCAATCTATCTAATATTTTCCTTTTTTCAAAACCACAGACGAAACGATCTCTAAGGGAGGTGTCCAGTTCTCTGCTGAATTCGCAAGAAACAGCTAAACTGCGGATTCTTGCGGCCCATTCTTTTATGCTTTCTTCAGATTGTTTCTTCGCTTCGGAGAATTTATATCTTTCCGCTAAAACGGATTTTTTCGGAGTGAAATGCTTATCAAACAACACTAATAATGCATCGAATGAAATTGTCTCTGGGAGATCTGGGCTGCACATGTTGAATATCAAGTTATATGCTTCTTCGTCCAACATATTCAGAAGAATCGCCCATTTCTTGTCTGCTTCGAAAATTCCGTTGGCAATAAAATAATTATTTAATCTGGCTTTATATATATTCCAGTCTGTAGTGTTTATATGAAACATTTCCAATAATTCTGAATTATTAGATGTGCCGGCTTGTAAAATATCCGTGGCAGGCATTTTCGGTTCACTTCACTACTCGTCGCCATCGTAATATATGCAGTCGACATATAATGAACGCTTTGTATCTTTATGCTTTTATTCATTAACAGCTGTACAAGTACTGTTGAATTATTCTTAAACTAAAATATTATCGGTCCCTTAATTATAAGAGGGGGAAGTTGAAGTAATGCGCAACTCAATGTATCACAAAGGTGGTATAAAAACTATTATTATTGTCATACATATGTGTAGTATTATTTTCATACGTTTGGTTATTCACAAAGGGATGTGGTACGTTGTGATGGCTGAGGATGGGGCTGGTTTGAATATTTTCCAACTCTGCGTTGTGCACAAGAGTGGAAATTTGTGATTTGAGTCTGATTTGCATATGAGGCGGTAACGTTCTTACTGTCTCTTCGATGCTGGCAAAAAACTTTTTCAGGTGATCCCCCTCTTCCTGTGATTTATTTATCTTCACCTGCATGTAATGCCGTAGCATTTCTGCTGCAGATCCGGACGGCACTGGACGGTTGGGTTTGTTTTCTGGAATATTTTTTCCACCAGCTTTTGTATCAGTTGCGTCTTCATGATTCAGTGATGCTCCATCCATTGGAGATTCCTCGTTACATGAAGATGCATCTGATGCAGGAGACAAAGGAGGAATATTACTCTCGTGGTCGTCACTCTGAGAAACTAAAATTTAACGCACAAACTCCATTTGTCTTTCCCAGCGCCATGGCTTTGATTTCCACGCAGCTTGCCCGCTCTTCTTTTTCCTTACGAGCAAAGCCTTGCGAAAACTCTCTCTCAGTGATCTCCATTTCGCCTTGCATACATCACCTGAAAAAAAGAGTGATTTCAATTTCGAGAAGCTTATGTTGTAGTGGGGCCCTACCCTAGGAGTCGTACTAACGTACAATGATAAAAAGCAACTATTTAATTATAGTGCTGCTTTGCGGCAATCGATAATTTTCGTTCACCGACTAGGTAACAGAATGAGAATCCAAAGGATTCAATTTGCTATATGGTGATGAAATGATTTAAGTATTTAATAATTAGAAACCAGTAACTACAATCTTTTTATTTGTGTACCTTACATGTTTTGAACCCGTTGGTTCGTCATCGAACGCTACTACACAGAATGGTACAGATCTTTTTAACTTAGTGATAAAAATTTGTCATGAAACACATATATATGACATAAAGGTTAAATATAAAACATTTAATTTTTGCTTTATATATTTGTGGTTTCTATCCTTTGACTTTTAACATAGCAAGATCCACCAGAATCGGCGATAAATTAAATTTAAGTTCCTTATGAGTATTAAAAAAAGGAAGATGCTACTACACACCTGTTGTTTTTAAAGTTTGCCCTATTTCCTCCCAGCTATTTTCCCTCATTAGATGGTTGTGGTAATTTGCATCGGCTAGTTCGTAGAGATGTTTGTACTACTGTACAAGTACCACAAGCTCTTCGTCTTGGATTTGAGCCATTGGACGACTTCTATAAATAAATCAATTATTTTAAACGTAAGCATTGTCTCAAACAATTTTTTTTTAGCTTAAAGAAAGTAATGATAAAGGAAACAATGGAACTTATTTGGGTGATAATTTTATTGCATTAAATATTCATTTCATTTGTAAAAGGAAACAAGCCGGTTGTAAATGAACGAAAATAAGAATACTTCTATCTACATGGTTAGAAATTTGATCAAATAATGTGATTTATTTAATAATTGTTAATCGAAATGAAATTATTGAAGCGTTAACGAAAGGAATTTTCTTTATTATAAGTGAAAAAGGTCTTACCTTGGACGTTGCAACAAGTGCGGGAATAGTGATTGTTGTTGGGGTGGCTACTTGCCTGTCGAACTACTGCCGATTCGAAGGGTTGGAGGAGGTACGACCGCCCTGAACGAGTCCCGACCGCGCTAATCGGCCGCGCTGCAACGTTCGCGGCCGATCTCCAATTCTTTGTAACTTTGGAAATTTTGAATTTAAAAATTAAATGAAACGTTTATTCACAAATGTAGGCTCTAAATAATAAATCAACGTAGATTGTTCTAGCTCGTATCGTTTTCGAGAAATTTGATTCTAAAAGAAAATTATTATTCCGTTTTGAATTAAATTTGTTTGAGTGACGTTGCCGACCTAGTGGACGAACAGCTTTAGAGTTCAGCTTTCCCCGACATTAGTCGGGTAAACAAGAACACCAAGTAGGGTAATTACTTACGTAACTACGTAACATTAATAACGACAGTGATCACATTTACAACCCGCCGATGTTAACTGTCCGTCGGTACAATTCTCATCAGCCCATTTTCCACACATGTAACACATTATCCAGTCTTCAACGGGGGGATATATATATATATTTTTCTTCAGAAAAAATACAGAACAAGTCTCCATTTCTATTCTCTTTTCTTTTTTTTTGTATTTTGATTAGGGTCATTGAATGCTTTTATATTATTGAAATTATTCAATACTTGTTTAATTTCTTTATTCAAATGTTTCTAATCACTACATTTCAGCGTTTTATTTCAGATCCTTCATTTGGTTTTTTTCTGGTTTTCCTTGCATTCTTCTGCTTTTGCTCCTCTACTGTTTTCCTGTTTATCTAACTGCTCTTTTACAGGTGGGCTTGTCAGAATAGTAGATTTTCTCTTCCTAATATTGCGTTTTGATACTTTTGGAGGAATCACAGACAATTCAACGATATCGGATAGATGAACTTCATGTGTGCTTGTATTTTCGCATTGTGAATTAGCAAGATCTGTATCGGATGCCTGGACATTAAAATTTTCAACACTGTGAAGTTGGGTTACTGAGTTATTTTGGGATATGTTTGGCTCAATTGAATCGAACTCAATGGGGCGCAAAGGATATATTCTTGCAGATTTAAAGCCACTTGCTGCTTTTTGAAGGTTACTACTTCGATTAAAAGCATTTATTAACAACTCTACTATGTCGTATTGTGTGATGGGCTATCCAGATCGATCTCCCATGTGATTTTCACATTCTTGATTGTATGATGTCGTGATAGTGCCAAAATATGTCAAAAGCAAAGGTTGGAGTTTATGTGAGGTGGCAAAGTCCACCACATTCCATGTTCTCTGCATAGTGAATATAAGCATCAAGACTTTGCGGTTTTCATGGTTATCCAATATGAGCAACACTGGATCTTCTTTCGAAGGATTTGCATATGAAATGAAGTGGTGTATCCAATCAACAAAAAGGCTTTCATTTATCCGTCCAGAGTCTGACACAGCTACCATCATGTTAGGGTTACTACCTTTTAGTAATAATGGGGCCATGCGCTTCCTTTTAAAGATAAAAAAAAGTGGAATGTATTGACCGGCTGCACTAAACGCACAAACAACTGTTGTTGTAGACCACCTTTCGACACTCGTTGCCTCATCGACTTGTTTTGACCTCTTGCTGCAACTATTTTCTGATTTTTCTGGACTGTTGATATACCTGTCGCATCAACGTTGAACATTTTATCAGGTTGAATATCATATTTCTCTTTTATGGCTATCTCTGTCAGGTGTCCTCAGAGATAGGCTGGAATGTTTTTTCATGAAGCTGTAATACCAATCTTTCCCGGCTATATGTTTTACTCGGTCTAAAATGTGAAGAAGTTTGATCTCAGCATATTGGTACGCAATTCGGCGAATTTTTTTGTGGTTGGGACGTAATAAAGTTTACTGCATTATGATTAAATCTACGAATTCCGCCTCTTGCTCGTCTGTGGATAAAATTTTTCCACTAGCTCTTGGCAATTTAATCACTGGCCTCTTTAGGTGATCAAAAATGGTAGTTTTTGGAACATTATGAATTTCTGCAGCTTTGCCGATAATAAGTTTATTGGTTTTAACATTATAGCCTTTTTGAGATCTTCTAGACTGTATTTCGTCACTTTCGTCTTTCTTTTGTAATTAATATGCATATGGAACAATAATGAAAAATAGATAACAGGGAACCAACAAAATGATGGGGTAATGACGAACGTTCGGGATTACCCATCATTTAGTGTTCGACTTTACCCCGACGGATCGAAAAAAAATATTGAAATAAATATTTTAGGTTATATTACTTTTGACCATTGCGTCATTGTTATTTAGCCGTTTAATATGTAAGTATTCCAGTAAGTAAAAGTTAAATAAATATTGTTAATAAAAATCAAGTAATACCAAGTGGAATTTACGAAAAAATTACATCGAAATCTTGCAAAATATAACAAAATGCATACCTTGATAAGTACGTGCGTCCGCGTCGCTCGGGTCGTTGACTGGCAATAGTGGTGGCGTGATCTCCAGGATGGCGACGAGTGAAATATGTCTATCTCTTTCTAACACATCAGAATCGTTGCGTTCGGGTTTACTCCGCATTAATATAGGGGAGAGTGTTGAGTCAACACTGTTGACCCCACTCTCCCCTATATTCAAAATTTCAAATATATCTATGCATATGTGATAAAATGGTTTATTAGCTCTTGTTTCAAGTTAAATTTAACTTTTGGGTCATCATACTTATTTTTTAAACATGTTTCAATTATCTGTGTCATCAATTGTATCCGATTCTTCTTCTCCTGTGAGTTCAGGTAATTTTATCTATTCTGAATTCTGAATATTGGTTCTGGATTTGTTAATAGATTTCTTTGAGTAGTGTTATCGGTCTGTAGTTCCTCAGATCCTCCGCATCCGCTTTCTTGTAGAGTAGAAAAATGGAGGCGTTGTTCCACGAGATGGGAATGTTTCTGTTTTTCAAACAGTCACTGAGAAGCCTCGATAGAATGCGGTGAAGTACTGAGACCCCTGACTTCATAATGTCCACTGTGAGATCGTCCTCACCTGAAGAGGTGCCGGCTTTCAAGGATTCAATTGCAGTTCTCGTTTATGATGCCAGAACTTCCAGTGGCTCTTCATCCGACATGATTGCAGTTATCGCTATAGAGTGGTTTGTAGAACTCATTGGTGACTTTTAGAATTTCGGATTTCTTCGTAATTCTGTCTCCGTTTGAATTTTTGAGCGCGATTATATGATGTTTCCAAATCATGTTCTTCTGGATAGCTTTCTTATAGCTTCTTGCATCTTCTATACCCTGCCTCACTGTTCTTGTGTTCTATTTCCGCACATCGCCTCTGACAAGTGCACTTAGTGGCGCATATTCGTTCCATTGGCTTCGAGTTCTGAGTGAAGCTCTCATTTTTCTGCGTTTATCATGGAGTCATTTCGTCTGGTCAGTTAATTTGGAAACTTCTGAAGATAATACATTTTTCTCACAAACTTTGTCTTCTCGACCTTGAAATCGGATCTGAAAAAAATGCAGCTTAATTTTTCAAAATTTGAATAATAAAAATTTTTAGCACATAATCAAAACAGTGTAGTCTCGGTTGTTTGTCTCCTGTCGTTGCAGTTTCCTCAGCTTCCTCAGACCATATAACACTTTTCTACACCCATCAGCGCCAAATTTTTCGAAACATGTTTTCAGACAGTTACAGGATTGTCCGATGTTTTTGTCTGGAACAACTGATCCAAGAGTATTGGGGCAGTTCTCAAACCAAACCTGGTTTTCAATATATTTCATAAATTTTAAAAGTTTTTTAAATTTAAATTTTAATAAAGTTTTCTTTAAGAGTGTGCTTTAAATTTATCAAATTCAATAATGGGGCCAAATTTTATATTTATATTTTTTGCGTGTTTTTAAGCGTTTTACCTAGGCTAGTCATTGAAATACGACCGTCACTTTATGCTAAAACATAATTTTTTATGGATTCAAATTTTTCAAATTTGTTTGAATGAAGAAATAGCATATATTACAAGAATATATTAATGATAAACAAATGTAAACATGAACATAATAATGTGGGAATATTTGTTTTTTTGAATATTTGTTCTTACTTCTACACACAAATCGCCAATGAAAGAATATTATTATAAATATCAAACTTCCAGGTACAAATATAACATATATAGCAATTGCTAAGGAAATGACATAGCCATATAAAAGTAATACCAATGTATTAAATTTTTTAAAAAAATATTTTTTTATAGTTTTCAGTACTTTGGTGTGTGTGACGGTCGTGAAAACTCTTGTGAAAACGGTTGTGAAAGCACACGAAACTCAGCTACAAAACCTTCACATATAGGCATTAAGTAGACTCCTGTATCATAAAGCAACTAAAATTGGTAAAACAGGTAATAAGAAACCGTGAATAATGTTTGAACTGATGAGTTTTATTCAAAATCTACACTCATTAGTATACATCGACAGTTCAATTGATATTAGAATTAAAATTTGAATCAAGAAAGGAATAAATGCCTTGGTGTGTTTCAAAATCTGTTAACACTTATATAATGTCTTTAACACTGACTGAAGCTACATCCTCAGCGTTCGGGAAAACAAATTTAGCTTTAGCGGTTTTCCTTAGGAACTTTAAACATAGTCACCATCATCATATTTATTACTCACTTGACCGATGTAATGGGTAATATTATTTTTGTTTGAAGAGGACCTTACAAGGACGAAATCCTCGGTACAGAGATCATTTACCACTTCATCTGATAGTGATTTACTAGATGTAGGCCTAGAAGCCAAAGATTTATTGGAAGTTTTTTCTTCATCATCATTTGAATATACTTCATGATACCTCAATCTATCTTTCCTAGGATGTGTATTTTTTGTGCCTGGAGTACCTAAAAATTTGGTTAAGACGCGGTTCAAACGCGGATTAAAAGAAAAGATTAACTTTGGAAATTATGACAGTTATTTAACTTAAGTTTGTTTTCTACATATTTTTTGTAATGCAAATAATAACAATTGAGATGGAAAAATACTCTGTGGAAGAGTGCTGAATTAACGTTAATCATAAACTAAAGCTCTTTCTAAAATTGAAAATGTAGTAAAATACTTATAATTTGCATTCAAATCGTTATTTGCTGATAAGCAAAACAAGAACTATTTATTTGGCAGCTAAATTAAAAAAAAATGTTGTGAACATTTGACAGTGGTATAGTTTTGACACATTTTGCTTCTTTTTCTCCAAAAATGCAAGAAACTATCTCGAATGCATCAGGGAGAATAAGGCTTTCACCAATAGTGTGGTTTTTGCCAGATTTGGCAATTAGATAACTAACATTATATGAAGCTTTCAGAGCTTGTTCATTTTTGTCTGCACCAGAAAAAGTTTTTATAGTAGTTTTCCTACTATTGAGTTCTTCCAAAAGACGTTTAAAATATTGTATATCTTTGTTTTCTAAATTTTTATGTTTACTCTTAAAATGACGTTTCAAAAGAGATGGTTTCATAGAGTTTTTTGACAAAATTTCTGAACAAACCACACATTGTGGAGAAGGGTCGTCTGAATTTCCTCTCCAAGTAAATCCAAATTTTAAGTATGATTCGTCATCTTCCTCTTTTTAACCACACCCTGTGCTTATTTTTCAGTGTTTTTATTTTTGAATTCGGATTGGCTGTTAGAATTAGGCCTACTTACATTTTGGGGAGTTGATGGCCCAGGATCTTGGTCAATGTCATCATGGGATATTTTTCGTTTAAGCCATTTATCAATTCTTAAAGTTCACGTTGACGTTCACACACCAATCCTAACAGTGTTCACAAACTGAAAGTAAGGGAAAAACAATTGATAAACACAGATCAACAGGCAGTCGCAGAATGGTTCCTCCTCTTGCGCTAACGCTTAGTAGACTCGTCCATTGCAGTATGAAACCAGTATAATTAGAATTTTCATGAACCTACCCTGCGCACCCCCTAAAATTTTTCGTGTACCCCTTTGGGGTACGCGTACCACAGTTTGAGAACCACTGCTTTAGGTTGTGTAATATAAACTTCTGACATGACCTTTCCGTTTGAAAATGCAGTCTCAACATCCATTTGTTCTATAATTAAGCCCATTTGACAACAGTAGGATAATAGCAATTTTAATGTTTGCATTTTAGCTACAGGTGAGTAAACATCATCTAATGATTACTTCTGTTGAAAGCCTCTAACTGCCAATCTTGCTTTATATCTATTATCTGATTTTTTTGTATAGACCCATTTAACATCAATAATATTCTTATCTTTTGGTTTGTCTACTAGTTCCCAAGTCTTATTTTTACTTAAAGCTCTCTATTTCTTTGTTCATTGCTTTCTTCCAAAGTTCTGATTCATTACAACTGACTGCCTCTTTAAAAATTTCTGGATTATCAGCACAGCAAAAATTTGTATAGATGAAGATACTTTGAACATGATCATTTAATCTCACTGGCGGTTTTATGAATTTTAATATTTCCTTTGAAAGGCGCTTCTTCCAATTTGAGAAGGTACAAATGCCATTTATGTGATTATAGCTCGAACCAGAAAATTTATCTTCAAAATCATATAAAAGCGATCCATTTGAATCTGAGAGATCACAAATACGAGTTGTATCACACAATCAGTTCGTCTCTTAAAGGAACATTTCAAGCACCCATAAAAGCGGTACATTTGAAGATAAAAAATCACAAATGTGACTTCTGCGACTATAGCACTGCTCAAAAGTCGTATCTTTAAGTACACATGGACTCTGTACATTTGAAATTGAAAAATCATAAATGTGCGTTCTGCGATTTCACCTCGTCCCATAAATCGTATTTGAAAATCCATATTGATTCAATCCATTTAAAAATCAGAAATCGCAAATGTGGCTTTTGTGATTATAGTTCTACGTTCAAGCATAACCTTCAAAATCACATCAAAGTGAATCATTCGAACATGAAAACGATTATGGAACGATAATGCGATTATGGAACTTTGTATGAAATTGTGCTAAAAAGGCACAAACAATCTGTTCATCTGAAAGTAAAAAACCACAAATGTGAGTTTGGCTATTATACCTCGTCTTTCAAAAGTAATCTTAAATATCATATACAAGCGATTTATTTGAAGGAGAAGAACAACAAATGCGAACTTTGTGATTACAGATCAGCAAGGAAGGAGGAACTTGAAAAGCATATAAAATAAACTCATTTCAAAATCCATGAAACGGTATAGTTTTATCTGTTTTCGAATATTTGGATGTAAGCAATAAAACTTTTATTTGGTCCTATTGAATGAAAACCGTTGTAACTCTCAACTAAACTTAATAATAAATGTTATGAAATTAATATTATATTCATTTATATATATATATATATATATATATATATATATATATATATATATATATATATATATATATATATATATATATATCGTCGACGCGACTGCAATAGCGCGTAAGAGAAATTTGCAATACCGCGTATCAGTATTTTATCAATTTCACAGGAGAAAGAAATAATTGATTATCTTGGTCAATAGAATAAATATATTTGACTATACTTGTTCGTGGTTCCTTTGCATGATATTGCATAGGAATGTCACCAGATTTTACAAATATCTTTATCTTTATATCGAGATTATATTGAGATATATCACATACGCGTCATTGCTGCCAAAGAATAAGTAAAAAATTGTCCATTTTAGTAGTTCAGCGGTTTTGAAAGTGAACATTTTATTAGTTTATAATCATTTAATGTCACATAATGAATAAAATTCTTCTAAATTTTAATAGAGCAATACAATGAAAACATCACTTATATGTGATATGTAAGTACCTTTGACCTAAGCTTAACTATTAAAAGAAATAAAATCTTATAGACCAGAAAGTAACAATTAGGAATAAAACACAGTCTTTACAATCATTATAGGAACCACTAATTAGTAGTCATTGCTTTTATCAGAAAACAACAAAAAGAAACTATATCTGGAACAAAACAATAACTTATTATAATTAAGTAGTCGAAACAAAATGTCAGTCTGCTTAGTTTCCATTGAATCACAACACTAAAAATAAAATCATTGTTCTTAATAATGATATTAACAATCAGTAAACTCAAAAAAGCATTAAAGAAAATATAACCACCTTGGTAATTCGAAAAAAATAAAACTGTCAACCTAAATAAAAATAACCACTTTGGTTTTAGCTTAAGCATAGTGAGATCTATAATAATAAATCCAGGGTCCCTTTTTATTTGTATGGTAAATTATCAAAAAAGGCATGGCAAATCTTTTGGAAGTACAATCTTCAATTCTTTTGAATTATCAAACTTTGTTTTGGCAATTGCCTGCCGCTTTTGGTAAAGTGCAGGAACCATGTTGACAGTTTTTCTGGTCTTTTCGGCAGAGGTACAAATGCATCCGTAAAGTGAAGCTTAAAGTCTATTGTACCTTTTGGATTATACCTTAGTGCTCTTATATCAACAACGCGGTGATCTTCTTGTTGCTTAAATCTTTGAAAAATGTGTGGTCAGATGTAATTACTTCGTAAGGGCATGGTTTGGTTCTAGCTTCTTTAACCTTTCGGAAGTGGCGCCATATTAAGTGATTTGCGAGGTGGCGCCAAGTCTGACAGACCTGTATTAAAAAAATATAGCTACGGTTTTGTTTGTGAAAAATAATGACACATGGTTGTTAAGTAAACATTTTTATGTAAGAAAACGAATATACAAGTTACATATAGATATCAAACAAAAAACAAAGTCTTAAAATCATAGGAACTAAGAAATTAAACATTAAATGGAATTTCATTAAAAAAAACTAAAAATAAAAACTAAACCCAAAATTTTGATTGTAAGTTAGTAAAATAATAACTAAACTTCATATTTTAAGGGTTCTCCAAAGAATCATAACAAAGGGGGCACCAAGCTTTAAGGTGCGAAAGACATACAAATTTTTTACACTTTTGACAAAAAAATCTACTTTTTGAATCTTTTACGCAAAAGAAGCATCTTTTTCGAGTTCCTGGAACAACTTCTTCTTGTGGTTGAATGTTAGCATTGTTAGCAGAAGTACCAGCATAATCTTGTCTTCGGTCCCGTACTGCTCGTGGTACATTTTGCTCCAAAGAACGCCGTTCTAAATGCTGCGCACTGAGCTCTAATGCCAAATTCTTCAAATATAATCTTCTTGTTACTGAATACTGTTTACTATTAACAGCGTAAATTATCTGCGAATTTACTCCAGCCATGTTTAATAAGGCATAAAAAATTACCATCGGCCATCGTCTGGTGTTTCTTGCTACGTCAAAAGTGGCAGATAACTTATCCAAATTATCAACGCCGCCTTTAGTTCCATTGTAATAGGTAATTATTTCAGGCTTGAATTTTTCAGCAGTTTTCTCGTCAATTGCGTCGTCATGGTGTAAAGATGAAACTAAAAGTACGTTTTTATATTTTTTGGAACATAAGAAACTAATGTAATATCTTCCTGAAACCCAAATGCAGAAGAACATTCTGGTCGATTTCTTGTATTCACAAACTCTGGCGGCAACTCTCTTTTATTTTTTTTTATTGTTCCAACAAAAGTTATCTTATGTTTCTGCAGTAGACAATTAACTAAAGCGATACTGGTGAACCAGTTATCGCAAGTGAGATTCCTGTTCAAACCAGAAATAGGTTCCACAAGGCGTAAAACAATACTAAATGGATCGTTATTTACTTTATAAGGACCCTCCGGTTGTTGTCCTACATAGACTTCTAAATTAGCACAGTATGTTGTAGAAGCATCGACCAAAGCAAATATCTTCACGCCGTATTTATTGGGCTTACTTGGTATATACTGTTTAAACCCACAACGACCACGGAAAGCCTCAAGTTTTTCATCTATGGTTACATTTCTCCTACGCAGTAGGCATTTTTACAGTTCCGGACAAAGTCGTCAAATGTTTCCCTTATGGGTGCAAGCTTATCGAATTCTTTTCTTTCATTTCGCGTAGATAGATCGTCAAATCTTAGACAGTTTAAAAGAAATCGGAAACGTTGTTCGGACATAGTTACCCAGAATCGTTCAACACCTGTTCCTTTTTTATCCCAAATCTCTTTTGTATTTAGTCTACTGCTTTTCAGAGTACCAGCCAAGTAAAGTAAACCAAATAGTGCTTTTAATTCGATTAAATCGGTCGGTTTAGCAGCTCTATCTCTTGTGTAATTCTGAGCTATTCCGGCAATGTATAAGTTTGTGTTATCAACGATATTTTGTAACATTTGGTCAGTAAAAAAAAGTGACCAGCAGTCGAAAGGCGTCTTAGCGTTTTTTGCATAATTTCTTACCCCAGGAAGGCGAACAATAATGTTTTCTTGTCTAGTTCTTGTCGTTTTCTTTGCACAATGTTTTTGCCACCTTGTACCATCCTTTCCTTCAAAACAAGGAGTTCTAAAAACTTTTGCAGGCGGGCCATTATCTTCAAGATCTTCATAATCTTCATCACCATCCTGCTCAGACTCACTGTTAGTAGCCCTGGTTTCAAGAACATCATCTTCTGAAGCCAGTTCTGCTTCCTCATCATCCGGTCCATCATCTGCATCCACTTGTTCCCACAGTAGACGTAGTTTTTCTTGTTCTTTTTCCCAGCTACACATTTCTTAAAATGAAACGAAAAGTAATTAGTTGATTTAAAATCAAATTACCAGTATCAAAGTCCAATAATAGTAATTGATAATAAAATTATTACTTACCTAAGTAAAAGCAAAACTATTATTAATCGGAAAATATATATATCACAAGAAATGGCGCCAAGTCTCACAGACCTTTATTGCTGTAACTTCGTGAAACTAACACCTGCAGTACTCTCGCTTGTTACGGCAGTACTACCGGCCACAATATGAAGGTACATGAGCGTACGAGAAATTACGACAGATTGCCGAGACATGCCGAACGATTCGACGAACAGAGTCGACTTCCATTTGGGTGTGCCCTTTTTCCAAATATTCCTGTGTTATGAATATGTTCTTTGCCATAGCTAATCTCAGCAGCGTATTTGACACAATATTGTTCCTATTTTGCGCAGTACAACCATGTGTATGAACTATCACATGTTTTGGATAATCGCTAATTAAATTGCTCACATAATCTTCGAAAGATGACGCGTATGTCGTAGATTTCAAATCACACACTGTTTCGTCAAACCAGTAACATGTGACACCATTATTTCCCAGATTGTAGGCTGAGAAATTGTGTACAGCAAGTTTGGTTTTGAAATAAAGTGCGCTCGCATTCAAAACAGTACATAGTTTTACAGCCTGAAGATCTGGCATGTATAATTCCCTTTTGTGCTACTTCTTTGCTTCTATTTTTGTCAGTTCCTGCCGTATTTTTCAGTTCTATGTGTTTTTCAAACTGTTCGTCTTATAAATTACCTGCCTTATGAGCGCAGCAAACGTCACAAATTTTTTTTTAGGTGAAAAAAGGCCAATATTCTCTTCAAATAATATGCTTTCAAACAGTTTTCTTGAAACTGCAGGTTCAATTTTTGATTGTAAATAATCAGAGTAAAGTCGATACAATTGAGCTTTTGACTGTATTACAGGTTCTAAATATAGCTCAGAAGTTGATTGCCTGCAATAGTGTGATGGCAGTTGAAACGTTACTACAAGTATTTGGATTTTCCAAAGAAGACTCATTATCTTGGTTTTCCATTCCATCTGCAAAATAATCAGAAACTATCATATTAGACTTTTTCAGACACAGCGCAGTAATAACTTAGATAACGAGAACAGCAATGCCATAACCGCGTCACTATGGAACCGCAGTTGATTATGGAACGGACTCAAAAATATATATAGTCCCTTTATAATATTTGAGGATAAAATACATTGAAATTATTATAAACATTACTATTACAAAATATAGAAATAATGAAAAGTTATTTTTATGTGGATTCCATTGATCCAATTCTTCCAGCTCGATATCTGGGATTTCTGCTTTCTTGAATTCTTCCTTTTCTTCATTCTTGATATCTTCATGTCGTGTTGGCCATTTGGGCAGTATGATGTACTTCTCTTCATCCACAATGTCCGTTGGAATAATCTCTTTATTTAAATTACTAATAGTACATTTTGTTCGTAATATAGCCATTGGAGGCACAAAATAGTACTTTGTATGTTCATGGCATGTTTCTGTGATCCTTTTATTTTCAACGGAGAGAATATTTCCGTCTTCTAATAACTGTAAGTTTGAAGACATATGAGTCTCTATTCTTGGGCAGTTTTCCAAGTGATTTTTAAGAATGTCTTTCATACATTTTGGAGTTTCGATCAGCGATTCTTGATCACATAAATAGTCATCTTCAATTGGGTGACACTGCTTGGTTGACCATATCAAAATTCCATTTTGAGAGAGCAAGTAGGAATTGGTATAAGGAACGGTGAAGTTGTTTTGAGGTAAATAATAGAACCTATACAAATCATAATACTTTCTTTGAACTAATGGAATTGATATTAAAAATAATAATATTTTATTTCTGAATATTACTTTTGTATGACATAATTGATAATAATCTTTTAAATGATAGACTGGAATAATATCATTGTTCTTGATAAATTGTAAAAATTTAGAGTATGGTAAAATTGATCCATGTAACAAATGTAATCTTGCGAAGCTTACAGCTGTCTGTATTTCATCTAATACGTTTTTAATATCTTTCAATTGAAACAGCAAAAGATGCATTTGTTGAACCTCTCTTAATTGTGGCACTATTTGTAGTAATTTCAAATTTACTGACATTTCCTGAAATTTGTTATTGAATTTATTTTTAAGATCATTAACTATTGTGGCAATTTGTTTCTGATTTTTCATTAGTTCATCTTCATTATTTTTTATAGTATTAAAATAGTTCTTATATAATAGTTCATCGTCCGAGTCTAAAGTTCCGAATAAGGCTTTAGATATGTTTCCTCCAAGGTTTATTAATCCTCTTTTTATTCTGAGATTTTCATTTAGGATTTCTTCTAGCGTATTGATATTTATTTCATTGGAATGTCTCAAATATTGATAGTTAGCTGTTTGGGCAAAATTTAATTTTGAACTCTTATAGTTATCTATTTCTCTCTGATATTTAAGTATAATTTCTTGAATTTTATTTAAGTCTATATGGTAAATAAGATGTATGTGTTTAGAACTCACATAGGCCTTACCTAAATTAATGGGAAGTATACTATTTTGGATTTGAATAATTTCAAGGGATTTCGAGAAGGTTATTATTTTAAATAGCACAAGAAACATAATACAGCATTCCATTTTGAACCTGTAACAAAATTCTGAAACTAATTTTTTCGTTGTTTTAGAATTTTCTTATGATAGATATGTTTATTTTTATTATCTCGAATATGTAAATTATCAATTTCTGTTGCGTCTATTCCTTTAAATATAGGATCTAATTTTCTTGTGATTGGACACTTTATATAGGTAGGGTTTTCGTTTAGAGGGTGATCGGTTTTAGCTGATCTCTTTTCATTTGTTTTCTCTAATCGTTCAATATTTTTTTTCTTATTCTGCTCAAGGTGTTTCGATATGTCTTTCAGGTTATTTGCGGAGTTTTCGACATAATTTTGTATTTCTTCGTTATGCGTTCGTTCAACTGGTAAGGAATAATTTAAGTCCGCTTTAATTATTTGCATTGGCGTCATATCTAAACTCGAATGATTAGCATTATTATAACTTAATAGAGCTTGTGAAAGTCTATTTTGGAAGGTTAAGTTTTTGTCGGTAATTGTTCTTAATTGTTCTATTAATGTTGAGTGGAAACGTTCTACTATGCCATTAGAATTTGGGTTATAGTTTGTTATATAATGGATTTCAATTTTATGTATCTTACAGAAATCTTGAATAACGTTGTTTTTAAACTCTACGCCGTTGTCACATGTCATTTTATTTGGTACGCCATAATGACTAAAGAAAATTAATAATTTATCTAATATTTCAGTTCCGGTTTTTTGTAACAAGGGATAGCATTGTCCTAATCTTGAAAATGAATCAATGACACTTAAACAATTGGTTTGATTGAATTTTATAGTGTCGCAATAGATATGAGTAAAAGGCTTTGAACCTGTTGGATTAGGTTTAAATTGTAATTGAATTGGAGTACGCTCGTATTTATTTTTCTGACATATTTCGCAGGAATTAATATAATTTCGTACGTCTTTATCCATGTTGGGCCAATAATATTTTCTTTTTAGACTTAATAAATTTTCTCGTAATTCTCTATGTGCTGTTTTAGTTTCATGAAATTGTTGAACGCGGAGAAGTTGTTCTTCTTTATCTTCTACGTCTTCTAAGTATAATTTGGAAATTCGTATATCAAATGCTTTATAATCAAATTTTTCTTGCAAAATTCTTATTAGAGGTTTTTCTAATTCTTGAGATGCGAAATATATTGTATATGATTTTTTTGGTTGGACATATTCTTTGATAAATTTGAATATGTCATTTTCAATATCATTTATAGAAACTCTGAGTCTTAATTTATCTCCAAAAATTTTAATTTTTGCAACATTATAATTAACGGCTCTTTTGATGATTATTTGCAATTGTGAGGAGTTCACACTTCTTTCAGTAATTGGTAGTTCTAAAATAGGGTTTTCTATTGCACTGTGGACAGTAATATCCTCTATTTGAAAATCTAAAATATTTTCATCTTGGTTTTCAATTTCGTCCTGTTTTTGTGAATCTAATAAATTTAAACATTCATCTAATTCCTCGGTTGTAACTTGATTAACAATTGAGAGTAAATCGTCTTCAATAGCGTTAATTTGACCTTTATTACCTTCGATTTTAATTCTTGAAAGGGCGTCTACGTTATTATTTGATCCCTTTTTATATTTTATTTCGTAGTCAAACTCTTCTAATTTAATGCGCCATCTCATTAACCGTGAATTTGGTTCTTTTAGCGAAAATAACCAACATAAAGGTTTATGATCAGTGTAAATTGTGAATTTTCGTCCAAATAAATAGGGTCTAAAATATTTGCACGACCAGACTATAGCTAGAAGTTCTTTTTCTATAGTGCTATACCTAGTTTCAGCTTCGTTTAGTGTTCTACTCGCAAATGCGATTGGAAGATCATTAGGGGGGTTACCTTGTGATAATACTGAACCTATTGCGTAACCTGAAGCATCTGTTGTAAGAACAGAAGGTTTTTCGAAATCTGGATATTTAAGTATTGGGTCATTTAATAAATTTCGTTTACAAATTTGAAAAGCTTCGATATATTTGGGGTCATCAACGTTAATTTTTGCTTCTTTTTTTAGGCATACAGTTAAAGGTTTGGATATCTTTGAAAAATTGGGAATAAATTTCCTATAATATCCTACTAAGCCTAAGAATGATTTAATTTCTCTCTGAGTTTTGGGTATTGGAAAATTTGTAATAGCTTTTAATTTCTTCGGATTGGGTTTAATTCCTTCCGGTGTAATTATATGACCTAAGAATTCGATCTCAGTTTGAAAAAAGTGACACTTATCTAGCTGTATTTTCAAATTGTCTTTTTTGAAAGCTTCTAACACGTTATGAATGTCTGCTAAGTGTTGTTCGGCAGTATCAGAAAATATAACTACATCATCCATATAAACGTAGCAAATTTTTCCTAAATAGTCTTTTAAAATGTTATTCATTAGTCTTTGGAAAGTTGCGGGGGCTGTTTTTAAACCAAAGGGCATTCTCAAAAATTCGTAGTGTCCGTTATTTACTGTGAACGCTGTCTTTTCGATTGATTCTTCATCTAATTCGATCTGATGGAAACCAGACGCTAAATCAAGTATTGTGAAATATTTTTTATTTCCCATTTAAGAAATTTTTTCAAATCTCTCCAATTTCCTGTAATTCGTTCGTTACTACTCACTATTTCGCTAGCATTACCTACTAATTTACTTTTTATTATATCTATGATCGCTTCGGAAATTAATGCATCGTTTGTTGCAAATCTTTGGTTGAATCTTTCACAATGATTCATAAATCGTGTAAGGTTCGCTGAGTTACCATCAAACGGTACAATTGACTGTGCAAAAATGCTTATTAATTTCATTTTTTCAAATATAGTACTCGTTTCTTGAGTCATGTTTGATTCTTCTAATTTAAGTTCAGTTAATGTATTAATAATATCAATTAATTGATCAATCTTGATTATCTATTCTATATAATTCAATTCAATATTATGTTTGTTTTTGATTCGGTTTTTTTTTTTAAGGAAAACCTAGGAAAAAAACTCAACTAGTTTTACGCTCAAAACAGTTTAAGAAAAGAGTGGTTTAACTTTGGGCCAGGTTAATTACTGGGGAAAATAAGTAAAGGAATTTGCTCTTGCTCACCTTTTTTTTTGATGATTTTTCTTTTGGGTTTCGTCGAAGGGCGCTACTCGGTCGATCGGAACTCCTAGTTTCTCTTCCCTGTTCGGTTGTACCTTAACACTTGAGAGCGAAGTCTTCTGAAGATTCTTCGTGATCTTTTCGGAATTATCACTTTCTTCACAAAGGCTGGCACAATCCCATCCTCGTCGCCAATTATGTTTTTTCGGGAGGAAACTTTGTTTTTAAAAAATCAACTTTATTTTAAGGAAATACAAGATTCTCATAACAATATTCTCATTACTGTTCTCTCTACTATTCTCTTTACTATTCTCCTCGAATAATGGGATTAGCTTATATTTATAACATTCTATCTACAATGAAAATGCTGAGTATGTATGCAGGTGTTCATTTACGCAGTTTACTTATCAAGTATGACTCGTGATGAATCCTGCTGATGCATATTTGAAATGCTATGAAAAAATGAACAATATTGCTTAAAGGAAGATGAGGTTTGGATTATCTAACTATATGTATATTCCTGAGTGAAATTCGAATATTTACAAAACACGCAAATAACATTATTAAAAGCATGCAATATAAATATAATGAAGATACTTACACACTGGTTATTTACAAATAAACAATCTTAAATCAGGAGCGCACAACATTCGCATCGAGACTTCCACTACAATGCAGTAAATACGCGGCTTTTCCGCCGAATACTTTTCGAGAACTAATACGCGGTATTGCTATAATGGCAAAATGGACGTTTCTTATTGCCTAATTTAAATGGTGTGAGTTTCAATAGCTGCCAATAGACACTCAGAAGTCGATGGCCCAAAAACGAATTTTTGCAACTTTTGTAAATACACGGTTTTGCAAGTTGCTCTTACGCGCTATTGCAGTCGCGTCGATGATATATATACTAGAATTGAGGTTTTCTTGGGAATGTTGGTTCAAAGTAGTAGTTAATACTCCATTAAAAAACTTTTTATTTCACAACGTTTCGACCAACACATTTAGTCTTCTTCAGTTACTTATAAATATTACAATCCACGGAAAAACAGAAAACTTACAGCTTTCACAATGAAATGTGACAATATTGCTTTACAAAAACTCACCAGAAAAGGAAATCTCCACTTCGACGATTTACATTTATTGGACCTCTTAAAAAACATTAAAACAAGATAATTTTCACAGACACTAAAATAAGACGTCAAAACTACAAGGCTCGTTTATATGGTTCATTCATTGCGGCTTTGTTTCGACTGGATTTAATTATTCGAAAACGTATAAGGTATGCATAATATTTTCGGGTTTTTTTTTGGGCGATTTCAGTTATTCATAAATTATCATGTGTTTGATCAAAACATTCAGGGACTTTTTTTCTCTTTCTCTTCCACAAATTTTAAAGTAAGTTAAAATATACTTGGTTCAGATTTTTGATGTCCGTTTTCTCATTCACACAGTTTGGGTTTTTTTTTGTATGGACCATTTCGAGGAATTCTCTTTTATTTTTATTGCTTTCGGTTGTAAGGATTTTCGTTTCATTGAAATTGAATTTGTGTTTTTTTCCTCTTCATGATTTGTCAAAGCAGTTCTGTTTCTTTTGTCATATCGGTGGCCATTTAGGCGGTTATGAAGGTATTGTGATGTTTGTCCAATATATACACTGGGGCAATTCAGACATGATATTTCATTTGTTCTTTGGTGTTTTGCTTCTTTAAAAATTTTTCAAGTATATATATATATATATATATATATATATATATATATATATATATATATATATATATATATATATATATATATATATATATATATATATATATATATATATATATATATATATATATTTATAAAAAAAAAGTTTATCGGGAAAGGGGTCAGGTACCAAGAGTTATTGATCTTTATTTCTCGATATTTCGTCCGTTTTTTGTGGACTTTTTCAAGAGATCTAAATATGAAAATTAAACAATTAAAACAATGAAAATGATCAACAGTCACAGAATACTCGCAGACATGGAATGTGGTCAAGATTTAAAATTTAGTAACATAATAATTAAAATAAAACAACACGACTTAACAAAGAGAACATTCAGCCAGTATACAAACGATATAGCAAGAAAGATTAACGTGGCTTTCATGATTGTCTACGATCAGCAGAATTGTTTCTTCAAGAGTTGGTTTAGTGAAAGATATCAAATGATGTAACCAATCCACGAATAGTTTCTCGTTAATCCAACGGATTGTTGGATTAGAGAGACAGTTGCCTCCTTTCAACAGATTAGCATTCATGCGTTTACATACCTTCCAGAAGCACTGAATGCGCAAACAACTGTAGTGCTTCGTTCACCACTTGTTGCCATAACGACTTGTTATTGGCCTTTTGTCGCCAAAATTCTTGAATTTCTTTGGACATTAGAAATGCCGGTCTCATCCACATTGTAAATATGATTACCAACAAAGTGATATTTTGCTTGCACGGCTTCTAAATTGTTGAAAAACATTTTACCTCCGATTCATTAAAAGCTTTTATTCTATTGTTAGAAGTAGACTCGGGCTTACAAAGCGAAATTTCAGGGTATCTCTTTTAAATCCATAGAACTAGTCTTTTTCTGCCATTTGGGAAGTTTTGTCAAAATTATGCTTCAATTGATTCACTTCTGAAAATTTAATTGCTATTTTTCGCAATATTTCTATTGTTAAACCATAAATTACTCTGCTGCACTGAATGATATGTTTTTATAATTCTTTTTCTTTTGCATCAGTAATATAGCTTCTCTTCCAGTTTTTGGTTCATTTATAATTTCTTCCTTGAGATAGTCATGTAAGTACTTTTTGGAACAGAATAAGTAATAGCTGGCTTTCCTAACGACAGTATCTTGTTCCTTACATCGTGAGTGGCATCTTTTAAATTTTCTAATTTGTATTTGGTCTCAGTCTTCCTTTGGTAATGTCGTGGCATCTGAAATAGATATAGTAAGTAAGTATACATATTTTCACAAGGGTTTAGTGTCGTGATCTTCTTTTAATTTTGATGAGGTCCGGAATTTCTTCCATACGCCTCTTCATCTCGTTTTTCCTTTTTTCTACTGCTTTTGAGAGAAGTTTCAACCTTAGCCTACTACTGACTTGGAAGCGCCAGCCTCTCCTGAGGATTCAGCTAGAGTTGGGAGCTCCGAAGAGTTCCCCCTTCTCCATTTGCATGTTTGTTCTTTATCTTGTTCTATTTTTGTTTCCATTGCATCAGTGATGGTCTTTTATCTGTTTTTTTTATTTCGATTTCAGTTATTCTGTTAACTTTTTCATTTTCATTTTGTCTCATTTTTTCCAACATTTTGTCCGTTTGTTTATTGATTTTTTGTTCGAATGTTTTCATTTTCATTTCTTCCATTATCTGTTCGTTTGTCATATACCAGGAGGCTCCGATTGTCGTCCTGATTATTCTGTTCATCGTTCCTTGTAGTATTTTCTTCCTGTAGTTTTCATTTGTGTGACATATCTCTCCGGCGTATGTTATGCTGGAGTAATTATGACTTTGATTATCGTTCTCTTGTTTTCTATTGACAATTTGCTTTCATTGTGCAGCAGAGGGTTTAGTTGTCCCTGCAGCATTTTTGCCTGTTTTCTTTTTTCTTCCATTTGTCTGTTGAAGTTTAGG
Source organism: Henosepilachna vigintioctopunctata (assembly GCA_030704895.1). Taxonomy (NCBI): domain Eukaryota; kingdom Metazoa; phylum Arthropoda; class Insecta; order Coleoptera; family Coccinellidae; genus Henosepilachna; species Henosepilachna vigintioctopunctata. The sequence goes on from JARQZJ010000099.1 coordinate 1,741,341, forward strand.
TGTTCGTCGAGTATTACACCGAAGTATTTAGCCTCTTTTTGCCATTTTATTTGTTGCTCTGCTACCTCTATCATTTCCGGTAGTTTAGCACATCTTCTTCTCTTGTGATCAAAATAGACTCCGACTGTTTTTGTTGGGTTTATTTTGATTTTCCATTTCTTGTAGTACATCTCCAGTGTATTCATGACTTCTTGGTTTTCTATATCAAGGAATATTGCTCCGGTCATTGTTGATAAATTCAATTTTTCCTTGATATCTTCTGTTAGTCTCGCTAGTTGATATGTTGTTGTGTGCTCTGCCCTGAATCCAAATTGGTGTTTCGGAATTATTCCATTTTCTTCTGCGTGTTCTTTCAATCTTCTATATATCGATTTCTCTATCAGTTTACTGATTGCTGATAGGAGGATAGGTCGATAGCTGCTTGCCCCATTTCTTGGTTTTCCGTTTTTATATATCATGATCGTTTCTGATTTTTTTCATATATTCGGGTAATATTCCAATTTTATTACCGCATTTCCTATGTTCGCTATTTCTTTCACTAATTCCATTGGTAGGTTTTTCAGTGAGTTGTTCGTTATTCCATCTCGTCCTGGTGCTTTTCGTGCTTTCAGAGATTTGTTATTTTCTTGAACTTCTTCTTGTGTTATTTCTTCTATTTCGTTTTCGTTATGTTCTTCCTCTTCCCTTTTTTTTTTCGATTCCATCTATATCTGAATTGGTTTCGTCGTCTTCGTTTAGTTTGAATTGCTCTTCTAGCATTTTTGCGAAGATTTCTACTTTTTCTGAGTCTATTATCGCCTTTTCCGTTCCTAGTTTCATGAACGTAATATTTCTTTCCTTAGTTTTCCCCGCTATTGCCTTGGCCATCGCCATAATGATTTGTATTCCGTTTTTAGGGCCTCCATTTTTTCATTCCATTTTTCTTTGCTGTGTTCTCTCAATTCTTTTTTGATCTCGTTGGTGAGCGAGTTGAGTTTTCGCTTGTCCTCCGGATGCATAGTTCTGATGTATTTTTTCTTAGCTACTTTTTTCTCTAGTAGTGTTTTTATGTATTGTGGTATGTCATTTTTCGAGTTTATTGTTATTATTTTGGTACTTTTTTCTTCTGCTGTTTTGATTCTTCTGTCCAGATCGAGTATTGCCTCTTTCAGCTGTTGATGGTCATTTATTATTAAATTTTTAGCTTCGATGTTTTCTTTAAAGCTTTTGCAGTTTGTTACTTTTCTTGTTGTGTTCTCTCTGTTTATTGTTGTTTCCAGTTCCAATATCACTAGGCAGTGGTCTGAAGATAGATCCATCCTGCTTTCTATTTCGAAGTTCCATCTGATATTTTTCATCAGAGCTATGTCCAATATATCCGTGGTTCCAGCATTTGAACTGATGTGTGTATGTTCTTTCGGTGCTGCTAGGATTATACCATGTTTTTCTATTATTTGTGAGAGTTTTTGTCCGCTTGTGTTCGATACTCTGCAGTTCCAATCTGATGTTGATAGAGCGTTGATGTCTCCCGCTGCTATCGTTGGTATCGTTGGCTTTTGAATATTTTCTTAATATCCTCTTCTCTCATTTCCTTAAGTGGAGATTTATATATTGAGTATATATTTGTGGACCTCCCTTTTATCTCAATTCTTATTCCTGTGGATTCTATGTTTGTTTCCTCGAGTTTGGGTAGTTCTCCATGCTCGATTCCGTTTTTAATTAGAATTGCTGTTCCTCCTTTCGAACCGTCCCTCCTATCTGTACTGTATATACTATAGTTTCTTATTTTCATATTTTTCGTTGTTTTCAGAAAAGTTTCTGACAGGAGCATTATATCTATTCTATGCTCCTCCATAAATATCGTTAATTCATCTTTTTTCAGTAGCACCGAATTTGCGTTCCAGAATGATATTTTTATATTGTTTTCTTTGTTCATTAATTGGTTTGTCGATAAAAAGTTCTGTCTTCTGCTATTTTTTCAGTCAATCTTTTAACCTCTTTCGAATATTTCAATGATTTTTCCTTGTTCTTCAATCAGACTCGTCATTTGTTCTTTTGTTGCGTTCGTATTGCTGAAGTTGATTGTCATTCCTCCTAGAATCGACGCTATTTCGTCTAGGTCGTTTTTCGTGTTTCTTGCCTTTTTTCCATCTCTTTTTTCGTTCTTAATTGTTTTTTCCTTCTTTCTCCTTCAGTAATTTTCTGGGGGAGGCGGTGCGTTTTTCATTTTTTGTTCTGTCGTTGGTCTGTTTTTCGGATTATTCGGATTTCTGGGGCATCTTATATTCGTCGAAAAATGCTCCCCTTGACAGTTTGCGCATTTTGGCGCCGATGTTCGGGATTTCTCGCACTCGTGTGTGGTGTGTTCCTCCCAACATTTCATACACTTTGGTGTTATGTGACAGTTTCGCTGTGCGTGTCCAAATAGCTGACAGCGGTGGCACTGAATGACTTCTGTTTTCGTCCTCAGGCTTTCCACTTGTACTGAGAGTTCGCAGCATCTCTCTAGTTTCTTATAAATCGATTTGTAGTCTTTTGAAATTTCTATCAAGACCAGGGGGGCGGGATAGCGTTTTTTCCCTTCATCCTAGTTACTTTTAGGACAGGGTATCCCTGGTTTTGAAGATCATTTCTTTTGTTTCGGTCATAATTCCTCTTATGACTATTTTCTGATTGTATTCTTTCAGTCTGTAGTCGTCTTTCGTGTTCGGCTCAAATTGTACCCCTTGTGAGATAAGCTTCGCCCTTTAATAATGAATGCCTTTGTTTCTCATGACATTGGCGATTTTGCTCCATTTTTCCTTTTCCCGGATAATCATTGGAGCTATCTTTCCATTTTTCTTCTCATCTCCTTGATTTCTTGGTTTTTCTCCGTTATTTCAGTTTACATTTCTTTCTTCATTTTCCGTTGGTTGGATGTTCTCAGTTTCCATTATTTCTTCATCGCTTTCGTCGCTCAGGGCTTCGTAACGATTCCTTGTAGACGTCTGCGGCGCCGGTTCCAATTTTTTATTCTTCTTCGTTCTTCTCGGTTCCTCGAAGTCGTTCTCCTGTAACAAATTTACACTTTTAGATTTACTGTGCTTTGCACCGTCCTTACCTAATTTCCGAGGCTTCTTCGCCGTCTCGGATTCTCCTTTCGCTTCTCCGTGCACTAAAATCTTCACGACCTCACTCATTAATCGGGAGCACAAGCGTTTTTAGGGCTGCGAATCCGGATTTGATTTCGTTGAAAATTTCTTGTGCTTGACTTGTCATTTTAGAATATTCGATTTTTGCTTTTCAGAATATATTCAAAAAATAATAAGTCGAAAATTGTGTGTGGGTTTAGTATCTGTTAAAACTATTTTTAAGTTAGGTACAAAGGAAAGAAAATTCACCGCAGTTAACTGTTGGCAAAAAACATTTTAAATGAAAGATGAAATTACCGTCTGAGTCGTCCGCCATTAGTCGACACACAAAAATACATGAAACTAAATTTTTATTTGAAGTTAGAATGGAGTGATGCAAGCGATATACATTAAACATACCAGATTTATATGTCATAAATGCCTGATATAGAACTTACCAATATTACACTATAATCAGATAAAATTGTTGAAAAAACTCAATTTTACATACCTCGCAAAGAGTGCGCAGTCTCACTTCGCCACTACGTTCGAAATCGACTCGAGATTGTCTCATTGAGATTATCTGTTTTCCTTTTCTAACACACCTAAACTCACGTGTCCTGCATTACTCGCCGTCAGTGATTACACCACCCTCCCTTACCGAAATACTTAATCTCGTAAAACACAGAAATGAACAAAAATGAATTCTATTCCAAATTGAAATTAACAATGATTATTTCTAGTTGCAAGTTGTTGCGATTGAAATAACCAGTCATAAATCTCTCAATTGAAGAACTCTGTTATCACCACACTTGGCGCTTGATTTTTTAAATAATTTTATAATTACGCATTTTGAACAAATTTACAGGAGCGACTCGCAAACACTTCCGCTACAACAAACGACAAGGCACTACTTTATATCGCTATTATCCGAAATAGGATAAGGCCCACTTTCACTGAATGAAAACCTCACTAAAACTGCTCATTCTCAAGGAAAATAGTATATATGTGTTGGAGGCAAAAATTGGTTCAGTAAAGTACATGCCCAGCGCTGTTGTTACGTTTAATGCAAATGAGTACTTCGCTAAATTGAGTTTTTTATTAATGTCACGTGTGTATCTATCTATCCAGTTGCGAAAGATAACACTGAGCACCAGATTATACAGCTTATTAAAAATCAAAAGCACGTGAGATCGAAAAATAACCCCGCAACATGTAAGCCACCATCTAACGATTCATATACACTGTTAAAAATTTCTTTGGTAATTTTACTAAATATGTGTAGGAAGTTTTAACGCAAAACAATTTAGTAAATCCACTAAACAGAATTTGTGAAAATTACCAAATTTTTTAAAATTTACCAAGCAGCTCCAGAGAATTTTGATAGTAATTTTATTATACAGTTTTATAATTTTACTCAATAATGTATCGTGAAAATGCTTAGTAAATTAACTATGCAGTCTTGTAACTGTACCACTTGATTCACTTGAATTGAGTTTGATTAAATCACAAATTATTTTTTGAAATTTACCAAGCGCTTATACAAAATTTTATGAGTAATTTGACTATATAGTTCTGTAATTTTATTCAATAATTAATCATAAAAAAAATGCTTAGTAGATCTACTATGCAGTAAATTCGAATCGCTTAATTCATGTAGGGGAAACTTGTCTTATTCGTACCCCTTAAGAGAAAATGCTACTTTTTTTTTTGTTAAAGCCTTTGCATCGAGCCATGCGTGTCGGTTCTGGAGTCCTTAAAGAAATTTGAGGAAGGCTTTTTAGAAATTTATAGTACCATTTCCATCCAGCCAATTTACTTTCCGGATTAAATTTGTGAGGCAAGCCATATTTTTCCGCTAATTGGTATGCTAAGTGACGTAAATCGCGTATGGTAACATCAAAAAATCTGGATTCTAATTCCAAAATGTGGTTAACTAGCTCGTCTTCCATTGCTTTTGTCAAATATTTCGGAAATCCAATTTTTTCGTGCATATTCAATCCTTTTAAATGACGCCGAGATGTCGGTTTTGTATAAAATGAAACCAGAAACTTCTAAGTTACATAACTCAGCGTGAACAGAATTGAAAACCTTATGAATCAACCAAAACGAATACTCGAAAACAGCATAATTACTTACTTTTTTGATATTTTTAAAGGAGCGGCAGCATGGAGTTGTTGCGTAACAATGCAAACTAGTAGTTCCATTTTCTAGCACTTGCTTCGCCATTGCAGTTTCACGAAACGAGAACTCGATGAGGTACGTTTTAGGAACAAATACGATTTCGGAAAGTCTACCCTTAATTGAGTTTGATGAAATTGCGAAATATTTTCTGAAATTTACTCAGCGTTTACAGATAATTTTATTGGTCATTTTACAATGCAGTTTTGCAATTTTATTTAACAATTTATTACAAAAATTCTTATTAAATTTACGATGCGATTTTGTAATTATACCATCTAATTGATTTCAATTAAGATTTTCCAAAATTCTATTCAGTATAATTTCTTTGGATAAGTTTTGTAGATAAATTATTCTGAATATTTGTCCTCTAAAAATTTAGAAAGAACTTCTAAAAGTTTGGAAGTTCTTAAATTACGGGGCAATTCACAGGGTTTTTACGGACAGGGAAAAAAAGTGAAGTTCTGAAAATCGACCATATTCGGCTCATTTATACTTCTAATACGTATGAATGTGAACACAAAATATTTTTTATGTGTAATGAATATTTCACAAGTTATGGGTTTCTAAAGAATTGATGTAATTGTAAAATCGATTTTTTGAAAGTAGTTTTTCCAATTTAACAAATTTACAACAAAACATTCAACATAGCGATACATATTGGAAAAATACTCTTCTTTTTAACAATAAAATGAAATTTGAAAAAAAAATTTTTTCATGTCCAAAACCGGAAGTAAACTTTTCAAACTTGAATTTCAGTCACTTCGACCAATTTTTTTTCAATTTTTTTTTCTCAAAATATAGCTTAAAGCATACTTAAGATACCCTAGAAAATTCAAAATGGGTTTCCGATTAGTTCAGGAGTTATATTGATTAATGTACATACGCGTCGCAATGGCCGTGATATCTGGCGCTAGCTTAGATCGGTTGGTGTGCGCGAAACAACATGTCTTGTATAATTGCTGTGATATAATAAATAAAACATGATAAAACAACATTGTAACAACGCAAGAACTAGTTTATTTTGTAATTTTTACAACTTTACAATGGAAATCTATGCTAGAACTGGTCCTTTTCACAAGAAGACCACTGGTTGTTGGAATAAAGCTGTGAAACTTTTTGGTTCCAGCAATGGTGACTGTAGACGCAAACCGGATTTGCAAAAATATTCTCTGGCGTTCTATATCGTCTTTAGTGAACGGATGTTTGTTTTAAAGATGATTTAGCCGAATCGTATGCACAGGTGAACATTTGGCACCTTTTCGTGAGACGTTGCATGAAAATGCAACGTGTAATCTGTTTTTGAAATGTTGGGAAGCCCCGTCGGTTGTGAATATAATTTTAAATCCAACTATTGCATTTGCTAAAAAATTCTTGTGTAGTACCTTTTTGAAGGCATAGAAGGTGACTGTGTCATGCTTCAAGTCCTCAGAAATCATAACAATGCTACCGTGCTTTACTTCACTACCGTCTATGTAGTAAAAAACCGACGTTAGAAGCGTTGTTTGTTCGCTATTCTAATGAGAAGATTGAGCAGCATCTTAGACAACAAAACTATAATTTTCTGCAAAATCACATTGTACGAGAATTTAAACTTCATCGATAGTCTCCTTCAGAGTTCTAAAATAAAGCGCCCGTTCCTCTGCAATGTAAGCATGAGGTTGGTTTCAAAAGGTCCAAAGCGTCGCATAACTCATCTACAAAATTATCAGAAGATAAAACTCATCTTGAGTATTTTGCGAAGTTTCACTAGATGTTCGACTGCATTGCTAGATGTTTGTCTTCATTAGTTACTGGAGGTGTTTCGTTTGAAAGTCGTTTCCTACAGGAGGCACATACGTAAATTTCTCGTGAAAAGCCCTAGTTTTGTGCTAAACAATGAGATAGTTTTCTTAAATTTTCATATTTTCGATGAAGTACCAAGCGAACTGGTTTAAAACAACGATCACCGTACGTCTCCATTTTAATAACAAGAATTATTATAATTGATTATTATAATTATTTCTATGAAACTTTGCAGTAATAAAGCTAAGACATTGTAATAAAACATAGGCTATAATTTATAAAGATTGGACATACCGGGCTTGCGAAAGCTAGCATATTACATTAATAATATTTATTCCACATCCTTGTAAGAGCTTAAATACGCCGAAACGAGATAAAATCTTTATAAAGTTGCGAGTTTTAAAACAATATAGCGCAAACTTACTCGACTTAAATGCAAGCGTCAGATATAAATCCCATTGCGACGAGTTCACAGCTTCATTCCAACAACCAGTGGCCTTCTTGTGAAAAGAACCAGTTCTAGCGTAGATTTCCATTGTAAAGTTGTAAAAATTACAAAATAAACTAGCTCTTGCGTTGTTACAATGTTGTTTTATCATGTTATAATTATTATATCGCAGCAATTATACATGTTGTTTCGCGCACACCAACCGATCTAAGCTAGCGCCAGATACCACGGCCATTGCGACGCGTATGTACATTAATCAATATAACTCCTAAACTAATAGGAAACCCATTTTGAATTTTCTAGGGTATTTTAAGCATTTTTCAGGCTATATTTTGAGAAAAAAAAATTGAAAAAAAAATTGGTTGAAGTGACTGAAATTCAAGTTTGAAAAGTTTACTTCCGGTTTTGGATATGAAAAAAAATTTTTTTTCAAATTTCATTTAATTGTTAAAAAGAACAGTATTTTTTCAATATGTATTGCTATGTTAAATGTTTTGTTGTAAATTTGTTAAACTGAAAAAACTACTTTAAAAAAATTGATATTACAGTTACGTCAATTCTTTAGAAACCCATAACTTGTGAAATATTCATACGTATTAGAAGTATAAATGAGCCGAATATGATCGATTTTCAGAACCTCACTATTTTTTCCCTGTCCGCTTCACGTGAAATGCCCCTTACGTTGATCTAATAATGTTCAATTAAAATTAAGCTGATGCGGCAGTTTTATGCCAAATATCTGCAAAAATACCATTAGCGCAGTAAAAATCACATTCAGATTGTTGAAACATAAATAATTAAGATAGTTCCAGATAATCTGTAAGCCATTAATTCAAACTTTAGGACTTATTTGGTTACTTTAAAATTGAAATCAAAACATTTTTGTACATTATTTACACATAGAAAATTATTTATTCACTCAAAAAATAGATCACTAATACGAGTACAACCAGATACAACTGAATATAAATAATAATTGGTCCATAAAATATCATTAACATTTCACACCAAAGTGATAAATATCCTATCACCGAGATTAGAGTCAATGTTTTGTGACTTTAGGATGGATTTTCCAAGCCTTCCTTTTATCGCCTCTCTTTGTACCCTCTGGAGGACAAATTTGCACAAATAATCTGTAACCAAAATTCAATTTTAAATAAATTTCAACAAAGTTAGATCTAAAAAAAAGAAAAAATAATGTCGAAAAAACTACTAGAGCGAATAAAATTCTTTACTAAAGATTATTTGCTAAGGAGAGGAGGAGGGAATGGTTCTAGATGGACATCAGAGATTGTAAAAGATGAGGAAGACATATTAGTATTAATAATTGAGTGCTGTAAGCGTGTGAGTATTAGTAAAGAGAATAGAAGTCTTGGAAGCGTGTTATAAAATACGCATTTAGAAGGAAATACAGCACAGGAAAAATCCTTACAAGGATGATATGAAGTCTGAGGAAGGAATATAATATACAAAAAAGTGCAGGACAGTTTAAAAGAGTATAAAGAATTATGATTAGAATTATGATGATAAGAAGTATGAAAATTAACAAAATTTTGGTGATATAATACAAAATATAATTAACCAAGAAAAAATAAGTGAATATACAGATAAAAAATATAATGTGTCAATAAATTTTATAGCGAGAGTCAGTGTACGTCAAAGAGAAGGATAATGAGTCAATTAATTAGACAAACTCATTGAGAAACTATATTATTCCCTCACTTAAAATTGTAAACTCAAATATTAATTCAATTCATAAGACAGAGGATTGAATTTGAACTTTCCATTTAGTTCAACGTAAAATAATAAGCTTTATTATTTAGAAATATTGTACTCTTGAAAACTTTAAAATTTTAGAAGATTTAAAGATTTTACAACAAATAAATATGTTTTTGTAATTCTGTCTCGAATTAAGAGAAATTAAGACGTATCATAAGATAATATTGTTTTTTGATAAACATTTATAATTTGTGTTTATAGAAAAAAAATTAATTTATAAAAAAGTTTTCAGAATATATTTTTAAGACTCACCGCTGAATTGCTTCGAGTGTTCCTTCAATTTCTTGGAAATGAACAATGCCGAAACATAATAACATAGAAATGCATTTGCTGCGTGATGTCAGTCTTAACCTGGAACAAGAAATATAGTTTTATTTAAAAATTCATTTTTATTTATTCTGAACTATTAGTAATTTATGAATATAATTTTCATAAGATTAAGAATAATTAATATTTGTAATTTATGAATATAATTTTTTAACAACGGATAATTAACAATAGCTACGTGAAAGTGTAGTATGCAAAAAATTTAAACGTTGAATCAAATTAAGTTTTTTTTCAATACGGAAAAAATTTTTACATATTTTCCGCTAATTGATATGCTAAGTGACGTAAATCACGTATGGTAACACCAAAAAATCTGGATTCTAATTCCAAAATATGGTTAACTAGCTCGTCTTCCATTGCTTTTGTCAAATATTTCGGACGTCCAATTTTTTCGTGCATATTCAATCCTTTTAAATGACGCCGAAATGTCGGTTTTAGAATATTAAATACACAAGTTTCATTAAATTTTAATCTTCCACCTTTATAAACACTGAGGGCTTTTTCCATATCGTCACTTGACCAAGTTTTGTATTGTCGCTTGGCCATGTCGATCTTAAACAAAAAAAAAGAAACAATTATTCCTAATTCGTACCGGTACGAAATAGAACAAAGTGATGAGTACGAATTAGGCACAAGTTAACAAATGATTTTAAATTTGCCTCGTAACAAAATGGCTGCCAGACTTAAGTATAAACGTCAAGTAATTTAAAACGCAATTATGTATAAAAAGAAACCAGAAAGTTCTATGTTACATAACTCAGCGTGAACAGAATTGAAAACCTTATGAATCAACCAAAAAAAATACTCGAAAACAACATAATTACTTACTTTTTGAATATTTTTAAAGGAGCGGCAGCATGGAGTTGTTGCTCGGGTCACGTAACAATGCAACCGTTATTCAATGCGGAACGAACGAACGTTATTTTGTGTTCGGCCGAAACAACATTTTGAAAAAGCCACAAATCCGAATATCATATTAATGAAATTTTGAAATAACTTTAACTGTTATTGCATTATAATAAAATTTTGAAAAATCCACGAAAATAGTAGTGAAGTTTTTACACTTTTAATTTTCTCCTGAAATGAGAGAGTGCGACGAAAGGAATGGAATGTTTATCAAATGTTTATGGAATTAAATATTTCTACGACAAGAAAGTAACTTGCACTCACACAATGAGTGTGAGTGAGAAAGTGGATCTCCAACCGATTGCCTTTATGTTGTGAGGAACGGTTCCTTCAATAATGTTGAAATGTACCTTATTTAAATGGACATAACGTTTATAATCCCAAATTTTGTTGAAAATAACGTTCCTTCGAAACGGAGGACATAACGTGGCAAGGGACTAGTTCCTTCGCTATTACTAAAATGTATCTTATATATCAGGACATATGGTTTATATTCCCAAATTGTGTAGAAAATAACGTTCCCTCGAAACGAAAGACATAACGTGGCAAGGGACTAGTTCCTTCGATATTACTAAAATGTATCTTATGTATAAGGACGTAAGGTTCATATTCCCAAATTTTGTAGAAAATAACGTTCATTCGAAACGAAAAACATAACGCTTCAAGCGAATAGTTCCTTCGATATTGCTAAAATATATCTTATGTATTCGAACATAAGGTTTATATTCATAAGGTTTATATTATAAGGTTAATTCTGTAGAAAATAACGTTCCCTCGAAACAAAAGACATAACGTTGCAAGGGACTAGTTCCTTCGATATTGCTAAAATGTGTCTTATGTATTCGAACATAAGGTTTATATTCCAAAATTTGGTAGAAAATAACGTTCCTTCGAAACGAAAGACATAACGTTGCAAGCGAATAGTTCCTTCGATATTGCTAAAATATATCTTATGTATATAGACATAAGGTTTTTATTCCCTAATTTTGTAGAAAATAACGTTCCTTCGAAACGAAAAACATAACGTTGCAAGCGAATAGTTCCTTCGATATTGCTAAAATATATCTTATTCATATGAACATAAGGTTTTTATTTCCTAATTTTGTAGAAAATAACGTTCTTTCGAAACGAAAGGCAACGTTGAAAGGAATAAGTTCCTTCGATGATAGTAAAATATGTTATATTCATATGGACATATGTCTCATCTTCGATATCTTCTAAAATTGAGCTCTTTCATGCTGATTAATATTCTATTAAAATAAACACATTTTTTTATCATTCCACTTCTAATATGAGCATTCATTTCGAATCGCATTAGGCATTCATTTGATGCATGTTTTCATTGAATTCGCCTGTGAATATCAACTCATTCAATAACATCGCAATGTCTTACATTTTTTATTTTCTACTTCCATTTCATTAATTAATTTCTACATCAAATTTATCTGTTACTATATTTTCATTCAATAACATCGCCGTCGTAAATATCATTTATGTATTAATTTTACTCTGTATACAGCGAATAACACTGTTATCAACCGTTTTTTGGAATAGTTATTTTCAGGGATGTTCGATGATCATCGATGTTCGGTATTCGATAAATATCGAACATCGATGTTAACTCACGGTCTCACGCACGACCAATAGGGTTGTTCGATGATTATCGATGTTGAAAGCAAGAACATCGATGTTTTTACATCGATGTTCTTGCTTTGAACAAGAACAATGTTTTTAAAACAATGTCTTGCTTTGAACAAGAACGATGTTTTTACATCGATGTTAGGTATTCGATAAATATCGAACATCGATGTTGGGCTTTCGATTAGTACATCGATGTCATCATCGATGTTTTTCTAACCTCGATCATCCCTAACTAGTAGTTCCATTTTCTAGCACTCGCGTCGCCACTGCAGTTTCACGAAACCGGAACTCGATGAGGTACGTTTTAGGAACAAGTACGATTTCGGAAAGTCTACCCTTAATTGAGTTTGACAAAATTGCGAAATATTTTCTGAAATTTACTCAGCGTTTACAGATAATTTTATTGGTCATTTTCCAATGCAGTTTTGCAATTTTATTCAATAATTTATTAAAGAATTCTCAGTAAATTTACGATGCAATTTTGTAAGTTTACCATCTAATTGATTTCAATTAAGATTTTCCAAAATTCTATTCAGTATAATTTCATTGGATAAGTTTTGTAGATAAATTATTCTGAATATTTTTCCTCTAAAAATTTTCAACAGTTTAGAAGTTCTTAAATTACGTTGATCTAATAATGTTCGATTAAAATTAAGCTGATGCGGCAGTTTTTCTGCCAAATATCTGCAAAAATACCATCAGCCCAGTAAAAATCACATTGAGCTTGTTGAAACATAAATAATTAATTAAGATAGTTCCAGATAATCTATAAGCCATTAATTCAATGAATTTAAACTTTAGTACTTATTTGGTTACTTTTAAATTGAAATTAAAATGTTCTTGTACATTGTTTAAATTAAAAAATAAATTATTGACTCAATAAATAGATCAGTAATACGAGTAGCACCAGATACAACTTAATATAAATAATAATTGGTCCATAAAGTATCATAAACAATTCACACCAAAGCGATCAATATAATTTGAACGATAATTCATAAAATAGTATTGAAATTACAAATAGTAGTAATGGAAAAAAATTGAGTGTACTAGTTTTAAAATAAAGTTATCCTATTTAATAGAATTTGAAATAAACCAGTTTAAGGATCCTAGTCATCAGCGAGGTAAGAGTCAATGTTTTGTGACTTTAGGATGGATTTTCGTAACCTTCCTTTTACCTTTCTTTGCTGAGGAGAACGGTTCTAGATGAGACCAGAGATTGTAGAAGATGAGGAAGACATAGGTATTAGTATTAATAATTGAGTGCTGCAAGCGTGCGAGTATTAGTAAGAAGAATAAAAGTCTTCGAAGCGTGTTATAAAAATACGCATTTAGAAGGACACATGGAAAATCATTACAAGTATGATATAAAGTCTGAGGAAGGAATATAGTACACAAAAAAGTGCAGGACAGTTTAAAAGAGTGAATACAGAATAATGATCGAAAAAAAATTTAAATTTTAGTTTATATAATACAAAATATAATTAACCAAGAAACAATAAGTGAATATACAGATTAAAAAGAAAATGTGTGAATAAATTTTATTGCGAGAGTCAGAGTACGTCAAAGATAAGAATAATCAGTCGATTAATTAGACAAACTCATCGAGAAACTAAGGTACCTAGGTCGAATATGGCCACCTTAAGGTTTGTTATCCTTTTTTAATAATAATAACGCTAAAAAATACAAGTTTTTGCACTCATTCATGAAGAGTGGCTATTTATCTTTACAACAAAGGCAAAACAATACAAAGACTTTAAACGATAAAAAAGTATTTTCAACATTTAAAAAAAAAATAGAAATTGGCCATATTTCCGACGGGGGAGGTAAATATGCCCATAAATGTGGCCATATTTACTGTATGAATTAACATGTTTAAAATGAAATAAAAATGTATATAATGTTTTAATAGAGTATTTATTTAAAAGATATTCTTTGGATGACATTCAGTACAAATAAAGAACTATCTTAACGAGATTCAACAAGTTTTCCTTAATTTTAAACTTAAAATGCTACGCATAGTTATACTTATAATTAACAACAACATTATCAAAAAGAAAACGTTACTTTTGAGATCCTTCATAGATAAATCACAATGATATGACAAAATAGAAAAAAAAATAACCTACTTCATTAGGTTTTATTATAGGTATAATTAGTCCGGACTGCACCGACTGCAAACAAATTTATCAGTGTCTTCTTTTGTTAAGCCAACACATTCTTCATGGACGTACGTTAGACATAGAAAGCATAGTCTCATGTCTGCTATTCTATCCTCTTCGCAAACGTAACAGTACCAACCGTTTTTAGATTTTTTAGAATGTCCTTTACCTTCTTGTTTAGAAACCTTAGATTTGACTGATGCAGACTTGTTAATTTTAGCAGAATATTGTTTCCTTTTTTGGGATGTAACTGTAGATGAACCTGGCTTATTTTTCATTTTTTGCTGACTAGCATTGGATGGTCCTGGCTTATTATTTTTCTCTATAAACATTGATTTTGTTAGCTCCTGTGCCAAACTATTGATAGCTAATTAATTGATAGTTAATTTAGAAAAATAATCAGAAACGACTGCTTTATTCAACTTTTGCGCCCTTGCAGGATTTTGGTTTTGGGCCTTTCGTCTGCTGATATTTCTATGAAGTTTTAAAAATCCTCTCAGTCAATCTCGTCCCACCATCAAATCTCCACCTGACACCGAAATGTTATTTCGATCACAGAATGTCTTTACGCATCTACGTAGTAGGTACACGTTGTGTCAATGGGTATCCCACATTGCACAGGCGAATAACACGGGATGCTAAAATCTTCTCTTGTTCAGGGTCTAGAAGTGGTTTCCGGCCTAAAGTAGATTTTGTCTCCTTTTTCTCTTGTAAATAACGCCTGTAAACGTCTTGTAAAATATGGCCAACCGGTGGCCATATTTGCAGTCATGCATTTTTTACCTTTTCATATTGACGAATTAGAACCACACTATTACTTTGATAATTAAGCAAAGAAATATCAAATTACAATCGTCACACAACATTGTGATGTGATTTACAAAGATTCTTATTTAAAAAATAACAAAATATAGGACAATACTTACCAAATGTTTTTATAACCTGAAAGCGTGTTTCACTTCAATTGACACTGGTCGACTAGCGGGCACGCGGGAAGGGTGACAGATACGCCGTTCGGATACACGCGACAATAGCGACAATTTATGGGCGCGTTTAAGTTACTACAATATTTCGTGTTTGGAATAATGGTATGTGGCCATATTTTTCGGATGGCCATATTCGACCCAGGTACCTTATATTATTCCCTTACTTAAAGTTGTAAACTCAAATATTAATTCAATTCATAAGACCGAGGATTGAATTTGAAACTTTCCATTTAGTTCAACGTAAAATGATAAAGCGTTATCATTTAAAAATATTCTACCCTTTAAAACTTAAGATTTTACAACAAATAAATATGTTTGTGTAATTCTGTCTCAAATTAAGAGAAATTAAGACGTATCATAATATAATATGTATTGTTTTTTGATAAACATTTATAATTTGCGTTTATAGAAAAAAATTTAATTTATAAAAAAGTTTTTATAATATATTTTTTAAGACTAACCGCTGAATTGCTTCGAGTGTTCCTTCAATTTCTTGGGAATGAACGATGCCGGAACATAATAACATAGAAATGAGGTTAGAAGTCCGTCAGAAAATGATTCAGCATGTATTATAATATCCTTATTGCTTTCTATTACATATTATACATTATATATGTGCATTTGCTGCGTGATGCAAATCGTAACCTGGAACAAGAAACAAGAAACGTTGAATGAAATTAAGTTTTTTTTTCAATACGGAAAAAAATAATCTCCTGAATTCAATAAAAATATACAAATCTCCATACCTCTGATTATTAACACAGGATTGACAACAAGAAGTACTCAAGTAATTTTCCATCGTCAGTGTCTTCCTACAGATTCAAATAATGAAATTAAATTTTGTAGTATTACCTTAATTCTTAATTAGTACATAATGCACTGGAAAAGTAAGTATGAAACCTTGCTACTAAATGAATAAATTCATGATTCAAAAAAATTGCTATTACACATTGCTTACACATCTATATTCACAATATAGATGTGTCGAATATGCACAAATATATTCGAAATAGACGACATTCACTTCTAGGCGGTAAGAAACGACATGTTGCAGCATGATTGCATCACTACAAAAATACACTGTGAACTCAATGTTATGGAATCTATTCATGATATTTATTGGTTGCAACAAGGAAACCATGTTTGCCGTTGCACAGAAAAATTGGGTGTTATTTATGACAATCAAGGAATGGCGATACAATGCAATAAAAAGCTGAATAAAGGTCTAGGATAATAATTGTGCCCGCTCATATTTAATTAACAAGTTATGTATCAATTTGTGATTATGAACATCTACGTTTACTCAATAATAATAAAGTTTCCATCGTTAATGTTTAGTTCGTCTACCTGTTGTGCTGTAAGTAAATAAAAGTGAGTCGGAAATGAATGCCTCTGAGGACGAGTCAATGGAGTAAATATGCTGCACTTGATTGCACAATTTAGTACTTAATTCACTTCTGTGATTAAAAGTAATGAAAATATTTACAACTTACATCAATGAGATTGCAGAGAAATCAAATTTTCTTCCGTAAATTTCACGATGAATTCAAACATAACCGTGTGATAAGATTCTTCACTGTATTTTTTTGCTATTTTGAGTCTATTAAGAAAATATTTCCTTTCATCATCGTCAACAGCACGTTTTTTACTCTTAGCTTTGACTTCTCGAGCGACTTCTTCATTTTTTTGCCCAAAGGTTGATTGGTTTAGCTAATTTTTTTAGGCTTCTTTTCCACAAAAGAGTTGTATTTCTACCTAATAGTTCATCAGCGTGCTGGACTATTGATTTATAATGACGAAAAACTTTTTTTCATCAAAGTTCATCAGTTATCCATCAGTTATCTGTTTATCTGGTTAATCAAATTCATCTCCTTATTCTGATTTTTGCTTATACATTAACTATAATCACCATCCGGGAGTGGTGATGCTGGCAAATTAGCAACATATCCATACTCATCCTGCATCCTTGGCTTTTCGACAACCTCGTCATCATTGTCATATATTAATATATGAAATAATTTACAGCCAGCCCCAGCTTGACTTTTTCTCTGATATCGTACTGCACTGTATATAATTTGTTGTAGTGATTGAACCTCACCATCAATACTGCCTGTCTTTGTCGTAAAGCTGTATATATTTTGAAATTAATTGACTGCTAATGCTTCCTGCAGTACCTAGACTTGAATCCTTTAAATCATAAATGATATAGTCTCGAGCCGTATGAACAACGAGCGTTCTCTGTCTTGGTTTCAAATGCTCTCCCTTACATAGCATTGACTGAATATTTGTTGGAAATTTTAAATAAATTTTAGACAGATGATTCAATGGCTCCAACGATGATACTAGTTGTGAAGTACTATTATTTGCCGCTGCTTAATGTACAGTGGGAAGTCTTGTCAGAACATTTTCATCAGGTACTTCGAAAATAAAAAAAAAAAACTTTGTATAATTATATTTTCACCGGTTAGCACATGTAACTTAAAAGTAATTGATTTTTAAAAAAAGACAATTTTGTGTAGAGTTAAAAACCATTGACAAAAATTACCAGCTACTTGAAATAGAATATATTCTTGTGCAGTTTTTCGATTCCAATCAAGCTCAAAGATAACAATCGTCAGAAAAAGTTGCTGTCGATGAGTCTCCTTAGCTTTAGCCTAATCCATCAATATATCGTCTTCATCTATTTCTATGAAGTCATCGGTGTAAACCTGTTTGAATAATACAAATCATAAACTTCACATAGTTAAAAAAAAACTTGTTTATGACTATAGTTTATATTCTTCTAAACAATTCTAGTTGTTCTATTTCATTTTGAATGTAACCAGGCTTGATAATTTACTATACTTATTAATTACGATAATGAAGAAGTTTGAGTTGAAGAATATATTCTGTTTTTACTAAAAATTATAGGGTAACAGTTATAATACCTTGTATTTCAATTCTCCAAGTTTCAATTTAGCTTTTGCTCTAGCCGCAAGCGCATCAATTGATGTAGCTTTTACAATTTTCTTCTTATCCATTTTGTTAACTGAAGAAACCTTGAACAATGACGCCATGACTCCGATGCTCTTGTCAATCAGTTTTAAAATTTTACAAATAAATTGTATATTTTTAGTAATATTTAAAGTATGCTGTATACAACTAAATGTTTATCGATTTTCTTTCAATATTTTTGAACAAGAAATATCGCTTTAGCTTTTGGTGGCCTCATTTACTGAATTATTAATAATTATTGTTATAGATTAAGTATTCCACAGCTTATAAATATTAAAATTGAGTATATACAATCCACTTTTATATTTTTACATTACGAGTATCTTTTAATAACTGTACGATTCATTTAAATTGTTTAATTATACTAATAAATTAATTACTAATTAATAAATAATAATTAATTACTAATTAATAAATACTAATTAATTACTGCTATTGAAATGAATTAAGAAATTTTTGTGCGTTGAAAAAAAAACTTGCTAGTGACCTTGAAATCAAATCATGTACATGATTGAAACAGTGCATGACAACAGTTTACTAGTGAATGAAAAAAAGTCTCAATTTATAGTTTTGGCTACAAGTAAAATTCTGAAGGCAAGTAGTAACGATAAATATAACTAATGAAATTGAAAACCAAAATTTGTCAATATTCAGGCATTATTTTACATGTGAAGTTGAGTTTCAATGATCACGTTGACGATTATATCGTTTAAAAATTCAAGAAAATAAATTTTCTTTTCTTGACAGCATTGGGAAAATTTTGACGAAATATGTGAAGTTATTGCTCTTTAAGTCAATATTAAAGACACTCTTTGGATATTGTTCCACTCTGTTATTCGAATTGACATAGAAAAACTCAGCAGCTACAAAAATTGCAGAATAGAACGAATAATTTTGAATTGTAATAGACGTACTGAATGCTGAAAGCAATAGCTGAACTGCTTAGAACTAATAGTCAGTTAAACAGAGAATACTTGATGCTACATATATATTTATATATCAAAATTAAAACAGTCTGTACTCATGTAGAGTAATAAAAAACGTAATATGTGCCAATAATGTGCACGCGTATAATACATTGAATGCCGACAGTTTCTAAATGCAAGTTTAAGCTTTCTAAATCTATAAATAGTGTATTTTATGAATGATTCTGATTAAATCTCTGAAGGACTTATTCATTCTAAGGCCTAAATTAGAAAAAATTTCAGTTATCAGTTCGTTACTGATGGGACATATCCCAACAACAAACATTGTCTGACTTATTTATAATCTCGTTGTTTTGTTTCGAGCAATGCAACTTCCACAAAAACTCGTAAAAATTATTTCTACATGGTGAATCTCGTACACAATAATACTTATTTATTTGGTGAATATGAACAAGTAAATATAAAAACACACCTAATATTACCAAAACACCATGTGCATTGAGCGCAGACTCAATTCAGACTGACTGTGTTTTCAAACAATGGAGTAATAATAACCTAACATTTTCAGGTAATGGACTCGTATAGTGAAGTATGATCGTGTAGTATTGAAATCCCAGATCTCAGTACATTTGTAAGCCTTTAATACATTATTGAATATAAGTATATGTCCCTGCATCAAAGGTACTGAAGGGAAGGAACTCCTTTCTCCAGGAAATTTTGAGTTTCTATAGTCACAATCAATATTAAAATCTTGTTTGCCTGAACTCTCAAACAACTTCTTATTATTCTTAATTATTCTTATTATTATTCTTCTTATCTTGACTGATGAAGAAATTATTGTTTGGTCCCTAGTATGGTTCAATTCTTTTCAATGAGTCATAGTTGAGCATAACAAAAAATATCATTGAAATCTACATATTCATACAGAAAAATGTCATCGTCTTCTTTTCATTCTTGAACTCATTCTTCCATATCTATCCCAAGAACATCGTGCATCTTTCTCATTCTGGGTCGTTTGTACGTTTCGCCATTGCAAGATTTTTTGAGGACATACTCGAATACAGGACCGTTTGAATTTTGTTGAAGTCCATAGTTCTTGCTACACTTGTTTTTCTCGGAGTACGAAGATTAAGTTCTTGAAGTCGCATGAGCTCTATTGCAAAATCCTTTTCAGCTGACATTTTGTCATTTTCTCTTTCTCATTGACGGCAACTTGACCTTGTAGCTCGCTGACCTGGCCCTCTAATTTAGACAGGTGGTCACCCAATGTTGACCCAACTACTTCGGCCACCTTATCAGCCAAGATCGACATGAAATCCTAATCAGACAAGCAGTCTAATAAACATTGTTCTATATCATCTCTCTGACTTTTTGTCATCGGCATTATTACGTATGATCTGAATGATTCGAATTAAAATGAAATTCACAATTATTAGTTGTTTAGCACTGTAGGTATTATAATACGCTACAAGAAGGTATACACTTTCAATTCGTCGACTCAAAATAAGCTGATTCAAAATTAAAATCGGAAACCGAACACTCACACGTCTACTCTGTACGGAACATAACAGAAAATGATTACATTTTCTAGCCTGTACAGAATTTTTTCATCTTTTTTTTCGTCAATCTTTCGCATACTTTCTCCCTGAGATATGGTATAAAATTGATAATATAATATTTATGTTCGCTTTTTATGATTTTTCCTTATAAGTTTATCTATTATGTTTCCATCATAACCGTTATTAGTTACTAAATGTTTCAATGTTTTTAGTTCTTTATTGAACTTTTCATCGAAAAGCGGGATGGTCAAAAATTTATGTATAAAAGAATAAAAGGAGCCCGACTAGAAATTAGATCCGGTTTGGATCCGATCCTGATCCGATTTTCCTGAAGTCTGATCAGGAATGGATCAGGCTATCGGATCCACTCATGATAATATTCGTCACGCCTCCAATGACATGGTCCTGATCAGTTAAACGGAACAGATCCTGATGAGTTTAATGGATCAGGTCCTGATGAGTTAAACGGATCAGATCCTGATGAGTTTAATGGATCAGGTCCTGATGGCCCTCTACTGCTTAAATAGAAATGGAAGGAATGGAATGGAAGGTAGAAAGTATAAAATGAAAGTTCATCAAAATAAAAAGTGTAGTAGGTATCATTTAAAACTTAAAACATTTTTTTCCTTGCATTAATCAGAGCAAACTCCGAGATTACATCACCGAAATTTATCTGACGAAGTATGTCTGCCTCAATACACATTAATGCTAAAGAATTAAGCTTGTCTGGACGGATTTTTGTTCTTTGCGGGTTTTTTAATCTTTTTAGTTGTGAGAGGGATCGTTCAGCAGAGCAGTTAGTAATTATTAAGCTGTGAAAGATTCTGAACGCAACTTCTATATTTGGGAATACGCACTTTACTTTATCTTTATCTTTATTTAATAATCATTTCATATAGATCAGAATGGGTGACCTTTGTTTCTGAAGATTCATATTTATTCGAAATATATTATATTTGTGAAAATGATTAAATTCGCCGAGGAAGTTTTCATTGAAGTCTTCTGGGTAAGATTCTAAGAGCAATTGGATATTTTTTTCATATTCTTAGCATGACTTATTTAGATCCGCAAGAAATGAAAACTTTTGTGAAACTTCGTGGTATACATCACCTCTTCTTTGCATTTGAGCATTAAGGTGTCAATTATTAAATTGAAAGACTCAATGCGGAATTTGTCTCTAGGATTCAAATCAAGTTCCTCTGCATTTCCATCATTCACTTGTTTCTTCCTAATTCGTCTTCGAGTTTCCTTATATTCCCCATTAGGAAAAATTTTTCTTGCCTCGCCTTCAAATTTTTCAAATTGATTCCTCATTTCAACGAGATGATCCGATAAAGAATGATACAAATTGGAACACGTTTTAAGATCTAATCCTTCTTCTTGGAGTCCTTTACTAGTGCGATGAAAAACTTGTAGAATATCATTCCACAAGGTGAGCATAAATATAAACTCAAATTCTTGCATTTTGTTTGAAATATTTTGTGATTCTAACCTGGTCTCACCTTTTTGGTTTGTGTCCTCAGCAATTTCATCGAAAGCATCCAAAATTTTCGGATAGGATTGTAATATTGCATTCGTAGCCACAGCGTGAGCTTCCCAACGAGTGTCCGACAGCGACTTCAGAGCGCTATCGTTTCCTATTAAGTAATTCTCTTAAAACTGCCCAACGATTAGTAGAACCCGAAAAAAAATTGTATAACAACTGCACAATCGAAAAAAAATTCACTGCGATCGTACAACAATCAACAGCACTGCGACCAATCAAGTTTAGAGTATGTGCAGCGCATGGTATAAATACAGCATATTTGTTGTGCTCTAAAATTTTTTGCTGCATCCCTTTTTATCGTCCTGACATATTAGCAGCATTGTCATATGATTGTCCTCTGCACTTTGCAATATCTATTTTGCAACCCTCTAGATAACTGAGTACTATATTTGCCATCTCTTCTCCGGTATGACTTTTTAAATTTAAAAACCTCAGAAATCGTTCCACGGGCGTTCCATCAGACGGCGATACGTATCTCAAAATAATACTTAGTTGATCCGTATGTGATAGGTCAGGCGTGGAGTGCACTGAGAGGCTGAAGTACCCAGCTGATTGTATTTGTTCGACAATCACTTTGTGAACTTTATCACTCATTAAATCGATAAGTTCGTCGCATACTGTTTTCGATAGATATGATGGGTTGCCTTTCCCTTTATTACCATATCTTGCAATATGGCTTGCTAAAAAGGGATCAAATTGAGCCACAAGTTCAAGTAAACCCAAAAAATTCCCATTATGTATAGATCTAAAAGACTCATCATGTCTCCTAAAGGCCAAACCACGTTCTGCAAGCGTTTGTATAACTGCAATAATTCGTTGCAATACATTTTGCCAATATTTTCTTTCTTCTTTCACTTGTGCCTCTAGATTTTTGGTGATCCATAGACCTTGTCTTCGACTCAAATAAGTTACCATAAAGTCCTTATGAGCTGAATTATTTTCATGGTGCTCAATTGCAATTACGTTGCGCCAATCACTAAATCCGTCAGCTGCAAATTGGCTCGGCGCTGTGGCGATGGATTTGTTACCAAACAACTTGCAAACAAAGCAATACAAAGATCCTTTGAGAAAAAAAGTGTGGTGACAGTTGTTCGTCAAAGTTGAGGGACTTTTCGAAGTTTAGTATGAAACATAAAGTTAGAATTATTGTTGAAAAAAGCCATATTCTTTATACGTGTACGTAATCAATAGTGAAAGCATAAATATAGTACTTACCTGAAAACTTTGTGTGGGGTAACGATAAGTGTAGTTTCAATCAAAGCCACTCCGTAAATAAAGTAGGGGTACGTGCGGTAATGCGTATGGGCGCTATCATTTGAAATGCAAGGACAACTCACTCAGTTGGTCTCGCGGCGCGCCCCGCTTGAGGGCCCCCGCATTCCCAGGTAGACCCTTCATACACCCCCGCAGGGCCCTGCCCCTGGACTGCTCGCGCCTTGTGATTTCGGACATATTGTGGATGAATCTCGATAAAATGTAGGTATAAAATGAAACGCCAGCAGAGGATGGAGGCCCCTGGAGAACAGGGGCCCCAAGCACGTGCTTGTAGTGCTTATACGTTAATCCGCCACTGACTGAAATAAGAGGAAAATGAAGAAAACTATAAGTAATAATTTAAATTTTAAATCGAACATCGTAAGTATATATTGTTAATATTGCTTTTGTATCTCTATGTACTCCAAGTTTTCGCGTTGTTAATGACTCTGCCAATACCGTCGAAATATTCTTTGTCTTTAAATGTTACGCCACAGCTTCCTAAGTCGTCACGTAATATTCCTGTAACATTTAAAAATGACAATACAATTCATCATGAATTTCATTGTACAATTATTAATTTTCATTCAAAAATAAATAGTGAGACCTACTTAGAAGATACGAGCTAAATTGCGTATCTTTAAACACGCCTTTTTCACCAGTTGGTTTTATCGCCGTGAATTGGTTGATCGCATTAGCCGTGAAAAATTTCGATAATACTGCAGTCAAGTTTTGAATTAAATTTTTTCCGTGCTCGTCAGCACCCAAACAGTATCTTTCTGTAATAAGATTAATTTATTATTAAAAAAAATTACGTAAATCTATGAAAAAACATTCACCGAAACACTTACAATTTCTTGACGAATATCGTATTTTTTGTTTATTATTTCCTCCTTCAGAGCATTATCGAATTCCAAAAAATCTTCTTTGCATGAAAAAGGTAATATCAGAGATCGTTGTTTCTCTTTAGAAGCAAGTTCAGGAGCATTAGGATGTTTTAGACGACGAAATCTGCCTTTTAATGCATTAATGTCCGATTGTATGATGTTTGTATGATGAATGTTTTCGCTATAAAAGACTTTAAATCATCGAGATCTGTAAAATATTAAAGAGAAAAATAATAAGAAAAAGTACTCGTAAAATCCCTAAATTAAATAGAATAAAAACAAATGTACACTTACTGTTAACCTCTTCACTATTTGAGGGTTGATTACGTTGAGGCTGAAACTTTGCATATTGTAGACTTCGACGAGCTCTTTTTGTGGGTATCTTTGCTTGCCTGATCTTCAGGTCTTGATTCTGTATTTAATAAATTGTAAATATCAATACATACAATAGATGACTATTAAGTAATTAATTGATTATTAATAAAATTTACTATAATTTGTTCAGAAAAGTACACGATTACTAAGTAGGACAATATTTACCACGTTCAGTTCTATGATAAGATTTCATTGAAGCTTTTGTATAACTTTGGCATGTTGCAGGCTGAGTCGAATTTTTTTTGAGTTTATCTCTGTTTGGCTGATCTTCAAGTTTCGATCCTGTATTGATTGCAATTTAAATATTAATAGGACTATTAATATTTGAATATTATAAATTAAGTAATTAATTTATTATTATTGAGCTCAAACTACTATTAAAAAATACGTACTTGATTGTTGACGAGTATCGGAGGGTTGAGATTTCGATACAATAGCAGAGTTTTCTAGTTCACCATTATTCCTGGAACCATCGTCTTCTGGCAAACTATCGAGCACTGCTGTACACTCTTCATCAATTATGTTGCTTGGCGAAAAAGCTGCAACAATATAATTATTAATAAAATTTACTTTAATTTGTGTAGAAAAGTACACGATTACTGAGTAGGACAATATTTACCACGTTGAGTTCTATGATAACATTTCATTGAAGCTTTTGTATAACTTTGGCATGTTGCAGTTGAATTTTTTTTGAGGTTATCTCTGTTTGAATGATCTTCAAGTTTTGATCCTGTATTAATTGCAATTTAAATATTAATACATACAATACAGGACTATTAAGTAATTAATTTATTATTATTGAGCTCAAACTACTATAAAAATATACGTACTTGATTGTTGACGAGTGTTGGAAGACTGGCTTTCAAATGATGAACTATAATCACTGGCATCACTACTTTTCTTCGAATCATCCTCATCCGATGAGCTTTTCGCATGTTTTTTCTTTTTTTGTTTTTCTTCATTTGCTGGCTTCGATAAATCTAAATAACTTGATTTTAGACGTTCTTTAACGTCAATTTTCTGCTTCCCTTTCAGGCGACATTTCTCTTTTATTTCCTCTTGTCGTTGTTTTACTTTGTCTTCGTTGTCGGTTGAAAAAGCATGTGTCTTTCTTTTTAAAATTGATAATTTCTCAATCGCTTCATCATAAGAATCTACATTTTTAAAAATCGATTGTTACAAAGACGAGAATTATAGTTGTAATAACACTTGATAATAAATGATTTTTCAACTTACCTGCAACACCTCGCACATCTAATCGATGGAAATTCCAATTCTCATTAGGATTATCTCTATTTATCACTAAATTCCGTAAATATTCACTTTCTTCCGTGGTAGGATTATCGTCTATAAATGGACAATGCAAATGATTATCCTTCTTTTCATAAAAAATCCAGTCCGTCGGCACTATGTCCACATTATTTGGACCCTTATCGTCCACAAAAAGAACTGATGAGTATAAACTCATTGTTAACAATTAGTTTAATTGGGATATAAATAAAGTGACCATTTTTTTTTCAACTCAAAACGGGACAATTTTTTTTAAGTTGCAGGTTAAACGTAAGGGTCTGTCGGGTAATTCAAATTTTAAACAGTTTTTTAAGAATGTATGTAAATATCGATTTAAAGTTTTGTAAATAAATATTTTTTATTATCGCGAAATCAAAAATCCTCTCTAAGTTTTGCCTAATTTGGCTACAATTCTAAAAAAACTGTTTAAAATTTGAATTTAAACAACAACATCTAGCCTTCAGGTAGAAATAAACACAACTTTTAATTTTCTTTATTCAGAATAAGTGTAACTTAATGGAATTAGTATTCACTACTAGCGGACCCGACAGACGTTGTCCTGCCATGACATTCCAAGCTATCAGGATAAACGAATTAATGCATATACAAAAATTCACTCAAGTCGATTCAGCCGTTGAGTTGCAGTATATTAATAATAAATTGAAATTGAAATACTATTAACTCTACGTAAGTTTCAGGTGGCTAGTCCCTTATGATGAATAATACCCAAATTTCTGATTTAATTTTTGAATTAACGTAAAATCAATATGAATTATTTCTAATTGTAAATTCCTGATTTCAATTTATTTCAAAATTAAATCAGAACTTCCTCAATTTCTGAAATAATTTTTAAATGTCAGAAGGCATAATTTCTACTTGAAGTCAGAAATTTCCAAATAGAAATGATGCATTTTGATATTTCGTCTATTTCAAAATTGATTTAGAAATTAAGTTATCACTCTTAATAATGGGATAACCGCCCAGAACATACTCGTTTAGTTAATATGTTAAGTTTCACTCAGTGAAACTTAATCTGAATGTTATATAATATATTATATCGTTAGGTAGCTCTGTGCACATTTGATTGACTGCCACGACCTGTCAGGTCGTCTTCTCCTCGGCAATGTAAATTGTAATCAATATAAGTGAGAAAAGATCTCGCGCACTTAGAGGTAAATTGTCACTATCACAAAAGGTCAAAAAAAAAGAGCACATAATTTGAAATGTCACTATCACAAAAGATCACCAAAGTAAAGAAAGTTCTCGCGCACGTAGCGGTAATCGCCACTCACGAATATAGAAGGATGCACTCTTTGTATGAGGTATCGATCGACATAGACTCTATGTCATAGAGGATAAATCGATACATTAGTTGGCTGTCAAATGTCAAATATTATGGTAGCTTTCAGAATTTAAATTTGTGAACAACCTTAGGATTTATCAATCTATATGAAAATAATCTGATAGATATTAAACAACTGTAGTTAGCTAAAATTTAGTTCATTTTTTACCCCCTAAGAATAAATATGTAGTAACAAAGATATAAAAATTCTAACTGGTTATTCATTTTAAACTATTCTCTCAATTTGATTTCTGAACGACGGCGGACACATATTTAATTCCGAGGTTAATTGTTACCGATTTGTCGGCACAATAATCAATTGCCGGATCATAGTGGAATGCAGCTCGTTCAAGAATCACAGAAGCACTGCGTCTGCGGATTCGCTCAATTTCATTATGTCGTGCTTGCTGTTGTTGTGATTGATGTGCACGACCTTGTTGCATTCTGAGCCTATTTACTTCATTGCCACTCACTAAAGAACGCAATTCTGACATAGCAATACGACTATTTTCTTGATCTGTCTCTCTCTGGTCATCAGTGCGGTTAACACGTGAGGTAGCTCTTTGTACATTTGACTGACTGCGACGACCTAAGTCAGGTCGTCTTCTTCTCGGCATCGTAACGTAATATAATAAATTAAAGTGAAGAAAATTCGCGCTCACTTAACACTATACTGGCCGTTTAGAAATCCTAATTACGTACGGCGCTTGCCGAAACATTGTCCTGATACCTAACTACCGAATACCGTCAATGCTCAGTGATGTTGTTATAGCTGAGAGCCGGCATATTTTATTTTAAAGTAGGATATAATATTAGGGTTATTTGATTTCAATGCTACATATTTCTCAATTTTAGGTTTTTGTAGTATGATAAAATAGTTCACTCGGTTGCTAAGATGGATAGAAATATAGTTCTGTGCAGTGTTTCGATTAATAGATTTTAAAATATTTAATCTTAAAAAAAACAAGAAAAAATACCAACAAAAATTATTTTTATTATATATTGATTTATTATTTAGATTTAATAATTTTTTTTTGTGTGATAATCCTCAAAACATTTTCCCATACATAAAGAAATTTCACAATATGAGCACATGAAACAGGTTTCCTTCCTTTTTCCGTTTTTTTTGCAAACTCTGCAGCGCTTTTGAGGAAACTTCTTATTGCCTGAACTAGTAATTTTCACAACTTTATGTTGTCTCATGTCTGCAGAAAGTCTCATTGGTGCATCTTCGCGAGAAACTCTCTTGGATACATTTCCTGGACTCTCTGAATGAACATATCCTTTTTCAATCCAGTTTTGCGCAATATTTTTCAAAAAAGATGAAAATTTTTTTTTTTTCCTGGATTCAGAACCTTGAAGACAACAAATGAATTGAACAGTGCAGTATTTAATATGAACATAAAAGCCTTCTTTGTCCATTTCACAGTTTTTCTTATAATAGGATTATAAGCAAGGTATTGGTCTGCTAAATCAACTCCTTCATGTACTTATTATATTCCAAAATTGTTTCTGGTTTTTGTATCAGATCGCCAGTTTTTCGATTTATTTTCTGGGTTTGTATCATTCGAGCCTGGTGTATTGTTGAAATCATTCTTACAACTCTTTTATCTTTCCAAATATGTATTAGAATTTCATCTTTTCTACGGAAGTTGTGTTGTCCTTGTTTTAAAGTAATTTTTTTTAGATCGTGTGGTAGCCCGCGGTTCTCTCTTATAGTTCCACAAATTCTTATCTTTTTGTAGAGTAACTTCTGTGCTAACTGAACACTGTTGTAGTAATTGTCCATGTAAACATGGTGCCAAATATTTTCATAACCATCCAAGGGCGTCGCCAGCCGATGGCGCAGGGGGGCAAGTTGACTTTACCCACTACAAATCATACTTTTCTCATTCTCTATGAATGAGAAAAGTAGGTATGAATTGTATGTAAAGTCGACAGCCCATGAAGCTTTTCACTTGTACTACGAGCCTTACATCTACAGCGATTGTAATAACAACAGTATCTTAGTACTATATACATATATATTCTGTGACAGTACAGAGTCTAATGTGTAAAGCTACACGAGCACGAGCTCTTGACTATGCAATAAAAAACTTGTAAATAAGTTATAATAACATTTATTAGAAAAATAGAATAAAAAAGAGTTTGAATTTGAATAAGTGTACAGCGTACAGTGTATTTTTTTAATTACCAGATTTTAATATAGTGGTCGTTGTTTGTTTATATTAGGTTAATTAAAACATAATTTTCGGGGATTCATTGTAAACTTCTCGACCACTTTATTATTGAAATCTTGTAAGTTTCCATGTATAAGTTTTCGGTGCACACTCATCATGGCCAAACCATTAAGGCGATTTTCACTCATAGTGCTTCTTAGCCAGGTTTTTAGTCTCCTGAGGCTGCTAAACGATCGCTCTACCGTACACGTCGTGCATGGAAGAGCGATCAAAATTTTCCACGCTTTTTCCGTGTCGGGAAAGAAGGTTTTTGGTTCTTTTAGTATATCAACAAACGGTTTGATCTGTTGAGTTTGGTTTGTTATGCCAGAATTGCTGCCAAAGCTCGACTTCAATTTTTATGTTTGGTAAATTATAAAACTGAGCGATAGTTTCACAAGTTTCTGTGAGATTTTCGACTGACATCGTTTGCATTTGTGCGGGGTGTAATTTAGATAAAGCAAATGATGGAGTATTTTCTTCAGCAAAGCGTGTTTCAAGCGATGTAATGACGGAGTCCAAGTATGGTATTATTAATGATCTTTTCCAGAATTCTGAAGGGATTTCTGCTGGGTGATTGCTTCGATGACGTTGTTTCCCAACAATGCGCGGCATTGAAGTGATATCCTCCTCAGGTCGACTTTCCCCGCAACAATAGTAGCATCCTTTATAATTTCATCTGTGACTCTTTAGGGGTTATCACGGTGGCTCTTAAGCAATTGCAAAATGCGTTTGACGTGTTGCGAGGCCTTAACCACATCCAAAGTTATGGATTGGAGTGCGTTGACAAGAGGTTCCAACAAAGCAGAGTATTTAGCTATCAAAGTAATACAAAGTATAAACGAAATTTTGAAAGCAGCCGCATAGAGTTGAAAGGCGTTTTTTCGAGTTGCAATGTCTCCTTCACGCGATAAGTTTTCTAAGGCTTCCAATATAACAGGAAAATTCTCCTTAAATACTCTGATAGTTTCATGTTTCTCACTCCATCTTGTTTCTCAGAGCCTGGCAATATTAGGTACCAATTTAAACCAAAAGTAACTTTGGTTGCATTATATTTGGCAACTTTTTGAAAATCTCTAGGGGGCAGCTGCCCCTCCTTGCCCCCCTTGGCGACGCCCTTGTAACCATCTAAAAGGTTTACGACCAGGTTTTGCAATGTTTCTCCATTGCCACTATATAATTTAAATTTGCATATATATCCAGTGTCGGATTCACACAACATTCTCACTAATAACCCATACTTTGTAATCTTTCCTGGGTTGTACACTCGGAAACTTACTCTACCTCTGCAAGGAATCATGGCTTCATCCAACGATAGATTTTGTTTTGGTTTATAGACTTTATCAAACTTCTCTATAAAATATTGCATTATTGATTCTACTTTAACAAGTCGACTTGCGTCATCAGGGATTGCACTATTATCGCAAAAATGTAGTGATTGTAGTATTTGCCTGAATCTATTTCTAGTCATGATTTTACCAAAAATTGGTGTTTCCATGTACGGATCAGTAGTCCAATAATCGTTAACATTTTTTTTTTACTTGTCCCATCAATATATTCAAAGCTAAAAATTTCTTGATTTCTGTTATCGTGGTATCTCGCCACTGCTTTGTGTTTTTTACACGTTTATATTTATGCATGTTTTGCATATAATATCTATTTGTCTCTGTTACTAATAATTGAAAAAAATCATCATCTATAAACAAATCCACCACGTCTGAAATATTTTCTGCATTTCTTGGGAACACTTTAACCCCAGAATTTCCCAAAAATGGGTTTACTGTAATATTGTTATCGATTTGGGACCAATTTGATGTTGAACAGTTCTGTTCGTTTTCCAATATCGTGTCTTCTGGATCGCTGCTTTCAGATTCACTTATAATTGGCAAAACATTTCTTTTTCTGCTACTTTCTGCTAAATCTGTATCGTCGCTGTTACATTCTTCATCATTTTCAAACTCAGATAATATATCGGCACATACCTCATTACATATATTAATTAATTCAAAGTCGTCTTCTTCCATGATAGCAAACAATTAAATTAATATATAAATTACTTAATTAATCAGTCAATTCGTAAGTTAATTATTGCAGAACACAAGCTAACTCTTAAATTATCAGTTGTAATGTGACATTTACTATGACAACAAAAAACGTACTACTACGTCAACGGCGCCTAGATTTACAACCAAAAATAACGTACCACTACGTCCACGGCACCTAGATTTGTCACAATTAATGACGTATTACTACGTCAACGGCTACAAGATTTTGGATGAAAAAAACGTATTAATACGTCAACGGGCAGTAATGTGTTAACAGTAAAGTGTCATTATCACCAAAATATCAACAAAAAAAGAGCACACTACTTGGAATGACACTACCACAAAGCATCACAAAAGCAAAAAAATTCTCGCGCACGTAGCGGTAATCGTCACTTACAAACATAGATGTACTCATAAAATATCGCAACCATGATAGTAACACAATTTTGTTAGTAGGAAAACTTTTTTCCGTGTTTTGAGGTTAGCTCCGTGGTTGTCAAATATTATGGTTGCGTTCTGAAACTCAAGTTGTGACCAAACTTAAAGATTTATCAAACTTAAAAAAATTGTCTGATACGGTAACAACTGAAGTTAGCTAAAATAAAGTTACGCAAATTTGAAAATTGATTGAAAATCAGTACTACTGATGATTTATTACATTTTGTGACTATCCGATTCTGTCACGTTCGCTATTTACTTTTGTTTAGTTTCGGAACGCGACATCAAATCCTCCAAAGCGCACGCGAATAATTTAATATGAACTTAACGGATAGTAGTAAAGTTCAAATTGACTCCACATTTTATTTAGAAACGTTTGTATGGGAAATAGAAAAGTGCTGTTTTTAGAGTTTTCCCGGCAATTATTCGATTTTTTCTCGCCTTTTAAACCTTCCCTGGAACTCCACGAACATTTCAAGACTAAGATAAGATAAATCCGTTCAGCCGTTTTCGAGTTTTAGCGAGACTAACGCACAGCAATTCATTTTTATATATATAGATAATAATTATTTTCATATTAATTAAGTATAATTATGTTTATAATAAAAAGTAGTGAAAAATAAAAATCAATCACCAGCTTTATTAAATCAAGGAACTTTGATCTGTTAATAATTATTAAAATATATGTAACGCATTTTTTTTAATTGTTTTTGTACTTTTCAGAGGAACAAATTTGCTTCAATAAAGTTTGTGATGACTTTAAATAAGGATAAAATTCTTGGCACGTTTTTTTTACATTAACCTTAGTTATCAACATCGCTTTCAAAACTGGAACCTGTAAATGATTTTTTTCGGATGTCCACAGTTTGTTCATGAGAGAAAAGACTCTTTCTACTGGGGCATTTGTTCCAGGTAGACATGAAATGTATTCAATTGAAATACAAAAATTTGCATGTTTAAGATTGTTGGTACGAAAGTGTTTGAATACTGCCACCCAAC
The DNA here is from genome assembly GCA_030704895.1 of Henosepilachna vigintioctopunctata. Taxonomy (NCBI): domain Eukaryota; kingdom Metazoa; phylum Arthropoda; class Insecta; order Coleoptera; family Coccinellidae; genus Henosepilachna; species Henosepilachna vigintioctopunctata. The sequence continues at coordinate 1,774,519 of JARQZJ010000099.1, forward strand.
GAGTTTCTGTTGAGACTTTTAAATTATCCCATTCGGTTATTTTTTGGCAAGTGACGTAGCTAGAAATTAATGTAAATTCGTCAAATACTTCTGTATCTTTATTACAATGAATATATCCCTTTTCAATCAACACATCCACTGCGTTTTGAATATCTTCCCATGCAAGTACTTTTCTTAAATCTGCCCATTTAAATATCTCCATTTCTTTAGTAATAAAGTAAGTCCACTGTTCCAAATATTCACGGCTAGTTTTATAAAATTCTATTGCCGTATTTTTCACCAAGTCTTCATCAACATTAGTGCCATTATCTTTTAGTTTCACAATTAAACTACGAACAGTGAATAAAAGAAACTGGTTGATCTGTTTCTGTGCCAAATTGTCTTTGAGATGATTGATTACTTTTGCCGCATCAATTGCCGATACAGTCTGACCTCGACCTCCAATACGGCTTGGTGAAAACTTGCTGACTGAGCGTGTAAAAAATTAAGCCATAATTCTGACTTGGGATCTTCAAAAAAGTTTTTTAACAATTTGGGACATTTTTCAATGCTCAAAAAATAGTCTCTTAACGGTTGGTACATTTTTAAAACTCTTTCCAAAGCAGGCATAAGTGCAAGCATCTGGTTTTACTGTAGCCAAGCATTTGGTGATATTCTATTTCAGCTTCAGCGCAAAACTCCTTCAGAGCTTCAACTCGAACCGTGTAAATATAAAAAAATGAATATATTTTTACAATAATGCTTTCGTAATCTAAAGGTAGATCATCTGCAGCGGATTTTATTGCATTGTGAATTATATGGGCTCCACATCCAATACCTATCAACGGTTTTTTCAGAGACGATTGTAACTTTGCTAATACATTGTTAGTTCCTCGCCTAGCTACACCCCCAAAATTGACATTAGCATTGTCACCACAAAATGCCACGACTTTATTTGTTAAATTATTATCTATTAATACTTGATGTAAATAATCTACAATAATGTCAGAAGTTTCACCTGGTTGTTCTTGGATGTCTAAAATTTTTACTTGCACACCTACATATGGTTGAAAAAAGGGCAATACGAAAGGATATATTTTCTTGTTACCGTGGTTTAAAGCGTCGTTTAAAATTGTTATACAATTGGACTTATTGAGATCATCTTTTAAACTTTCGATCGCAAAACGCGCTAAAACATTTACTACAATAGCTTCGGTTTTTGTACGCGCGCATGTGAATTTCGGATCAAAACATGTTTGAATTAATTTCGACGCACAATCATTGGAGCGAAAACTGTGGTTTTCTTGTATAGTGTGATAAGCCCAAACGCCTTCTGCAGCAGCAATATCCAAATCCTTTGAAGTTGGCGCGTTTTGGTTCTTGAAAAAGTTTAACATTGAAGAACTGGAAGCAGCGGCACGATCGGCATTTTTATGTTTTTCTGACTTTAAATGCTGTTCAATATCACCAGCACCGCTATGGGAAACACTAAACTCTGTGCGACACTTTCCGCATCTGACATCCGAAGGAGTATTAGTTTGCTTAATAAAAGGGTATTTTGCTTGTAAGTTGACATTAAATGAACACTTGCGTTTCGACATAACTAGAGGTAAAATTCCAAAACAATAAAAAAAAATTTATATACCAGTTTATCACTAAAGTACTTCACGAACGTTACGTAAAAACAAAACAATAGCGAGAAGCCTAAATGCGTGCGCGTGACTAGCCTAATAAACAATGAATGCGCCCTCTCTTAAATAAAACACAACTCTTAAATAAAACACAACTTTTTTTTTTTTTTTATTAACAAGCAATATATTTGACGTTATGTACAAAACAATATTTACAAGGGGAAATTTGTTTGTCAAATAACATGTCATAATATCATTCAAATCAGTACCTAATTAGCATTTCACCTGATATTTACATTTTCTTACATTAAAAGTCTGTTTACTTAATTCTACTTATTGTTTTCATTTCTGAAAGAGGTATGTCGAGAACTCTTAAATAAAACACAACTGTCCCACTTGTGAAAATCGAATGTTATGTATCAACATTTATTAAGAATTTTTTATTGAAAAGTCTTTGTTACTTTAAAACGTGATGAATTAATTTATGTTTGCCAGTGTTGTAATTTATTGTACCTATATGTCTTGTTTTTTGATGTGATTTTGTTGTGATGTTGTAAAACTTTTTGGTTTGTTCCAGTATGGTGTTCCAAATGTATTCTGTGTTTGCGTCGTTATGTAATTCTGTAATTTTTGTATCTATTGGTTTGTTAAGTATTATTCTAAGTGATTTGTTCTGGTATTTTTGCAGTTTTTGAATATTAGAATTGCAAGTGTTGCTCCATATGGGGCTTGCATATGTTAGTATTGGTTTAAGACCTTGATTGAATATTCTAAGTTTTAGTTTCCTGTCAAGTTTACTATTTCTCGAGATCATTGGATATACTGCATTCAGAAATCCATTTGCTTTTTTGATTGAATTGTTCGTGTGTTTTGTGTATGTGAGTCTTTTGTCTAGTGTAAGTCCTAGGTATTTTACATCGTTTTGTAGCCTAATTTCTTCGTTGTAAAATTTGATTGTATTAGTTGGTGTCTTTTTTCGTTTGTGCGTGAAGTGAATTAATGTTGTTTTGTTGGCGTTAATTTTTATTTTCCAGTCATGGTAGTATTTCTCTAAAGTAGTTATGTGAGTTTGTATGTATTTGTTAGCCATGTTTGGTAACCATGACTGTGATATTATTGCTGTGTCGTCTGCAAAAAGTGCTAATTTTGTTTGCGGTGACGTCGGTATGTCATTTATGTAGTATGTAAATAGATTTGGTGATAGGAGTCCTCCTTGTGGGACTCCTGCTGGTACTGTCGTTCTGTTTGAGAGTGATGAATTTATTTTAGTTTGAAACGTTCTGTTTTCAATGTATGATTTTATAATTTTGATTAAGTGAGGTGGTATTTTGTAGTGTATAAGTTTGTGTATAAGTGCGTTGTGCCATACTGTATCGAATGCTTTTTCGATGTCTAAGCTCAGTATGGCTGTTATAATGTTCTTGTTGAAATTTTGTGTGATAATATCTGTTATGTTGGCTAGTTGAAGTATCGTACTGTGTTTTCTCTAAATCCGTATTGTTCAGGTATAATTATGTTTTGTTCAGTTTCGTGTGTTTTCAGTCTTTTGTGTATTATTTTTTCTAGAATTTTAGAAAACATTGGTAGTAAACTGATTGGCCGGTAACTGGTTGGTAAAGTGTGGTTTTTGTTAGGTTTTTCAAAAGATAAAACTATTGCATTTTTCCATGAATTTGGAAAATATTGTAATTTCAAGCATGCATTAATAATGTATGTGAGTTGTATTTTTCCTTTTTTTGACATCTCTTTTATTGCTTTGTTATTGATTTTGTCCTGACCTGGTGCTTTTTTATTGTTAGTTTTCCTAATTATGTGGTTAATTTCTGAAGGGTTTGTTAGTGTTTCATGTGGTGTATTGAAATTTTGCTGTTGGAATTCTGTTATTGTATTATTTATGATTTGTTCTAACTGAGGGTTAGACATATCATGTGTTGAATTGTGTATATTGTGATAAGTTTCTGCCAAAAAGTTTACTTTATCATTGTCTTCAAATATAAGTCCGTTTGGTCCCTGTAATGTTGAAACGCCGAATTTATTTTGTTGTGTTTTTAAATTTTTGAATAGTTTCCACATTCCGTTCTTGTTTGTCAGATTTTTCGTGAATTTTTCCCATTTATGTGATTTTATTGAATTTATGTGTGCGTTTATTTCGGCTTGTAATTGTTTGAATATAAAGAATTGGTTTTCGTTATAGTTTCGTTGTAAAATTTTTCGTAATTTATTCTTTTCCCTAATTAATTCTATTACGTTTTGTGGTAGAATTAGTTTGTTGGTTTGTGTGTTAGTGTAAGTAGTCGATTGTTTCAAGTTAATTTGTATTGTTTTTGTGAGTTTGTTTATTTCTTCGTCTATCCTTTCTGTACTAGTTATGTTGTTGTTGATTTTAATTGACTTGTCCGTTAATTTTTTGAATTTTGTCCAGTCTGTGAAACGAATTTTGTTTTTCGTTGGTTTGTCTATGTTACTATTTAATAATTCACATGTTATCGGAATGTGGTCTGAATCTAATGAATTGATTGCGATTGGTTCGGTTATATTCGTATTTTTGTTAACTAATATGTCTAATGTTGATGATTGTCTATTGTTTGTTGGGTAGTAAGTATGTGAGTTGGTTGGGTAGTGTAGTGTGTAGTTGTTATCTTGTATGAATTTATTTAATTTTCGTCCTTCTGTGTCTGATCTAATACAGTTCCAGTGTTGGTGTTTGGCGTTAAAATCTCCTATTATAATTACCTTTCTGTCTAAATTGAGTAAGTTTTCAAGTTCTATTGTGTTCAGTGGTGTTTGTTGTATATTGTAATAATTGATTATTGTATGTGAATTTAATTTAATTGCAAGTGATTCGGAGTCCGTTGTATTCGTTGGTATTTCTACTGGGTGTAGATGTCTTTTGTAATAAATTATAAGTCCGCCGTGTTGTGTTTTCGGTTTGTTTATGTAGTAGTAATTTCGTAATTTTGGTGGTCTATTTTTGTTAAGTCTAGATTCCTGAATGCAAATTATATCGAAATTTTCTTCTTGACAGAGAATTTCTAATTCGTTGATTTTGTTTGAAATGCCATTGGCATTCCACGAAAAAAGTTTCAATTGTTTACTGTTTGTATTATACATTATATTTTGTACTTATCTCTTGTATTATCATGATTTTCTCTAATGGCGATGTTGCGTTTCTTAAGGAAACTTTTAATTCTCTAACTACTTGAATTAACGCTTTGAGGTTAGTTATTTCGTTAAGTTCTTTGACTTCTTGTAGTAATGTTTGTAAGTCGTCAATGTGTGAGTTGTTTGTATTTGAGTAAGTTTGTTGAGTAATTTTCGGTTTCGCAGTAATTTGACTGTAAGAAATGGTTGGTTTTCGTAATGACTGGTCTGTAATTAAATTTTGTTTAGGCAAATTTGGAAAATTATTTGTTGATCTCTCTATATTTATGGCTTTAATAGACTTGTGCTTTATTTTTGTTAATTGATAGGTTCTCGACGTACCTGATTAGATCCGGGCACTGGGAATAGTTTGCGGTATGCGGACCGCCACAGTTCGCGCACTTTGCCGGCGAATTTTCGCGGTCATTCGTGCACTCACTCGATAAGTGGTTTTTGCCGCACTTCACGCACTTTGGTGGGCGATTACAGTGTGTGGATCCATGACCATGGAGTTGGCATCGATGGCACTGTGTGGTGGTTTGCCTCTTGCTGTAGGGTTCCCAGTTGATTTTAATATGGTCAATTTCTTTAATTGACCTCAATTTTCTTAAATCGTTGTTACTTGTTAGGTTTACTAAAAATGAATGGGATCTTGTGTTTGATCCCTTCATTTTTATGACTGACATCTCGTTCTGATTGATTCTGCTGATTTCGATAAGTTCGTTTTTGACTTCTTCGGCTGTGATGAAACAGGCTGTTTTCATCACCAGCTTTTTAGTTTTCTGTCCTCTCAAAGAATATGTGAAGAACTCTATTCCGTTTCTCCTAAATGTTTCTTGGACATTTGCGTGATCATCGTTTTCTTTAACATATAGACGTATTTCTTTTGGGTTGTACTTGATCCAGTAGTCTCCCTGTATTAGTGTCTTCATCTTGTTATGGAATGCTTTCAGATCCTTGAAAGCACTCGTGATTACTATCGGTGGTGGTTTTTTGTTGTTTTCGGTGTTTTTTGATGTTGTTTCCTCTGATGTTGCGGTGATTTCCATCTCGTCGTTGTTTTCTAAGAGTCCGAAGCTGTTTTTGAGCTCGATCTCCGGGTTTATTTTCATCATTTTCGGTTGTTCTATTAATTTTTGTAAGATTTCTCCATCCAATGATATGTTTCTTTTCAACTTTGTTGATTGTAGACGCCATTTGTTTTGTAATTGGGTCGTTTTTCAATGAGGAAATCTCATTGTGAAGTCCGAATTTCTTAATTGTTTTTGTTATTTTTCCGATCAGGTGGAGGTTCGTTCCGTATTCCGACTACTTCGATTTACGGGGACGTACGTCGCAGCTTTGACTGGAACTTCTAGGCACGTATGTCTTGTATTATTTGATGCTTAATCTGTCGTCGCTAATGATAGGGTCTCGAGCCACTTTCGTTAATCGACTTTTTTAAAACAAAGCACGTAAAACACTAATGCGCCCTCTTCGCCCCGCGTTACTAGATAACGAACAGCGTGCGCGGGCGGGCGGAGGGAATCACCGATCGACAGCGATGCGAATGGTCTGTGATTGCCCGCCTGCGCGTGTTTCGTGAGCTACATGATTTAAATTTTCGCGCTGTTTGACAAAACGGGACAATTTTGCGTCCCGGCGCTTTGTTTGGGGACAACGGGACAGGTGACCGAGAAAAGGGACAGTCCCGTTCAAAACGGGACGTATGGTCACTTTAGATATAAACTACGTTTCACTTTTATTTACACGTGTTCACTATTCAGTTGACGACACGAGACTAAACCATTCAATAATGTATGTAGACAAATTGTTGTATTTTGGTTCAGGCATAAACATGTTCGTGCGTTCTTAAAAAGTAATGTTTACGTTTCTAAGCGTCACGTAACTCGATCTCTTTTCACGCGTAGCGTTCAACTATTTCGTCGATTACTTCTTATCTCACTCTTTGCACCTTCTTTTTTTGTCTTTTATACTTTCAATCATGAATTTTATTACTTTCTATATATATATTTAAGTTAATGTTTATTGTAGATTTCACATAACTATAATTTTATTATTCACTATTGTGATAATATATATGTGATGGTCCATGTTATTTCTAAATCATGTGTAAAAGTGGCATTGCATACTTTTTTGCCTCACCACTGTCGCTTTCAATATGAAGCAACAACATTTTAAGTTCGATAAAACTCAGCTCATATTCCATTCTTCTATCTTGACCGCGGCGATTGACTGGCTCGGTAATTTTCCACATTTGTAACATTTCCGAGTTACATGGATATTGTAGCATCGGCTTCTCTTTCTTTAATGGCATCCCTACAATGTGAATTGTATTATTATTCTTCATCGTGTATAATTCTCTCAATTGCAGTATAAGTCCATTTTGCATTAGAACAATATTGTTGGGTTCTTTCGCGGTCAAGATCACACCTTCATGACGAATTTTTTCAATAATAATTTTACCACTTCCATCAGGGGTTTTTTTTGTTTCAAAACTGCAGTATCTAATTTTGTAATTAATTTTTGATCAACTGAATTTATTTCATGTAAACGACGGCAAACTTGAGCCAAAGGATTATTACCATTTCTCAGTAATTTTTTGATTTGTCCCAAAAGGCTTTCAAAGAGAAATGCTGTAAATTGGCTAATTGGAGCATTAAGGTATTTTGCATCATCGGCTAAATAAATTAATGAATGCATATTGAGTACAATACTTGCATCTCTATATATACTCCTAGCAAGATAAACTAAGTTCCTTAAAATGATTTGGCATGATCATTACAATGAATTGCTAAATCGGATGATAATATACGACAAGCGATACTAAAGAGGAGAAAATGTTTATACATTTCTGTCGTTAAACATGATTTTAGAATCACTGGTCCAGCATATAGTAGGAAAAAACGGTATTCCGTCGCTTTCCACTTCGAGATATCAACAATATCTCTCGTTGTTCTTTGAAATTCATCCGGTATCTGTGATTTTATAGTCAATAAATGTTGAGAGAGAAGGGATTTTTCTCTATAACCCAATTTTTTTGCTGATTTTTTATTGTGCTAATAATCACTAAATAATTTTTTCATTTTGCCTAAACACGTCAAATGCATAAAATCTAATAAAAACATATTTATCATATTACAATTGACCAAATTTAAGAGAGGTGATGATCCTGTATGATGATGAGGATTTTGTTGATGACGAAAAGTTTCATGGGTACGTAGTCGACGATTCATTTTAAGGTAAACAGTTCGCTTTTCAACTCTGACACCTTTGACCGTGCATCGCTCACAAGCAAAATATGCTCCATGCTTTTTTATTGACTTCAGGAAAGCTCGAGCTGATCGATCACATATAAATGCTTTGATGTGAATTTGAAATATTATGTTGTTTATGGAAATACCTTCCGCTTGTAATTGGTTCCTTTCAGTAATAAATTGTAGTAGATACTGATTTAAATCACTAGGTTTAAAAGACCCAGCATATATCGCTACTGGAAATGGTTTGTATAAAACAGATGTATTGTGAAGCTGGCATAAGATAGGCCAAAATTGTTTGGAAGACGACTTAAATAATGGAATTCTGTCTACATTAAATATCAACTCCAACTTTAGGTTAGGATGGAATGAGGGTTGAATAATTTTTTTCAATTGAGACTCTACTCCAAAATAAACAAATTCCGATAAATCTGACAGCGATTGAATGTCATAAACAGCCGATGATGTTTTTAGAAATGTTTTTGCTGTTCGTGGGAGCTGGGGAAAAGCTCGTTTTCGTAAAATTAATAGAAGACTATCAATTTTTTGAAGAGGAACCTGCGACGTAGCTGCCCATTGTCGAAGCTGTTCCACTTCATCTTCAGAGTCTTCATCGATATCTGATGTAACACTACATTCACTGATAGCTTCACTTTCTTCATCACTGAGTGATTCCGGGTTGGATTCGTCTGTTGTTTCATCATTTTCTCTACTATGAACACCACTTTCAACTGGTGCTGTATTAGTATTGACCGTTTCATCATGTAACTGTTCTGTATTAATGTCAACATCCATTTCTTCATTGTCACTTCTTTCACTTGCCGGAGTAAACGATTGTTTATCATCTTCACCAGTATCTAGTTGAGAGCTCAATTGTCGATTATCATAATCATCATTACTTGAAACTTCTAAATCTAAATCAATTTTTCGACGTTCGCGATAACGTCTGGATCGTAATTGAGATGATACACGCTTACGAGTTTCCGAACTCTCACTCATAATTAGCAATAGAATTTAATCTTGAAAAACACTGCTTTCACTTCACGACACAACTTACTCCACTTATTATTTCACTAAAACCTGTGCTTCACTCCAATGCTCTTTACTCGAAAGCCTCGCCCAAAATGTTTCAAGAAATGAAATACAGATCTTTACAAGTTTGTGAGAAGATGTGGAAGCCGTACCAAGGAATGGGGTACTGTAGCTTGATCAGGAACTGATCAGATGACCGTACCAAGGGATGCGGTACTGTAGGTTGATCAGGAACTGATCAGATGACCTTACCAAGGGATGCGGATGATTAATCAGGTGATCAGATGTACCAAGGGATGTAGGTTGATCAGGAACTGATCAGATGACCTTACCAAGGGATGCGGGAGTTGATCGGTGATCAGATGTACCAAGGGAGGTTGATCAGGAACTGATCAGATAGCCGTATTAAGGGAGATCTGATCCGGATTTGATCATACTCCGGAACACCTTAACTAATTTCTAGTCGGGAGCTTAGTTTAATATTTAGTGGTTGACTTCTATCTTGAGGAATTAAGGTATCTGTGCATGTAGGTTTTCTATATACGAGTAGGTATATCAAACGTTGAAAAATCATCTTTCCTACTAATGGTTAAATCGAAAAAATTTTATGTTTGTTGGTCATTTTCTATTTATTTTGTGAATATAATCGATGTATAAAATGATTTACCTAATATATTTCAAAGAGTTTTCCAATTGTCTGTCAGACCCACTCCAGATACAAAAAACATTGTCCACATACCGTTTCCAAAGAAGAACGTTTTTTGATAGGGTGTTGTTATAGCTGAAAATTTTCTTCTCTAAACCACTCATAAATATTTCGCTTAGTAGGGGTGATGAAGGTGATCCCATAGGTAGCCCGTCTAACTGTTGATATACTGTTTTATTGAATTTAAAATGAATTTGTTTCAAACACAAGGACAATGCAGACATTGTTTCTTTTATAATTACTTGTGAAATATCATTGTTGAGATCTAAAGTGCTATTTATATTATTTTTTATTTTTTCATTGGATATAGAAGGAAACAAATTGGTTACATCAAGAGATCAATTTTCCCTTATGTGTTATTTTTTGAAGTTTTTAGTTGATTGATAAGGTCCAAGGAGTTTTTTATACTGTGGACCGGGTTGAATTTAATTAATGATGGTAATTTTGAGTTGAGATAATTACCAATTTTATAATCTGGTGCATTAATTTAAGAAAAAATTGGATGCATTGGGCAATCAATTTTGTGTATCTTGGGTAGAGTATATAAAATAGGTATGCGCGCATTCATATTGGACAAAACTGCTTTGTTAGTGTCTTGGAAAATACTTTTGCAGTTGTTAATGAGTGATTTTACTTCGACCTGAAATTTGTTTGTGGGGTCAGTTTTGAGTATAACAAAATTTTGGCATTCAAACAATTTTTCAGATTTTTCTACATATATTTCTTTGTTCATAACAGTTACCGCGGTTCCTTTCTCTGCTTTACATTTTAGATCTTTTTCTGAAATTTTGGAATTAAGTTTTTTTTGGAGGTCTTCGATAACGAGATAATTGGCTCGAAACGAGATAATCTAAGATAATTGGCTGAAAGCCATTCAATAGTGCCATTAATCAACAACTACAATTTAACTTCGTGCATACTTCGGATGTTTGCCTCCGCAAAAGAAGAGCTAGAATCAAACGTGATATTTTCAAACTCAGGATCAGCTGCAGAGGTGATGGAAAATGCTATATAATGTGTCTTATCTCCATTGAAAGTGAGTCTATTGGAGTCCAGCTAATTTTTTATTACTGTTAGTCCTTTCTCTACTAGCTGCCTCACTCGTGACCAGGAAGCAGCAGCAAACACCACGGCCGTGTCGTCAGCATATGAAATTAGTGAGACCCCTTCAACAGTAAGATTTGTTAATGAATTTATATAGACAAAGAAGATGATTGGGCCTAAAACGGTACCTTGTGGTATCCCCATTTTCAGTTTTAGTGGGGTACTCAATATTTCTCCAATTTTAAAGATTTGTTGCCTGTCCATCAAGTAACTCTTAAACATTTTCAATACGACTCCTCTGATACCATATGCCCACAGAGTATCCAATTATGAGTCATGCGGAATAGTGTCGAATGCTCGGGCTAGATCAAGGAAAACTGATATACATTTTCTACCATCATACAGGTTCTTGATTATCATTTTTGTAAGGTCCAATACTGCATCGGTTGTGCAAAGACCCCTTATGAAATCAAATGATTTCTGATTTTTAAGAAACGATTCTTGAAAAGCTACTACATCCATGTCGTCAATTTTGAGTTTTTATTCTTCTTTATTTGTTTTACTGATCTTATGTTCCATTGTAAAACTTTTAGGTCCATTGATGAATATATTTTTTTATTATGAAGAATCATCATAATCCCCCCTAGACCTTTTACTGTCCATGACCGACGACATATGATCTATTAGGTTTTTTATAACATTGCCACTTTTTTGTGAGATGTAAAATAATATTATTTAGTTGACTTAAACAATCTTCTAACTCATTATTCTGTCTATATGGGGTATTTATTTCGAAATTTCTTGATGTGTTGGCTTCATTATGATCAAAATTTATTTTGTTTAATAGAAATGCATTTCGTTGAGATTTAGCAGATGTGTACTTAATTAGAGACATTTTATGTGTTTCTTGGTTATATCCAGGGAATTTTGGGATATTCCGTTTTCTGGGCGGCGCAGCTGCTATTTCATTATACGAAATTTGAGGCCGACTTTTTATCAAGATATGATCAGGAGCCTCCACTAATTCAGACATTCCTCAAATCTTCGTAACGCTGGTAACGTTGGATGTGAGTTGAAATCTAGTCGAATTGATGAATTTTTATTTTCTGTTTCAAAAAAATTGTTCCGCTTCAAAGAAAGATATATGATCTACCGCCATTTTTTCTCGGATTAATTTTTGTCGATTAAATTCCGGGCATTTTCTAATTGCGGATTCATGGTTTTCATTTGTTTTACAATAAATGCATTTGATAAGACAGGGGTGTCCAAACTAGATGGGACCCAGGGCCAATAAAAAATACTAAATACATTGGTGGGCCGCAAAATATTTGTAAAAATAAAAAACAGTTTATAATGATTTGTTATTTTATTTAGTAGGTAGATAACCTACTGTTTTGTTAATTTGTCTTTTACAATTCTGTCAATATCAACATTAATATTAGTAGTAGCTAGGCGCAGTGCATGCTTAAGTGAAGTATCTGTCAATGAAGACCTGTATTTAGACTTAATAAACTTCATTGTCGAATATGCACTTTCACAAAGGTAGGTACTGCCCATCATCGAGCCCATTTTTTGTCCGAAATTCGTCAGTTTCGGGAAACGTTCAGCGAGGAGTTTAAAAAAATCAATGCCTGTTTCTGTTCTGCCCTTGTAAAAGGGGTCTGATTGCAGATCACACAGTTCCAGTTGATAATCAATGTTTACAGTCTCAACTGCGATTGTTAATGGTTGAGTGAAGAGTGCTATATCACTCTCAATTTTTTCAAAATCTGCGAAACGCCGCTCAAATTCGACGATTATTTCGTCCATGTATTTGAGGTGGTCCAAGAAATTACATTCTTCAAAATTTTTCATCTCTAAATAATGTTCTTTACAACTTGGAAAAAAGGAAGATCATCTTGTTGTAGAGACGTCTTGAACAATTTAAGTTTATTTCTGAATCCATTCACATTTCCATACAGGTTGGCTATATTGTGGTTTCTACCTTGCAATTTTAAATTTAACTCATTCAAATGTTGCGTCATATCAGTTAAAAACGCAAGATCAGCCAGAAACTGAGGATCTCGCATTTTATCTTGTAGTTCAGAAGTGTCAGACGATATCTCATTTTTTAGAAATAAAGGTATTTCTTTTCGTAAGGCAAAAAAGCGTTGCAAGCACTGGCCAGCACTTAGCCATCTGATTTCTGAATGCAATAGTAAATCTCCATAGTTTGCATCGATTTCACATAAGAAGTCTCTAAATTTTCTATGTGTCAATGATCTGTTTCCACCTCTAATCAAATTGGTTATCCTTATAACAACTTTCATAGCATTCATTTGACGCAACGATTTTCCACACAAGGCTTCTTGGTGTATGATACAATGGAACAACGGGCAATCAATGCCATTTTGTATTAGAAGTCCCGCAAATCCTGTCACTTTTCCGGTCATAGCTTTTGCCCCGTCGGTCACAATACAAGAACACTTACGAAATCCTCCATATTCTACAATAGTTTTGTTAACTGCTTCAAATATATCACTGCCTTTAGTTGTTCCATGAAATGGTATTAAATCCAGCATTTCTTCCGTGATTGTAAAATCTTTGGAAATGCAACGTATGAAGATTATTAATTGACTGACATCGGTCTGGTCGGTACTTTCATCCAAACATATTGAATAATATTCGCAATCTACAAAGTAATCACATAAACTTTTCGTAATATAATTACCCATGTCCTCTATTCGTCGCGCCACCGTTTGGTGAGATAATGCAACAGATTCAAACTTTTCCGCTAATTTCGGCTGCATAAAGCGTTTAGCCATTTCAACTGCGCATTTTTTTATTAAAGCTCCATCACTAAATGGTTTTTTAGCTCTGGCTAATTGTAATGAAACTTCATATGAAGCAGCCAAGCTTTGTTCATTTTCAGTACTTACTTTTGAAAACATACTTGTTTGGTATTAGTTTTTTTTTGTACTCAGCCACCATAACTTTTCTTGCTTCACCGACATGTTTTTTATACTTTTCTTCATGTAAAGAAGTATAGTGTCGCTTAACATTATATTCTTTACTTACAGATAAAACTTGCATACAAATCAAACACTGAATTTTATTGTTATTGTTGGAAATAAAGTAGTCTAACTCCCATTTCTCATTGAATGAACGTTTTTCTTCACTTAACTTCCTCTTCTTTGTAGACATGATGAGGTTAAAAGTTTTTTATACGCAAACACAAAGCGAACAAACTTTAAAATAATGTTAAAGTCTTTAACCTGAGAGTAACCTTGCGTAATCAAGACTTTCGTCGCGTTGAATGACAAGTGACAAACAAATGCCCAATGAACGATGCGCGGTAGTAGGTACACGTATCTTGCGTTCGGGGAATTCCCCGAATTCTCGAGTGAATAGTGATGTGAGCAACGTAATCGAACATACCCAAAACATTCGATTTTGATGCGAGAAAAATAATTTGCTTGTTAATTTTGGAAACCGGACTTTTTTTGAAGTCAGTTAAAAAAGGTTCTACGGGCCGCAATCAAACAAGCCGCGGGCCGCATGCGGCCCGCGGGCCATGGTTTGGACAGCCCTGATCTAAGATATCATCTCTTACATGGCTTATTAGACAGCTATGTACATGTTACTAGTCTAGCAAGCACATACGTCATGAAACAATGTTTGGCAAAAAATAATTTTCTATGAAATTATTAACTTGATTAACGCTTTTAAAGTTCACCCCGACTTTATTCAACCCTTTACTAAATTTTTTCAACATTACCTTTATTTCTTCGTACATAATAATTATACATAGTTAAGTTGTTCCTTCTGAGCAATGCTAATAGCATCGAAGTAATTCAGTCTACAAATGTATATGAAACTTATTGAGCTAACATTATTTAAATTGCAATTGTGAAAAAATATATAAAAAGATAAAATAACAATAAGATTAAATAAGCAAAAGTGAACAACCACTAAGCGAATAAATACAAATTAATAATAATAGTAACAGATCTTTATTACATGAAAACATACAATATACATACTCGTACAAATGGCTATCGACTTTGGGCGCTTCAGCCTAATTAATGTGCAATCATAATCTTAACTTAGTGCTTGAGTTGAGTCTTTGTACGCAATTTTCTTTTTATGCGGTTCCTTTGGTAAGTAGTGTGGAACATTGGTGTGAACTAGAATATCTTTTAGTTTTTCTAATCTTGTGTGGAATTTTTGGTTCAGTTTGTGAAATCGTTTTTGGATCGGTTCTATTTTGGTTCTTGCGTATAGTAGTTCATTGGATGGGTCGTGCAATCTGTTTAGTGGATGTCTTAATCTTGTGATTGTTCGCAAAGCTGATTTTTCCACTATTTCTATGTTTTTGAGATTAAGTTTTGTAGTTTTCGTAAATTGTATGTTCATATTCTATCAGAGGTCTACATATTGTTTTATATATTTTAACAGCATTTTTAAGGTTTATTCCTCTGTTCTCGTATGTTAGGTATCTAAAATATTTTGCTCTGGTTATTGTGTTTTTCTTGACTAACTGTGTGTGGAGCTTGAAATTTATTTTGTTATCGAATACGATTGCCAGATATTTCATGGACGATGCTGGTGTTATATTCATTCTGTTTATTAAAATTGTTGGTGAATCAACTGCAATCCTATGGCTGTAAATAATGTACTGGCGTTCATTAGAGTTTGGTTTCAGGGTCCACTTTGAGAACCAAGTTTGTTTTGTATGAGTTCTTGAAATACAAATTAAAAATGAAGAAAACAAGAATTTGATGGAAAGGAATTTTAATATTTTTAACAAATCACTCGATCAACTTCCTTCAGTGGGCCAGGTAACTGATTATAAATATGGATTATTGAGCCCATATTCAGTCCTAACATTTGTAAGATATATGTTACATAATTCTCTGGTATTATATGAAAAAAAATCCTCCATGAACCTAAACTCTGTATTCGATTTCTGTCTGCTATGGATTATTTTATTGATTAGTTTGCATTGCTCCAGTTCCTTCAGCTTATCTAGATCATGTAGTTTAAGATTTAAATTTGCTTTGTGCAAGTCAATCTATCGATGTTGAACAGCATTTTTATGAATCTATTTTGCAGGATCTGCATTTTAACGAAATTTGATTTGTTACACGTTTCTCACACTGCAATCAGATATCTCACATGTGAGAGAAAAAACGCATTAGATATATTTTATTTTAGTCAAAGTTAAATAAATTCACGTTTTATGAAGTATTGCGTACCTAGGGGAAAACTCATTTCTTAAATGTTCAATATGCTGTCGCCAATTCAGCGTGGAATCCAACACAAGGCCTAAGTACTTCACCTCTTCAATTTTTTCCACGTTCTCATTATTGATACGGAGGTTCAGGTTCTCAATGCTTTTATTTATTTGCTTGAACACCATATATTTCGTTTTATTTATATGAATTTTCAATCTATTAAATCTTAGCCAATCCGAGTATTTTTTTAAATTATCATTTATTATTTCATTTAACCCTTTCAAGACGTATTTTTATTTTTTTCGTTGAGGTTATTATTTGATTTGCGGTTCCATATTTTGAAATTGGGAGGATTTCACCTTTTTAAATATTTTGAAGCCCAGATATTTGTGGTCTGTCCACTGCTGATCCTCAATTATTACAGAACTCAAGTGACACGAAACTATCTCAAAAATAACGTTATCATTCAATGCACGAAGTATAAACATAAGGAGTCCGAGCGTAATGTTAAAATTTAATTAATTTAAAAAAATAAGGAGATACTCTGTAAATGAAAAAATATCAGATATCAATAATTACTACAAGAATTAACAGGAACCATTTAATCACTGAAAATAAACAAAATGTTAGCAAAAGGTTTTCAAAAATTAAATTCATGGTTTATTTTTTTTCTTTACGTGCAGAATTATTAAGCTTAAAATAAAGAAACTCAAAATTGTCTCTCAAAAAAGATCAAAAAATTGTCAAATACCTATTAATTTCAATATTACGATGAGCAACTTAATTAAAAATTAAAAATAAATGAGTGATGGTAAAACGTACTATTTATTAATGGAATAAGTAATGATAAAACATGTTTAATATAACAAACACAGACAATTGTAATTAGTGTACATATATTAATTAATGCGAGTTACTGTAATTTAGAATTTTTTCGGGATTTTTACTTTATTTTTCTCTCTGCTGCACTTTTATTAAAATATTTAACAAGGAAATTTCCCCGCATTATTAAGAAATTGTTTATGATTTGTTTGGTTAACTGTTTCTTATGGTAATCAGAGCCAACAAAAATGGAGATATTTCTTTTAAAAACGGTATCTATTATTTCAAACATTATGTCGAACTTCAGTGGTTTTGTGCCAACAACCATTAATACAACTTCTTCAAAGCTAGTAATTAAATTAAATAGTTGTTCACTAGGATAAATCAATCCACCTTTATCCATGTATTGTATGAATTTGTCACGAGCCTCCGCTTCTCTTGATTGCAGATTCCGCGCAATCGAAACACTTGCAAAATGCCAAAATATGCACTAAAAAAGGGCGAAATATGCACAATCAAAAAACCATTATCAGAATTAACTTTATTTTCACAATACATATATAGGTACTATTGGTTGTAATTCTTGTGACAATATACAATAACATATTTTTCAAGGTTTTCTGCTGCAAATTTGTGACGTTTGTCACTTAAAACTAATTTATATGCTGAAAATGACCTTTCAACGTCAACTGACGTTACTGGACAGAACTTAAAATTTCGCCATTTCTGCCGAGACCTCTTCAGGCAGAATTTGTCCGGTGTCGTTGATAAATGCGTTAACTTTTTTTATTCCTTCGAGACACGGGTTTTTATACAAAACAGCATTTAATTTGTCACGAACTTTTTCTGGAAGTGAATTCGGAAGGGCGTTACTCTGTTCAATAATTTTTTCCAATATTTCCAAGGACTTGCACAGAGGAAGGTTTTTAGTTTCTAGTCTCTCAATGGCATCGGGTATATTGCTGAAATGTATTGCAATAAGAGCAATATTTTGTTTTATTGAAAGATTCTCAAATGCCAGCTGGCTTGAATTGATTGCAATGGCTTCTGCACTGTCAAATTGTCCAACTACTTCTTTTATGGCTTCAAAATTCTCAGCATAAAATAATACAGCTTTCAACCAAGTTCCCCAACGTGTTAATATTGGTTCTGGAGGTAGTGCTAGGTTTGGCAGTCGCTTATACGCTTGTACTCGCGATGGTGCTTTCAAAAACACTTTTTTTGTAGAAGAAATCAATTTATTGACAATCCCGAATTCTTTTCTGATCTCTTCCGCAACTCGATGTAGGCCGTGGGCTAGACAGGTGATATGAAGCAATTTTGGGTAGAATACTTTCAGAGCTTGACCAGCTTTCACCATATAAGGAGCAGCATCAGAAACAAAAACACATATTTTTTCGTCCATAGCAGAATCGGAAAAAACGGACCTGATGGAATCAATTATGAACCGGGCAATAGTTGAATGATTTGTTTTTTCTAGGACCTTAAAGCAACCAAATGTGGAGTAGAGGGATCTTTGGATAATTTCCCAACAATCAGATTCGCGATATATCTTCCACATGAATCTGTCGTTTCATCAGCTGATATCCATAATAGATTGTTCGAAAGATCGGCGCGTATTTCACTTAGTACTTCTTCGTAGATAGCTGATAGGTAGTTTTTACGAATTGTGGATTCTTCAGAAATTATCAGATTAGTACAATACTTCTTCAAGAATTTTCGGCATATTTCGTTATTCAATTGACGAAAAGGAATATTGCAAGCTACAAATAATTCACATAGATCTTTGTTGAATTCTATTTTCTGTTTAGTATCTTAATTAGAAGTCGAAATATTAGGCAGTAATTGTTGTCGACTTATTGTAGATTTTTGTCTTGCAGCTAAATGGGAAGCAGTATATGAGGGTATTCGCTTTTCACAAACCTTGCAGAAAATCACAGTGCCGTCAGTCGTAAATTGGCCTGGTTAACATTTTATCCAAGATTCCCTTAAAGTCTGGGTATTTTTTTCACTGGCGGCATTATTTCAACACAAAATCGTAAATAAATACAATTGAATTGCGTGAGGCGCGTGAGTGAAGTAAACAACGAGTGATGTCCGCCCCTTCCCCCTACTCGCGTCACTGCATCCCGCTTTCGCCTAGCGCTAGCGAGTCGAGTACTACCTAGTAGGTGTTGCCAATCGCAAATCAACGAAATGTCCACAAGAGGGGACGAAAATACCCGGTTTTACCCGAAAAAAATTTAAAAATACCCACATTTTACCCACACTTTTTTTTAGAGATATTAATGACATTATTTAAGCGTGTGAAGACCAAAATTGTTTAATTTTCATGAATGTTAAACAAGGTTATGGTTGACCCAGTAAAAAAACCATTTGAAATATCCACAAAACATTTATTTAGATATAATCAGTTAAACAAATATATTTATGTGAAAATTTATTACAGAAATTAATTTACAAAATAAAAAAATTAATAAATCAAACATATTAGTGGTTAGGATTTCCAAATACTGTTGCTGTACATTTCTTTCGTGGGTTCAAATTTCAAGATACCCTCGTTACTTAAAACACCATCTTTACTGTGCAATATGGATCTAAGAGTACTAGTTTCTAATTTATTTCTTTGATCACTTTTGATCAAATTTAATGAACTGAAAACTCTCTCCACAGATGCATTTGCAAATGGCAAAACAATTAAAATTCCAATCACAATTTTTAAATTAGAAAAAATTTGAATGTTCATATTATTTTTCAGAGAGAACACTTTTCCCCAGTAAACATCTGCTGGACTATTCACATCAATGTTATGAGTGGTATAATCCAATAAGGCATGTTGCCTCCATTCATTGTCTAATTCTTGCGAATAGACATGTGTTTTCAAAAATGGAAACCTACTTAATATATGAATCAAAGGCTTGATCCTTTATTAACTTGAATCCGATATTTCTTAAAAGATCTTCAACTGATCTAGGCAGTGTTAAACATGTTTTCGATGCAGCCAAATGGATTATATGGCAAGAACACTTAATGCACACAATATCCGGTAATTCTTTTTTTAAACCAATTGCAACTGAGTTATTTTCACCGAACATAACATTAGTTGTATCAGCACAAAAACCTACTAAATTCTGTAGAGGAATATTTTTTCCCCAATAACATTTTTAAGGCAATTTACTAAATCAACAGCAGTACCTGATGGCAAATCAACTATGTCAAAAAATCTAGTAACTTCCTGTTGTATTATATCACAGTAATGAATTACTGTGAAAGCACATTGTTTTGTTGTACTTCTGTCAGTAGTTTCATCCATAATAATCGAAAAGTAATTAGTTTTGAGAACATCACTCAAACCTTTCTCAAAACTGGTACCCAAAACATTTTTCATTATTTGAGTAGACTTAGTACGTCTCACTGAAAGTTTTTTGATAATTTCTGAGT
This sequence comes from Henosepilachna vigintioctopunctata, assembly GCA_030704895.1. Taxonomy (NCBI): domain Eukaryota; kingdom Metazoa; phylum Arthropoda; class Insecta; order Coleoptera; family Coccinellidae; genus Henosepilachna; species Henosepilachna vigintioctopunctata. The sequence goes on from JARQZJ010000099.1 coordinate 1,794,788, forward strand.
CTGTAATAATATTTTCCAGTAGAGGGCATAATGTATCCATGAGGAGGAACGGAAGGTTGTTAGTGGCTAAAAAAGAAGAAATCTTCAACTCAGCTCTCTTGACTTTTATACTCAAATCAACATTTTTGCTCATGTCCATAATCTTTTGAGTACCACTAACTTGTTTTGAATTATATTTATGTTTTTCTGATAAACTATGCCTTTGGATACTACTTCTATGGGCAGTAATAGTACAATTACAAATATTGCAATGCGCTAAATCTTGTCCAGTCTTTTTATCTTTTTGCTTAGATTTCACTAACCAGTTCTTGAACTCTGGTATATCTTACCATGATTTAGAATATTTATAAATTCTGTTCATTTTTGATAATTTCTGTTTTTTTGGAAACACATGTGCTTCCTTTTCATCTGAAAATATATCTTCCTCTTCTGTGTCTAACTCCTGGGCAACTGGCATATCACAGACAGAAGACGAGGAGGCTAAGCATTGAGTTGGTGTTAATGTACTCAAATGTTCAGGTTCTTGTATAGGGGTACTTTTTACAGCCTCCTCCTGAAATAATATTTGTAAAAGTTGCACAATTTTAGCTGTAGGTACTTACCGAATGTTCTTGTTTGAAACTTTGTAACCATTTATCCATTTTTATATATTGTTTATAATACTATATAATATAAAATAATCCGTGTATATTATGAAGCGCAATTCCACGTGACTAACACAACACACAAGAACGCAAAACAAAATGCAAGAAATCTAAATATTAACCTAATTCACAATTTCAATTTACAACTAACAACAAACGAATACAAACGTCAAATTACAAATGATGAAAATTAACAACTGAGAAGTGAGAACTGACAAATGAAATTTCCACATTTTATATTAAATGACAGACACAGACAGTTATGTTGAAGGAATAATTCTTTTTCCTCTTTTTTGGTTCTTCTTCTATACACTAACATCCAAACTGCAGTGCCAAACTTAGAGTAACTAATAAGATTTACTCTATGGTGCCAAACAAGTGAAAGGACAAATTACAACTTTACACTTTTAGATTTATTGAGAATCAAAAAATTTCGAAAAATACCCGCTTTTACCCACAAAATAAAAATACCCCCAAGAATACTCACAAAACACGAAAATACCCGCAAATCGGGTAATTACCCGCAAATCGGCAACACTACCTACGCTCGCGGATCGCTCTCAGTGCGCTCTCGCAGTGCGTGCGAGGGAGATGTGTTGATGTGTGGTGTGGGGACGGCGGCGTAGTACAACACGTCTAACACGTATAAATACTAAAATAAGCACTATCAATGAAAAAGTACCAAAATATGCAATAACGTTATATAGCATTATATGCGTTTGCATATTCAAACATGCAAATGCATTTAATCCGATGTCTAATTATTAGTAATGTTATTGTTATAATTGTTATTTCTATTATTATCATCAGCCTTGTTGCCACTATCATTATTAGAAGGTAAATCATCTGAATTTACATTAATCTTAATATCATTAGTATAATCAAAAGTATTTTCAATTATTTCGTCCTATTTTTTACTCCAATTTTCCTTATTTAACATTACTGCCTTCAAACATATACAAAACATATGTTTGTATATGCAATATCTGAAGTCGTTTCGAATCTGCATAAGTATGGCATGGATAATTGTTATTCCATACAGCATTTTCGACATAACTAAGCATTGGCACAATACCCTTTTCGAACTGTATTGCAGAATAGTTCTATTCACCATTAACAATCGGAGAGCCGAGTAACATTGCTCATTTATATGTTGCAAGTGCATATCAGTCTTAAATTGTCTCATCAAAGTACAGACCCAAGTTCTAAGATTATTGTCAAAATGTATTTCTTGGTGGTGCAGTTCAATTTTGATATTCTTCGTTATATTCTCTCGATTTTTTTTCTACAAAAAATCATCAATTTAAGAGTCTTCATTCACATGCCATTCAGCCACAATATATTCATCACGTTTGAATGCGAAGAGCATTATTAGTAATGTTATTGTTATAATTGTTATTTCTAGAGTAAGTGCGCCAATTATGGACCACCATAAGGATTTTGTGAAATAAAACCCAGAATTATAAAGATTAATCAGCCTTATATATTTTGTACAGTTCGATAATTATTTGGTATGAAAAACGAATATCAGAATTATTAAGAAACATGAACATCTTAGAAATAATCAGCATTTTCTAAAATATAAGATTATTTTGCATTTGCAAAAAGTGGACAAAATATGGACCACATGGTTTTAAATATGGACCACAGTAAATTGGGTTCAATATTATATGAAAAAAAATGGACGTGTTGCCTAAAATTAAATCAGTCAACTATCCGATAAGATTTAACTAATCGCTGGTACAGAATTCGCACACATAGTAATCAACTATATCTTATATGCCAGCACAGTCTTCATGAGCCCACCGCCTACATGATGCACATTGGATCCATTTCTCTCCATGAACGTCTTCAGAAAAAAGGCCATCACAATACAAACATTTACCATTTCGATTTTGGGAACGATCAGGACTTTCATCGGTACTATCCATGACTGATTAATCACTTTTATCAGAACTTGCAGACGATGATTTTCTTTGTTTTGAGTACTTTTTTTCTTTAGGGCTGTTTTTTTTTTGGCATTTTCTTTGGGATTTTTTTGGCGCTGTCTTTAGTGTGTTCTTTTTTATGTTTTTTTGTATCGACGTTTCTAAATCTTGTTTATAAGGTGATGATGTCAAAATTGTGGGCTTGGTGGCCTTTCTTCCTCTGTTGCTGACAGGTTTGCTTAAACGCGGTATAGGCTGCAACTCCTTTGGCGTAAAATATGATCTAGATGATGTAGAGGGACTAACTGTTGAATCAATCATAGTCGGCGTTGGCACTCCTAGTTGTGCGGTTTGATGATGTCCATCAACGCTCTGGGGTAATGGTTCATTCACAGATTGAGATTGCGGAGTTACAACAGCCCTTGGCTCAGGTATCGGGTTATCGAGAATGATATTAACTGGTGTCGTCATATCGCGCGCTGGATCATTAGAAGGCTCTACTTCTGGAAGGTCTTCGTCAATAAAATCATGATCTTCATAGACGTGTCTACTAACTAATTTATTATTAGAAGGTTAATCATCTGAATTTACATTAATCTCAATATCATTAGTATTATCAAAAGTATTTTCAATTATTTCGTCCAGTTTTTTACTCCAATTTTCCTTATTTAACATTACTGCCTTCGAACGATTCTCTGGTCTGCATTAATGATCCTAATAATTCCCCTGTTTTCACATTAGATCCTTTCAGAGGTGTTGCAAATGAGTAAGATCAGAGTAACCGAAAAACTTGTGAGAATGAAATAGAATCGGGGTGATGATTGGACCCACACGCACTTCTAGCGATTCCGCAAAATTTCTGAAATGATATATTGACTAATTCAAAAAATTTGCGATATAAATGAAAAATAGAATATTTCTGACAGTTACTTTTGAACTTGTTAGTAAAATAGACTAAAAAAACTAAAGAACTTACTTCGAGCTTGTCTTGAGTTAATCTTGATGTCATTAAATATTCATAATGGCATTCGTCACGTAAAAAATGTAATAATTCTAAAGTCGACCCCAAGGTTATTTTTAATCCGGCCAGAGTACTAGCTGTAATTGCTAAATAGAAAATTTTCATAGTTGGAACATCTATTGCATCACCATCTTTTTTTCTTTGTTTTATTTGTTCTATTTCTTCTTGAGCTGTCGCTTTCCAATTCCTTATGAAAGTATCAAATTCAATAATTGCCTATCAAAACAATATAATTAGTCATGTTCAGTTAAGAATAAAAATGTATGAGTTAGTATTGCAATAATGAAATCATGATAATTATTATCTTTTTGATAAGAACATACCTTTCTCGAAATATTCCTCTGGTCTCAAAGAATCTACGGGAGTTCTGATCAGCATAGCTTCAATTAATTTATTCATTTTGCAATGAAACCATTAGTACTATCGCAATTAGACGAATCAGAGCATTAAGGTTCATCTTTCAATACCTTCATAGAATTCATTACAGAGTACGAAAATAACTACAATTGAATTATGAAAAAAATTTACTGAGGCTGATGTAGTAAGTAGTTAATTGAAAATCATTTATTAGTTATTCACATACATACCTCTTTAGCTAACGGAACGTTCATCTTTTGGTAACTTTCAGGTTTAGGGTGGTGCAGGGTCAATTTATAAGACATTTTTAGATTAGCTTTTAGATAATTTTCGTTTAGTAGAAGAGCATTCCAGTGTTTTTTTTAACCACTCCGACCGGAGTCTGTAAGAGATAATATAACGGAACTTCATTGGACATTCAACGGACATTGAAATCAATAACTTTTATTTATTACCCAGAATGCAGACTATAGAATACAGACTAAGATAATTTTGTTTCTGATATTTCTCATTGAGTGGGGAAAGTCTGGAAAGAATCATAGCCGCCTAGAAAAATTGTACGGGTGTTCACAACTGTACTTGCCATTCTGTATGCCGAGCAATTTCCATACACCGCGATTCCACTGTGCTGCATCAAATACGATACCATCAACGAAAAGACCGGCCTTTCGAGTGAAGTAGTGCACTCCATAAGTAATTTTTGAAGTATTTCACTTGTCATTGAATGATTACTCAAAAATAAGCCAACAACTTGCACTCATTCTCTATATATATCTCTATACTTCGTGAATCAAAGACGTGTCTGTTACCAGCTAAATTATTCGATTTAAGTGATCCATCATTTAATGATGCAATTACTTCTTTTTGGAGATTTATAGTATATTCCATCTCATTGACGAATTTTTGAAGCAAATTATCACAATAATTGTATCCATACAAACCTGACTGGATTTTCCTATATCACCGGCTAGCTTGAAATTTATTTTTGGCCCCACCTTCTTTATTTGTTGTTCGACGATACAGTTACTCAGGGTTTGGGAGTTTCATTAAAGAAGGAAAATTGACCAGTCAATAATATACTAAATAATTTACTAAGTGATACAACTATTGGACAAAAAGGAGGGGATATGTGCTTCAGAAAAATTTCACTATTGCTACCCAACTATTAACTTATTGAATTATTTGAAAAGTAAAATAATATGAAATGTTGAGCTTACAGTTGAACAAGTTTTTAACTTGAAATCAAAATGCAAATTAAATGAAATTGACAGATCAATGTAGAAGGCTACAAAACTTAATGCCTAATAAAATGTTGAAAGAAAAATCACTTATAGTAACTACTCTCTATAAACCTTTACGACTTAACCTAATATCTACAAATAATAATAATTATCAAACTTTCAATATACTGATACTCAAATATTTAACCTTCTTTCGGTTATCAGTTGATTGTACAAATCAGTTCAAACCTTATAATTTATCAAAACAAGTATCTGATTATAATAACAATACTCATACAAATAGGTATCAATTATATTACAGGATTTCTCTTATTTCTTGTTCTTACAATTCCAATGAAATTGAAGTGCAAGTACACTGGCCTTGTAAATCCAAATAACTCAAATCTTTTCTGTCTTACTGAATAAGAAAAACCTTCAGTTTCTTCTTGTGTCCCTAATGATTCATATGATACTTTCAATACCCCGAATGGTGATCCTCTTTTCAGACATCCACGTGCTCGAAACTCCAAATAACTCCAAAATAAAATTATAATAATTTTCTGTCTCAAATTAAAACAAATTTAAAAATAAAACAAGATTGATGTTTAATCCGACAAAGTCGACTTTATTGGCCCCAAATTCCAAAATACGTAAACTATATAACTAACCATACAGAAAAATATACTGACTAATAAATATTCAATATGACTGAATTCTGATTAATTCGGAATGAATCAATATATTATTCTCCAAGAAATCAGCTACACTCAAAACTTGCCTTGTTTTCAACTCAAGACGCAAAATCAAAATGGCGAAAAATCAGATTGACGCTGTCACTAAAACTATCACCTTTTGTATATTTTCCGTTCAATAACTTTAAAAAACATAAGCTTTCAACAACATTGACTACTAATTCTTACAAAAACTAACAAAACTAACTATAAGGTCAGGTAACTTCAATAAAGAAAAACTCGTAAAAAGACTTAGCCGAACTAATTAACCCATATATGCCTATTGACCTATATGTAGAAATTCTGCTGAGGATTTTCAAAAAACATTTTCAATTTTCTTAAAATCGGCGAACCTTGTTTGAAATTCCGATTTGAGGAAGGATTTCTTCTTGAAGGATTTTGATGATGTCATCTAATCTAGTTCATTGTTTGTCATTTCTAATTCGTCTGCAGTTATGTAATAAGAACTTTATTTAGCAAAAGAAAATGCTACATAAACAAAATGAAAAAAATATGTGACTCAAATATTTAGAGTGAATACAAAAAAATATTTAATTAAATCTATTTTCCCTAATTTGTACAATTTTTATTTAGGTACCATACCTTAAGATGCACTTTAAAGTGTTCCAAGTCTAAACTTCTTATAGTTAATGGAAGCTTATTATTAGAGATGAAACGGATATCCGGTAACTATCTGGTATCCGGCCTATCCGGCCTATTTTCACTATCCGGCCGGATACCGGATAGTAGGGCTCTATCCAGCCGAATACCGAATACTAGATGTTTCCCGCGATACCATTCGCGCTGAATGCTTTACGCCCTAAACTCGTCTATATCGCGCTTTTCCGTGGGAATGCAAAAGTTTCTAAGCCTATCTATATCCTTTCTCGTTGTCTAATCTATCTCTGTATCAAATTTCATCAATCAGTTCAATAATTTAGGCGTAAGAGCGTAGTAGACTGACAGACAGACAGACTTACTTTCGAATTTATAATATTAGTAATGGATTATTTTGCACAAAGCATATATGAAATAAAAATAATATAACAATAGGTTATGGACGGACACCATTTATTAAATTAAAATAATGACAGAAATTGTTTGATAAAAAGTTAATTACTGAAAATTTACTAGTGTTATTACTCAAAATTAACTAGCGGAAAATTATGGTGAATGAATACTAGATTTTCAGCATTTGTTGGTAAGAGGCGACTCCGCTTGGCTTCGTATACCAGACCGGCTTCTGAAAATAGCCTTTCACTGTAAACGCTACTGGCAGGTGCTCCAAGATAAATTCTGGCAAACTTCGCCAATTGAGGGTATTGGTTTGAATTGACCGACCACCAAAGGTATGGGTCGCGATTGCGATCTATTCGAGATAACTTTAAGAAAAAGTTAATCTCATTAGAAATTGGATTTTGTTTTTCTTGATCGCGACAACTGCTACTGTTGTTCTTTGCCACTTCATTGAAACAGTCCCAAAAAGTGTTATGAGCTTCGCGTGTGAAATTTGATCCAGTTTCATCTTCTTTTTGTCGTTCAGCAGGTGTTGAAGACGGCGATGATCTGTTACTGTCGGAAGAAGAATCGTCGTAAGACTTTTCTATATATTCTATCAGGATTTTCTGTCGGGCTTTTTCAGTTTCAAGAACTCCTAGATAGTCTGACTTGAACCTTTGGTCTAGAAAGGTAGCAATTATGAAGTTTAGATCTTCTTCTAAGGATTTAAAACGACTTTCCAATTGGTGTCTGGTGTTCTTTGTGCTGTCTCGGTTTTGTCCAAATACTTTTTTAGTGCATAAACGTGTGGTATCACTTCGGATATACAGGAAAGGCCAGAACTTGTAATTTTTGTTATTTCTTCAAATGGATTTAAAAGGTTTATGCACTGCTCCAACAGACCCCACTGTTGTATCGTCAAATTAGTCAGTGTCTCATGTTCAACAACATAAAGAGAGATAGTCGTGCCAAATGCCGATCACGCCGAATGCTTCCGAATATTTCCGATCTTAATCGCGCGGGCATATTCAAATCAAATTGTAACGCGATAAGCGGCCGAATATCCGATGGCCGGATATTCGGCGCTCCGGCCTCGTAGTTAGCCGAATATCCGGTATCCGGCCAAATCACTATCCGTTTCATCTCTACTTATTATATTCAATAAGTGCTTTAAAGAAAACAGAATTTTGGGATGCCCTTGTCTTTCTGTGATCTAATACAAACCTATCTCTATTCCGTGTGTAATGTTGATGGGTATCACTAAATGTCGTTAATTTATCGCACAGATATATGGGTGTCAGTTAAAGTTTAATTTTATGCACAAACACTAATACATTCATTTCCAACAAGCTTCTCTTTTCTCTTCACTTTTAAAATGACTCTCATGGCTCTGTTTTGGAGAATTTGTAGTCTTTGTATGTCTGTTTGTTTTGCCAAGTATAATATGGTTGCTGCAAAATGGAATGTGGTAATACTATTGTGTTATATATGGTTTTTCTTGTTTCCATTGAAAGATACTAGCCACATCGACACAATATTCCTGTTTTTTTAGCAAATTTTTCTGCATATATAATCTACATGCGTATTAAATTTGAGATTTTTATCTATTATTACGCCTAGATATTTTATTTTCTCCACCATTTCAATATTTTTACCGTCTATTTTTATAGTTACATTTTCATTATTGATGTCCAGTGTATCTTTGTTTTTTCCAATTACCATTCCTTTTGTTTTATGTACGTTTGATTTTAATTTATTTACTTCCAGCCACTTATTCATGTTTTCCAAATCTTCATTCATTTTTTGTATGATTTCTTCTTTATTATCTCCAGTTATGTATATAACCGTATCGTCCGCAAACAGATGATACTTACAGTACTTCAAGACTCTACCAACATCATTTATATACAGTATGAACAGAAGTGGGCCTAATATAATTCCCTGCGGAACACCTTTATTGTTTGTTTTTGGGCTCGAAACCACATCATTACATTATACTGTTTGTTCTCGATCGCACAGATAGCTTTGAATCCATTTATGAACTATACCTCCCATGCCATAATTTTGGAGCTCAATTGATAATCTTTCTCTGTCAACTGTTTCAAAAGCGCGTTTTAAGTCAAGAAAAATCACTAAACTAAACTTATCATTATCAATATTTTCCTTCCACTCATTCAACAAATACTGCAGTGCTGTTTCGCAATTATAATTTTGTCTAAATCCAGACTGAAACTCACATAATATATTTTGTTGAGTAACATATTCTAATAACTGGATATATGCTGCTTTCTCTAATATTTTTGCGAAAGACGGTAGTGTATTTACTGGTCGAAACTGCTCCATATTTGTAGTTCCTGGTACTTTTTGAACTGGTACTATGGTAGCCATTTTAAGTCTCCTTGGGACTAACCCTATTTCAAGCGAGATATTTATCACATTTACAAAAACATTTTTTCCATTTTCAAATAACAATTTCATTTGCTTCATGGTAATATTATCCGGACTACCCTTATTTGATAAAGCAAATATAATATTCCTTAATGACTCCTCATCTAGATATTGAAACGAAACTATTTTATTTTCTAAATTGTTGTTTTGCACGTTTTCTTAGGTTGACCTCTATTCTGATCTATCTCATTTTCTAAGTAGCTCTTTTTTGCATTTTGAATTAATTTTGTGACACGGTTTCTACATAACGTATAATTTCTCCAGTCATTTACATCCCTCGTGAATACAAATCTTTTGTATAGTGTATCGCGGAATTTAATTTCCTGAAGTATTTCATATGAAAACCATTGTTTGCACTCTTCCATATTTTTTATAGTAACCTTTGGCATTAACTTTTCTATTATGAAATTGAAACTTTCATAAACGTTATTGTATTTCTCATCTACGTCTGCTTCTCTGTATTTATAACTAGCACAAACATCTGAGATCATGTTTTCTAAACTACGTATATCATGCAATCCTTTTCTAATTACAAGTGTTCTACTATCCACTTTTCTTCTATTAAAACTAAGTTTTATCAATGAATGATTATTAAAAACTGGTTGACGTAGCACATTGCACTCAATATCGGTATAGTTCGTAATGACCAAATCTATCAAAGATGTGCTTCCATTTGGTGAGATATGTGTATACTCGTCCACATGTTGCTTCATTCCTCTGTCCCATATTTTAAAGATAAAAAACTTTTTAATCTGTTTGAATATGTGTTATTTTCATTATAGTAGATATTAAAATCTCCAAGTATTATTACAGAGTTTACGTCATCATCTACAATTTCATTACACCAGTGTTTTTCATTCTGTGGGTCGCGATCCCTAGGGGGGTCGCGACGCCTTACTCGGGGGGTCGCCGGCTAAAAGAAAAAGTAGAGGTTCTCACACAAAAAAAATGCAATTTTAGTGAGAAGGATGTGCTTGTTTATTTTTCAGGAGTTTATCAAATTGCGGTGATATTTTTGAAACGTTAATAATCAAATCATTTTCTAACTGCAGCCTATTTCTCTTTTTAGTTTTAATGTCTACCATTGAAGAAAATGTCAGTTCACACAAGTATGAAGTGGCGAATGTCACTAATAATTTTAGCGCTTCTTTTGCTAGCTCTGGATATTCGTGTTTTCTTTTTATCCAAATTACGTCGACACTTTGCGAATGAAATTCTATTTTAAGCATGCCATCAGCAGCTAAATCTAAAAGACATTCTTTCATTTTTGTGGTGACATCAGCCAGTTCTATTGATTTTTCCAAAAAAGGGTTTAAAAACCATCTACGCCCATTGTCAGCTTCAGAGTGCAAGTCTGGAAAGTATACCAAAATAAAAAAATAATTATAAAAATCGGACCACAATTGACCGAGAAATCGGGAAACATACATAAAAAAAACATACATACAGAGAAACATACAACCTCCTCCTTTTTGAGTCGGTTAAAAATAGCAACAATTAGAATAGACTCGCCTTAAGCTTACCGCTTAGTGCATTGAGGGTCTTAACAACACTTCGTGAAGTAGGAGAACATTATTTTATAACTTACCTGAATTATAGTATTTTGCTGCTGACTAAGAGCTTTCAACTTTCGTTCAAAGAAATCCAACGGTTTATCAGCTTCTTTTTGATGCTTAGTTGTGAGATGCCGCATAAGCTTTGACGGTTTCATACTCTCACGTGATAAAACATCGCCGCAAATTACACATTGAGGTTTATTATTTATGACTGTGAACCCATATTTCAAATAACTGTCATCGTAACGTCTATTTTTTTTCGAGTTTGATTCACCACCACCGCTATTGACACTCGTACCAGATGTTGAAGGCTGTGATCTTTTGAGGAATTTATCCATTTTACAAACGCGAGGAGTAAGCGAAAAAACAAAAGAATTATGTCCGTACTCGTCGGTGACTGCGCTCTGAGTGAGATGAGAGTTCAGAGTTGAAACAAATGATCACTGCGGGTGGCGCGCGCGGGGGGAATTCGCAATGACAATGCGGTGTGGCAACGTCGCCGTCACCGACGTTGTTTGGCCCTCGTGAATTTAGGTAATCTTTTTCGTTAGGTCCAAATGTATGTAAAAACTGTACGTATGTTAAAATAATAATAAAAATTCTTTGGCTTTCTACGTCACAAGGGAGTCGCCAAAGTATTTCAACCTGTAAAGGGGTCGCGAAGTCAAAAAGATTGAAAAACAATGCATTACACTATTCTTCAAAAAAATCCAAAAATAGTACATGTCCACCACTTGGAGAACGATATACAACACCTATTTTATACTGTTTTTCATTTAAGGTAATCTTTATCAGAAGTAGCCAGTATACCATCTGCATCGACCATCTTCCAAGGACTTTATATTTTATATCACTCCGAACATACACTAAGACACCACCTGTCTTAGTGTATGCTTATAGAGTCCAATCTACATATATTATAATCTGCAATCAGTACTTCGTGATCTTTTATATTTTCAGTTAAGTGTGTTTCAGTTAAGCACATAATTTCTGGTTTTTTATTCAACACAAAATATTCAATTTCATCAATATTTGCCAGTAGACTTTGGCAATTTTTTAGATATATTTTCCCATTTTTATGTTCTCTTAATTGCTATTTATCACTTTCAATATCATAATTAACTCTATTTCGCATTACCTCGATTTTTCTCTTATAAACAGCGCATTTTGGATCAAACACAGAATGATTGATGTCAAGTTGTAGATTTAGTTTTTTCTTCATAACGATACAATTTACACATTTCACTTCATTGGTTGTGCAATTTTTTGTTTCTTGCGCATTGTCACTGCATAATCCACATGCTGCTTCGTTTTTAGAGTCAGCTGCTTTGTGATAATATCCACTACAACGATAACATCTTGAAATACTTACATGTTCATAGACTGGGCATATACTCCATTTAATTTTAAGTCTTTCTTTAAGTAAAACAGTTTGAAACGTTAAGGTACTTGATTCTATAATTGCTGTCAGGCCTCTTTTTCCTTTAACTATTTGAAATTCAATTGACCTTCATTGACTTATCAATAACTCGCTGAAGCGAATGTATGAAACATCTAGTAGAATGATACTCTCCAACTCGAGCTCCTTTCACCATATTAGCGCCACTATCATGGATTAGTAAGTGAATTTTATCTTTCTCAATATCTCAGCGAGCAGCTATAGCGTTCAGTTCGTTTGCTATATTTTCACCTGTGTGTGACCCTGAAAACGGTTTCATAGCAAGAACGCCGTGGTTTAGCTGAAATTCCGGAGACAACCAATGGGCTGTGAAACTTAAGAAACTGGAACTATTGTGCAGGCAGGTCCAAATGTCAGACGTAACAGAAATTGCAATAGCTTCATAAATGTTTGCTTTTATTTTGTCGCGAATTCTATTGTAGATGTCTGGAATAATTTTTGAGATATATAAGTGCGACTTGGTGATTCATAACGAGGTAGCGCTTGTTCTAAAAGTCTTTCAAACCCAACTTTTTCTACAATACTGAACGGCTCGTTATTTATTGCAATTATTTCTGCAATTAAATAATTATACTTTTTGGCTTTGGCATCATTCACATCCCAAAGTAATTTTTTTTCAAACGATTCCGACAGTGTTAGTTGTTTTTCTGCAGATGTAGAAGGAGCAATTGTGCTGGGATTGGCACGTTGTTTTGAAATTTCGCTAGTTTTATTTGTACTTATCAATCTAAACTCCTCTCGATGTTTGGACTTTAAATGATTACTCATGGCAGAAGTACCTGATGAATGAAAAAAAAAACGTATTTTAAAATATTGTACCTAGTACCTACCCATTCACAATGTGCATAAATAAACTGAAGTCTGAAGCTTGCATTAATAAAATATCGTTTAGAAGAATTTTAAATTTCAAATTGAGATAGTAGTACAGTAATACCCCGGACTTACGCGATAGGTGGGACTGAGCGCTATCCGCGTAAGTCGAATTCGCGTAAGTCGGGGTACAATTTTGCATATAAAGACATACAAAGTATGTTTAATTGGGACTGGAGACTAAATAAAACAATAATTTAGGAAATAATTAGTATCTAATTCTAAATAATATGACATTACAATATACAAACTATATTAATAGAGTGTATAAACACAATCCGAAGTTATTTTGATGTAGAAGGTTTCATAAATTGTAACAAAGTCGTCTGACGAGTCAATGATTTTTTCTTCTCCCGTAATATCTCCTCGTAGCATCCTAGTAATTTTTTTATTCCATGTTTTGTAACAAAACTGCGCTCTTCATTGGAGTCTATGCTTTCCAAAATTGATAAACCTTTTTCAATCGAACTGAGGGCTTCTGTCAAGTTTCCAACTGTCATTTGATCTTCTAATTGAACTGGATCCAAAGAATCATGATTATCAATTTCTTCCTCTTGTTCACGCATTGTTATGAGCTCATCAATTGTAAGCTCCTCATTGTGTGAATCCAACAGCTCTTGAACATCATCACTATCCACTTCTAAATTTATTTGTCTACCAAGTTCGACAACGTCTTTGATCACATTGCAAATTTCATCAGGCCCTGACACTAATTCCGCCTGAGTCACAGTGGAGAAAAAATGGACAGAGTTTTTTCCAGACGCCATTCAAAGTTTTTTGTGAAATTTCATTCCAAGATTCTCCAATGATTCTCACTGCTTCTAAAACGTTGAATTGTTTCCAAAATTCTTTAACAGAGAGCTCGTTGTTTTGTCTCATAGCTTCATGCAGATGTGCAAACGATCGTCTCGTGTAATAAGCTTTGAATGTTTTGATAACGCCCTGGTCCATCGGTTGAAGCAAGCTGGTTGTATTTGGTGGCAAAAATTCAACTTTCACACGTGGGTCGAAACTAGTTAAAGTAGCAGGAGGATGACCTGGCGCGTTGTCGATTAATAGCATCACTTTAAACGGGATTTGTTTAGACTGGCAATAACGTTCGACTTCAGGTATGAAGTGATGACCAAACCAGTCTTCAAAAAGGGAGGCCGTCACCCAAGCTTTACGATTCGACTTCCAAATCACGGGCAAACCAGCTTTAGATTTGTTTTTTAATGCTCTTGGATTTTCCGAGCGATAAACTAAGAGAGGTTTTAATTTAAAGTCACCAGCTGCATTCGCGCCAAGCATCACTGTCAATCGATCTTTGGCGGCCTTAAAACCTGGAAAAGTTTTCTCTTCACGCGCAATAAAAGTTCTTTTAGGCATCTTCTTCCAAAATAGGCCAGTTTCATCTACGTTGAATATGGTTTGGCTGGTATAGCCATCTTCATTTATCATAGCTTTGAGTTTCTCTGGATAGAGAGATGCTGCCTCTTTATCTGCACTTGCCGCCTCTCCACTTTCTGCAATGCTGTGCCAGTTACAGCGACTTTTGAACCGGCTGAACCAACCGTTACTGGCTTTAAACGTTTCATCTTTAGCCATCTCCCCAGCTTCTTCTTTTAATTTCTCAAAAATTTGTTTAGCTTGAAAGCACACCGTGTTCTGATCAATAGGACAATTTTTCACACTTACTTGATTATCACACCATAATTTTAACAATGTTTCCATTTCAGCGATAATACCATGCCGTTTACGAATGATGCTTGAATTCAAAGACTGAGCATTTTTCACAGCTTCGAGAATTTTTTCTTTACTTATCGTAATTGATCTGACTGTCGATTCCGGAAGTTCATACTTCTTCGCTAAATCACAAATTTTTATTTTTGCATCGTAGTCTTTAATAATGTTAAGTTTACACTCCAAAGATAATGTTTTCTCTTCTTGTTTAAAGCAAAAGAGTCGGTTCTACTTCGTTTGGATGCCATAGTACTTAGTAAATATCTCAGGTCGTCGCACAACGCACAAAAAAAACACAAAATCGTAACTTATGTGTACCTACGCGCCGATTCCGCACTACACGTATGTGCTTGTTGTAAACTGAACGAATAATAATGCGGGCGGGGGGAGTCAGAAACAAACGCCGCCGCTTGACCTTGACTGCACGGCGTTCAAACAAAAAACGAATAGACGAGAAAATTAAATCGCGTAACTCCGAATTCTTTTAGTTTAGTTTAGTTTTTTTATTAACAAAATAAGTTTGAAAATATAAGAGTATTCTCGCATTAAAATTGAAGCAAAAACATTACCTCTAAAACTTACATACCTGCCTTTTTTCCTTCACCACCGCGAGAAATTTCAACGTGACACAATAAACATGCCGCGTACTTGTTATCGTCACTTTTTAAATCAAAATATTGCCAAATTGGCAATCTTTTTTTTGATAGTGACGTTTTTTAATAATCGATAAGAAAGAAAAACAATGGAATAAACAAATGCACACAACCTGGCATGAGCGATTACACCTGAACGCCCCCGAGTGTGAAAATACCGATCACGCCGAATGCGTCCGAATATTTCCGATCTTAATCGCGCGCGCATATTCAAATCAAATTGTAACTGGATAAGCGGCCGGATATCCGGCGGTCCGGCCTCGTAGTTAGCCGAATATCCGGTATCCGGCCAAATCACTATCCGTTTCATCTCTAATTTGAATCACTTTCATTGCATCTTGGCCGTGTTCTTTGTCCAATGTTATTTGATTTTGAACTACTAAGCATTTTATTAATTCTTGTTCAGTTAAGTCATCCATTATTCCAACAATTTTAAATTGTGGTTTTCTTCCTGCTGGTATGGACACTTGATATTCATCTCCTAACTTATTTTCCACTTCAGATTTCAGTGCCTGCACATCCTTTTCACTTTCACAATACACTGCTATCCCCTCATTGCTAATGTTTTTAATACTTTTTATTCCCACATTCAGATTTACAGGGTCAACCTTCTCTTTAAGTGTACTTATGGTTTTGTTTGAAACAGTCCCCTTTTTAATGATTTGCTTTACAACCAGAACCTCACTTTTCGCCTTGTTTTTTAGGGATTCTGCAATTTTTTTTTTGGTTCAACAAAGTGTTTAGGCTCTACAAAATTATTTCTGCTTGACTTTGGCACTGTTTCAGTCACATTGTTTCTTCCTCTTGTCACCTCATTTTCCTGGATAATAGTTTCACTACAGCATGCTTTAATGGCTCCATTTTCCAAACATATTATTCTATCCTTTAATATCTCGTTTTCATCTTCTAATGCTTTGACTTTTACAGTCAGTTCCTGCACTAATTTTTTTATTTCTTGATATGTATTATTTTCTGATCCGAGAATTTCGTCTCACTTTTTACAGATTTCTTACACTTCTTACATATAAACTTGTCCCTTCCCTTTTCAATCAATTTCAGTTTTTCATTGTCTATTCCAACACACTTTCTGTGAAACCACCCACCACATTTTTCACCACATTGTACACTGCAATCTCTCTTTGTAACATTCCTATTGCACTCAAAACACACGTACGCCTCGGCGGCCGCCATTTTTCATTTATTCTGTGGATTTTTTATCGTAATATCACTTATAATCTTTATAGGTATCTTTTTATATGTTCTTTCATTTTAGATTGAAACGGTTGTTTCAAATAAGCATTTTCATTTTCCTGTAGATCCTTATGATCTTGTCTATCAATGTTTAGTTTTTTAATATTCATTTCGTTTTTGTTTTTTTGCATTATTTACTACCTGAAATATATCTTTCATATTCAAGTGATACGTTTGTACGTAATCCGATATTATTTCTTGAGTTGTTTTTTTCTATAGGAATTGAATAGTTCAAATCACTTTTAATAATTTGCATAGGTGTATATTCTAAGTTGGAATGAATGGAATTATTATAAGTGACTAGCAAACCCGGCGAACTCCGTTTCGCCACCAGATGGCTTCGTTTTATGTAACATTTCGTTTGGTGATTAAAAGATGAAGTCGGGATATCATCGGGGTTTGTTATGGAATCAACGGATTTGTATATCACCAAATCGCCAGCAATTTTTGATTGAATGGTGAAATTCAGTGCGTGTACATCATTATTCTTTGCGGCAAGAATTGCTAGTTGACTTAACCAAGCATAATTCTGATAATTCTCACTAATGTTTGGGAAAACATTTTCAATAAGAGCTAATTGAGAGTCTACAAATCGGCAAAAGTCGTTGGTAAGAGTAATTAATCCAGATGTCGCATCAACTGGGACTTTTCCATTTCAACAGCTAACAATTGTTTGGAAAATTGTGCAGCACTTTGATCATTTTGAAGTTGAACTCTCATATTAGTTGCTATCGATAATGTTTTTACGTTATTCCATAAAGGTGATGCCTTCAGGCAAGCATTCAATTCATCTGCAGGCGTTCCACGGGGAATTACTGGCAACGTCTGCCTGAAATCGCCTGCCAACAATATCATCAAGCCGCCAAAGATATTGTTATTTCGCCGAAGATCCTTCAGTGTGAAGTTAAGTGCTTCGAGTGATTTCTTATGTGCCATTGTGCACTCATCCCAAAAAATTTGCACATTACACGTGATTGATTTGATGGTTTCCAATTGAAACGTTAGAAAACCAATAACTTATTTTTTTTACCTTTTTTTCACAATTTCACAGTGAACACAATACCGGTTTGTCACATGAAATTCACTGAGCAGAGAACAATGGTAGCTGTCAAACAATGTGTCACGCACCGGCGCCATCTACTCAAAATATTGGTTTGTAGTACATGCTATGTATCAGAGATTGCGCTGTATGTAAAAAATGATTTTCAGCTTTTCTGTTGAAATTTTTCCTGAATTTTCTTTGCTATAAACCTCACGGAGCCCGAGACTTTTCCAACGAATGCAAAACCGTGGAAATCGGTTTGTGCGTTCTGGAGTTATAGCGTCAGGAAGGAAAACCCGACTTATTTTTATATAGTAGATTATAGCTCTGTCAATTCGGGATGTAAAAGGAATTTTCTCTGAGGAAAGACATCTCAATTGTTCAATCAAAGTGGAGTGAAATCTCTCAATTGGATTCAATTTGTATTCAAATTAGTTATATAATGTAGAGCTATCTTATGTATTTCGCAAAAATTTTGAATTGTTTTATTTTTGAATTTTGTACCGTTATCGCAAGTAATAATTTCAGGTACTCCATTGTTACATATAAAGAAATTTAATTTATCCATTACTTCATTTGCTGTGTTATGAACTAAAGGAAAACATTATGCAAACTTTGAAAATGAATCCATTATTATTGTTGAACAATTAGTATTCTCTATTTTTAAAGTATCCACATATATATGAGAAAATGGTTTTGAACCAAAAGGCGTGTTTTTAAATATCATTTTTGTAGGTGTACGTTCATATTTATTCTTTTGACATGTTTCGCATGCATTTACGTATTTTTGGACAGAAATTTCTAATTGGGGCCAATAAAATTTTCATTTTAATGCTTGAATGTTTTCTTGAATTCCTCTTTGTCCAGATTTTGATTCGTGGTATAATTTTACTTTTTCTAGTTGGTCAACTTTTGTTTTGATATTTCTAGGAAAACATTTGCTATTTTCAAATCAAATGATTTAGCTTTGAAATTACTTTGAAGGATATTTATGAAAGGGATTTTCAATTCATCATGTTTGAAAAATAAACAATATGATTTTCCATGTACTAAGTATTCTTTAATAAACGTTGTGAAATCATTCATGTCACTTATTGAGATCGTAAGTCTATTATGATTTTTAAATAATTTCGATTCATGTACGAAATATGTCTTAGAAGTATTGACAAATATTATTTGATATTTGTAGTGACTTAATGGTCGTTCTGTGTAAGGCAATTCTAGTATTGGATTGTCAATAGTAAGGATTATGATGATGTCATCTAGTTCAGTATTTGTCATTTCTAATTCGTCTGAAGTTATGTTGGGAAATAAAGAATCGATTTCATCTTCTGAGGTATTAATATATATTTTGATTCATTTAATGCAATATTCTTATCTATTTCCGTTTTACATCGCAATGATTTTGATTCTGTGATTCATTATTATTTATTTTTAGCCTGGATAAATAATCTGCGTTGTTACTCGTGCCTGGTTTAAATTTGATCTCATAATTGAATTCTTCTAATTTCAATTTGCATCGCATCAGTCTAGATTTGGTTCTTTTAATGAATTTAACCAAATTAAAGGTTTTTGATCTCTAAAAATTATGAATTTTGTACCATATAGATGGGGTCTAAAATGTTTCGTTGCCCATACAATGGCTAATGGTTCTTTTTCAATTGTGGAGTTTATTTCTGGCTCGGTTAATGTTCTGCTTGCATACGCTATTAGTAAATCGGAACTAGGAACAGTAACTTGTGACAAAATTGCTCCAATCGCATAATTAGATGCGTCAGTAGTTAAATTAAACGTTTTTGAAAAATCAGGATAATATTAGAATTGGATGGTTTTTTAACAAATTTTTAGATGTTTTGAATGCTTATTTATAATTTAAATCGGTGACGTCAATTTTTGCTCCTTTCTTTAGGTATATTGGCATAGGTTTTGTAACTTAAGCGAAATTAGGAATGAATTTTCTATAGTAACTTAACATTCCTAAATATGATTTGATTTCTTTAAAAGATTGTGGTAATGGAAATTTCTGGATTATTTCAATCTTTCTTTTATTAAGTTTGATACCTTCTGGTGCAATGACATGTTCTAAAAATTCAATCTCTTTTTTGAAAAAATTAGATTTTTCTAATTGAATTTTCAAATTTTCTTTTTGTAATAATATTATATTATATGTATTAATATTTTAATAAGGTTTTGTTTTCTTATTTCAAGAATTAAAAAAGCTGATTTATATAAACCATTTCTAACAAATTGTACTATGATTCTGTTTTGTTAAAATGAATGAATAATATGAATATGAATGAATAAAAAAGGTGATTTATAACATTTTCAACTGTTTTTTATTATATCGAATATGTTTAAAAGATCTTGTTGACATGTCCGGCTTTCGGACTCTAAAATCCGGGGTTTTCACGCGTCTTGTCCTGTTTTCCAAATTTTAGAGATGGCAACCCTATGTATATCGGCTAAATGCGATTCTATAGATTTTGAAAATATTATTGTCATCCATGTAAACATAACAACCTTTTCCTATGAAATCTTGTAAAATGTTCATTAATCGTTGAAAAGTACTTGGTGCGTTTTTCAATCCAAAGGGCATTCTTAGAAATTCATAATGTCCATTATCTACTGTGAAAGCTGATTTTTCAATACTACTTTCATCAAGTTTTATTTGGTGAAAACCAGATGCTAAATCTAAAGCTGAAAAATATCTGGCTCCTTTTAATTTGTCCAACATACAATCAATTTGAGGGATTGGATATTTGTCATCAATCGTTTTTTCATTTAATTGTCTGTAATCTATAGCCATGCGTCATTTCTCTTTACGTGATTGGTCTTCTTTTTTCTTTACCATTACTACTGGAAATGACCAGGGTGATATACTTGGTCGAATAATATTTTTGTCTAACATATCTTTTATTTGTCTTAGAAGTTCATAACGATATTTTCCTGGATATCTATATATTTTTGCATGTATTGGAATTTCGTGTTTTTTTTATTGAAAGTAATGTCTAGACATCTAAGGCCATTGACACAGATACAGTAACACTTGTAAACTAGGGGAGATTGGGTAACAGTGAATCATTTTTTTTTAAGAAGGGTTACTCCAAAGTTTATGACGAAATGATACATATTTGATCTTAAATAGTAATGTGAATATCTATTGTCTAAATTAAAAGTCATTTCATGGCGTGTGTGATACAAATTTACAAGGTATAGGCACTTTAAAAAAAATGAGAAATGATCCATTGTGACCCGTTAACGGGTCACTTTGGATCACTGCACGGGTAACAGTGAATCGACTGGGGCACAGAGGATCAATTGCAAAAAAGATTTAAAAACATCAATGTTCATGTTATAATATTTTTATTTGTACTACTAGACAGTCTTTTATGTCAAAATAATCTTATTACAAATTAACGATCGCTTTTTAATGAACATAAAAATAGGTTCTCCTAGTCCTAAAATTAACAAATATAAACTGGTTCTTTCAACAGTAATACGTGATTAAACTTAAAAAACATAAACTCAACATAAATTCGCTTCACAAAAAAAATTAAAAACAAAACATATAAGTACTTTTTTCTTTTTATACTACTAGATAGTCTTTCATGTCAAAATATTCCTATGAAATATCAATCACATTTTGATGAACATAAAAATAGCTTTTCTTAGATCTAACAATTAAAAATAAAATCTTTTTTTAAACTGTAATAACCCGAGAACAAACATACAATTAACGTAAATCAATTTTTGAAAAATCTAGGTCAAAGTAATACATCCACTGTTTTCTCTTTGTGTTACCAGACCATTTCGGTTTTGGTAAAATCATCTTGATGTCATGTAAGCCAACGGTGGCAATATCTGGCACGATTGGCAGTGAAAATTATTTGTTATTGTGTTAGATCTACTAGGAAAACTCACTTCAGTCTCATTTTTCATTTCTCCTATAACTTTGGCTATGTAATAAATTCCTTTCCCTTTAACTTGTAATTTAACAATAATAAAATCACCTTATTTGGGCAAACTTTGAAGTGCAGGCATGCAGTCAGGATCCACCACTGCATAATCATCTTCTTCGTCTTCCAATATTGAATCTTTTTCAAAATAAACACTTATATCATCTTCATTTTCACTGGAACTGTCTTGTAAAACTCTTCTTTTCTTTGTCTTTGCAAGAGTCTTTCTCTGTTTTCGCTTCTTTTCTTTTCTCATTTGTATTTCATTTTTATTTGGTGTGTCAGTTGCAATTATTGATTTCCCTCTTCGTCTTGAAGCTCTTCCATTTTTTCGCGGACTAGCTTTTGGTAGCCCTCGAAATTGGAAGGGACTTAAATATAATGAGGAGCTACCAGATGCAGTTGCAGTCGGATCCAAAATTGTAGGGGGTTTGATTGAGCAAGAGAATGGAATACCAGTCGATCTAGCAACGGCTCTTATTTTTTGACCATCTGAAATAAGTTTCAGAGCGTTAATCATCTGTTCTGCAGTATGAAGTCCGATACTAGTCTTTCTTACTCGATTGCGAGGCATTTTTTCCTAAAACATGAAGTACAAATAAATCTTAGGGGTTCTCGATCTTGATGGGTTACAATGGATCAACTGTGTTCAACTGTTGACCCAATACAAAACGATTCACTGTGGCCCATTGACCGTTAACGAAAAAGAATATAAACCAAAAAAAAAACTATCTATCTTGAGGTCAAATCAATATGTATTATAACAGATCTAAGATATGACAAGTGTACGACAAAGCAAAAATATCTACATTTCTTATTTAATCAGAAATTAAACAAATTCAAAAATCTCGTAAAAAAATACGTTAGGTATTTACCTAGGATCCGATGTGGGGCAGCGCGTGTTCCCGCTTCGATACCGCATCGACGACTAGTGCGACGCAAACAGGTATAGACGAGAGGCAAATACAGGTTTCTATGTGTGCAACACATACTGTGTTATTGTACATTATCCACAGTGACCCGCGATTCACTGCGACCCAGTCTCCCCTACATATTTATTCAAATTCCTTTACTCAAATTGATGTGTTTCAAGTATTGAAGAACTCTATGAATCTGGTCCGGAGAGTTAAGAATTTCTGCCAGGGTGCTTAAAAGTTCGAATTGTCTTCTTTGGTTTATGAACTGCTGACGTTCAGTGAGAAGATGCTTCACAGATAAGACACTGTTACAATTATCACATAAAGGTGGTAGTTCGGAAGTTATCAGGAACTTGTGTGTGATATTTGTATGTCCAATTCTTAGTCTTCGTATTATCAGTTTATCCTTCCTAGGCAACGAAGGGAGGTGGAACTGCTTAACGGAGTGGCGAACCTCATGTAATTTTGAGGGGATTCTATTCCAATGTTGCCGCCATGAAGAGTGGGTCTTGTGTATAAAGAAACTTCTTAAATCACCATAGAGTTGTAGTCTTTCTGTGGGGAGACTAGATGATGATGCCTCTTTTGCTGTACGGTCTGCCATTTCGTTCCCGACAATGCCAACATGCGACGGTACCCAGAGGAGAGTTACCCTCACTCTTTTGGAATAAAGGTTTTGGCAACTTTCATGTATCTCTTGTACAAGGGGATGAGGAAAGAGGCCGAATTTTTGCTATTGTGTAGTACTATTTCCAGTTCTCCTAGGCTGAAGTTGTTTAGGTTTTCGCTATTGGTTAATTGATTTAGGTTTTGTTTGCTTTGATTATTTCCAACTGGTTGAGTGAGTTTATCCATTAGTTCGTTTAATATTGTTGTTGATGGTATATTTTGTGCTTTGGGAGCTGTATCTTGATTTTTAATTTTTTCAATAGATTTCCATGAGGTGCTTAATGGTACAAAATTTATATTTTCGCAAAATTCAGTAAAACATTTATGTTTTTTTTTCATTCATTAACAATTTCACCCTAGATTTCGTTTCCATTGCTGATAAGTAGTTTTCTTTGTTAGGTTGTTGAATGTAATTTTTCATTGTTGCTCTGCGCAATTTAACCATGTTGGAAAGTTCTTCATCCCACCAAATTACTCTATATTTGAATTTACCTGCTTTTTTTTCGGTATATACTTTTCCGCACTACTATTAATCAAATCATTGAATTGGTTTAATTCAGCCAAATTATTGTTATTTTTCAATTCAGATTCTATGAAATTGTTATACCCCTGCCAATCAGCTTTTTCCGTGTTGTACTTTTTAATAGAGAAGTATAAATTTACCCTACTATAACCTCTTATGTCGTTGATGTCAATTAGAATTGGGTAATGATCACTTTGTGCAGGGTCGTAAATAACTTGCCACTGACATTTATTCACCAGGGCAGGAGAGCATATACTTAAATCTGGAGCACTCATATTTTGTTGAGGGGATGTGACTCTTGTTATACTACCATCGTTGAGTATATTTATATTATTTTTATCTAATAGTTCTTCCTTACTACGACCGTTATTGTTTATTGTGGAGGATCCACACATGGGGCTTTGTGCATTTAAATATCCAAGGATAAGGAGATATCTACTGCTCTGGTCAACAATCTGCTGCAAATTACTCATATTCAGAGGAACATCGGATGGATTATACGGGTTGACAATAGTCACTACTTAATGCTCTGATATTGGAACATCTGAGAGTGTGTTGTTACTCAAATTGTGACATTTGAATATTTGATATTATTCTTTATCAATAGTGCTATTCCTCCCCTACCGTCATCCCTATCTTATCTTATAGTGTGATAATTATGAATAACTATTTTTTTAACTTTTTGTAAAAAGGTTTCTGATAAGGCTATCACGTCCAGACTCTAGGGGAGACCGGGGCTGGTTGACCAATTTTCAGCTTAAATATTCATATTTCTTTAGAGTATATTATTTCAAAAATGGTTTCAATTAATAGATATACTATTAAGCTTTGAAATAAAGTGGCAAAAAGCGTGTTATTCATTATAATAATGAGTGCATGCCAGTTTTTGTGTGATAGGAAAAACTGATCAACCTACCCCATTCCTGGGGTAGGTTGACTATTCGTCTGGGGTAAGTTGACCTATGAAGTTGTAAGGGCAAATATCTGCTAGGAAATAGGATAAAAGACGTAAAACACGGGTGTAATACAATTTTTTATTGAAACCAATAGGCGATGTTAAGCCACTTCAATTAAACACAATGAAAATCAAATAAGAATAAAAAATCAAATCTTTGAACATTAAAACTAAACAACTTTTTATAAGCTCTACTCATTTGGTAACAAATAATATAATCTAACTATTATAATTATTTTTACTATTTGGTAACAGTCTTAATGTAAGTATTGAAATATTTATATACCTAGTTAAATTATTATATATATGTTAATTATAAAATTATTCTTTGGAGATCATACTATCCAATCAGTCTTCTAAATCGGAAGTGCAATTTTTGCATTCATAGAACAATATGTTCCTATTTACACATTTTGTGTGTGCCCACAACTTGCATCCAGTGCATTGAACCCATTCTTCTCCTAAAATACACGAACTGTAGGATTCAGTGCACTCCAAAAAAAATGTTTCATCCTCATCACTTTCATAGTAGTCACTTTTCTCCTTATTAGCGTCACGAAGAGTTTTTTTCCTTTACCCTTTCTATCCTTTCGAGCTCCTGTAGATCTTTCGCCTGTTATCTTTGGCTTCTTTGTTTTTTTGGTCAGTGTCTTACTAGATTGTTGTTTTGCCCTAAGTTGTAAAAGATTTTTTTTCTGGGGTGTCTGGTTCTGTCAGCCTTCGAAAACGGCCTAATATCTTCTGGCAAAGTAAACGATGTGCTCGGCATATTCACATTACTTTCATAAGTTACTGGACTTTTTTCGGGGGTTTTAAATCCATAATCTGCATTAGTTAACAGGTCTGCATCAGAAGTAGAAAGCATCTCGCAAAACGCACTTGAAGTCGGCGGTGTTACAGTTTCAAAGGAAATAGCATCATCCTGGTTAGGTATATTACATGACTCAGTTTGGTTGCTTAGGTCGTGTGATGGTGCAGGACTATCAGTAGTCGATGATGATGTTAGTGCAGGACACCCATCCGGTGCTGGCCTCTCAGTCACATATGGCCCGCTAAACTCTGAGTCAGGAAATATGTTTTCGTTGAGTGGTGATATCCCAGTAACACGCAATTCAGATTGAATATTATCAATAGTAATATAATAATATGGCTGCAATGGGAAGGAAATAATAAAATTGTAACCCCGTTTTCTTTGAAGTAATCGAGAACTCTATGGACAAATGCGAGTCATAATTGTCGAGAAGTAAAAACACTGGGTTTACTTTACTGGGTTTGGCGTATTTTACGAAGTGTTTAGCAAACTTCTGAAAATTGTCTTCCTTCATCCATCCAGAAGAATTAGCATCGTCTTCAGAGCCCACTGGTCCACCTCTGATGAAATGTTCTTTATAGTGAACTCGTGGAAAAACAAAGAATGGAGGAACCATGGCTGAAATAGCAACCTCGACCGTCACCAGCGTACCTCGTTCAGCAGAAGTCATTTACCCCAAATTTTTGATTTCTCGTCGAGCTATTACTCTATTAGGAACATGTGCAGTTGTCAGTTCACTTTCATCTACGTTCCAAACATCACCGGGGCTTAAATTATGGCGGATGTAAATGGTTTTCAAGTTGTCAAAGAACAATTTAACGTTATTTTTGTTGAAAGACGTGGCACGGGATAAACTAGTGGCTTGAGGAGTTCGTATGGACAGTGCAGAATGCCTTTTAAGAAAATGTCCCAACCAATCTTCACCAGCAATCAGTTTTGTTTTCCATGAGTCAGGCACGGACTTGTTATTTTTTTTTGCAAATTCATATGCGACCTTTCGTGTTTCATAAGGTGTCAATCCAAAATATATATCTGCTGCTTTCTTCAAGTAACTCTCTAAAGCACGCTCTTCCTCGTCACTGAATATTTGTCTATTTTTTTGAAGCCAACACTGTCCAAAACTGATTCGGCTTTCTACAATTCGGGATTGTTTTCAATTTTTTTCTTCATATTTACAACGTGGCGTTGGAGTGTTTTATAAGTTTAGCCAATTTGTCTGCCGTAGAATTTATACTTTTTTTGTCAAAGATAACTTGTTGACATACTCTATCCATTACATCTTTGGGTGTACAGGGAGTACACCCTATTAGTTTTTCTTATGTATGTTCGCATGGTCCTGAAACAACAATTTTTGGATAAAATTTCATAAATACCGACTTCTTTTTACATGTAAAACATCTGTAATATTATGGGGCTGGTTGACCAGCTAGTCAACCAGCCCCATTATACATTAGTCTACCAGCCCCGAGTTACCTTATAATTTTTAAACACGTGTCATAACCTTAAAACTGCGAGGAAATCAAGTAGAATAATACATACAATAAAAAACATGGATCAAACATTCGTTATAAATACTATGACAATAATTTGACCATGAATAAATAGGCATTATTACTATTATAATAATGTCCATTGTAATTGTAATAGTGTGTCCATATATTAAACAGTTGAAACATTGTATAACCGGACTCACGTATTGATGTACATCAAGAATATTATGATATTATGCATTGTATTTTTGGGATTGATTTGCTTCGGAAAGTTAAAACGCATGTTCTAGAGTCAATATAAACAGGTTTATTGTCATCAGGATTAATTGTACGCTTTTGAAATAGTCTAACATTTAATATTTTTCAATTTGACGATGCATGCTTTAGAATTTCATCAGTTGTAATGGTTTTAAATCTATATCACAAATCTGTACCCATACTTATTATGTGAATAGGAGGTATGTATATATTACAATCTTGGAAGTTAGCTTCTTTGGCGAACAGATTTGCTTCTTCTGGTTTTTCAAATTCTACCCCGATTCTGTTTCGACCTTTTTTTTCAATACTTAATATTCATGTTAAAGTTATTATTTTCAAAGAAATATTCGCCCAATTTTAGTGGATGAACATTACCCATATTTCCGTTTTTTTCTCTACATATACAATGAAAGGACCAATATCAGAAGAATTATATGTGTATAATATTCTATTTTTGTTTTCATGATTTTTACTACGTGGAATGAAAAACTTTTGAGAAAACGATTCCAATTCTGATGTCATTTCTTTATCATTATTACGTTCAGCTTGTTTTTTCAACTCAGTAATTTCAAATTGAAGTTCGGCAATATCTGCCCATGAATATTCATTATGAGTGATATTATCTATGGTTTTTTGTGCTTTCGGTGATAAGCTAGAAATTACCGGGAAGCCGAAGGCCCCGGGCTACACTGATTAATTTTATTTCTTCAAAATAAGGTTGTTAGATTCACCACCCAGGATCCCACTGTGATAAACACTTAGGATTGAATGAAATTATTCGATAACACATCTATTGGAGGAATTAGGCAGAGAAGGGTAAGACCGAGGATGCATAGCATTATTTTCCTGTTCTGTTTGCGGATGTGAATAGGTTTTCGGAACTAGCTTCAGGGCTTCAAAATACGAAATATTTTCGATAGCGATTGTTTTTCAACTTATTAAGTATATTCGAGAACTTATCTCTAGAAGTAAGGTTATTGGAGAACCACCCTGCTCTACGACTAGATCACGAAACCATTCATGAATGAGTATATCAGAAATTGGGTCTTGAGTATCCGAAGATATGGGGATATCTTGGTTTGAAATAGGGAAAGATTCTCTATGATTCAAATTTATAGAATTTATATTAAGGACTATATTTTCTTTCCTTTTCTCTCCTAAAAGGAGATTAACAATTTTACACTTTCTACGGTGATATTGGAAACATTCAACACAAAAGGCTGAGGATACTCGATGCCAACCGGAAATTCGAGTGATTCCTGTGGTAGGAATCAAAGAAGGTGATGCCTTCTCAAAGAAGGCATCACCAACTTTTTCTATAACTTGTAGATTGTTAATGTCGATGTTTTCAATATCCAAGTCTATATTATGATCCAATATACTTTTTACATTGTCCTTGCTACTTATAATACTTTTCGTGGACTCCCCGAAGTATTGTCCATTTATTGGTGTTGCAATAATTTCGTATTTGTTAGGAGAATTGCATGCTTTCGTAACAGAAGAACTAGTGTTATCTTTTTGATTCAAGTCTAAAAAAAATTATAGGATATATTGGAAATAAAAATAACCAAAAAAAAACACTCAGAACAAACCTATCCAACTAACCTAGTTTAATTCTTTTTTATCTTCTTTACAACTTTGTTCACGCCGTTTATGTTTTGACATCAGTCCTGCTTCTTGTAATTGGACACATAACAATTCATCACCTGAACTGAGATCGCTCCTGGAATCAATTTCTCCTCTATCCATAGTGTATTTCAATTATTGAGCTTCCTAAAAGAAATAATATACATTTTAAAACACCGCCAATGTTAAAAAAGGTAGTTAGTAAACACCGCTTAAGTAAATGAAGTTATTCTATTATAATTTCTATGTTAATACGCGTAAATCAATAAACATTACTTTATTATAAAGCTTACCTCTTACTCCGCTATTAAAACGTCTTGCATAGATCTTTCAGGGTTAAAATACACATAAAAATATAATAAGCTCAGAGCGCGAAGTACTTTCACGAGAAAAGTGATACGATACAATTGTAATTTTGATTGTATGTTGGGTTCTATGTACAACTTTGAAGTAGATTGTCTGCAGTAATGCTACGCTAGTTTCGGTAGTCCAGTTAAATATTGTTTAGCTAATTTCTTTTTGGAAATTTTGTGTATTACTTGTGTTGTTTCAGGCTCCCTCTCCTGTACCCAATGTCTCCAAAAACGTTTTTAGGCAAACCCTTTCTTAATTATCATTAACTTTTAGATAGTACATTTTAATATCATTTCGTCTTGAATTTGAGCTCTTGGTTTTTCTAGATTAGAAGTTTGTTGTCCACCATTGAGGATATCTACTCTTTTTTTTCTTGCCAAGACATCGTCCAGTAGTTATGAAATATTTCAGATCTAACTTCTTTTGTAAGCTTTGAACAATACATAGCTTTACTACTGATGCATTTTGTTGACATACATATTGGACCGATTATTCTTGCTGGCTTTGGATTGTTTTCAACCTCATTTTTAACTCCAATATACTCTTTCCCATGATAACTTGTCTTTTAGTTTCATTTATATTTTACTAATTTTGGTACAATCGACAAACTAAAAAAAAATAAATTTGATCACCATTGTCAACATCGGTTGGCAATGGTGATCAGTATGTGGGCAGTGGTGATCAACACATATCGCACACATAATTGTGCAGGGAATCCTATCCCATTCATCACTTACAAGTTACCTGCATCTTCTGCATAATAATTTTCATCATCCTGACATAACTCGTCCGTATTTACATCTGACGTCGAAGTGTTATTGGAGTCCTGTAGAATTTTCTTCTTAACTTTCTCACGACTGATCTTCATTGCTCTTCTTTCCTACTCCTTTTCCTTTATTTTTCGCAGCTTTCTTCTTCCTTTTATTTTCTTTATCCACTAGAGCGTCTTTGAGCGGTGTGGATGTCAAAATAGTTGCGTGCTGTTTTTTTCTTCCTCGGTTTGTCTTGATAACAGTTATTTTTTCAGGCATCTGAATAAAATTTTGAATAGTAGGAGTAGGTGCCATGTCAGTCGTTGGTTGAGAAGTAGTAAGACAAAATGTGGATGTGCTCGGGATAGGACTATATCGTTCTAGCTCAATAGTAGCTGGTAGGAGTGGTACGGAGTCAACACCAACAGCAGAGTCGATTCTTAAATAGAGTCAGCAACATCTTGAACAACAATTGGTTCTAACTGAAGGACTTGAGCTGGCAGAAAGTCTTCATCTGAGAAAACATAGGGATTTATAGGAAATATTCCTGTTGCTCTGAATCCATATTCGCCCTTGCTCATAGAGGCAACATTAGAAAATGACTTTTTGACCAATGAAGCAACATCATATGGTGTTATTCTTTGTAACACCAAATGATGTTGAGAATTGGCTCTTCATAAATGAATCGTATTCTCTTCTATATGCCGCTTTGTATGGGCCAAAAAAAGACACATCCAATGGTTGCATGCGATGCAACCATTGTGGTAGTGATAGCATATAGGCATTTTTTTCCTTTCAATACTCATATATTGCAAGAGAAATGTGGCTAGCATGGTTATCTAACACTAATAGTATTGGTTCTTCTGCAGAAGGTTTTGCATATTTAGTGAAATGCTTGAGACATTGAAGTAAAAGTTCCTCATGTATCCACATTTTGTCTGAGCATTTATATATTGCTCCTGTTGGGCCATCCTCTTTCGGGGGAAAATAAACATTGGTGGGACATATCCACCAGTGGCGCTCATGGCGCAGAGCAGAGTTATATTCGTACCCCTTTCCCAACTTGTTATGCACCTTACTCTCTTTTGCCCCGTTGCAGCCAATATTTTTCTGGGATCTTGGACGGTAGATATGCCGGTTTCGTCACAATTGTAAATATTTTTTGCTTAAAATTTGTATTTTTCCTTTAGCTCTTCTAGCAGCTTGTAGAATTGTTGAACTTCAGTTCTGATGAAGGCTGTAACCCTGTTAATGCTGGTAGCTTCGGACTTCCGCACAGA
The DNA here is from genome assembly GCA_030704895.1 of Henosepilachna vigintioctopunctata. Lineage (NCBI taxonomy): Eukaryota > Metazoa > Arthropoda > Insecta > Coleoptera > Coccinellidae > Henosepilachna > Henosepilachna vigintioctopunctata. The sequence goes on from JARQZJ010000099.1 coordinate 1,826,280, forward strand.
AATATTGTTCCTGGTAACAAATCCATCAAACCACACTCGTCCGACAAAAAATTTTAAATTATAATAAACCCGTAAGTGCGTCGGGCGTAGTGATGGTCGACTCGAGTAGCTAACTCGAGTTTGGCATAACTCGAACCCACTCGAGTTAGCTCGAGTATTGTATTATAAATGTACCTATGTACATACCTGCATCATAATGTAAAATAATATTAGTCAGATTTTATTTTAAAAAGACTGCTTTATAATATCATATTTTTATTGATAATAAATATAAATATTTTTTTGAATTAAAATTCAAGCCAAAAATACATAAATAAATGATTCTATTTCGATAACTTTTTTACTTTAGTTAGCTAGTTATAACTCTCCCAATACATTATAAATGAATAATATAAAATATGGAAGAATTGAAACAGATAAAAATATAATTTGTATGTTCCAATTTTTTAAATTATTAATGCAAAGCTGATGGAATAAACTGGTAAAAATTCAAAAAAAGCATTCACTTGTCCATCCAGTTAACTCAAGTTACGTAATTCGAGTTCAACCCGAGTTATGTGGATTTTAACTCGGGTTGAATCGAGTTTTGTTTTTTCCGAATTGGCACATCACTAGTCAGGCGAACTTAGCCAGTCGCCGGTCGCGAACGAAGATGACGCAATACTAGCATATAAGTACATTCGCATCGTTCGGTTTTTGTTATTTTAAGGTGATCGCCATTGCCAACGGTCTCCAATTGCCTACATGTACCCTACGTCATATAATTTAAACATTCTAGCATGAATACATTACGAACGAATAATAGTAAACAATCAAAGCATACGTACATCAAGTGGTTAAAAATTAAAAAAATTTTAAAGTTAAAAGGTAAATTAATTATTTTCGTGAGCATACACTAATCACGTTACATTTTTCCAGCGGCCGTAGTAAATACGCGCATTTGCTTCCACCTTGACGTTCCTGCCCGATTTAATAATTTAAATCAGGTAAAGTCTAGTATAAGCTAATAGGCATTTCGAATCGGGTGGCACGATATCAGTTTTGCGCGTTTTTCTGTTACGCGGTATTTCAAAACTGATCTTACGCGGTTTCGTACGCGCGTGTACGCGTGTAACCAATACAACGTTACATATTGGTTTCAATATGTCGGAAAAGACGTCGACTGAGACGTCTCACTGGCCATGCAGTGACTTCGAAATGTTACAGCCTCAAGACGTCATTTCGAACTGTTCAAAAGACTTCATTAAATTACATCAAAAAACGTCAATAAGTAGAGAAAAATAATAATAATAATAATAATAATTTTTATTTCCTTCAGACTTAGACAAAAGTATAGGATATTGTCATAAACATAACTTTCAAATTAACATCGAGACATCAAGATTCAAAAAATAAAATAATCAAAAAATGACAGTATGTCCAAGACCACTTCACCCAAGGTATTCATCTATCGAATAAAACGCTCCCTGCAACAGTAAATCATAAATTTTATCCCTGAAAATATGAACATTGGAAATGTCACGCACATCTGCAGGTAGACAATTGTAAAGCCTCAAGGCGAGAAAACGCGGAGTTCCCTGAGACTGGCTCAGCCTGAAAAACGGAACGTGTAGCTTACTGGAAAAACGAGTTGTATAGGCAGACATTTGACCACGTTCGGGTAATCGAGAGATGTGTCTCTTAACAAACAATAAATTCTGGAGTATAAATATAGATGGAAGGGTCAGAAAGTTGTTCTTGAAATAAGGTTTGCAAGATTCTCTACCAGGAATACCATACAGGGATCGAATGATCCGTTTCTGCATTCTGAATACTCTGATGCTATTTGTACTATTACCCCAACATAAAACACCGTAGTATAATGCCGACTGAACGTCTGCGCTGTAATAAAGTCTCAACGCACCGCAATCCACACGATCCGCAAGACATCTAATGGCATTGCATCTGGAGGCAAGGGAGGAGCACAAAGAATGAATATGATGCTCCCAAGACAAATTAGCATCCACAATGACACCCAGAAATTTGGCTGCAGGTGACGTCCGTATAAAACCAGATTGTCCACGAATTAGTGGACAAGAGTTCGAAACTACTCTTTTTGAAGCAAATTGTATCATTTCTGTCTTAGTATCGTTGAGGACCAGTCCATTGGCTCTCGACCAAAACAACATTCTTTCGAAAGTAGCGGTTCCATTCCGCGCCAGCTCACGCACAGTGTCTGCCGAAATCCGAACCGAACAGTCATCCGCAAAAAGCGTGACACTCCGACCCGGTTGTTCAACGTAGTTCACCAAGTCGTTAATGAATATTAAAAATAGCACCGGTCCCAAGGTACTGCCTTTGGAACACCAGATGTTACATTTCTGGAATCGGATATGATTTTTTCTCCATTTGAAAAAAGACATACTCTTTGTGATCTGCCAGCAAGGTAGGATTTAATCCAGTTCAGGGGGTTCTCCCGAACTCCATAATTCTCCAACTTATAAAATAGAGCATCATAATTAACTGTGTCAAATGCACGACTTAAATCGAAAAAAATTGCCATACACTTATCTCTTCGCTCAAATGAGTCAACAACGCTGTCACAAAAGGAAAGAATTGCATCCTGTGTACTCCTACCCCTGCGGAAACCATATTGTCTCTCCGATAACATACCAGAGACATCTAGAAAAGATAAAAGACGTGAAAGAAACGCTTTTTCAAAAACTTTAGAAAACACCGACAGAACTGTGACCGGACGATAATTTGAGAGCTTATGTTTACTTCACTTCTTCAAGATTGGTGTAACGAGACCTAACTTCAATTCAGATGGAAAGTAGCCATGAAGAAAAAAATATTTATCAGATAGGTAAGGGGAGCCACTATAAACTCATATATCCCTTTGATCAAGGTGCACGGAATCTCGTCTGCACCTGCCGACTTTTTATTAGAAACAGATAATAGAATCCTATTCACCTCTTCATAATCAACCCCGAAGAGATACATTGAGTGATAATCCCTAACATGTGATATGGTTGGATTTATCTTTTCACATTTTTCAGTGAGATTTTTAATTGAATCAATGAAATAATTATTGAAGGCATTTGCCTTATCAAACATATTTTGGAATTTGTTATCATCATCGTCTGTTAAAACATCTGGTAGTTTCTTTCTTGTTCCGGTGCCACAATTATACTCTGAAATTTTAATAGCGTCTTAGTTAAATATTGAAAAAATTAATAACAAAAAGCCAGACACTTTTTCGGGGTTTAATTACCGGCAAACATTAAAATGAATCTCAGTTACAATAGAAAGAGATAGACTACGCGTTGTTGGCAATCTGAGTGAGAGCACCGATAGCTGCGCTCTCATTTGTTGTTGTTCACATGTCTTCTATTAACTGTACATCTAAAATTCAATTTTTTTGAGTAGAAAAAAAATTTTTAACTATTAAAAAATGTTATTTTAACTTTTAATTTCTCGTGATAGAAAAATAGCACAATTAAGTGATAATAAAAAATTAGAATTGAAATCTTATTAAATCCACAAAAAAAGAAACTGTACAGTTATTAATTCTACAGGTTTATTATTATAAAAAATATTTTTAACAAGTATTAGACAAACATTTGAAAAGGTATCTTAAATTTTAGTCTTCGTCACCACTGTCCTCTGATTCTTCTTCTGTAGAATCATCACTTGAAAACATGTCTTGGTCATAAAAAGTTTGCTCATTACCTGAAAAGAATAAAACATAATAATATGATGAGAAGATATGTGAAAGAAGAAAATTATGACAAAATACAAACCTTCGTTGTCAGAATTTTGCTCGCTAGTTGAACCAATCTTAATTGCATCTAGAACAGTTTGTGGCATACAATCACCCTCAAACCATTTAAACTCATATCTGTTGTCTTTTATAGTCCAACCGTGTCTTTCAGGCAACAAAAATGTTGAAGTACATAGATGAGCGTTTCGCCAAATACTTGTAGGTAATATATTTAATAGTGTTGGCGTTTACTTGATGTAAATCCATTATAATTGAATATAACTTAAATTCAAACACTTGAACTTATGATTTACACTTTATTGACTACATTGCATGACGCGTTTCGTCGTTACAAACGACTTCTTCAGATGCTTACAGAATAATTCTGTAAGATTAATAAGATTATTCTGTAAGCATCTGAAGAAGTCGTTTGTAACGACGAAACGCGTCATGCAATGTAGTCAATAAAGTGTAAATCATAAGTTCAAGTGTTTGAATTTAAGTTATATTCAATTACTTGTAATATATTGAGTTCTCAAGAGATGTTGGTGTAATTCTGCTTTGCACGGTGGTAAATTAGACGCGTCATATTTGAGTAAGTCTTTTTGAAAAGGTTCATCTGTACTCTTAGATTTGTACGTTGCACAAAACTTCTGGAATCGAGCATTATTAATATCAGCAAGGTCCTTGTAACCATACAATTCACAAACAAATTTTTCAAGCGTTGCAAAAGCTTCATATTGCAATTCATGCAGTTCAGATACATCTGATTTTCCAAGATCAGTTAGTGCTTTTTGATAATCTAAATTATTTTGAACAATTTGGAATGGCCGTTTTTTACCCTTCTTAAAAAATGAAGGGTTATAATCACATCCCGTGATAGCATGAAATCCGGGTAAGCTTGCACAAACTGTCGGTCCTAATTCAATGTGAAGCTGTGTCACATTTAAAATTCGTCTTTTATTAGCAGCTCCATATTCCATGTAAATATTTAAGCTTTCGCTTTTCAAATAATCCATGTTGCCAAGCATAATGATCAGAACATCAGTATCACATGATTTAATAAGAACATTGGCAGTAGACTCATTTTCCAGTTGACAAGCGTGATAGACTAATTTGGTATCAGCTTCTTCGTGATTTTCACAACATAAGTCATTATTGATTGTTTGTACAATCTAAATATCTAAATTATATCTAATAATCTAAATAAATATCTAATTATCTAAATATCTAAAAAAAAAATATTTTTAATAAAAAGTTGCTCCAATTATTAATACAAACTTAAACCTTATATTATTTTGTAAGCATAAGAAATAAATACTTTGAATACTAAAAATGACATAAGAAATACCTGATGTTCAAGGAGACTCTTAAGAAATTGTTGATATACTCTGCTTATATTTTTGTTTTAAACTAGTGAAATTCGAGTACAACTTGATTTAATGATATTCCAAACCGCCTTTGATTTGTTATTAGCATTCGAAATCACATTAGAATTATAACGTTTCTTTGCCATCATAGATGTCATAAAGACGTTGTATAGAGCCTATAGTGTGAGGATACCATAATTTAAACAAAACAATTTGTATCATTAAACATTTATTAAAAAAATAATATTTTAAAGATAAGTTCCAATCAACTTGCTTTATTTTTTTTCTCAATCATTCTGGTGTTTGTTTGACACCAAGGTTGCCATCAAGGTTTGACATTCAAACCTTGACGGCATTCTCTATATCATAAGCAGTAGTTGTTGGCGAAGTCAGATGAATACTATCTGGAATATCACAATATACCTAGTTGAAATATAAGAAATATTATCTTGAAATTTTTTTGATACGGTATTACTCAAAAAATGAATAGAATTTTTACAAAGCTTCATTAGAAAAAAAGATAATTCTTTCAGTAGCACTCAAAAAATGGAAGTGAAACATTTACTGAAAATTTTAAAAAGCACGAGTTTTATACAAGAAATAGACGTTTTTAGTAGATGTGACCAATAAATGAAGAAGTAACTAATTTTCATACTGTGCTGTGATCACAAGTATTTCAGATAAATTGCATATAAAAATAGCCTAATAAATTTTTTCTTTATAAGTAAAAAACCACAGCCTAAGTCTACTTACAAGCCATGAACATAGACTTGGCAATGCCGCATCAGCTCATTCCGGTAGACCGATCGATCTTCGAACATCGGTCTACTGCATGTTATAATTACCTTTTCAGAAAACTTTCCAGCGAAGCGGTGCTTTGTATAAAAAAAAATTGTAGATCATACAATTGTCTATAGAAATTAATAATACACTTTTTTCTGAGAAGAACTATGTCTCAGTTATAGCGATTCAAAAGTTGTTTTTATAGTACGTACACTAACAAGTTCACTTTATCAATTAGAATTGACATTATGCTATTAATTTCATTATTTTTCATTCTCAGGTGAGAGTAAGTTTAATGCATCTGTCAATTCCTTTAAACCTTTATTGAAATGTGTACCGTAATTTAGATGGTTGAATAATTCTGATATCATATTTGTAACGATCTAGCAAAATTTCCAGTTGAGACCATCTAGTTAATTTCAGTTTGTAAAATCCATTTTAAATTATTAGGAGACAGTTTATTTTTATTGATTAAATCATTTACTTGCATATCTGAATCTACTAACATCTGATTAATTATTTGTATACTGTTTATTTGTGAACATTCAGTTACTTTGATGAAAAAACCAGACTGTAAAAAAAATTTTATTTTCAATTAATTTTAAATTCCAGGATTCACATATTAAAATCTTCTTTTATAATTGTATGTTAAATCAACAAAATTACAAATTGAATCTGAGTTTTCTGAGGCTTCATTTAATTTCTCACAACGTTCCTTCAATGCTATGGTTCTTTTAGTTGGATCTTTTCTTTGAGCGTGGACTGTTTTTGATAAGTAGGGGTAAATTTGGAAAAATACTTGGCACTGCATTTTAATTGAGCAGATATTGCCTTCGTTGATCCATCTGGCAAACGATGAATACCTTCTCTAATAAGTGCACCCTCTGGAAACTACAGAATAGTTGGTGGGGGTCCATGATTCATTAGATTTTCATCCTATGGAAAACGAAATACTGAAGACTGAAAGTAAGTTTTGTAGTTCGACTTGCATCCAGGTAGGGTCGGACTGGGCCGGAAGGGCCCTGGTGGCTGATCACAATCTCGGGGCCCGGAACTAGATCATGATGATGGGATACTATAGAAAAATAGTGAAATACACAAATTGAAATAAACAATTTAATTATAATACTAAAATAATGTTAACTAATTTGTAGGTATTTACTTATTACAAATAATATATAAAGCTAGCCAATCGACACTTTCTTTAAAAGAGGAGAACTTTCAGCTAAGTTGTTGATGACTCGATCGTAAAAGCTGCTGTTTTCGTCATCCTTGATTAGATCCGATTCGGCATTTAATATAATCAACGAATCCAATAGTTCTTGCCCCAGTAGAGAACGAAGTCTCGTTTCAATGCGCTTCAATGCTGAAAATCGTCTCTCACAAGTCACTTGCGTGAATGAAATTGTGAGAATTACACAATATGCAACATATAAGGTGGTGTACGTGCTGATATGCATGTTATACTGTGATAAAAGTTCACATGCACATGGTATGCAACTTTGACAGACGTCCGAACCACTTCCAGAAAAACACATGGCATTGGTCTAAGTCTAAAACATCTTCGTCGTTTTCTTCGTCGCTTTGTGAATCTGAATCTGTCTTATGCTGCCTAGGGGGAATGTGCTCATCCCAAAGAGTTTTAGACAGTTCATTAAAATTATTTGCAAAAGATTTCAGTTCTTGTGACAGCAACTCTCGATCGACATTTGCAATTGATGCAATAGACTTTAGTGCGTCATTAGGAATCCCATTTTGTTTGATTTTATTGAAGTTTTTCGGGTCCAAACAAGCGGCATCTTTCATTAAATCTTCGTTGCATATGAATTTTTCGTTTATTTTAACTAAACCTGTATTAATAATGACTTTGTAGACAGAAATGAAATAAAATCTCTTTGGGTCTGTAGCCGAAATAATTTTACTTCATCTTCACATAAATGGTCATGTTTCTTCGGTTTTTTAGGAATTCTTCGTAACGGTAACGTGGTTTGTATGTCGAGATCAATGTTTTCAGCGTGCATCAAGTCTTGAACATCGGATGCAAATAAACTTGCAGCTTTGAAAACATCATCAAAATTATCTAAATATCTTCGTAAATCCATATCTAAACATTTGATGAATCCCCAATAAGATAATCCAATGTAGGGGTTTGGAGATATTGGCTTACTGGGGTTGATAGGTCAAACATTTTCTTGAACGTGAAAGCGGTCAGGATCGTTTCGAATTTAAAAAAAAATCTATCAAAGCCTTTGCTTGGAACGAAACCTTTGGCTCGAACTCCGTGCTCGAAGATATGGCACTTAAAGTTTTAATTAACGCAACATTTCGAGTTTTTTCCATAACAGTGGTCAAGGCTGTGTCTTTAGCCCACCATCTTGTTTTTCCGATATTCTGTAATCGTCTCAATTTATCTTGTCCAGCTGTTAATTCTGAAGTTTTTTCAACCCATTGGGATGTACGCTTAAATGATTCATGAATAAATACACTGGTAGACTACAAGAGCCCAAACAAATTCTTGGCTTCAGTACAGCTTGACGTCGCGCCTCCCAGCACTAAGTTTAAAACATGTGCATAACAATGTGTGAAAATTAATTTTGGCACTTCTTCCTTCAGTTTTGCTTGAAGACCAATATACCTTCCTACCATATTTCCGGCACCATCAAATGACACGCTAATAAGATCTTGCAAATTTAATCCTAACTGGGCTAGTTCATTGCTTACAAGAGCTCGGTAATCTTCTCGTGTTGATTTCCGGACAGGGGCCATGCTGAGCATCCGTTCTTGTGGGATCCCACTCTTGACATAGGCACGCTAATTGCAGCCTGGTCAACAACGCCAACACCCTGGCAAGAATCAACATTAAGGCTAAAAGATTTCGCCGCATGGATTTCTTTAACGATTTCTTGTTTAACTTGACGTGCACATATATTTATCAATTTATTTATAGTGGTTTTTGATAAAAAGGTAACAAGCCTACCTCGACCCTTACCTTTTCCTGAGTCTTTTCTTTTTTTACTTTCAGTAATTGCTTCGGACATGTGGGCCTTAAGAACTGGATCATACTTCGACAATAGGACAACTAAATTTAAAAAGTTTCCGTGATTCTGGTTGAAGTGTGCGATATCCGCTAACGAGTACAAGACCTCACTTTTTCCACGATAAGCAATGCCTTGTTTAGATATAAATAGTATTATATCAGTTATTCTTTCCAGGGCCAGACTCCTATTGGAAATCTCTTGCATATTCTTTCGCGTGAGATGTTGTTCCACATTTTCCTCTTTTTTTTTGCTGTAAGCAAGGCGACTACGGCTAACTGATGACTGGCTTTCCTCGTGTTTGACAAGTTGCTCATAAATATGTTTTTTGGATGTAGTAACGCCATCAATTAATGGACTTCTTCCTCCTCCTTCTTCTTTCGTTGCGTCAGACGCAAAACACATGCGTACATACGTACTATTGTACAAAATAGCTTATTTAATTCAAGAGAATAAGAGACAGATTCTCGTCGAATTAAAGTTCCTGTCGGTAACCCGATTTGCATCGAAAGGCAAACTGTTTTTATCACCCGAAGGTTGGATAGGGTAAACAGATAAGAGACTTAATTTCTCAGAAGGCGTAGCATTTTTTCTTGGCGCAGCAAATTCAGAAAGTTTTTGAATTTCACTGCAATCATCGACTGTTAATGTAAGTGGCTTTAACGCAACGTCATCAATATTTGCACTAGATCCAGTGTCACTAGAAGTAATTGAACTAATTGTGTCTTTGGGATTAGAAACGCATGTATTTGTTTCTTGTGGTGCTGTGTCTTGCGTGATTAGTATGGGTAGAGTCGCCGCTGCTATGCTCTGTTCTGAATTACTTGCATACGAAACTGAATCCAATTTTTCGTCTAACTCAAATATTGATGATGATGATGAGGGTCCTAAAAAAATAAAATATTGTATAAATATTTGATAGCTATACACATTCACAAAATATCATCGAAATCGGTTGAAGGCTTACAGAAATTTAATAAAAATCCGTTTTTCGTTTACAATATGAGTAAACGGATTTCATTTAATTACAAAAATTCAGCTATCTACGTTCAAGGGTATGGTCTGGGCACTAATGACTTAATGAGCCAAGACTTTTGTTTATAATACATTAAGATTTCAAAAAATTTAGCTTTCTCTAAAATATTCCGTACCTATTTGTAGCTTAAAATTTATACATCAAAGTCAATATATAAAAAGACGTAATTTTGGCTTAAAACAGATAGAAAACAAAACAAATTTTTAGATTATAAAGAAGGAACTAAAAAATTAAACTACAGGTAAAACTAGCAAACGAATATATAAAGTTTTGTTAAATTAGAAAAAAAACTGTATTAAATTAAATTTATTAACCTGGTTGCTATTCGATCCGATTTTGAGGATCTTCAAGCTCTTGAGATGTAGACGTGAAGGAGAGCCTGGATTGCTTTGCATTCGAAGCCGCTGTTTGTAATTCTATCTTTCTTTTATTTTTCCGTTTCTCCGAACCATATTTAGGTTTATATGCCCCTGAACGTGACTGAAACCGTTAATTATATCAATTTTAGTAATACTTAGGTATATAATATTAGATTACAAAAGGTAACTTTTTTTCAGAAAGCAATAAAAATAATATTATACAACTTACCTTTTCCATTGTACAGTTTCTCGATGTAAAGTAAATCAGTATAAATAATATTTAAAAACAACGTAATTGAACTAGAGTATCGACGGTAACGGCAATACAAACCGACTTAGCAATGGAATGCGATTCAAGGAGCAGCGAACGTACGTCGGGGAATCCCCAACGACCATAATCACAAGATTCTTTACTTACGTAATGCGTTCCGTTTCATCAGAATTATGAGATGAGAGTGAATAAATACGTTAGGATTCTTAATTGTTATTTATAAATGTTGCAGTTCCGAATTCACCGAGTTTTAGCTAGATCTAGAAAACCTCGGAAATTGCGAATTTTACGCGTTTTTCCCGCGACCTTACCTCAGTAAAAATGTCCCAGTCCTTCGAAATCATGACCGATTCCTGTAGGGTTTCTTGCTTAACCGCTAAATAGCTCAGTTGGGAGAGCACCTTTGCGTAAAAATGGAGGTCTTTGGTCGAGTCCCACTCGAGCGGGTCAAAAATTGAATTATATAAACTTGTAGGCAAATCAATTTGCTACAAATTATGACTTTTTAAATTTTTAGTAAAACGCATAGTTTCTGAGACATGCATGCGGGCAGCAGTAGCACAGGGGGCACGCTGCGCAGGCCCTCTGTGCTACTGTGTGCTTCTGTGTTGCCGCATGCCCCGCAACCCAGTCCCGTGGGGGGCAAATGCCACCTCGACTGTATGGCCAGTCCGACGCTGCATCCAGGCACACAGCAATGACTTGGCATGTTAATTTTTGTGCTTATATCAAAAACAAGACCTATAAGAGATTAGTTCTGAATAACTACTAAATCTAACAAACGGTAAGTAACTCTACTAATCACAAAAAAGGAACAATTCTAGCAAATAATGATTTTGTTAATGTCTGAACTACTCAGTCAAAACATCACTGATAGGTAGCTATTTTCATACAATTTTCAAAGGTATTCCTTAGTCTATTCCTGAAGAAAAACACAGTAGCACTTGCTACACACTATACATCACATAATAGCACAACAACTAAATCGCGGATTTTTGTTTTTACACAATTATGAGATGGAAAATGTTAGGTATTATCTCTACCTCTCCTGGTATAACAAAAAAAAGCACGACTTTAAACACAACAGATACTCCTGTTTATATAGGAAATTTGCGAGAAATTTCTTTTGCTTGTTCTCCACAACTTCATACAATAGCACTATTCACAACTTATTTTTGGATTTGAATGCTATTTCTCTCATTAAATAGCGATTTATTCAGCAGCAATGAGCAGAAACCATTGCAACGCCATTACAGCATCTCTATTTATGGGTCTTGCTTCGATGTTGCCAGATTTCATAGTTCATGGCTTGTAAATAGAGTTAGGCTGTAAAAAAACTCAGAAAAAAGCAGTTATAGCAGTCTTTAAATTGAGCGCATACAACGGTAATTTCTCTGACCTTTTCTCATAGAACTCGAACAAAGAAGCAACAGAATCTGACAAATAAGCTACATGGGGTATAAGAACTTCAGTCTTAAAATTAAAGAACGAATCTCCCTCCAGAATAAGTCAAATTACTTTGCATCATCCTGTAGATCAAATAGTCTAATATTGAACGCATTTTAATTTGTATTACTATTGTATTATTTAAGTAACATCATAAATGCTGTTATCAAAAAAACTGAAAAATCGAGCACCTTGTATGTGATCTATGTTCATCAGATATATCGTCGTTTTTCTACCACTAAACTAAGACACACAAAAGCGTCCGTACTTAACCTGGGTTCAAACCCAACACATCTTCCTCACAGAAGGCACATAATTTATCCAAATTCCTGATCCACAAATGTTTCACGAGTATCAGACTATTTTTAAGGAAAAACAATGAATACTCAATTTCTTTTGCGATTATTCCAAGTAGTTGTTAATAACTTGATTATTCCGTTAAAAAAAATTAACGGAACACCAAGAAAATTGTGTAATGTGATAGTGTCCCTTTGTAGAAAGTTTCAATTTCTCTTGAAATTGACTGTTTTCAGATATTCTTGAAAGCACTCATTGAAATGAAATTGATTGCTTTCATACCCTATAAAATCTAATTTTAAAAAACTTTAATATTCGGTTAAAATTCATTTCATTTTATTTGTGGACCGATATTACTAAACATTATTTTACACCTTGGTCTATTATTTGCAGAATACAATATTTACTTGGCTGTTTTCGTTATAGTTAGTATCTACATTCCTAGAAACTTAATTGATTTTATTTATTATTAGAAATAGTTTGTTTGACCTAAATGGAAAAGCTCGAATACGATGTCGTCAAATCAGTTCTATATAATACTGGACTTTGTTTCCCAACAAAAATATAGGTGTGTTAACCTATAAAAATAAAACTAATATATTGCGAAATTTTATTTGAGTTATTTGTTCATTATTGTTTAAAAGATTTAGAAATGTTAGTTTAGACATGTATAAAATGTTTTGAAAATTATTATAATTTTCTGATTTGAAGTTTTTGTTTCTTCAACTATATTATATAATTTTTTGATATTTGTTGATGATTTTTATTTTTGATACCTATAATAAATTGAAGCACAAAAGTTGGTGTCATTATGTTATGTTTAAGTAATTTTAGAAGGATTATAATAGGAAATAGATATTTGTTTTTATTTTATGTTTGTGAAATATAGTATATACCTCTGTTTTATTCGTTCACTGATATGTGTAATTGTTTAACATTCACTGCAAATAAATATCAATTATCAACAGGAATAATAATTGTTTTTGTGAATATTCTCCAGTATAACAACTGACCGGTAAGTGGGGTAAGAGGCCCCAAGCAGTATAGAACAACCTTGAAGAAAGAGTTCTGATCGCAGTATTTGATTTATTTTTCCATGCAATGGTGGATTTATACTAGGGGCAGTCGGGGCTAGTGCCCAGGGCAGCAAATTTTCTAGGGCGGCAAAATTTGGAAAGTGAGAAAAAATTTTCTATACAATATATAATTAACTAATAATAAAACATAATGTAAGATAAATAATATACAATACATAATAAATTTCCTGCAATCAATTAGTTATTCTAATTTTTAAAAAATAAGATATCAAAACTATTAATTTAAAATTTAAGTCATAGGGCGGCATTTTCTTCAGTGCCCCAGGGCGGCTTTTTTTCAGTGCCCCAGGGCGGCACAAATTTAAATCCTGCCCTGCAAACATGACTCATGATCATCCTTGTAATCAACACTGAATTGTCTTCTGAACTTTTTATATACGTACTCGTTAATGCTCAGGGAAATTCCAAATTCTGGAGGCAGCATATTTTCTGTAAATGTTCGAATATTGCATTCGTGCAAATCTACAGATTTTGATTTTTTGACTTAGTATTTACGGCATATTTAGCAAGTGGTCGCCCATATAGAATAAATGATCCGTTTTCATTTGCAAAATTTATTACTTCTATAAGCCTCAATGACCAACAATAACTACCATCTGAAATAAGAATTTAAAAATTGTTATTAAATACATAATTTTCGGTATATTCTAATCACCGTGCTCATTATCTGGGTCTTTTGAAGATTTCTTTTCTCTTTAAAATGTTGTAAACCATTCGGCTACCGTTTTGAAACCTTTTACCGTTACAAGCTTTGAAAATTGGAAAAAAACTTATTGGAAGACCGAAAATATAAGTTATCAGCACATTTTTTTAGGAAGATTCCACCTTTTCTTTTCTGTTTCCATCAATCAGCTATATGTGAGTTCTTGTAGAGTTGACTAATCCTGTATTCAATTCCACAAAATTGTGGCTCTCCACGTCTCTCTTATTGAAGTAATAATTCACCTTCACTGACCAATTTCGAATAGTTGTTTGTTCGAGATCGAGAATGATAAAGTAATCAAAACATTTCAACAAACATCCACAGCGTTAACAAAAAGTAGATTTTTTCAAAAAAAAATTGAACGCTATGAATAGCTGTTCCTGTTTGTCATTAATTTCAATTTACTGAAAGACAATGATCATTGATCATCAATAAGCGTTTGCACTTCTTGACATCCATAGTGAGAAAGTTGTCGTCTAAATAGAGAAAATATACCTTGAACATTAAATTCGGAAGTACATATATCTTTTTTGGTATGATAAACCTGTGAGTACTTTATGGTTTCATAATGATCCAATACTTCCAAGATAATTGATAATAATTGAATATTTGCATTAAAATTGCAATATACACCTGAGGAGGAAATAATGGACAATTAAAATTGTCATTATCTATATAATAAATATAATCACTGATGCAGAACCAGAGACGTACTTTTATATAATGTATCTCTAATATGTTCATATTGAATTCATACTATTCACTACTGGTTCAGACTATAGATTGATGAAGCCAACCCATGTGTACTCAAACCATCATGTTCTACCAAACCATTTATAGTAATGAAAGACCTGAGGAACCATGGAAACAGTGTTGTAGTTGGAAATTATGGGCTTGTAGAGCCAATGTAGGTTTACTAGTATATTTTTCATTTTTTTCATTTGAGTTTCAAAACAATTGATAGTCCCCGAGAAGCTACAAACCATCATATGAGCTTAAGGATCCAAATTTGATTACTTAAAAATGAATATTTTTGATCAACTCAACCAAGTATGCAAGTTTCATATTTTATTCTTTAGTCCTAGGACCTATACATACAAATTGATAAAGAACTTTATAATTTATCTTTGAGATTATCGAGTTCATTTTATAGACAAAGCCTGAAAAAAAGTGTGGGGCCTACACTTCTTCCTCTAAATATAAATAAAGATCAAATTTAAGATATTCAGTTAATATGATGAAATGATCAAAAATGTCTTTATACCAAAATGTTCATAGCAATTTCATCTTATGGTGATAAAGAAGAATTCAGTTATTTTTGTATATTATCCTTTACACAGACTGATAAACATACAACTTCAATTAAACAGTCTCATTTTATGAATGATCAGCCATAGCATGGCCGACCAACTTTAAAGTCGGCAATGCAAGTAATCTGTCTGACATTGAAGTTCTTCTCGACATAAATTGAAAAACCTAATTATAAACTAGTTGTTGACAGATTGTGTACAATCAAAATAAAGTAGAAGTTTGTGTCAAAAAAACAAAGGGTTTTATTGGTTTATTCTCTTGAGATAAACACTACTAAGGAAGGAAAACAAAGTAGTAGTATAAGCAATACCAATTATTTCATATATTCAAGCTCTAACCAACATCTTTGGATTTAAGGGTAGTTAACAATTCATGTAATTGCAATATTTGATCATCCTTAAATTTATTCAATTGCTCTTCAGTGAGTGAGCTTCCTATACTAGTTAGTCCTTTTTTAATTCCCTTAACACCAAGCTGATTCGACAAATCAATAGCATAGCACTAAAAATATATTGCAATAAAATTTTAGAAAAACTAAGACGCTTCACCTCAATACCGTCCATTCTGCCAAAAATATTTTTGCTTGCGTTTCGTTACAATTCTTATGTCTTTTAAATTCTTCTTTTACATATGCATTACCTAATCCCATTAGACTTGGGGGAAGCGCACGATTCAGTTTTAAAATTGCTTTGTACAATTTCCTTACTTGTAGTACGTGGATGGAATTCATCTCAGTGTTACATTAATCATATAAACAAATTATTATTCTATTCTATATATTTATTTATTTATTCATATTAATTAGCCTTAATTGTTTGGTTATATTACAACTAACCATGGAATATCAACTAATGATATATGGTATGTTCTGTGAAGCAAACCTCTGGCCACAGCCTAACTCTACTTACAAGCCATTAACATAGACTTGGCAACGCCGCGTCAGCTCATTCCCGTTGACCGATCGATCTTCGAACATCGGTCTACTGCATGTTACAATTGCCTTTTCAGAAAACTTTTCAGCGAAATGGTACTTTGTATGAAAAGAAGTTTTTACAAAAATTGTAGATCATACAATTATCTATAGAAATTAATAATACTTTTTTTTCTTAGAAGAACCATGTCTGAGTTATATCGATTCAAAAGTTGTTTTTATAGTATGTACACTAACAATTTCACTTTATCAATTAGAATTGACACATTCCATAAATTTCATTATTTGAACCATCATTCTCAGGTGAGAGTAAGTTGAATGCATCTGTCAATACCTTTAAACCTTGACTGAGATGTGTACAGTAATTTGGATGGTTGAATGATTCTGATATCGTATTTATAACGAGCAAGCATTTCAGTTGTAAACTTCATTTTAAATCATTAGGAGACAGTTTATTTTTATTGATAAAAACATTTACATGCATATTAAAATAAATTAAACTCTTGGCTTAATGTTTCACGATTTATTTAATAACATGTTGACTATACATATTGTTAAATAAATCGTGAAACATTAAGCCAAGAGTTTAATTTATTTTAATATTCAATTATGTTTCACCAAGAGTTAAACGAGAATTCAATCTCATTCATTTACATGCATATCTGAATCTACTAACATCTGATTAATTATTCGTATACTGTTTATTTGTGAACATTCAGTTACGTTTGATGGAAAATCTAGAGTGTAAAAAACATGCTGTTATTTTCAAAAAAATTTATTTACCACGATTTACATATTAAAATCTTTTTTTTTATAATTGGATGTTGAATTAACAAAATTGCAAATTGAATCTGAATTTTCAAAGGCTTCATTCAATTTCTCACAAAATTCCTTCAATGCTGTGGTTCTTTCAGCTGGATCATTTCTGTGAGCGTAGACTGTTTTTGATAAGTAGGGGTAAATTTGGAAAAATTCTTGGGACTGCATTTAAATTGAGTTTAACTTGAGCAGATATTGCCTTCGTCTATCTGGCAAACGATGAATATCTTCTCTAATAAGTGCGCTCTGGAAAATGTTTGGCCCAAACTACAGAATATTTTGTGGCGGTCTCTGATGCCTAGGCCTTTTTTCAGCCATTGATTCATTAGATTTTCATCCTTTGGAAAACGAAATACAGAAACTGGTGGTTCGCCAGACTAGAGATAAGTTTGTATTTCGACTTGCATCCAGGCACACAACAATGACTTGACATGTTCATTTTTGTGCTAATATCAAGAACAAGACCTATAAGAGATTAGTTCTAAATAACTACTGGTAAATAGGCACTTGACTTCAAAAGCTTTAGAAATGGAAGATAGATTTTAAATGAAACAATTTACATTGTTTTATTTAAACAATGTAACAATTCGAACATTTTAATTTAAATACTGAAAAACACGAATACGATATTAAAAAATGTCGCTGTTGAATCAATTACGAAATAAAAAATTATAATTTACACTAAGAAAACGCCGCGATTATTGAAATTCGACAGTACTAAATGTAACATACACATGCGCATACTGATACGGTGCAGTATTCAGTACGACAACCATAAAAAATAAATTACCTAGGAAAACACGAAATTTGATTAATTCATTGAAAATATATATATTAATGTTACGATTATAGGTTTCGACGGATGAATTCCAATAACTAATTTTTAACAATCAAGAAATAATTCTTTATTTACAAACTGAAAATAAACACAACAAATTTCATTATCGCTTATGTCACACTTCTATTTCACTGTACTCTAGATAACTGTAATCTAACTCTGACATGCCATCTTCCGTCCTGGTTCATTATATACCCTAGAGTTTTTCTACAAGATTCCATTTCGAGAAAGTTCCGATTCCCAGAACGTAGGAGGCGTTGTTACATCACATTTGCCGAAATGTTCTAGATCTAGATAATACAGAGATAGCTTCAGATATTTTCGAAATAATATTCCTAAATTTCTGAAAAAAATGCTGAATCGTATTGTTACGATTTTGGGTTTCGACGGATTAATTTCAATAACTAAGTTTTAACAATCAATAAATAACTTTTATTTACAAACTGAAAATAAATACAACAAATGTCAATATTACTTCTGTCTATGTCACTATACTCTAGATAACTGTAACCTAACTCTCTCTGACTCTGACTTGACTGCCCTGCCATCTTCCGTCCTCGTTCATTATATACCCTAGAGTGTTTCTAGAAGATTCCATTTCGAGAAGGTTCGATTGCTGGAACGTAGGAGTCGTTGTTATATCACATTTGCCGGAACATTCTAGAGAACGCAGAGATGGCTTGAGGTATTTTCGTAACACTGCCCCCCCTCTTAGTTTTGATCGTCCCGATCAAAGTCACAAGTTTCTACTATGCTCCCTTCGAAGTATTTCGCCAACCTATCCAAATGTACAACTTTCGATCTTGGATTGCGCTGGATTCTGTAAGATTATGTTGATGGTCTTATCAGTTGTCGATGCCCCCTGAGTTGACTGTTCCTTAACCCTTTAACAGATCTTATACTCGGTTGTTCCTTCATTCCTTCCGGAGCCAATGCATAGGCCAATCGATTGAACATTTCGATTTCAGTTTCGTATTCCTGAAGCGATTCATTCTTTTCTTTGCTCCTACCTTTACGTTCAGTTTGGTACAGCAACTCTTTTTACTATTACCATACTTCAATGTTTCGTCCTTCACAGCTTCCTTATTACTTACTGGATCACTTTGTGTTTTAAGACAATAGGCAGAGGAAACCTTGTATTCATTCAAATGCTTAGACTGCATTAAATGCTTAAAATGCTCTACTAGACATTTTTACTTCTGCTATATCTGTTACATCATAACCTCCTTTTTCTGCACTTTCTTCCTTTTGATTCTTTATGTCTATTTCTTGTCTGTATTCATTTACTATGTTTTGATCTAATCCTATCATTACATTATCTAAATTACCTGGAATCCTTTTATAGCCTGTCTCATTACAGATCACGTCTCTTGGACAAATGAGTTCGCTCTTGCATTAATCCCTTACTGGACTCATTTCCAACTTTAACTCAACTTGTAATTTCCCTTTGTCTTGTTGTCCCCAATTTGAAATCATATCTATTAAGTGCTGCTTATCTTCCTGTCTTTGCTGTTGACGCCTTTGTTCTTTCTCTAGTCGTCGTTGTTCTTTTTCCAGTTTTTCCTGTTAGCGTTTTTGTTCGTCCTGTTTTCGTCGTTCTTCTTGCTCGGCGAATTTTTGCATAATTTTTTCGAACATTGACTCCATTTTCGTTGTATTTCTAGTTATTGGCATCCCACTTCTGACACCAGTTGTTACGATTATGGGTTTCGACGGATGAATTTCAATACCTAAGTTTTAACAATCAATAAATATTTATATATTATTATTTACAAACTGAAAATTAATACAACAAATTTCAATCACTTATTATGTTACACTTCTGTCTAGGGATGGCGATCTGAGATCGATTAATCGAAATATTAATAATATTTCGAAATATTATTAATATTAATCGATTTAAAAAAATCGATATGATGTACTAGATCGATTTATTGAATCGATACATCACCCTTTAAAATCGACATTCGATGTTTTTTGTTTGGGTATAAATCATATAATTAGTTCAAGGTGCCCGTTTTATTATTATTATCCGAGTAGACTTGACAGATTGTTGTTTTTAAAAAGTTTAGATTTTAAGCATTGGAAACTATGATCTAAAGTATCTATTTGATTTGTTACTAATACATTTTGAAAATAATGTCTTGTTTTGTGCCTGATTTAATACTTTAATACGGTAATAAAAATAATTGTTGTGAAATTATATTGTGATTTTACTGATTAAACGATCATTAATTATAATATTTGTCTTGTTTTCAATAAAATTGATTTATACTTACATTGTAAAGCAAATTTGAAAAAAGATCGATTTTTTGGAAATCGATCTTTTTGCGGATCGATTCATCAGGTCACGATTCGAATCGATTTAAAAATCGATCTTTTTTGGAAAGAATCGCCATCCCTACTTCTGTCTATGTCAGTGTACTCTAGATAACTGTCACCTAAGTCTCTCTGACTTGACTGCCCTGCCATCTTCCGTCCTGGTTCATCATATACCCTAGACGCCCTAGGCGTCTGTTTCTAGAAGATTCCATTTCGAGAAGGTTCGATTGCTGGAACGTAGGAGTCGTTGTTATATCACATTTGCCGGAACATTCTAGAAAACACAGAGATGGCTTCAGGTATTTTCAACACAGTATGCTCTGTGCTCTGTACTTATATAGAGACCGTAGAAAAAAAGGTTATTATATTCTGTGGTATAAATATGACATCTAACATTCGAAAATGTCAGTTTTCATTCTTAGTCTAAAAAGACAATAGCATGTAAACATTTTTCAAGTTGACTTTATATTTTAATCAAAAATTAAACTGTTTATGTGGTGTTAAACTGTGAGCATTATATTGTAATTTAACCAATAATCGAGAACTAATAAAAGTGCTAATTAATAAATTATAGAAGTTATTGATTTTGTTGAGAAAATGGATGAGGATTATAGAACACTGTGGTGTGGAAACTTATCAGACAGTATCACAGAAGAATTACTTTTTGAACTTTTTCTTCAAGCTGCCCCATTAGAGCGAGTTCGAATACCCCAGGACAGAACAGGACGAAAATCAAATTATGCGTTTATTGTGTTAAAGCATTCTAAATCAGTACCCTATGTCGTGGACCTATTAAATGGAATATCAGTGTATGATAAAAAATTGATTATCAAACCTCGACAACCAAACCAATCAAATATTAGAGATCGACTTGGACCTAAAGTTGGGGAGAGCCCAAGAAATGATAATATGATTCCGATTCATGCAGATGCTTTGAATAATATGTATTTCCAAGGTTTGTTTCATTTGGGTCAAATGATGAATGTGGTTCCAGTGAATAGTCCTCACATACCTTCCCCAGAAAATAGACATAACAATCAAAGGAATAGAAATGTTAGAAGAGGGGAAAACAAGATTTATAATAGACATGATAGGTATGGTAGAAATGTCCATAGTTATGAAAATCAGAGAAGACACCGACACTATTAATCTTGATAGAATTTTCAGGTGTTTTGAATGTAATGCGCTGAAAAATTAACTGTAAGTATTTCAAGTTGAATATTAAAAGTTTTTAAACAAAATTTAATTCTATTTTAGCAGTGCCAGGCCACGGATTTGTCAACATTTTAAAAAAATACGGTTTTGATATTTCTCATTCCCAATAATATTTTATTCAGACAATTACTCTAAAATTAAGTGACCCTGTGATTTTAATATTGTAATAAAGTAATATTTTTAAGGTTTGTTTGTAAAATAAAATTTTACTTCCAAATAGATAGATAGCTCCAATAACAAAAGGAGATGTTGTGGTACATTTTTTAAATTGTTTTCATCGAAACATAAATTGTATTAAAATACTTTTAATAGTTTAGAAAAGAAGGAGTCTATTATATGGGTTTGTATAGATGAAACTTATCATTTTTTTGCGCTGCAGCAAAATACTTTTTTGCATATTGGTTCATCTGTTAATTGTTTTATACACAAACTGATTATTAATAACACAATATGACTATATGTCTTAATTGCGGTAAAGCACAACTTTGATGCGCGGATCTTACCAGATTTTCATAGTGAGGCTGATGATTTGTGGTTAATGTTGTATTTTAAAAGTGTAAAACTTTTCTTGTGCTGTGTGTCCTCTGGGCAAGGAGTATGCCTCAGCATCTATAACATTTGCCTCCAAATTAGAATTAAATAGATATAAAATTGGTGATGGTGTATGTTGATATGCGGGGATTTCAATTTCTCCACCATCAAATGGGTGAGTAATGATGGCTTATTCAAGCCTACAAATGTTGAAGGTAAATTTTCAAGCTTAATTGATTCACTTTGCTTTGCTGAAATGATGCAATTTAACTATGTCTTTAATGAAAATAAAAAAATATCAGATTTAGTTTTTTGTAACAGAAACAAAATTTTGAGTTTGAAGCAAAACGACTCCCCATTTGTGGTGAAGGATGTTCACCATCCATCCATTGAATCATGGAACATCTTCCTAAAACTAAAATAAATAAGAGATTTCCATCTTCTTTCTCATTGAATACTATAAAGATTATAAATAAAATAATAAATTGCATAAAAAATGGAAAAACTTTCAGAATCCTCATGACTATCGGACTTTCAAAGCACTTAGAACGGAATCGAGGAGACTGATTGCCTTGGACTGGCGCAGCATATTGCAAGAATTGAACAGAATTTGGAGCATGATTCGAGGGGTTTTTTTAGGCTTGCATCACAAAAGCAAAACTCTAGTATATATCCTCAAGAAATGTTTTTGGATAGTGATAAAAGCAGCAACTCTGAAGAATTCTCTTGGTTATGCGCCAATTTTTTCCATAGCGTGTACGAACCAGCTAGACCTGTCGGCGTGAATTGCGAAGGTGTCGGGGACATATACCATAATAACCTCTTGTCAATTGTAACATCCCAGAGTGAGATTGAAACTGCACTTGATGGGACTAAAAGACAGGGTCCAGATGGCATATCTCATACATTTGTATTCAGCAGGGTCAATTTTGCCTCCATGGTCAGGGCTCCTCAGTATACATGCTACACAGTATACGTGCTAACAACGACTGGAGCGTGTTCGAAACAAGTTCCATGGATTTTTGGCATACAGAAACAATATTACAATTGAAAAATCATAATTATAACTACATTTGCAAGGATTTTAGAATATTATCTCTGATGCACCGTCGAGTAATTGCTGATATCTTTTTATATAAGGTGTTGCACGGAGTTTTGTGTGTGGCTGGCATTCTGCAGGACAATGCTTTTAAAATACCTGACTTGAGGCTTAGCAGTGATGATCTTTTTAATAATTCGTTTAGAAGAACTAATGCTGTCCAAAACTCTCCACTCTGCATAGTGCTTGCTGCACATAATTCTTCGTGTAGCAGAGTGGACTTATTTAACTGCTCTCTCCCTTCGCTAAAACGTTGCCTTAAAGCCAAATTCATGGACCTTTGAAAGTTGAATTAACAAACTGTGAATTTGAACAAACTACAGCAGTTTGTGTTTGTAAATTTGGAATATCAAGCATTTGTTACACATGAAATGGTAAAAACGCACCTATTAGATTGAATTATAAATATCTGAGAAAGATTGATTATGTGTGGTTTACTTCAGATAAATTAAAGGTGATCATCCTCTGCTGGATTGACATGGCGGGAGTTCTGAATTGTATTGTGCCGGATAATGTTGTGGATGGAGTCACCTGAGTTGCACAACAGTAAATACAGAAGACGTACTCTAGGGAAAGAATCAACATGGATTATCTGCAAATGTCAAAAATTAGCACCATTGTTTACCACAGAAGAGGAAAGCATCTAAGAACATGATGTGAAAGTTGAAAATAAGAATGTGATACAGAGGAAATCATTACTTCAAATGGAAAATGAACCCACTACAAAGGAAATGTTCAAGCAGCTACTTGAAAAGATAGCAGGTTTAGAAGCGGCAATAACGTTCAATGAAGATGTAATCGAAGAAATAAGAACAGCGTTCGATAGTCTCAAAAAAGATAATCGAACCCTGAAGAAAGAAAGTGACAAACTAAGGGTGGAAGTGGAAAAATTGAATGGAGTAGTTTGATAAAAATAAAAACTCAAAGAAATGCATCAAAATTAGCTGCAGATATTTCCGCAAAAAAGAAGAATGTAATAATCTTCGGGGTGAAAGACAAACTAGAGATAATCCAAGTTCTACGGAAACTGGAAGTCAGTGTGAAGGTAAAGCATATTCATTCCAACGTAGAAAGAAGTTAAACCATGCTTTGTTTGCTTTCCCAATGAGAGCATTAAAGATCTTGTTATGCATAGAAATAGAGCGTTTTCTTATAACCTTCCTCCTAAAAGATACGGAACTTGATGAAGAGGAACGCATAATTTATATTAACGATGACTTACCAAGATAGTGCGAATGTACTTAGGAAAACCAGTTTGAGATATATCTGGGTAAAAGACGGAACTGTATTGTGCAGGGGAACGGAATACTCCAAAACAGTTCTCATTTCAAGTCCAGGACAAATCGAATAATTAAAAAATAACTTACTTCGCCTGGTTCAGATATTTCGGAATTAAGTAAGTTTTAGTTTTTTCTTTTATGGACTAGTATATTAGAGAATTTAAAGTCACTATGGTAGTAAAGAGTACAATCCTATTATAGCAAACGCCGAAAGTTTCAAAACGTTTAGTGTGCTTCATTGCAATATAAGAAGTTTAGTAAAAAAACTTTAATGAATTTAGGATTAATTTTTCACAAATAAATAGTCAACAGATTGCGTTATATTGTCGGAAACGTGTGAAATCTATGACATTAGTTTATATAAATTAGAAGGCTATGGAGTAGTATACAATAGAGGAAACATAAATAGAAGCGATTAACAATATATTTCAGAGATAACTTACAATACAACCATAATATTAATTCTGTAGGAGAAATCGAAATTATTGAACTGAATGCTAACAAAACATTATTATTCAAATCAATGCACTCTACCATCCTAGTTCATCCTTAAGAAGATTTATTGAAGATCTGAATCAGTACTTTTATACCATTAAAAATAAAGGTGTCTTTGATGTAGTTCTCTTAATGGGTGACATCAACATAGATATACAGAAGGATTCTAAGTGGCTCCGAAGAGTATATATCTCAACTAATCTCACAAGAGTTTACTTACAGTAAACATTTATTTCTACTTCAGAATATTGAACTTAATTACAATCACGAGATCCTTAACATAACATCAGTAAAATAATAAAAGTTCTCTGTTCTCAACAGGTTTAACACCCAATTAGAGAAAATAATATAATGTTGAATAATAACTAAATAAATGAAAAGAAATATAACAAAGAGTTCAATCTAAAAAAAGTAACTGATAACTAAATAATAAAATTAAATGAACTGTTACAAAGAACTCAATCTAATTCATTCACTTTAGCCAATTTCACTTGTTCACATAACTCCTAATAATAACAGCTATGGAGTATAAGTGAATGTCACATTTGTTAGCAACTCTATTGAATGTAGACTCCACAAACCAAATGGATTGTATTAACGAGTTGGTGTTGGTGCTAGGTGGAATAATTCTATAGTACGAGAATTTTGCTTAGGAACACTAAATTTCAAAGCGGACAAGAAGGGAGGTCAAAATATGTACAAAAATTTTAGTGATAAAATTTCTCTCCTGCCCTGCACTGAGATTAAACTCAATCGACTTAATAATGATTGACCCTTTATAAAAGAATATAAATATTTAGGAATAATTAATTATTGATGAATATCTTCAATGGAGTGCTCAGGCCAAAGCAATTGTACAGAAACTTAGAATGTCCTTACCTGAGTTCAAAATACTAAGGAAAACTTGTGACGAGAATGAGAGTGTATCATAATCTTGTTGAGCTTCATCTATCATATAAGGTGCATGTATGGGGTTCTCTTGGCAAACATTGCTACCAGAATATTGAAATGATGCAAAAATGGATACTCAAAATCATAAAAGAGAATAGTTGTACTTACCACCAAATGAATTATTCCAAATAACCGAAATTTTCACAACAATACAACTGTATGCAGGAAAACTGCTCGTTGAGGGTTCACAGATATCACCCTAATAGTGCCTATACCAAGATTGAATAAGACCATTGGACTTAGATCTTTCACTTACCTTGGGCCATAATTACTCAATGAATTACCAGACAATGTCAGGGAAATCGTTTCTAGATCTCTATATATCAAACGAAGAAAGAATTGGATTCGTCGAATTCCTAGATATAAGATTGAAAACTTTATAAGCAGAAACAATTTTATTTGAAATGTATTATGATATCCCCACCTATTAGTATTGAGAAATTGGTATTAATTTCTTTTTTCTTCCATTATTTCAGTAATTAATATCCTTTATGAATTAATACGGGCACCGCTTATCGTATTTTGTTATTTTTCTTTAGTTTTTACCATTTTGTTTCAAGTTTATACAATAATATATTTTAAGTTACAAGTTTTAAACTCAGTGACATAACAAGGTTATTTTTAAAAAACTGATCATATGAGATAATCAGTTTATATATATATATATATATATATATATATATATATATATAAATATATATATATATATATATATATATATATATATATATATATATATATATATATATATATATATATATATATATATATATATATATATATATATATATATATATATATATATATATATATATATATATATATATAAATAATAATAAACTCCTTTATTTCAAATTATCTGATGGGTTACATATATAATAAAAAACCAACAGAGAACTTAAAATGACGTCAGAACTACAACCTTCAACATAATCTTATAAGTCCTATATCTTCATTTTCCACTCAACACACATGAATTGAATTTATGGTATTTCTACCTTTCTAAATAGTCATTCAGTGAGTGCGGTTCCAATGTAATGATCATATCTTTAACATTTTTCTTAAATCCTTTCATAGTGTAAGTTCTCTTTATTTCATCTGGAAGCTGGTTGAAAATTTTTATACATCTGTATGATGGATGTTTCTCTATAAGAGAGAGGTGGGGATAGTGAATATCAACACTTCTCGTTAGATGAGAATGATTTGATGTATGAACAGTAAATTTTTCTCTATTTTTCATTAAAAATATAAGGCATTCATATATATAAATTCCATATACTGTCATAATTTTGTTTCTTTTAAATAATCCTCTGCATGACTCCTTTCGCCTCTTATTATACATTATTCTGATAACTCTTTTCT
Source organism: Henosepilachna vigintioctopunctata (assembly GCA_030704895.1). NCBI lineage: Eukaryota > Metazoa > Arthropoda > Insecta > Coleoptera > Coccinellidae > Henosepilachna > Henosepilachna vigintioctopunctata. The sequence continues at coordinate 1,853,573 of JARQZJ010000099.1, forward strand.
GAATTTTGCAAATTTCTTCAACATCACTTACAGCTCCCCAGAAGATTATCCCATATCGCAGGATAGATTCAAAGTTGGCGAAATAAATAATTCTCTGTACATCTTCGCTTAAGTAATTTTCTGTTGATCTTATGGCAAAGCATATCTGACTGAGTTTTTTACATGTATACTCAATATGCTGCCTCCATGAAAAACACTGGTCAACATAGATACCTAGAAATTTAACAGAATCATTCATATCAACTCTACATCCGTTGATCTCTAAGAGAGTCCGCAGTTTCTTTTTTGGATTTGTTAGTTTTAAAAATAGTAGCCATTGTTTTTTCTTTATTCAAGAGGAGCTTATTCTTATTCATCCACGTTGTTATTTTTTCAAAAATGTTTCTTGTTATTTCTTCAACCTCGTCAAAAGTTTTTGCTCCAACTATGAGACTTGTGTCATCCGCAAAAGATGTTATCCAAGCTGGAACTCCCCCCATTAACTGCCCTCTGTGCAGTCATTCACATCATTCAAAAATAAAATGAACAGGATGGGGCCTAAAACACTACCCTGTGGTACTCCTATTTCGCTGGTCTCAATTGTAGATTTAACTTCTACTCCTTGTTTAGAGAGTGCTACCCTCTGCTGTCTTCCTGACAGGTACGATTCAAACCAGCACAAAGCTCTATTTCGAACACCCATAATTTCTAATTTGTTCAGAATATATTCTCTAAATAGACAATCATATGCCTTTGTGAGATCTAAAAACAGCCCCAACGCCCATTTTCCTGCTTCTATTAAATGGATCAATGTTTCTGTGAATTGATATATAGCAGTTTGTGTAGATTTGCCTTTTAAGTATCCATGTTGTGTATCCGACAAGAGTTTACAATCATTTATAAACTTTAATAGTCTATCTAATATTGCCATCTCAAAAACTTTGGATAAACTGGGCAGCAGACTTATTGGTCGTTAGTTTTCCATTTGCCGGGAATCACCTTTTTTATGAATTGGCTTAATCAGTGCTTGCTTTAGCTGATCTGGAAATATTCCATATTTAAAAGAGTTATTTACAATATAAGACAATGTCCTTAATCTCATCCCTACAGAGTTTAACTATAAATGATGGAATATCATAATCTCCGCTACTGATTTTGTTTTTCACTCTATCCAAAATTATCTTGATTTCTTCTGATGTAGTGCGGAGTAAAGAAAAAGTTTTTTCATTATAACTAATATTGCACGAGAAAGGAAGCTTTTCCAATGTATCTAACTTCTCAGGTATCAGTTTCAGCAAGAATTTGTTATATTTGCCAACAATGGTTGATATATCTCCTTCCAGAGAGCACTCAGACCTATTCCCTGTTGTTCCTCTTATTTCCCTGGTTATGGACCACAAACTTTTCATTTTGTTATCAGAGTTTCGAATTTTTGTATCATAAAACACAGACCTGGATTTTTGCAATAATTTTCCATGTTTCTTCTCTGATTTGTACATTTCTACATAAACTTCATTTTTTTCTTTCAATGTTAACAGAATATCGAGTTAATTTTTACTGCTATTTATTTCAGGAGTTTCATAATATTTTTTTCTCTTTTGATAAGAGTTATTTACTGATCTTAATGGAAAGCTCTCAGGAAAATATTCATGAACGCCTTCCACTGACCATTTACTTCTTTTTTATCGATCGATAAAACCAATTGCCAATCTTGTTCCTCTATCCTACTTTTGAAGTGCTCCTTGGCCTCTATTGTATAAAATGTCCTATAAACATTATGATTTTCATTCTTTTCCTGTTTAAAAATACATTTTTGACCTGTATGATCTGAAAGAACAGTTTTGAGAATCTCTGCTTTCACATTTTTACTTCGTAAAAATATTATCTAGACAACTACTTTTTTTAGGAGTTTAGGAATAAGTTGGAATGATTCCATCAATGATAAAAACTCTAACCTTTTACTTCTTTCATCTAACAAGTCTATATTGAAGTCTCAAGCTATAATAGTCATTTTATTTTCTTTCTGCACAATATTGAGGAGTTTCTCCATTTGTTCAAAAAATATCTGAATATCACTATTGTTATTGCATGGTCTATATATGGAACACACTATAATGTTTTTGCCATCAATTGAGCACTCTGCAACAGCACATTCAAAATGTTCAATTTTTGTTAACAAATTCAGATTTTTTCTTACTCTACTGGTCACACCATTATGAATATATATTGCCGATCCACCATGTCGTCCTTTTTCTCTACAAGCACTTGATATCAAAATGTAGTTACCAATGCGTTTAATGAGTTTCTCTGTTGACTTCCAATGTTCTGTTGAACATACTATCCTACACTCTAAATTTTCCATGAGAAAATGCTGTAATGTATCAACGCAATTCCCCATCGACTGCAAATTTTGATGAATGACACTGAAATTATTTCCTCTCGTTAAAGTTTGTTGCATAAAATTTCTATTTTTTTTTTCTAATGAAATATTTTTCTTAACTGACTTTTTGTATTATTTATAAAAAATCACTTGTTTGTTTTTGTGATAAGCATGGATACTAAATCTTTTAATACCTACGTTTTCAGGCCAAAATTGTGGATTATATACCTCATCTTTTTTCCCAAATGGTACTTTTACTAAAAAACTCTTTGAATCGCCTATCTTTGTTTTAAAAGCTAACTCCTTAACATCTATATTTTCATTTTCATTTTTATGTAGTTTGTTATCTGTTCCTCTGTTACATGCGACAGAACCCGATTTATGAAAAACCAAACCTTTTTATCCTTGCCTGCAAAACCGTTCTCCTTCTGGGTCTTCGTTATTTTATTTGTTCCCAGCCGCATGTAGTGAGGTTTTTTGGTTTTCATCTTTTTTTGTGTCATTTGTAAGATATATTAACTCATTCATCTTTGCCTTTTGCATATTTTCCAGGGGATGCGTTACTTGCAATTCGTGTTTATTTTCATTGGAGACTCGTTCCCTAGCAGCCATTGCATTTTTGTTTATGTTTACATTTCGGGTATTCCTACTATTTTTTTGAAATTCATTCTTGTCCTCGATTACCATCTGGCGATAAGATTTTACACTGGTTTCAGCTGTTGAGTCCATGTTGCCGTCATTTTTCGAATTTCTGCTTATTGAAGAGAACTGTATAGCGCTTTCTCTTCAAGATATTTAATTTTTTCTCTAAGTAAAATTGCATTTTCTTCTAGTATTTTGTTTTTGCTTTGTACTTCTTGCACTAATACTCTTAGCAACACAATTTCCGAACTAATTTTTTTCGAGGTTAGAATTTCACTTTCCTCAGGTTCATGTGCACATATCGCACTTTTGAACTTGCTGATTGCTTCATACATGCTGGATGAAAAGCATTCATACATTTCTTTCATTTGATCACATTTTTCACAATTTTATTGCAATGCTCACAAATAAAATCTACTTTTTGTTGTATAGTACTTTCAAGCATACTATCACTTGCCATGTTGCCATATATATATATATATATATATATATATATATATATATATATATATATATATATATATATATATAAGGAAATGAAATTTTTTTGTGCTTATGGCACTGAATGAAATATTTCAAGAAAATGAACACTAGAACATTCATTTTTTAATTTGTCCCTTGAAGCTCTACTATAACATTCTCTTGATCAATTTTTCAAATGAATGTTCTAGTGTGCATTTTCTTATATAACTATATATATATATCTATAAGATTGTTCGAAGGGATTTAAATAAACGATTGATTTATGCTAGAAAGAAAATAGATTTTATTTACAAAATCAACAATATTTACAATTACTAAACTTACCTAGAAAGAAAAATCAATTTAAAGTCCTTATTCCCGTAACAATCTTAATGATAATAAATTTTGAATATTTCAATGTGAATATATTCGTGAATTGAATTGACGGTATGAAAGAACGTTTTCAGGTTGTCTGTCCCTGAGATGAAATAAATTGCAACTAAACTCTGACTTGATTTTACTTTTAAGAGACACACTATGGACCATGTCTTCATACCTAGAGTTGTTTTTCAAGCATCTGTTTTTACCCTCTTTCTGAGAAGGCAAAACCCCTCCGGTAATTCCCATGACTTGGCCACTTAAAATGATAAGATAGGCCTCTTATCATTTTACATATATGTATATATATATATATATATATATATATATATATATATATATATATATATATATATATATATATATATATATATATATATATATATATATATATATATATATATATATATATATATATATATATATATATATATATATATATATATATATATATATATATATATACACATATATATATATATACACATCCCATCAACATTACGAAGACATTTGCGTTTTACCATCATCATGAAGACCATGGAATTACGACGACCATATACGGTCGTCGTAATTACATGCACTCTAAAACAATTGCAAATGTTATGAAATGTCGTCTAAAGTTGAAAACTCAATTTTTGTTGTGGTCGTCATATTGTTGATCTGATATATTTTTCGTATATTTTTAGTTCACAGTAAATACGTGGCTGACCGGGTGGCGTTTTGAGAAGCCGTATAGTTTGCTGTATAGTTCCTTTCAGTTCACCGACTTTATGACGACCGTTTTATTCGATATTAGATGCGGCATTTGGCAACATGTTAAATTCCAGGAAGATGTGAACTGTATCGGCTGGATGTTTTATTAGCATCTAACTTCAACAGTATCTGTTCGTTGCGTGAAACAAAGAGGCAGTAATTCATCATTTTTTCAAATTCATTATTTTGGATCTCTTGGTCTCACAAATATAATTATTGAAGTTTTCTTTATATTCGAATTTATCGAATATATTTTTAGTGATGTTTTATGAGTTTGATGTTTCATTTTGATTCATCTCGGTCTCAGGAGACAAAATAGTCTATTTTGGCTCCTTTTGATCTCAGGAATACACACATTCATTCTATTTATTCTCTGTAAAAATATATTTATTACTTAGCATTTCATATATTTTTAGTGATTTCTTAATAAAGCTTGTTCTATTATTTAGGTTCTCTCAAATAATAAATACATTCTTCAATTAATTTTTTATATTTATACGGATTATGCACAAATCGAGATACTTTTTTTGATAATGTTGTTTCCTTCTGAAAATTTCGTTACATTTTTACGATTTCACCCATAAAATAGATAAGCGAAAAAGTTCTCACAAATACAATCAGCTACACGTTTTCTTCAGGAATTATTGCTTATCCAGATATAAGTTTTCATGCAGCATATACTTATCGTGAATGCCATTTCTCATGATGAACTTTTTATTGATGAATTTCGAAGTGAGTACCTACTGGTAGACTTGAGGTAGCAAAATTGTCCTTATTATAGCATATTATGAATAATTGCAGACAATTGTTTTTTCCTTGATGGGTTGCGTACTTACATCTTTTCAACAATACGCGCTCTCAGAATTACCCTAAACATTTTACACAAATATTTTTTCTGTTTCTGAGATTGATTCATCTTTCATGGTATCGAAATTTGATTGTGAATATCGCCGAAAAGTTCATTAGTATAAGGGAAATTAAGACGAAATTTATAACCCAAATCAAATCATAATTGTGGAAAATAATTTCTTTATGGTTTTTCGGCAGGTACTCCGAAACAAGTGAGTTGTTTCCGAGACCTATGAATAAAAATGTTGCATAGGATACAAACAGAAATGTTTCGGTGGTACAAATTCATATCACTATAATTATGAAATAATATAATCTAATATTAGGGACAAATTGTTCCAACAAATTGAAAAACATTATTTTTCGGGTTAATTATTTCTGCTGATTTTCATAATAAAAAACCTCTTTGAAATGAGAATGAGGATGATATATAAAATTGCCCCAATTAAGTCTTAATAAATTTGAGCACTGAAGGTACTCGAGTTTCATTGGAACATTAACCAAAACTGTAACGAATTTTTTTAATCACTAAAATTTATTTCCACCATTCTGGTTGGCGTTTTTTTTTGTCAGAGTCGATGAAACTTTCACTATTTTTTCAGAAATCAATTTTATTCAAACCATTATCGGTAGAATTCTCAATAGAATTTCGATGGAAAATTTCTTTTTCTAATTTTCACAGAAGATATCAAACACATTGGTCACTACCTATCAATAAATTATCGACTCTGCTACTTCAGGTTCATCTTCATTATAAAAAGTTTTAGCCAAAACCAGACGTATGCCGAGTTGTATGCAACATGATTTGTATGCCCAAGATAATGGGTTCAATTCCCGGAGAAGTCCTTGAAAATATGGCGCGATATTTCTCGTAAGGCAAACCACCAAAAACGTTCCTTCCAATAAATATCCTCGAAAGTTAAAAGAACTTCCAAGTGACTATGCCACAATCATTTGAAAGAGTGATGTAAATATTCCGCAAAATTAATGTGATAAAGGAATATAAACTAGAATTCTAAACGAGCAAAAGAAGCTGACGGAAATCTTCAGAAGGTGGTTGCTTATGGACAAGAAAAGCAATAATAAGAGTATCAGCAAGATAAGTAAAATCAGACAACTTTTTTACTAAGAACACAAAATCGATGTCACGATTCTCTCGGAAACAAATGAAGATGACGAAAAACTACAAACTAAGAAACTACACATTCTACATAACGAAAAGTACTGAAGGAAGAAAAAGACAAATCGTGATCGAAGTTCAGAGTAGAACAGAACTGAAAATGCTGAAATAACAACAGAAACTCAATACGAAATATAAGGAATTGAAAAAAACAGATTTGTTAAATTGCTTTTATTCACATGTATATACGTATAATAAAAACGAAACAATTTTGGGAAATTTTTACGAAGAAAGGTCCTCAAGAAAGCAGCAGGGCAAGTTGCTGGAAGAACTCGGACTGAAATTGCAGAACAACAATTTACATTACGATGAATCAAGCAAAAATTATAGAAAATAACGATAAAGCCTCCGCAGCACAAACTCAAGACTCACCGATATATTGGATATAGCCCTGCTGAAGAATATGAAGAGATATTACGAAATATAACCAACATAAGATGAAAAACCTGACCAAACTGAAGTGTCAAAAGAAATAAGCAATGAACGTGCTGAAAATAATTAATGAATGCACTGCATTAAAACGCAGTAATTGTCAGGATTTGCAGGGAATTAATTGAAACACCGGAAACGCCAATACGAAATAGGTTGTCAGAAGCAATTCTATACTGAAAAACAGTATAGAATGGCCGAAGAAAACTCAAAAAATCAACTCCACAGCAGAAAAAACTCAGAATTAGATAATACTGAGTGATGTACTAGAAGGAATACAAGAAAACAAGGTATCCTGAAGACAAGAGGAAACCAAATAATGAAAGACGTGAAGGAAGGGACACCAAAATAAAAAGAAAGGAAGTACTTATGTACAACGGATAAATAGTCTTTGCTAGAGGAGATGGACAAGGCACTTGTAGGAAGATCGAAGGATAGGAATGTGCCACTAATAAGATACTATAAGGCACTTACTATGTCTTTTTCGCCAGAAAGAAACAAAAATGCAGATATGTAAGAAGAAAAATTCAAATCCAAAATTAGAAATGCAAAATTCGAATTCAATACAACTAGTCTCCGAAAATTACGAGAATGGTTTCATTCGATTCGTATTGTTAAGAAAGTTTAAGGAAAGGTCCGAAAATGCGCTGAAAAAAATTACGAAAGTTATAAACAATAAAGTGAGAAAAAACGTAGGGGTTAAATTTTTTTCAAAATTGCAAAAAAGTTTCAAAAAGATGAAGACATTTCCTAAAAAAAAGCTGCAAATCCCGAAACTGTAGCTCTAATATTTATAATTTTTACAGAGCCACGAAAATAAAGCCAAAAGCGGAAACTCTGGTTCCGCGCACGTTGCGTCACTCTGACACAACAACGAATAAAATTATTTAAATATATCAAATAATAATATTAAGGAAAAATAAAATTCATGGAGATTTTTTTTTCATGGAGTATTTTTTCGGAGCTGACAGTTAATATTAGAGCCCAGATATTTATTAAACTAATACCCTAGAATTATTTTTACTTAGTAAAGTCATTCTTAATAGTATAAAAAAGAGATGACAATAATGAAAAATTTCTATTTTCCACTTTTTTATTAATAATTGAAAGTTACAAAATAAAAAATAGTGGATAAGAAATTTTTTTTAAATCTTCATCATTTTGAAGCCTCATCGTTAAAAGCTACTTAAAAAATATTTTGTTTTACTGTTATTGTTTAAATAATTGTTATTAACAAATGAAAAAAATTTCTTATTCACTATTTTTTATTTTATAACTTTTATTTGTTAATAAAAAAGTGGAAAATCAAAATTGTTTCATTATTGTAAAAACGGTAATCTATTTTTTATACTATCTAACGATGACTTAGTAAAGTCATCATAAAGTGAAAAACATTCTAGTGTATTAGTTTAATATTGTTGTTATATAATGTTGTTATAATGGGTTATGTTAAAATTGAGATAAATTTTTTTTGACGCTGATTATTGTTTATTTATGTATCCCAACACTCCATGAATTTTATTCTTCCTTAATATCGATATTCAATATATTTAAATAATTTTTTTCGTCGTGTCAGAGTAACGCAATGTGCGCGGAAGCCAGAGTTCCCGCATTCGACCCTATTTTCGAAGCTCATAAATATAAGAGCTGCAGTTTTGGGATTCTGAACTTTTTTTTTAGCAAATTTCTTCAACTTTTTGAAACGTTTTTGCAAATTTGAATATTTCCTGAGATATTGAAAAAAACCCGATCCCCTCCTTTTTTTACTTTATTGTTTATAACTTTCGTAATTTTTTTCAGCGCATTTTTGGACCTTGCCTCAAACTTTTTAGGTAACAATACGAATCGAATGACACCATACTCGTTATATTCGGACTCTATTGAAAAATTTCACAAAAAAGGCTAAATGTGAACCAGACTAAACCATGGTCCGGATAGGAAAAAGAAAAAAACAGTCGCAGTTCGAAGATGAAATAGAGCTAAAACTTCCAGGAAGATAGAATAGAATAGAATTTATTACATCAATTTAGACAATTATATAATTGTGTTGGACAAGTCAGACATAAGTAATATTATTGTCGGTCAGGTACTCCCTTACACTATAGTAACAATTTTTCAGGAGCACCGACTTTACAATTTTCCTAAACCTAGCAGGACCAAGGCATTTGAATGCATAAGGTAGATGATTATATAATTTGATGCATTGATACGCTGGTGAATTTTCATACTTGGCCGAGCTATGTTCAGGAATAAACAAAGTTTTTACATTTCTTGTGTTATGACAATGAAAACTACTCAATTTTACAAACTTGCCTTCATTTTCCTTAACATAGATTAAACACCTATAAATGAATATACAAGGTGTAGTCAATATTTTATTCCCAATAAATGCACCCTTACAAGATTCTCGAGGACCTAGTCTGAAAATAGTTCTGATTAAACGTTTTTGAGATATGAAAACTCTTTGACTATCAACAGAGCTACCCCATAACATATAATTGATGTGACTATATGCAAGCGCGTAGTAAACTTCCATAACGGATATGGTAGATAAAAAATTCTTTATTTTATTGATTGCATAAAAAGCTGAGCTAAGTTTTTTAGTCACAAAGTCAACATGTAAGGACCATCTGAGGTCTCGATCTAATAAAATTCCCAGAAATTTAACATGATCGCATAAAAACAATTTTTCGCTTTCAAACTGAATAAACATTCCATTATCTACAATATATGATGGATTAAAAATTAAACATTTAGTTTTACTGGTATTTAATATTAATGCATTATACTGACACCATTTTTTGAACTCTCCCAATATCATTGAACATTTGTCCAGGAGTTTTGAAAAACTCCGCGCTGTAATGGCTACCGAGGTATCATCGGCAAAAATAGTCATTTTATCTGCTTCTACATAGTCGGGCAAATCATTAATAAATAAAATAAACAAGAGTGGACCGAGCACGGAGCCCTGTGGGACTCCCAAATTTGTACTTTTTTCGTGAGACCAATGAGCTTGAATCCTGACATTCATGCGCCTCTCAGAAATATAGCTCTCAATCCAATCGAGAAAAACACCCCTGAACCCAAGATTATACAACTTACTAAGAACAAAGTTTAAAATCAGACAATCAAATGCACGCGAGAGATCAAAAAATAACCCCGCAACATGTAGGCCACAATCCAATGATCCATATATAAATTCAACATAGGAAATCACTGCAGACGGGGTAGATCTGCCAGATCTAAAACCATGTTGACAATTTTTTATTATATTAAATCTACTAAGATATTGCATCATCTGATCAAGAACAATTTTTTCAAAAATTTTGGAAAAAACACTCAAAATAGAAATAGGTCGATAGTTTGTAATATCCAAAGGATCATCCCTCTTTAAAACTGGAACAACAGTTGCAAGTTTCAAAGAAGTAGGAAATTTACCCGAGGAAACAGATAAATTTATTAAGTGACACAGTGGTTTAGCAATGAATTCAGATGTGTATTTAACTATTTTGGTGGATATGAAATCTGATCCTGTACTCTTTTTATCTTTAAGAAATGCAATGACTTTGAGTACATCAATCTCAGTAACAGGATTGAAGAAGAACGTTTTTTCCTTCATACGATAAGCTGTGCAAGACACTGACAGTGCATTGCCATAATGTTTTTTCAAAGTTAATTCATTTATTTCAGAAAAATGCTCACTAAACGCCACAGCTATCTCGGCAGGTTCACACAACAGAGAGTCATTAATCCGAAGCTTGATAGGTTGTGCTCTAGTCAATGATCGTCCAGTCTCACGGTTGACAATATTCCACACCATTTTGCTTCTATTACTGGTCATGCAAATCAGATTATCATAAAAATTCATTTTGTTTTCCTCAGCATATGTCTATAACGTGACTTTGCAAGATTATAAACAGCCAGCGATCCCTCTGTATTAACATTTCTATGAATCCAATGAAGATCCCGTAGGTTGCGACCAGCTTGCTTTACTTCGGGGGTAATCCATTCCACATTATTACCATTTCGTGCTTTAGTGATATATGAGGGGCAGCATTTTTCAATGATATCGTTGATTACATTCACAAAATGTTGAAAACAGTTATTTATATCGTCATATTTAAACAGATCACAGAATTCAACCCTTGAAATAGTTTCACGCAATTTTTCTAAATTTTCTAGTGAACAACTTCGATACCTGAACCCCCCCACCGTTTTAAGCTCGATCGTTTCAGAATTGCCAATGAAACATTTCAACCAGACTAGTCTATGGTCACTAAAATGAGTTTCCACTACATTCTCTGAATGAATTTGAGTGTTAGTACTTGTTATGATATAATCAATTTGTGAGATTGACGTTTTACCCCTTATATTCGTAAACACCCTAGTTGGATTGCTGGTAGCAACCCTGAGATCAAAACAATCCAACAAATCAAGAAAATGCTGTTTATGGGAGCTCTCACTCAGATAATCAATGTTTAGATCACCACAAACGAAAACATGATCCGCATCATCACAACAACGTTGAAAAACATACGATAAATTCTCTAAAAATAATTTATATTCACCTGTTGGAGACCTATACACACATACTACAGCCACCTTTTTATTATTAAAGGCAAATTTAATGGCACAACATTCACAGTGCATTTCGACAGAAAAGTCAGCAACACTTATTTTCTTGAAATCACAACCGGATTTAACATAGATACAAGTACCTCCATGCCTTTTTACTGTTCTGCAAAAATAAGCTGCCAATGTGTAACCAGGAATCGACGCCAGAACAACATTTTCCAGATTGCACCAGTGCTCTGCAACACAGAGTATATCGGGAGAGTTCATAGTTAGGAAGATCTCAAGTAGATCAAATTTATTATTTATACCCTGTGCATTCAGCTGCATTATTTTGAATGGAAGGTTCAAAGTATCCTCTGGCAAATTTTGAGGTCCTGAAAGGGCTACGGATTCGCCAAGTTGTTTTTCTTGTTGAAGAAAAAATGATTAACAGTAGCATGAATAGGCCAGTTTTCAGCTTTTAAGGCCTTGTCATATTCAGATATAGGTATAATAACTTTAAAAGAAGCATAGCTTTCTGGATAGCGGGAGATTATTGGCTCACATTTTACCTTGTGAAAGTTTCTCTGTAGAAAACTCGTTAGTTCATACATAGTAATAGTGGGACTATGATTAGAAACATGCAAAACTTTAGATTTTTCAACTCCTTGGATTGACGAATCACCATTAAATTTACCCACAACTAAGGCAGGTCTTAATCTTTTTCGATTCCCTTTCCTATTGGATACTTGTTTCCATTCATTTTCAACTTTTTTCACTATATTAGAGACTGACACCTCTTTGTCTTGTGACTCCGTTAGGTTGCAATCCCGTCTAGCCGAGACAATCGCCTTATTAACATCATGAGCCGTAATTTTATTCTCTTTAGATTGATAACCAGTTGCAGTAGTCTGAGCATATGACGCATTTGCTACCGCTTTAGACGTTACTGTGGGATCATCTGAAACAGTACTCGCAATTATCTTAGAAGATTCCCTTTTTTTTGGAGACTGCACATGAAATTTATTCAACATACTAATACCCGGAATGTTATCGTCTTTATCAGCACGTGTATCTCCTGATTCAGATTGTTTACCAGCTTCATCTTCAAATAAACTAGACTGCAATCTACCTTCGTATGAAGTAATTAGTTTTTTTTGAACACTTATTGTATATTCCATTTCTGACAGTAACTTCTCCAGCAGTATTTTTTCTTTCGAAATATATTGGATTTCCATTTTTATAATTTCCATATTATTAAATTCCGAAGAATTCACATAGTCGATGGCAACTTTCATTTTACCAACGCAATTATCACAAACCCACGTAAGATTGATGTTATCTGATAAGACCCTATGCCACAAGTCTTTCAGAGACACACAATTGAGATGAAATTTGTTTTCGCACAATTTACATGTCGAGAACTTATTATTAATAATAAAGTTATCGGAACACCTGGACCATACGTCTATATTACTCGCCATTATTCACTCGAATATAAGATAGAAAAACATAGTAATACGCTGAAAATACGAAAAGCCTCAAGAAGATACGGAATAACCAATCGAGTACTAAAGAACCTACCAGAGGACGTAATGAAGGCGATAGCAAATCTGGACTATTGAATGATTGAATTTGAAGCATTGCCCGAGAGTATGGAATAAATCAGAAACAATTAAGATGAAACAAGGCTGAAATATCCAGATATGAATAAAGCAGTTATAGATCAAACAATATACAAACGGAAAAAAAAGATAATAAAAAGCATGCAGAAGAGTGAAGCTTCATTTCACGACACCAATTTTGATTCAGAAATCAACACGCTACACAAAATAACAAGGAGAAAATTTTACTGAAGAAAAAAACATAGAAGACATAAAAACATAGAGAAAGAATTCGATAGAGTAAGGCACCAAGGATTAATATACACAAAAGAGCAGAATTCCAGAAAAAAATAGTGAAGTTAATAGTATCTTACTTGAACGAGAGGATAAAGAGAGTTAGAGCCTGACTGTTGCCTGCAGAGCAGGAAAGAGAAGAGGAGCAACAGGGATCTTTCAAGAATCAGGTCTTGGCTACTGCTGTTAAATATCTCAACGGCGGACAAATCAAAGAGGAAAGATTTCAAAATATCTCAGTTTGTGAAGACACAGCGATCTAAAAGCCGGATTCGGCGAGAGATGCAAAAGTCACTACAGAATGATTGAATAAATATAAAAGAATATTACAGGAGACTAAGATCAAAAATGGACCTTGAGAAAACAGTGACAGTTCTATTCGACGAAAAAGAAGAAGAATCGAGAAGGGCCTAGAAAGTATAAAAATAGCAGTACGAGTCATATCAGGAAAACCTAAATTACAATAGGCAAATTGAAGAAAACTCAAATATAACGAAACAACTAAATGCTGTTTCATATCCAATAGAGATCAGAGAAAACTAGATGTTGAGGCAAAATACTGAAATCGTGAAGGTCGAAGGAGAAATATGGCACACGGCAGATAACCCGAAGGAGCACGGACTACGAGGAACGATCAACCGGATAACCAGCAATTCGAATCCCCCAAATGTGAAAATGCTGAACGAGTTGCAAATTGCGAGAATTAAAGACAAAATAAACAGACAAACCAAGAAGTTTATAGAAGAAATGGAACAGCACGGAAATGAAGAAGTGAGACGAAGCATAGCAATTGAGTATGAAAGGATCAACAAAAGACGAAGATTGAAACAATGGAACAGAAAAGGTGAAGGGAGTATTGAAACGAAACATAAGAGGAAACATAATCCCAATATTCGTCACTAGAACCGAATCCTCAGAGAAGATTAAAAGGATTGTCAATAGATTAAAAAAATTGTCAAGCAGTTAAGTTATGTAATTCTGTGAAAGTAGAGAAGTATTTTCACAGAATATAATTCTGTGAAACCTATAATTCAAATCAAAAATATTTTTCAACGTAATATCAATCAATTTTAATGAACGAAATTGTTAATTTTCTCATTACCTCCAATTTCATACGCTATGTCCTCAAAAAAATATTTTCTTTTTTGCCGCAAATTGTGAAACTGATCACAGGATTTTTATTTAACTGAGCAATTTCTGGGTGTTGGAGTACTTATATAATTTCGAACAGCTTTTTAGTATTTCAACCAGAAGTTTATGCGGTAAAGAATTTGTAATTGATTTCATTTATAGAGAATTTTAATATTCATGTACTAGCAATGTACAGATCTCCAACGGGACATCTTGACACATTTCTGTCAAGTCTGAACTCTTTGTTTGGTGTCATTGGGGCCAATAGAAGAATTATTTTGGCAGGTGATTTCAATGTGCATTTTGGCACGGATGAGACAGCATCACTACAGTTATGCGATATGATGGCTGGATTTGGCATGCAACAAACAATAAAAGAGGCAACCAGACATAATTCGTGCTTGGATAATGTTTTCGTGAGTGCAAATATGAATGTTGACTACACTGAGGTGACGGATCTTAATATTTCTGACCATCTGGGTCAAATAGTTGGTGTTTCCGTGCCTTCAGAGGGCAAAGGATTTTATCAAATAAAAAAAAATTCCGACCAATTACTCAAAGGGGATTATTCATGTTTTATGAAAGTGTTTCTAAGAAAACATGGGATTTTATTGAGTGTATGGATATGGATGCTAATGAGAAGTGTAAGAAATTTTTGGATTTTCTGGGTGAGGAATATGCTGAATGTTTTCCGGAAAAACAATATACTATGCGGTCAGATAGCGATGTTGAATGGTTCAGTCAAGAACTGCGAGCTATGAGGGAGCATCTGAGGTTGTTGGGAAATATAAGCAGGCAATACAATACTCATGCAAATAGGCAATCTTCTTCTTCTTCTTTCATGTGCCTTGTCCGGTCTCCCTGACGTTGGCGATCACCATGGCAAAAGCTGTACGGTCCTCCGCCAAGCGGAAAAGTTCACCAGCCCTTCTAATAGGCAATACTATATGCAATATAAAAGGGAATATATAAAAGAGATTCGTAAAGCCAAAATTGCTGCAAACGATGATTATATCAATTCTGCTAGTAACCCTACAAAAAGTATGTGGCAAATCATTAATAAAAATATTGGAAACATTAAAAGAAACATTGAGTCGAGCGGCCTTACTTCCGAGGATTTTAATAACTACTTTTTAGGTATTGCCAATAGGCTTGTAAAGGACATGGAAAAAGGAGATATAGATCCTTTAGACAATCTTAGAAATATGGATATTCCGAATCATTTCACTTTCTCCAAAGTTACCTTCAATGAAGTACGTGATGTAATAAATAAACTTAAAAACAAAAACAGTCGCGATATATATGGTTTTAATGTCAAAATTATAAAAACAGTAAAAGATCTAATTATTGGGCCACTCACGAAGATAATAAATTTATGCTTTGAGGAGGGAACTTTCCCGGAATGCCTGAAAAAAGCGCTTGTGGTTCCTCTCTTTAAGAAAGGTGATCCGAATGAGACAGAAAACTACCGTCCAATATCTTTGCTTCCTATCGTGTCAAAAATCTTTGAGAAGTGCATGTCAATACAGATGATAAATTTCTTTGAAAACAATAACCTTTTCAGTGAGAGACAGTTTGGTTTTAGAAGAAATAAAAACACGGTTCTGGGAATCATGAATCTCGTGTCTGATATTATGGATGCTTTTGATGGACGTTGCTATAGCACAGTTCTGTTTTGTGATTTGAGCAAAGCTTTCGACTGTGTGGATCACGGCATTCTGCTGCGCAAACTGGAAACATATAGGTTCACCGTTGGTGGCCTCTGTCTTTTGAGATCATATCTGGCGGATCGATGTCAGGTGGTGCGGTATGGTGGTGTGATGTCGTCGAGTCGGAAAATACGAGCTGGAGTGCCTCAGGGATCGACTTTGGGGCCCATACTGTTTCTCATTTATGTAAATGATTTGCCTTTAGTGGGCCAAGTGAGTAAATACACTCTTTTTGCCGATGATACGACCATCTCTGTCACGGCAGGAACTCTTGAAGCTTCTATATTGGGTTCTTTAACAGCCCAAGAGATGACCGACAGGTGGTTCAATTCCAATAGACTGTTTTCAATAAAACTAAGACAGAAAAAATAATATTTTCAATGAGAGAGATTGGGTCTGTGAACAGTAAGGTAAGTGGAATTAAATTCCATGGAGTGATTATTGATCCGAAGTTACGATGGGACATCCACACTCAGACTGTTTCCACAAAATTGGGAAAAAATATATATCTGCTACGTCGACTCGCTGATAATGTATCCCGCACGATACTACGCACAGCTTATTTTACAACTTTCCATGCACAGCTCTCATACGCTGTACTCGTGTGGGGGCATGCCTCGGGTGCTCGTCGTCTGTTTGGGCTTCAACGTAAGGCAGTTAGGCTGATAAGTTGTTTAGGTTATGGAGAGGATTGTAGACCGAAGTTTAAACAGTTGGCAATAATCACCCTGCCTTCCTTATATATTTTGGAAAATCTAGTTTACATTAAAAATAATGAGCTTCTCTTTCCTACCCATGAAGACATTCATGCTTATCCAACCCGAAATAGAAACAACCTTATACCGGGGTACCGACGACTGAGAAGGTGTCAGGATGGTCCAACTTACTTGGCAATGAAATACTTTAATGCGTTGCCAAGGGAAATTAGAAAACTTCCACCTAATTTATTCAAGAAGAAGATGAAGCAAATTTTTATTTCCAATGCGTTTTACTTCAGTGAAGAATACCTCGAATATTTTTCTCAGACCATGTAGTATTTGTTCTAATTTTACGTGTGTAACTGAATTGTAATTTTGTATTTGTTCTTTGACGTATGTACATTGCCATTTTATATAGTTTTATGCAATCTTAACATGAATAAATGGAATGAAATGAAATGAAAAATGAAATGAAATTTATATTTGAGCATGAATATATATATATAATTATATATATATATATATATATATATATATATATATATATATATATATTTACTTCGTATCTTTACTACCACTCTTATTATACATTTGGATATTTTTTTTCCTAGGTTAGGGTCAATTTATAACAATTATTACATTAATATTTAACTTTATTTACGCGTTTCGACTACTGTCATTTTCAAAATAATACATATCAACATTACATTCACAATTAATCTCAGTATATCGTCTCACTCCCTCTTAAGTCACGTGGTCTCTGTCATTTCGATGAATGATGTTGTGGTAAATTCGTCCGAAGTTTTCTATGTCTGCTCTTGAATTAACTGTTCTTTTTTCTTCTTTTTGGATAGCTATCATTTCAAATACATTTCTTTTAAGTTGGTTTCTCTCTTTTTTTATAATTTCTGTGTTTTCAAAATCAATTGAGTGTAGTTGTTCGATTGCATGCTTTGCAAGTGCTGTGGATTTTTTATTTGTTTGTATTGAATATTTATGTTCATATATTCTTTTATGTAAATATTGTTTAGTGTTACCAATGTAACAGGCATCACACTCACTACAATTCATTTTGTATACCGTATGTGTTTCATTTCGTTGTTCAATTCTTGGTTTGACTTGAGTGAATATTGATGCCGTTACATTATTTGGCTTGTGACTTATTTTTATATCATATTTTTTCATGACGTTACTTATTTTGTAAGAAAGTTCAGGTATAAATTCCAATCCCAAATATTTTATTTCATGTTTATTGTTTTGTGTTTCATGCGAGCCTCGATTATATATTTGGTGAATTCTTTTCTTGATTAATGGTTCGTAAAATTTTTTGGATATGCATTTTTTTCAAGCGTTTCTTTGATTTTTTTAATATTTTTTGGTCTAATTTCGGGATCTGAAAATATAACTGCCCTATCTGTGAGTGAATTCACCACACTTTTTTTATATTTTGTTGGAACAAGAGATTCATAATTTAGGTATCTTTCAGACCATGTTCCTTTATTATACCAATCTGTAATAAGTGATCCGTCATTTTTTCTAATTATTGTCATATCTAAAAAATTTATTTTGCCATCTTCTTCTTCTTCTTTTGTAAATTGTAATCTTTCATGATATGCATTGAAAGCGTTTAATAATTCATTAATATGTTCTGGGTTTATTGCCGTTATGCAATCATCTACAAACCTTTTGAAAAAATGTGGTTTGTTTTTTATATTTTTTATTACTGTGGTTTCTAATTCTTCCAACACTAAATTAGCTATTGTAGAAGAAATCGGTGAACCCATTGCTGTTCCATAGATTTGTGTATAAAATGAATCTTCGAATCTGAAATAAGTCGATCTCAAACAAAATTCAACTCCTTGTTTGAATTCTTGTTTTGGTAATTCAGTGTGTATTTTTATATCTTCCCATTTTTTATCTAATATGTTCAATGCTAATTCTACTGGTACGTTCGTAAATAAGGAGACTACATCTAATGAAATCAAAATAGATGATTCAGGTATTTTCATGTTTTTTATGAAATTGTGGAACTGCCATGAATCCTTGATATAATGTTCCGAATTACCAATAACTTTTGAGATCGTTCCAGATAGAAACTTAGATAGGTTGTAAGTTGGTGAGTTTTTTGTGCTCACAATTGGTCGACATGGTATATTTTCCTTATGCAGTTTTGGTAGTCCATACATATATGGTGCATGACCATTATGACATATTAATTTATCTTTGGTTTCTTTGCTAATTATATTATTTTTATACCAATTATTAATCATTTTATTGAGATTTAACTGTATTTTAAGTGTAGGATCTGTATTCTCTTCTTTATATGTTGAATTGTCGTTTAATAGTTCATTCATTTTATCATTGTATTGGTTTTTGGTCATAACTACGGTTTTTCGACATTTGTCTGCATTCAAAATATATATCTCTGTGTTTTGTTTCAAAAATTCTCTAGTCTTTTTCAATAAGTAACTGAATCTATTTTTCACTTTATTTTGTTTATTATTGTTCATATAGTTAGTCAAAATATTGGAAACTTTATTACGAATTTCGGTTTTTATTTCTTGACTTTTATTAGTAATTGCAACTTCAATATTTGTTATTATTTTTTGGTAGTCTACTTTAAATGTTGGTATTGAGAATTTATTTCCTAAAGCAAGTATATGCTTTACTGTTTCTGGAATATCGGTATTAGTAAGATTGACTATCCAATTGGGATTCGGTTGGTTGTTTCTTTCATTTTTATTTTGGTTTTGAATATCTTGATTTAATAAATTTCCAATTTTATTTTTGTGTTTCTTTTTGATCTCATTGAATAAACTGTCATATTTTATTTGTTCTTCGGTTCTGTATTTTCTTATGAAATCATAGTTAAAGTAATTGTCCATTTTCTGTTGTATATTTTTCAGCTTGTTTTCTAATCGATAAATTTCTGAGTAAGTATTTCCCAAACATATATTTAAACAATTAAGGTAGAAAATTGTCAAAATTCGTTCGTACTTCGGTTTAAATTTATCATCGAATATACTGACCTTTGATTTAATCTTGAGGAATTTAGGAGTTAATTTCAATGCTTTACATCTCATCAGAAAGATTCTCTTGTTGCGTTCTTTAGCTAATTTATTCATTGTATTAGAGTATTCTCTGAGTAAATTATCGGTGTTATCAATTCCATTTGCATGATTTCGATTGTTGACATCCATATTTGTCACCTGTGTTGTGTCGATTATCTGGTTCTTTCAAGATATCTATCCTAATCTTCTAATAATATTTACTTCGTATCTTTACTGACCACTCTTATTATACATTTGGATATTTTTTTTCCTAGGTTAGGGTCAATTTATAACAATTATTACATTAATATTTAACTTTATTTACGCGTTTCGACTACTGTCATTTTCAAAATAATACATATCAACATTACATTCACAATTAATCTCAGTATATCGTCTCACTCCCTCTTAAGTCACGTGGTCTCTGTCATTTCGATGAATGATGTTGTGGTAAATTCGTCCGAAGTTTTCTATGTCTGCTCTTGAATTAACTGTTCTTTTTTCTTCTTTTTGGATAGCTATCATTTCAAATACATTTTTTTTAAGTTGGTTTCTCTCTTTTTTTATAATTTCTGTGTTTTCAAAATCAATTGAGTGTAGTTGTTCGATTGCATGCTTTGCAAGTGCTGTGGATTTTTTATTTGTTTGTATTGAATATTTATGTTCATATATTCTTTTATGTAAATATTGTTTAGTGTTACCAATGTAACAGGCATCACACTCACTACAATTCATTTTGTATACCGTATGTGTTTCATTTCGTTGTTCAATTCTTGGTTTGACTTGAGTGAATATTGATGCCGTTACATTATTTGGCTTGTGACTTATTTTTATATCATATTTTTTCATGACGTTACTTATTTTGTAAGAAAGTTCAGGTATAAATTCCAATCCCAAATATTTTATTTCATGTTTATTGTTTTGTGTTTCATGCGGCCTCGATTATATATTTGGTGAATTCTTTTCTTGATTAATGGTTCGTAAAATTTTTTTGGATATGCATTTTTTTCAAGCGTTTCTTTGATTTTTTTAATATTTTTTGGTCTAATTTTGGGATCTGAAAATATAACTGCCCTATCT
Organism: Henosepilachna vigintioctopunctata; assembly: GCA_030704895.1. Classification (NCBI taxonomy): domain Eukaryota; kingdom Metazoa; phylum Arthropoda; class Insecta; order Coleoptera; family Coccinellidae; genus Henosepilachna; species Henosepilachna vigintioctopunctata. The sequence continues at coordinate 1,874,745 of JARQZJ010000099.1, forward strand.
GTGAGTGAATTCACCACACTTTTTTTATATTTTGTTGGAACAAGAGATTCATAATTTAGGTATCTTTCAGACCATGTTCCTTTATTATACCAATCTGTAATAAGTGATCCGTCATTTTTTCTAATTATTGTCATATCTAAAAAATTTATTTTGCCATCTTCTTCTTCTTCTTTTGTAAATTGTAATCTTTCATGATATGCATTGAAAGCGTTTAATAATTCATTAATATGTTCTGGGTTTATTGCCGTTATGCAATCATCTACAAACCTTTTGAAAAAATGTGGTTTGTTTTTTATATTTTTTATTACTGTGGTTTCTAATTCTTCTAACACTAAATTAGCTATTGTGAAGAAAATCGGTGAACCCATTGCTGTTCCATAGATTTGTGTATAAAATGAATCTTCGAATCTGAAATAAGTCGATCTCAAACAAAATTCAACTCCTTGTTTGAATTCTTGTTTTGGTAATTCAGTGTGTATTTTTATATCTTCCCATTTTTTATCTAATATGTTCAATGCTAATTCTACTGGTACGTTCGTAAATAAGGAGACTACATCTAATGAAATCAAAATAGATGATTCAGGTATTTTCATGTTTTTTATGAAATTGTGGAACTGCCATGAATCCTTGATATAATGTTCCGAATTACCAATAACTTTTGAGATCGTTCCAGATAGAAACTTAGATAGGTTGTAAGTTGGTGATTTTTTTTGTGCTCACAATTGGTCGACATGGTATATTTTCCTTATGCAGTTTTGGTAGTCCATACATATATGGTGCATGACCATTATGACATATTAATTTATCTTTGGTTTCTTTATATCAAGGATTCATTGCAGTTCCACAATTTCATAAAAAACATGAAAATACCTGAATCATCTATTTTGATTTCATTAGATGTAGTCTCCTTATTTACGAACGTACCAGTAGAATTAGCATTGAACATATTAGATAAAAAATGGGAAGATATAAAAATACACACTGAATTACCAAAACAAGAATTCAAACAAGGAGTTGAATTTTGTTTGAGATCGACTTATTTCAGATTCGAAGATTCATTTTATACACAAATCTATGGAACAGCAATGGGTTCACCGATTTCTTCTACAATAGCTAATTTAGTGTTAGAAGAATTAGAAACCACAGTAATAAAAAATATAAAAAACAAACCACATTTTTTCAAAAGGTTTGTAGATGATTGCATAACGGCAATAAACCCAGAACATATTAATGAATTATTAAACGCTTTCAATGCATATCATGAAAGATTACAATTTACAAAAGAAAAAGAAGAAGATGGCAAAATAAATTTTTTAGATATGACAATAATTAGAAAAAATGACGGATCACTTATTACAGATTGGTATAATAAAGGAACATGGTCTGAAAGATACCTAAATTATGAATCTCTTGTTCCAACAAAATATAAAAAAAGTGTGGTGAATTCACTCACAGATAGGGCAGTTATATTTTCAGATCCCAAAATTAGACCAAAAAATATTAAAAAAATCAAAGAAACGCTTGAAAAAAATGCATATCCAAAAAAATTTTACGAACCATTAATCAAGAAAAGAATTCACCAAATATATAATCGAGGCTCGCATGAAACACAAAACAATAAACATGAAATAAAATATTTGGGATTGGAATTTATACCTGAACTTTCTTACAAAATAAGTAACGTCATGAAAAAATATGATATAAAAATAAGTCACAAGCCAAATAATGTAACGGCATCAATATTCACTCAAGTCAAACCAAGAATTGAACAACGAAATGAAACACATACGGTATACAAAATGAATTGTAGTGAGTGTGATGCCTGTTACATTGGTAACACTAAACAATATTTACATAAAAGAATATATGAACATAAATATTCAATACAAACAAATAAAAAAGCCACAGCACTTGCAAAGCATGCAATCGAACAACTACACTCAATTGATTTTGAAAACACAGAAATTATAAAAAAAGAGAGAAACCAACTTAAAAGAAATGTATTTGAAATGATAGCTATCCAAAAAGAAGAAAAAGAACAGTTAATTCAAGAGCAGACATAGAAAACTTCGGACGAATTTACCACAACATCATTCATCGAAATGACAGAGACCACGTGACTTAAGAGGGAGTGAGACGATATACTGAGATTAATTGTGAATGTAATGTTGATATGTATTATTTTGAAAATGACAGTAGTCGAAACGCGTAAATAAAGTTAAATATTAATGTAATAATTGTTATAAATTGACCCTAACCTAGGAAAAAAATATCCAAATGTATATATATATATATATATATATATATATATATATATATATATATATATATATATATATATATATATATATATATATATATATATATATTACTAGCTGACAGGGCGAACTTTGTACGCCTATTTATTTTTATACTACTTTTGCGCTATTTTATTCTAATATTTGTGTTACACTATCTTGTTTTTAATATTTATCCCGTACGGAGTCAGGGACTTACTCACTTACGAAGGGACTGCAATACTTCCTGTTATTTCAAATCAGTCGAATTATCAAAAAATTACTATATTAAGACGTTTGATGTATTGAAAGCTATTAATCTGTCCGTTCGATAGTTGGACGGCATGTTCCTAAAATATAAGATAAAAGTGGCTGTACAATTGCGTCTATTTTAATTGACTCTTCGCGCAATATTTTGTCGCAACATTGATATTATTTTCCCATCAATAACAATTAAACTTTGCCTTGCAATATTCACACAACGTTCATTGGTCCAATACCAACGATTTGCTGTGAACTGTAATCTATTTCAACTATTTAGTAGTGTTTAGCGTTTACTTGATGTAAATCCATTATAATTGAATATAAACTTAAATTCAAACACTTGAACTTATGATTTTCACATAATTGACTACATAGCATGACGCGTTTCGTCGTTACAAACGACTTCTTCAGATGTTTACAGAATAATAACTGATTATTGATGAGTTGTTATTCTGTAAGCATCTGAAGAAGTCGTTGCTATGTAGTCAATAAAGTGTAAGTCATAAGTTCAAGTGTTTGAATTCAAGTTTATATTGAATTTAGTTATACTATTGATATTTTCTATTTAATTCTATTTCATATTGTTAATTCCGATTCCATGGATTCCGTTGAACTTATTATCAATCTTCGCGTTGCTCGTCAGTTTGACTTGCTCTTTAATATCTTTGACTTGCTGCATTGCGAGTTCTCCGACTTAAGTTCGTACATCTAATAGCTATCATTTTTAAAAACGAAAGTTCAACTGTAAATTAAAGAAACTATGTACTCTTCTTCATAATCAAATATACCACGTGCTATGTTAGTAACGTGTATGTTAGCCTATTTAAACTTACCAAAATTTTATATTCAATAGAAATTTTAATATTAGTCGTGATAGCTTTGAACTAACCGAAATGCGTGATCAGATATTCACTTCTTTTAATCCTCTTTTTGAGAATTAATAATTTAATTCTTTACTTACATTATTTATTAAGTTTTCTCGAATTTTATAATTTTCCATGCAATTTTTCAAAGTTTTACCCTGATAATAACAAACACAACAAAAAAAATAGTGGAATCGGTCCATCCGTTGACTCTACATTTGAGTTAGGAAACATTTGTATGGGAAAAAGAAATGGGTTCTTTTTAAGGTTTTCCCGGCAATAATTCGAATTTTTCCGCCGTAAAAACCATCCTTGTACTTTAACGAACATTTAAAAAAAGAATTGGCTAAATTGGGCTAGGCGTTGACTATACATTACAGTTAGAAAACTGAACGTTTGTATGGGCAAAAGAAAGGGGCTGACCTTAGGGTTTTTGGCAATTATTCGAATTTTTCCGCCGTAAAAACCATTCTTGGACTTCAACGATCATTTTACAAAAAGAATTGGCTCAATTGGCCCAGGCGTTGTTGAGTTATGCGCTTACCAACACATTTTTTTATATATATATATATATATATATATATATATATATATATATATATATATATATATATATATAAAAGAAAGTCGTGTTAGTTACACCACTTATAACTCAAGAACGGCTGTACCGATATGGCTGAAAATTGGTGGGGAGGTAGCTTAGAGCCAGGAGACGGACATAGGATACTTTTTGTCCCGTTCGGCAGCGTTCCCGTGTAACTTGACAAGAAACGTCAGTCACTATGAAAGGTTGTATGAGTTGGTTGAAATCATACTTTTTAGCACAAAATAGTAAGCATCACTGGTTCTGTGGTAGAATGTTCTACTGTCACGCGGGAGGCTCGGGTTCGGTCCCGGCTGATCCAAGCTTAGCTTTTTTACTTCAATGACAAAAGTTTTCACTAATTTCATTCAATACACATATATTGAACATAATTATAAAGCAATCGAATATTCAATTCATATAAAGAACAATTACTGTATTGAAAACAAAACACATTATATTCTTTCAAAATATTTTCAATTAATTGTTAAATTTAGGTCAATGACACTTCTGAGGCTGTTCTTTGAAAATTTTCGCAAATTTTGTTATTAATATTTCTATATATAAAAGAAAGTCGTGTTAGTTACACATTTATAATTCGAGAACAGCTGAACTGATTTGGCTGAAAATTGGTCGGAGGGCAGCTTAGAACCAGGAGAAGGACATAGGATACTTTTTGTCACGTTCCCGTGGGACGTGACGTAATACGTGGTATAAGAAAACGGATATACCATAGCAAGGATAATTATGTCGGAAGGCATTTTACATCAAATTCGTGTCAGTAAAAGAAATCCCGACCTTCAGATGAATGAGTAGATACATAATCAGGCTTTGATATTGATCGAAGACATGTGTTACTTCATGTTCGGTAATTTATTAGTCAGTTTAGGAATGAAAGCGACAAATCGTGAAATGAATTACGCATTTAATCAAGAATTTGAACGGGAACTTTTTCGTTGACTCGAATATGATCACCAGGAATTAGATTTAATAGTTCAAACGAAAGTACCCCTGTTGAATCACCAACATGAGGATGATACAATGATGAACGCAATTGATGATGGAAATGGTGGTTTATATTTCCTGGATGCTCCTGGTGGAACTGGTAAGACATTCCTCATGTCAGTAGTTTCAGCCACTGTTAGTGCGAGATCCAACATTGAGGTTGCAGTTTGCTTCTTCTGGAATAGCAGCCACATTACATTGTTAGAAGGATGGCGTACGGATGACTCATTCAGCATTAAAATATCCGTTAAATCTTCAAACTATTGAAGAACTAACATGTAATATTGCAAAACACTCCGCAATTGCCAAAGTTTTATTAGAATCAAAAATCAGCATCTGGGACGAATGCCCAAAAAAATAAACGTGCATTGGAAGCACTTCACCGAACATTGGAAAATCTACGCAATCAATGAAGATGTTTTGGAGTTGCATTGCAGAACGATACATCTGCTGAAGATTTCTCTGAGAAATTACTGACTATCGGTAATGGTCGAGTACTTAGAATTTCTGTAACTTTGTCTCATCAAAAGACGAACTTATCAACAAAGTATTCCCAAGAATCATTACTAAACACAAAAATAAGGAATGGTTGAGAGAGCGAGCAATTTTTAAACTCCTTGGATGTGCCGGGATTACCACCCCACAATTTACGACTAAAGGTTGGCTCCGTAGTAATCATGCTTCGAAACATAAACCAACCAAAACTGTGCAACGGAACGCGTTTGGTGATAAAGAAATTGATGAACAATGTGATTTACGCGACGATACTCAAAAGAAAATTCGAAGGTGAGGAAGTTCTCATTCCAAGGATCCCGACTGACATGCCGTTTGAGTTTAAACGACTTCAATTTCCGATCTGACTTGCATTCGCCATGACATTAAACAAATCACACGACCAATGATTAAAAGTTTGTGGTCTGAATCTAAAAAATCTATGTTTTCCCATGGTCAATTCGGAGTATATGTGGCATGTTCACGGATCGGAGGACCATTTGCGTTTTTTTTTCTTGCACTGATAATAAAACGAAAAATGGCGTCTATCACAAGATGCTTCACTAAACAGTGGAATCCATGCACTAAAATACATGGCCAATCATTAAAATACGATACTTGCATTTTTAATTTACATTAATTATCCAAATAAACAATTGCCCTTGATAAAATCGAAAGTCTGCTCATTTATTGCCTCTTAGGTGGAACAAAGTTCGCCGGGTCAGCTAGTATATATATATATATATATATATATATATATATATAGATATTCCAACTTGAAAATTAGATAACACAAAATTAAATGAAAAGGAATCGACCTCCTTTTAGCTGTGAGAAATGAATATCTTCCGGTCTGAATACTGAATCATTTTACGCCGATGGGACGATATTTACACCTTATACGGAATTTTGAACCGACAATTTAGATAATTCAAAAAGGTTTAAGCAGGTACAGTTGTATAAATATAAAAATAAAAGAATAAAAATCCTCTGATATTATCTACATTAACTGCCTCTGTTGTCATATTGTATCAGCTCTACTGTTATCAGCTGTTGTTTGCTGCTGAATCAAAAGTGAGCGATTCAAAAGAAGCAGTTTTTTAGTTTGAAGCAGTTCGATTTGATCGACAGTTTTTTATGGACTGAGCGATACGTCAAAATGATTGATATTATGATCTAAACAACTGAACTTTTTAAAAATATTTCTTGTTTTAATTGTCTGGTATAGAAATCTTTTCCTGACATTAACACAAAAAAAGGAATTATCGAATTTGGTGCAATCGATCGAGACATGCCGTTACATTTCGGTAATTAATTTTAATTGATGTAGGTTATTATTATTTAATATTACAATGCAGATATTGTAGTATTAAGGATATCATTATAACGATGTAGAGAAACGTTCTTTATTAAAAAACTTTTATATATGCCGGTCATGCTTCGTAAGAATACCAATGGCGAAACATTAAAAAAATATTGGAAAAAATTTACATCAAGAGTCAAAATTCAAGATGTTGAGCATATACGTTCAAATGGAGCGATCTTCTTAAAATGGATTAAAAAATTACCCCTTTAAATATTGATATTCAATTAGTAAACGACCTGAACTCATTACTAATACTAATGGGTTAGTAAATATAATAATATACACTAACTCATACAAATATTTCATTCCATAGCTTTTTTGAACAATCTATAATAAAAATAATACATATTTATAAGAATGGCTTCTAAGAGTATTCTTAATTTTCATAACAAACTAAATTAAATAGGCATCCTAAAATATGAGGTTTATATTTTCTAATGTTCCAATGCAAAAAGTAAATACAAATTATCCATAGTTTTATTAAAGCTTTGAATATATATATTCATTTCTTAACAAATAATTCATATGTAAATTAACTTGTTGGCTAAATAATTAAAATTATTTAAAAAGGTATCTATCAAATATTGTACAATATACCTGTGAAATTTGATTAGATTTCTAGACCCTCAAAGGAAATCCCATCTGTATCTGGTGTATCCAGTCGGCTTTTCAAATAGTCCAAAGTGTTGTTGAAATGTTTGGTTATCTGTTCTGTTTCTTCAGAGTTCTCCAAATTAGGCAATTCTTCCTTTATTTTTAGTATTACTTGGTTGAGTATTTGTACACTAACTTGATCATTACCTTTCTCAAAAAAGTATATGTAATGATTTAAAAGTTCAACAAATAGTTGTACCTAAAAGATAAATACTTTAATTTGCAATATTTTCAGAGGTCTCTAAATTATATTTAATCTAACATATAAATATGCATGAATGTTTTTTTTTTAATTATAAAAGCTAAAACAATTTAAGCAACCATAAGGTTGCACAATTGTTATATCATTAATGGCAACAGAAATACTTGTTAAGTCACATGAACTCAGATTCTCATTTTCAAACCTACTTGATAATAGGTAGCTAATCTAAATTTAATTTAGATGATGCTAAAACAATATCGTTTCATTGAATGATAAATTCATTTTGACGGCAATAAAAATGCTATGGAACAGATCAGTCTTACACCACCAAATTCTACACCACTTCAGAATATATTCTTAGTAGAAATATAAGTCAAGTTCCAACATAATCTTGAAACTTGAGTTAAATTTATTCTATAAAGCAAAGAATTCACAGGTTTCCAAAAATTTAATATGACCTATTATAAGATTTTCTCATGCCAAGAAGATAAATCCGCTTTCAACGGATATACTGAGCAAATATTTTCCTCTGATTAATGCAAACTTCAAATTATATAAAACAAGTATTGATTTTCTTACATTAGCAATATATATTGAGACTTTTCGTTTATATTGCTTGTGTAAGTGAATTATACTCTTTATATATCTTTTACTACATTAATAGTTTGAATATTTTAATTGAAAAATTCTGAAGTGGATTGATCCGAGGAAGAATTTCAAAATCAAGTTAATGGTGTAGTTTGCATAAGGAGGCAGCTAGTAACTTTAAATTTAATTAAGGATGAAAGTCGCCTCTATGACTAAACGAAGGTCACATGTTGAATAAATTCCATTAAGACACTTCCAGTATTTCGAAAGTTTATCTACAAGAGCATAATAAAAATACTAATTACAAGTCATCATCAATCCAACAACGGAAAGCTACAGTGTTTGAGAGAAAAACTCTTGAAAGGGAGGCACATTCATAAGACCAAGGAAAATGTCGATAAGGAACTGTCGAACTAATGGTTGGTCTAAGGCAGAATAGAATGTTTCTCGACACTGAATGCACACTCCTAACTATTCAAGACCAGGTTATTCCAGCCCGTAATTAACTGAAATACATGTTAAAAATCCAACAGTGAGGGACAACAGGTGCCGATACGAATGCCAAACATCAGACAATGGGGACTACCGTATTTTTTCTCACCAGTTGACGCCACTAGCGCCTGAGGTCTAGGAGTGTAGCTGTCAATATTATTATTGCTATTTACTTTGGAATCGCTTCGAATGTGTGTTCTCCTTTTATTGTTAAAGTAAAATTATAAATATCAACAGTACACCGGTGTTGTGCAGTTCTTTTTTGTTCAGAAAAGAAGGGGGACATGAATTTCCGAAGTCAAAACTCTCTTAAAACAGTGGTTAGATGGGATTGGTAGTGATCATTATACCCCTTCAATACATTCACGTGTTTGTAAAAAACATTTCAATACTGACGATTATACATTACCTAGAGAACCCACTACATAAAAATCCTTATTATCTCAACACAGAATTTATAGTGACGAAATAGTCATTGACATCTCAAATGAAGAAGTATCAGTGCAATGCTCTTTATACACTTGTAGTCAGGAAAAGAGCTTAATTAATACTGTCAATGTGTCAGAATAGGAACACAATAAGGAATGTATACAAAACATGTCCAGAACTCAAAATCGCAAAGATAAGCCTAATCAAGTACAATATTATACTGGTTATAACAATTACCGTTTTTTGTTTGTTTTTAACCTTTTTGGAGATGAGGTAAACAATCTGAAATACTATTCATTATTGCAGTCAGCAATGGATTAATTACCTTTACTGCAAGTTGAAGGATATTAATATATGTGCTCCAAAGGAAGTGATCGATGAAAGTTAATGTTTCGTGATAAGACTAACTCCTGCAGCATTATTATATATTGTACAGAAACAAAAATTCAATAACCACTAAATCCAGTTTCACAACAAGCTACATATTCAAAGTTATCAGCAAATACACTGAAAGTATTGGTAGGAATTTCAAACTCTAGAAGTGTAACATTAATATCAGAAACATTTAGTGGATCTATCAGTGACAGACAATTGTTTGAGAAATGAAGTATTATTAATCTATTTCAAAAAGGTGGCATTATTCATTGTGATCGTGGTTTTAATATACAGGATCTAGTTTCTTATATGGATGCTACTGTAAACATGCAACAGTTCCTCAAAGAAGGATGTAATCAGTGTGAACCATATCAACTCAGAAAATCCAAAAAAAATGTCATCTGAAGTTATAAATGTCCAGCGTGTTATAGACTTAGGGAAGACATTTAAGATTTTAAGTAATACATTAGGATCTAATTTGGTACCACTTACGGGGAACAATAATATTTGTGTGCTTCATGCTTGCTAATTTCAGGAATAATATCAATATGTAAATAACCATTATTTATACTTAAATAAGATATTTGCTAAATAAAAATTGAAAGAAATCAATAATAGTGTATTTATTTACTAATCAACAAAATGTTGTAGATATACTTTGTTTATCCTACCACTTCAAGTAATATTTTCTGGCTATTCTGCTTTTAAAGCATTGACATTCAATGATCCGTATCTTTTATTTTCACTTTTAACGATTATTGAAACATTTCAAAAGACTGATAACTGAAAAAACTAATAAACTTGCATTAAAAGCTAACAAAATGAAAATTCACAGCAGTAATATTTGATTGCTGTCATTTCTTAGACCTCTCACTATACCAGCACCTCTAGCGGTGAAATCATAGGCGGTAGTCCCCATTAATTCAGTAACTAACAGGGTCTATGTCAAATCAAAAAGAGACAATTCAGTATGTAACAGGATCTATGTCAAATATTTGCACCTACAGAATACAAGGAGAGGCATGATGATGTAGCAACGATTGTGCACCAAGACTGTATCTTCTACAGAAGGATAAGGTACCTTACTACAACTACTACTTTGTTTTGGTTGGCAAGAGAGCCAGGAAAACTACTTTTATCGACGTGAACATATCAAATGCAGACAAACTATTTGAGAAGAATGCCGATAAAATCTTTAAATATCAAGAACTTGAAGTGCGAGTGCAGAGACAGTGGAACATGAACGTAGTCAAGACTGTTCCATATTAGGCACCACTGGTATAATCCCAAAAAATCTAATGTTGAAAATAAGAGAACTGGTACTGGGCGAACATCTATATGGAATTACAGAAATCGGTGCTACTTGCCACAGCATGGACTACACAGTCAGGAAGTTTTTAGGAACTAAGGTCACAAAGGTCACCTCTTGGGCCTGATAATTTGGAAAGGGTACCCACAGAGCTCAATCTCACTGATATATATCTGGGATAAGTGAAAGTTCCTCAGTGAGTGTGAAAGCTGTAAGGCTTGATTGAAATCGGGATAATAATAATAAGAATTATGAAATTTTTCAATAACACAACTTTTGTACATACATCGAAGAATAATAAAAATTTACTACCTGAACACTAACATCCATGCACTGCTTCGCGATTCTTAGTCCCTTCTTCAAACATTCAACAACACGTTTTCCATCATGAGTTTCTTCACCATTGGTAGCTTGACTTTTACCACTCCAGAATAAATGGGAACAAGTTGCTACTCCTCTACATTGATCAGGTTTTTTAAGAAGTTTACTAGCTGCTAACGCACACTGAGTTCTCAATGGTTCAGAACTCTCTTCAGAAAAACAACAAATTTGTTCCAGAGTACCAACAATTAGAGTTATTGCAGCAAGCTGAGCTTTAGAATCAGAAATTTCATCTTCATAAAGCGAAAAAGCTTGAGACATGAATTCATATGCAACAGTTTCATGGTTTTCAAATTTAATCTGATCAATGGCAAGTGCTCCTTGTAAAAATAATCTTAGAGGAAGTTCTGCTAGTTCTGCTTTCACTAAAGCCATTACAGTTTGATGGCAAAACTGGAAAATTTTCTGACATTTTCTGTCCCACTTTTCATCCTGCGAATTTTTATATCGAAAAGCCAGTTGATATGCTTGAAATACAAGAGGAGGCAGAGTAAACTTAATTTTCTGAGATCCACCAGAAGCTAAAATCTGAAAAGATAGTATACTATAAGAAGTCTATTACTGAAACCTTCAAAAACAGAAAGTCATAAAAATTTAATGGTTTCACTTTAATTTTTTTTACTCAAAATTATTACAAACATAACTTTGGATTCAATCAACTAGCAGTATGCTTCATCAAATAATCAGCGACAGAGTGTTATGAAATGTTTTAAAGGTGAAAAAATTAAAAAAAAAATGGTCATAGTAAAAGGAAATAAATCATTTTCTGTATTTAAAATGAGAAAATGTGTTCGCAGCAATAACATTTTGTAATGAGGGTTCATTACATATATAATAAAAAATGTTATTGAAGATGGTACATATTCAATAAGATTTCTAAATTCGTTGTGTATTGTATAAAATCTCACCTTTCTAGCAGTTGTTAAAATCAGATACTGATCATCTGGAGTATCAGCCTTGAAATGGTGTATGAATCTTGCAAGTAGGCATTGCTCTTCTGCTAATTCTTCCATATCCAAAGATGTGGTAGCTTGATCATTTTTATCAGATACTAAAGTGTCTAAAAGTGTCAAGGCTTGTTTAACTTCTCCAGGAGATGGAATAATTGTCTCATGATCTAATGCATTGTTTAAGATATATATACTAAGAGATTTACGGCTGTTGAAATCTAAATGTTGAATTAATGCTGCATAGTGCTCAAGCTTAAGGATGACCAGGAGATTCTTGTAATGATCAAGAGGAATTCTGAGTAATTTCTGTAGCTCCCTTGCTACATGACTATGTGATTCTATATGTTCAACTCTTTGGAATATCTGGAAAACAGAAGAAATTTTAAAGAATAATGAAATCTTTTTGTCAGAACTTGTAGACAAGAAAAAATCGTTCTTAGAAGGAGCTGGACAATAATAAAATTCTAACGTCTATAAAACAAACGAAGAATTAATATTAATTGAATTTATACCTCTTTGGTTATTAATGTATCTTTAACTGTTTTTGAGAGTTATATATTAAACTCTCCAAAACTGTTTTATAATCGGAGTGAGTTTATTTTGAATTATAGATTCACAAAAAAACTCAGTAAACCATTGAGGAAATATTTCAAAACATAATTCCTGTACTTATAGTATTGATAGATATCAATATACTCTTATTATCATTATATTTATATTCATCCAATTAGTTTTCGTTTATTCTCAAACTATTATCATATTTTCATCATTATTTCTTTTCAGCACAAAAACTTTAATTTCATCTTGACAATATTTTTTGTTTGAGATTCAATAATTCAATAATATGTGTCAATTTTTAACCCCGCCTCCATTATTCATAATTTTCTTTCAACATAAATTTTGTTTATTTCATATTCTACAACTTAGGGACACATATCCTAATTCAATTAAATTAGGTTCGATTACTCATTTATATAACTTTTTTCTACCATTTTGTGATTCTTCTTAAATTGTCAACTGAAAATTTTTACACAATGGAAGTCCAAAGTTCATTGAAAAAAAATTTTCGTAGATATAAGAAACTAAATAACGCAACTAAGAATTAACACTTATCATTGAAATGATAAGTTTATAATATATACAATATTGGAACAATTTATCAAATTGCTCGATATGTATCAGATTTCTATTCTATAATGTTCCAGATTTGTCAACCTAGTATTCTAAAATTCAAGATTTTGAATTTTGACCTAGTGATCCAAGATTTTCTTTCAGTTCAGTAATTCACAAGCTGACTGGTAATAATATTCACTGTGTTGATATGACGGATCAAGAATCGACTTTATCTATAGACAAACCTCACAAAAGACAAATGCTTGAATGTTAAAGCTAAGAAATATCGATCAATTACAATAATTATTGTTAAGGAGTTTGGGCGTTACAAATCACTGGGCTGTGGAACTTTTCTAAACACAGTGATATTCTTAAAATCAATATATGAATGATAGTAAAGAATATTATATAATTTTATTGATATTGGTCTCAAACATCTACACTCACCTCAGCACTATTCAACATGACTTTGTCAATATAGTCCACCCTATCAGGATAGCACTTGAGAGCTAAATTGACAAGAGCAACTTGTAGCGATACCATATCTTCGGGAGGCAGGTTCTGCCTATTTGTAATGATCGACGCTACCTGATCTGAGAACACTTCGAACAATTTAACATCTTTCAAGACCGAAGCCGTACCTGCGGAAAGAACGGGATTAAAAATGGTATTCGGGTCGTAAAATGGCTTCTTGGGTAGACCTAGAACACAATAAGGAAACAAGGCGTTAGGATTCATTGCTAACATGAATGCAAAATGGAATATGAATGAAGTTAATACGACTTACATTGTTCCTTAAGCGAACACTGTAAATTAATAAGCATGAATCATGTAAATTATTGAGGATGTGGATGAAGAACATGGAAAGAAACATTTGTTGAAAGTTTGTAGTTTTGAATCAAACTTATGAAATTGTAAATTCTCGTAGATATTATTTTTTATTCTTTCTTTTGCATGATAACTGAATATTCTAACATAAATTAGAGAAGCTTTAATTCAATAAAGTCAAAAAGAAATATACATATTTCAGAATATTAAGAAAAACGCCAGAAGAAACAATTAGGTGACACTATGTAAGTAACTTAGAAAAAAAGAAAAGGTTCATTTAGCAAACGAGGTTGACAACTTAATAAATCACATAACTTTTTCTTAAATACTATGTATTTTCAGATTTTTTTGGATACAGCGAAGGAAAAATTAAAATAGTTTCATGGTCAGGTAATTCGATGTTGTTCATATATACTATGAATAGACTATGTGAATAGAAAAATCTTCCAGCAATTATTTCTGTTTCTATAATTCCCGAAATATTGCGGATTGTGATTTTAAAATGATAGGAGTCTGTGAATATAATCGCCGTATATGTCTCACAAACCAATACCTTCAAACATTCCTGGACATGATTTTCTACACCCCATATTCAGCAAATCTCCTAAGTATCGTAAAAATAAAAAATTAGCGGCTGAGTAATTACCCCATTGCATAATGACAAATATAAAAAATTTAAAAATAAATGCATCTCAAAATATTGAGTGACATCTGAGAATCAAGTCCTAAGACTAACCTGAGAACCTAGTATGGTAAACAGTACTGAATTCAGCTTGTAGATACATGAATGCCTGGAAAGTTATTATTCAGTATAACAAGCGATTCTTTAAATTTAATTTGATTAGTTATATTTGACCAACTAAGAGTGAATACTACGCATTCAGCTTTCCTCACATTCAATAATAAACTATTTGAAACGCACTAACCATCAAAATATTCGATGGCTGAAAGCACTTTTTAGATAGATTTCAAAGATCAACACAGGAACACTGAAATTGTAGTGTCAACATACACATACATAATTGGGTGACACAGTTCGTCAAGTCCACCAGAGGACATTTCAGGAACATAGTTAATATATGAACTTTATAAAAGAGAACCCAATATGCTTTCCTGCACACAATGTTTTATATAAATGTAAGAACAATAGATGAAATTTTAGACAAGGAGGATTCAAAACTATTAAACTATTGGGCAGGAACTTGTACCCCTTAGTTTTTTCCTTGAAACCTGAGCGCTCGAATTAGCCTCAATAGTAGATCGATATTACTTTGGTGCCTGGCGTTTGAACGTAAATATATGCAATTAAAATGATGCAAATGAAGCAAAACGACACTCAAGATATTCAAGCAAAATCAATACTTTCATATTTTCAATGTACATATTTTCAGACCTTTCACACATTTCACATTTTCAACATATTTCCACAATACTTTTCAACTATATACTGCTGACTTTTTAGTGTTATCAATTTTCTTTTCAAACTAACTTTTTTTAGCTTCGTTATGCCTTCTGTGGCAATAATTCTTCAAAAAAGTGTTTGTCGTACAATGTATTAGCGTGTTAATAATTATTTCATCAGTATGACATTGGCAATTGTGAAGTAGTTTTGAATCAATGTCCGTCATATTTTGCAGTGTTGTCTAGTAATTTGCTAACAAACTATCTTTTATCTGGAGTTATAAGAAAATCTTCCTCTTTTTCTTCGGTTACAAGTGAGGGTAACTGTGCGAATAATTCTCTTACCCGGATAATAGAGATCAACACAAACTAAATTTGTTATTAGTGAATATGCGTCTTCAACTACTAATGGATCACCAAGAATAATTTCACCTATTATATTGAATTCTAACTTTTTAATATCTTTATCCCTGTAATAACGATAGATTATAATAATATAATGATACATTAATAATAGAATTTAGTTGGTTAATGCGCCTAGGTATAATATATTATGTTAACATCAAATATGTTATGTTGAATAAACAGTTGAAATGTGAATTTTGCACAGAAAAATTATTCTTGATAATAATGCGTCCTCATCAATAGCTGAATACAACTCGTAGTAGTTTATTTTATTTGAGTGAAACAATTATTCACAAAGTAGCCCTCACTTAAATCATTAGACGAAAACGAGGAAGATTTTCTGATAACTGCTGATTAAAAACTGTTTTTTTTTGCAAATTGACATTGATTTCAAACTACTTCACAATTTCCAGTTTTATCGTGCTGAAATAATTATTAAAACGATAATACGTTGTACGACAAACATTATTTTTCAGAATTATGGCCACAAAAGGAATAACGATGTTAAAAAAAATCGAGAAGAAAATTGAAAACACTAGGCAATCAAAAGTATGAAGTTGGAAAGTATTGTGGAAATATGTTGAAAATGTGAAAGTATCGAAAATATGTGCAAAGTATTGCTTTACTTCCAAAATTTGTTTTCAATTAAAAAATCTAATGGAGTGCAACGATGGGCTCAGTTCACTTCTGACAATCTGACAATAAATAGGATGCCTTTAAATATCTGAGTGAGTATAGTTTTAGTATATTTTTTTACGTTCGGACACAAATCAAATGTATCGCGCGCCAAACTACTATCGGCTTACCGGAGATGACTCGAGCGCTCGGTAGGGTCTTGGGTGGTAATGTTCTGACATCCGATGAAAAGAATAATAATTATTATAATAATACGATAATTGCGGGAAAATAATACAGTTCTACTTATTATATCTGTACTTCAATTACAATTTATAAATCTATCAAGAATTTAATAGATGAACTGTCTATCTTATGCCAGTTCATTCTGAATAAATTTTGAATAAAAAAAAACAAGCTTTAGTTGTAAAAACAGGTTAAGCCAAGATAACACCGTAACAGAAGTTATTGTTTTGCCTATGGCATTATCAAGTTTGTATGGAAATGGTTGGTTATATGTGGGTTATCTCCTTAAATCCGAAAATTCTATTATTTAACGAATCCTATCGATATGCAACTGAATGACAATGTGCAAAATATTCCTTTACCTTATCATATTTTCCCCATGTTATCCAAATATCTTTAGAACCATAGACATTTGTAATGTTTTACTTAAACACAAAATATAAACTGATGGGCTAAATGCTCATTTATCCAAATTACACTCTTTATGTTTAATTTACTACATGTACAGTTGAATAGACTGTAGAACTGTACTGAGACAAAACATTAGAAGTGATTTATTAGACATATTTGTTTCTGAAAAATAGGATAATAAAGTTTTTCAACTAACGGTTTAACTAAGACTACAAGAAAGTTAAAGTAGTTAATAATTTGTTTTTAGTTCTTATTTGTAATAACAAATAGAAAATTGTTAACCTTTCAACAAAAGCTTCATCTAAATTTCAAATGTATACATATAATAACAACTTTAAATTGACAATTTATTCATGTATTAATTCAATTTATCATTTATTAATTTGAAACTTATATACAATTCTAAATATATATAAATATTAGAATATATAATGCAAAACCATCAATGATTTGTAGATATAACACAGCAGAAGCTAAAAGATTGCCAAACATAATATCAGACCATGCATATATATATATATATATATATATATATATATATATATATATATATATATATATATATATATAACATGTATTTATTCAACAATTTTTCCCAAAATGAAGAATTGAGTAATGATCAAAACAAGATTCATAAATTTCGTCGAAGGTTAAAAACAGTCGGAGCCAATAAATGAAGTATATACAGAACTACCTCTATTTGCCTTTCAAATATTTCCGTTTAGCAATGAAATACCCGAATTTTGAAATATCAATGAAATATGAAATATATACATATATAATACATAAATAATGCATGATGCGGAAGAAAATTTAAACGAAACTGAACTTGTCGGCATATCCCGCAAAAAAATGATTGTTTTTCATTTTTGTTGCAGTTACCAAGTTCAGAAAAACTGGGTAAGTTAATACAACAGTTTCTTTAACATAGTGCTAAAATTAAAATTTATATTATTATCTTCTTAATTGAATTTCTGCTTATATATTTTTGATTGATATTATATAATATATACGAAATTAAAAACCGTAGGAATGATTTAACATTTGAATATATGAATGAAAGTTGAATCAATAATAAAATATTAGTAACTTATAATTTTTTATATTCAATAAAAGAATAAATAAAGTGTGATTTCATAAATGAATGTCGATATGAATCTAGTATTAAATAAGGAAAGAATATATTACCCTCAGTTCCAATCGCTTCAGCTCTTTGGCTAAATGAGGCCAATCTCTCCATGAGACTGATTACAATATTTTTAACATTAACACCTGCTTCCAATTCCGCACAAGATTTAAGGAAGGGAGTCAATGTTTGAATATGAAATTCGTCAGGAAATACTTGAATAATGCATTCCATGAGGTACTCCTGAGCAATAGCATCTCGACAGCTCACAACCTTAATAATATATTTCAATAAGTTATTGAATTCTCTGGAAACTGCCAGGGTTTGTCATATATCATTTATAAATAGAACCTTCACACTACATTTAGTCATCAAAAGCTATTGTCAAAGATAATAATTGCATTTATGAATTATGTATTTTGCTTGGATGCTTCCAAATAGTATTGAAATGAAATTCATTATTAATAATAAATAATACCCCATATGAATTGATTGGAAAAACACACAGTTGGCTATTGTGTCATTACTGTCATCCAGATCTTGGTATACAGCATCTCTTTTCTTTTTGTCATTGTCCGAAAGAGATGAAAAATTTCATATGCATAGAGTATGTAATGCATAATATCACTATCCATTTTCTACCAGTTTACATATTTTAAATCAAGCTTATCGAATATATTTGTTATACTATAATAAAAAAAAAATTAGAGAGTGCTGTAAACTGATTTCAAATATCCTATCCCCAATACTGAATGAACCCATACGTGCCTTTGCTTTAATTTCTTGCACTTAACATATAAAAAATACATCGAAAGCAATCTTCTGGATATTGTGTAGCATAGCAGTAATTTTCACTGTAGCAACGTCCTAAGTGTTAACATTATATAATAAGATGAATAAAATAATCAATTTAGCAATCACCCATTTTAAACATACTAAAAATAAGAATTGATGGACACATATGTGAAAAATTATTATTACATGCATTAGTTTATAGGCTCTGAGGCGTAAGTATTAATTTCAAAACAGTCAAATCTATGAAATTTCGCTTTTTGATGTTACTAAGCTATTGCAAATTGTATATTCATTTCCTTGAAAAACATTTTATATAAAAAAATATGTAATATTGTATCAATTCTTATCCATAGTGAAACACATCATAAATATATTAAATATGTCTCTGGTGTTCTAATACAATAACAGCAAATATATTCCACCAAATGAAAGGTGCCGGCAAGAGACTAGACCTGTGTGTTGGAGGCTACCCATACAAATATTCAAATCATCATCCTTATCAAAAAAAAAGCATGTATATATATATATATATATATATATATATATATATATATATATATATATATATATATATATATATATATATATATATATATATATATATATTAATTTGTTTTATTCTAGATATTTTGTTGGCCGTCACTGTTGATGTAATTATATCCAATAAATACTGAATTGTTATTTCAAATTGTAATTTTTTTAAGCATTAATACTCTATATTGTAAACCATAAAGTTAATTTTAGTAGGCGAGTATGGTTGGTGGAAAACAAGATCCTTGGTATCAGTAGTCGGAATTCGGTGCAATTGCATTAATAAATGAAACATTGTTTCCAACAACCCCAACATGTAAACCAAAATTGCAAGTGTAGAAATGTGACGTCTATTAGCTCAATGAAACTATACCCTCAAACTGAGAAACAATATTATGCCTGCTGTTGTCACTTTTAACATCTAGATAAAGCCTGTGAAGGAAAAAAATTTGGTAGCCTTTGAAACTGTTGTAATTGACTGACTACAGATTCTCCCCAAGTAACTCCAGAAGTACGTGAAAAAGAATTAGAAGCATTATACCCAGCCAAAAGAAAAAAAGCTTAGCAAGCATTAAAGCAAAATTTCAGATATTTATGCATAGATTTTCTCACCTGCTCTAATATTCCAGGCAATACTAATTTTTGATACTTCTCCAGTGTTACAAACTCCAACTGACTCAATCGAACAAGATTAGTTCCCACTAGGATTCTAAGTTCTTCTCTTTCTTTTTCACGATGTTGTCTTTCTCGCGAATGACCTTGATGTTGCATGCGTACCCAAAGTTTATTCATTTCAGCAAAATTCATCAATACAAAATCAATGGAATCTTTTATAGTTCCTTCAGGGTAATCACCATCTTCTTCAGCTGTGTCTGGTAAAATATTTCTAGTACATTGAAGCAAATAATTACGAAGGAATAGACCACGAAGAGGATGTTGCACACCTATGAAATCGATTTTATTTTAAAAAAGCAACAATTTACTTCTTTTCAATTTACCTCTACACATTTCTACCAAATCCTTCAGCAAATCTCTTCTCAATGAAGTATTTGTTTTTATATATACAAGGCCAACAGTTATTAGAAGATATAGCCTTGGAACAATATTTCCTGCATACTGAACAAGTTCATAAAGATCTGTGACTTTTCTTCCCTTATGGAATTCTTCTAATAAATAAACTTCTAGATGTCTCAGTTCATCAGTAACTGCCATATCTAAAAAAAAAAGATAATGTGCATGAGAATTATATTAATTTGTGATGTAAAATGTTTGAACTGATAATTAAATGTTTTTCACAATGAGAAATGGGTGAATATTCAAACTACTTGTTTTATAGGTACACCGTTTCATGTAATAAAAAAACATATTACATTTATACAACTCACATAATTCATAATAAGCTTTCGGAGATAGCAGAGAAGTTCTTAATTCGGCCAGCATTGCACTAGCGTTCTTCAAAGCATCCATCAATTTATTTTTATCCAGAGCTCTTTTCATATGAAAGGCCTGAGCTTTCACAACACTCAATGCATCTTGAAGATGACGTTCTTGATCCTCAACTGGAGAAATTTGTGGAGGAGTAGGCTAAAACATACATAATGTAATTCTTTATAGCAAAAGTAAAATAAAACACACGTCTTCGACATCACGATAATCTCTATTATTATGAACACGACCTCTATCATGTATATGATAAAAGCCCATGAACGCAGCCATCACAGTTTTATTGAAGAGAAGGAAAAGGATTGTGGAACATATGTCTTTAAATAAGTTGTTTTATTTAGTTCCAGTTTTTACTTACCATATTATCTTTTAACGTCAACACTTTCTTGTATTCGTTTGAATACACTATATACTTTGCTTTGCACCAATTACAATTCAGAATTCACCTGTTATAGCAGCATTCCTTAACAATCTTAAATTCTATGAAATTTGCAACCACCCTTAATCATAGAATATTAAATAATGTTCGTATTACATATCACCAATATTATCTGAGCGCGATTGGCTGCATGAGTCTCTTCGTCGATTGTTGCTAGTTTACTAGTCTTTGTGAACAATAATGTCATGCATATACCTAATATGATACCTATTAAATCTTGCAATGATTTTGTTAATATTAAATGGCATTTTTGATTTTATTACTGCTTTATTGCAATTGTGTATCTCACACATATTTTCATCACAATCAGTAATTTTTCATGTGAAAAATTCTAGTGCTTCACCTGGAAAATCCTTTAAATTATTTAACTTACTCAAGATAACAACATTTAATATTTTGCGACTTAGTAACCGAACTGTATAGTGACAAAATAACGATTTCGGTTTACTGATGTTGGTGGATTCGATTCCCATTGTTTTCTTGAGCCGTTCAGAATGGGCGTTAAACTGTAGTTCAAACTTTCGCACAAGCACAAAGTGTAACTGAAAGAATAGATAACATTCAAAACAATATTAATATGATGATCACTACAAAATTGAACTTCCACTGTTATTTAGGACATGTGTCCTTCATATCACTTTTATGATAATCGAATTTCCAACTAAATATCAGTTTCGAGCTGCTACTACTATATGTATTATCAATCAGCGAGCTATGTCTCCGTTGTAAAATTGTTTTCCTGCGTCTTATGATGTAAACTGCTATTAACTTATATTACAAATTAATCCAAATGTGTTTTAAATAGTAACAGAAACAATCAGAATATTGCTTTCAATGAAAACTTTTGATTTCGATGAATAATCTTTTATAATATACCAACGTATAAGAAAATAGGTGATGCTGTTGTGCTTCCTTTCTCCAAGTGTCTTAAATTCAATGGTTAATGAAAAATTGGACATGTGAATGCTTGGTAGCTCGTATAGGCAATTCCTCTTTGGGATGATCTTTCGAATACTGCCTGTCATATTGAAGTATTGTTAATTTTTATTTATAATTTAAACATGGACTATATGTTATCAGATATGATGAAGGTAGTAATATTTACTATCAATCTTTATAATATTTGCACGTATTCAGGTTAATTCCAGTATGTGGCAGAAAGTACATAAATCTGAAAAATTATTTTTATTGAGAAATAAATATTAAATCAAATGTTATATTTTAACAATGAGCCAGATAAACTTATATATAGCATATATAAATTTATTTATGGCATTAAAAGAAAATATAAAACAAACTTTTATAAACTAATTGAATTTTATGTAACTTGGAGCATCAACTGCTAACCATAGACTATAATATAACCTAATCTGCCAAATCTAGAAAGAAAGATTCTGTTTTCACAGAATGTACAACATATGATTAAAAACATTGCTAAAATTCGTAATCCACTTATTACAATTTTCATTGCATCGTATATAAGTATAACTTTAATATATAAAATAAATTATAATGAGTTTTTTCATGCAAAACAGTTTACGAAACATTTTGAATACTCGTATATTAATTTCTGAAAATATAAAAAGAAATATATTTGCAAGTACTCCACTAGCTGTTAAAGAAAGTGAGTTATGAATATTTACAAATGAGAAGGAAGAATTAGGCATAATTTTGATCCTTTTTTTAGTTCGGACAGTAGAAAATGGAAAAGACATAACGATTAGTGCAGAGATCATTGAGTCCGAACGCAAACCGTTTTTAGTTGAAAATAATTCGGGTCATGCTTGCCCCCTATGTGCATCAGGGTTAGATGTAAAACACACAGATGTCTTAATTTTAAGCCAATTTATACGATCTGATGGTTGTATGATGCCAAAAAGAATTACAGGCTTATGTAATAAACAGCAAAGAAGAATTTCTTCTTTAGTTACGATGGCACAGAAATCAGGCAAGTATATATATATATATATATATATATATATATATATATATATATATATATATATATATATATATATATATATATATATATATATATATATATATATATAATTACAGATTGAATTTCTTGAACCATATTTATTGGTATATATATATATATATATATATATATATATTTACTTAAATATCTTTACTGACCACTCTTATTATACATTTGGATATATATATATATATATATATACCATAATGGTATATATTGGAGATATATTTTTTCACAGGTTGTGTGGTTCATTAATTAATACTTTAATTTGGATGTTTATATTAAAATAACGTTTCAGTCGTTACTGAGACCTTTTTCAAATTATGTCATACAACAATTATTTGGTCAAATTATAAAAGAAAACAGAATATTACATTAACGATCATATAAGATATCAAATTAAAACACGTTGTTGACCAGACAAGGTGTCGACTTAGAACGATTCTACGTCACAATCGCAACAATCACTTCCACACAACCTATGAAAAATATATCTCCTATATATATATATATATATATGTGTGTGTGTGTGTGTGTGTATATATTCTCATCTTATATATGTGTAAGTGGTTTCTTGCACTTTGCAATTGCAATAGTGAAATCTTGTTCTTGTTTTCTAAAGAACAAGTGGTATCACTAATTAAATGCTGATATTTTATTCAATCCTATAAACATTGCCAAGACTAAAATAAACAAAATATATAATTCAAAGCTTCACTGCAGTACAGACACACTAAAACCGTCCCAAAATTAATGTTGCTCAAATTTTACCCCACAAACATAAACACCTCAGACACAAAAGTTCATAGGTGACAATTTAGCAACTGATGCATGCCCGGAACTAAAAATTAACAGGTTATTCCTCAATAAGAGACCTAAATAATAAACTTAACTAAACCACTCATATCTTAACTGATTGTACAGTTTCTTCTTTGAATTTATTATTGAGGTATCAGTCTCAACGCCCTAAACTTATTTGATGTGAGTGGCTCTATAATCTCAACATCCCTCAAATTTAGATGTTCTATGCTGAGGTAACATTTTAGGCAACATTGTGCCTAAATGTTAACTCCTTATCTATTCAAACCCAAGTTATTAGCACAAGACTCCCATGCTAACTCTACGCCCTACAGTGCCACATTACGAGACGAATCTGATTTTAATAGAACGGATTTGTTTCCTATAAGGGGTGCTTTCGATTTTGAGGCATTAAATTTAAGACCATTACTAGAGCATCAAGTTGACAACTCTGATAGTTCTAAATTCATAATCTATAACGTTATTGCCAGATTGGAGACTTTACAAGATTGGTAGATCTGAATATCATCGACAAACATGTGAATAATGCTGCCAGTGAAGATGTTTACAAAATATCCAACTAGTATAAGGCAATAAGCAGTGGACCCATAATACTACCTTGAGGAACCCCACGAGGAACTGTAGTACACTTTGATTAGCTGCCATTGATGAGAACTACTTGTTTCCTTTCTTCTATTTAATATATATATATATATATATTTATATATATATATATATATATATATATATATATATATATATATATATATATATATATATATATATATATATATATGTATATATGTATATATATTTTGTTCAGTAATCAAGTTGGTTTGTTAGCCTACATTCTTAAAAAGATTATTAATCTCTGTTTGCAACGTCTAATATTTGAGTAGTTGAAGAATCTCTATCTTTTTTAGCATTTTCAATTGCAGTAAAATAATTGAACTTGTTTTTCAGGTTTGATGCCAAATATAGCTCCACCAAACAGCAAGAGAAATCCACAAACACGATTTGGATGGAAGAAATTCAACAAATATTTTGATGAAACTACAATCAAATCCAAGTAATTTTATTTTAATGTGTAAATTAAAGAATAAATATATATATTGAAATAATAAACAAATCAAGTTTCATTCAAATTCACTTCAATATCATTTACTATATTTTTCTCCAGATCTGAACTGATCACATTACTTTTTGATTCAATTGTTTCACTTTTAATGAGTTCTGCTTCAACCATTCCTAGAAATGGACTTCCTCCAAAGGAAGGATGATGATACATTTCTCTGAAAAACATATAAAACCTTATTTCTCTGAAAAAACCTTACTTCAAAAATAATTCTGAGTACTCACTTGAATACTCCCAGGATCTGATTTGGATTAAGGTCACCAAACTCTGTATGAATACCCATATCTTCATAATAGTCATCATGCTGAAGTTTTGGACAAATTACATGTTCACCACAACCCGGAACCCAAGTTCTGAAAATATTTTTCGTAATTAAGAAGACTGTTGCTCAGTTAATAATATTTCATGGCTAATTTTGCCAGGAGCGCTGGATATTCACTCTGCACAAAAAGATGAAATAAATGGTTATAAGAAATGATGAAAAGAAGTCAAATCAGTTAAGACAATAGTACATTATCAGTTGTTTATCAGATATACTCGTATTTTTCTCTTTTCATCAACTTCCAAAGATTGCGTTTTTCTTAATTCGAGAGGTCCAACATCCATTAGAATTTTATTTTCGTTGCCAATGATTTGAAAGATCTTTGGAAGCAGAGGGTTTCATATTCTCCTGCTATGGGCCCAGCTGCAGGAATTTTGGGTTATTCATGGTACGGAAAATGACGTTAAAGATGATTATGAAGATTCAGGAGCTGTTGCAATGCAAACTGTTCAGATGTGTAGAATCAATTAAAATTTTTGAAGTGAAAACTTTTTTAGTCGCGTTGGGCACTTTTTGGTGGGAAAAACCAATGGATTCGCGTAACCGACATGGTGCTCCCTGTGCCATGCACGTTAAACGCTTTTTGGATGGGTGAAATCTCGTGCGTTCGCGTCACCGACATGCTTATAGCAGTTGGTGATTATGCAGCGGACACATTGTACCTGGATATAACTTATGATAACTTTAGTTATAATAATCCTAATGTATTTTTTATAGAACACAAGGCAATAATTCAAAATACAAAAAGTTTAAGTATTGTTGGAATGAATGATGCAAACAATGAAAATAATGTGAAAAATCAAGCCCATTTAAATTGATACAAATACAAATACTATCCATGAATAATATGATTGTATAATAATTCTTATTTCAATTAAATTGTATTTATATTTTGTCATGATCTTGTACAGCCTGTGATCTATTTGAATAATAAAAAACCATATAAACATGCATAAAATGGTTGCTCAGAATGTGAAAACCAGATTGATGTTGATAATTTTAATAAATGACACGGAGGTTTCGCTTATCTCTTGGTGAAACATAATGTTAAAAACAATAAATTAAAAATTAACACACTTGACTTAAGTTTCACAATATATTACAAACTCTACATATGTCTTGGCTGGTTAACCCATTATCAAGAGTACAATATTACTAAGTACTAAATACTCCTCTTACTCTTGATAGTGGGTTAACCACCCAAAACATATGTAGAGTTTGTGATATATTGTAAACTTAAGTCGAGTGTGTTAATTTTCAATTTATTGTTTTTGATAATTTTAATTTAAACATTATGAAATTTCAAATTGTAATACTAATAAGTTTTAATTTCTATCGACAGCCATAAAACTGTCAATCTTTGAAATATGTTTGGAATTTAGCCAAATGTTTGCATTTATAATAAACAATGTTGTACGAAGTCAATTGAGATTATTACATGAATGAGATTAGAAAAATGCGATATGAATGGTGAATGAGTGGAGAGAGAAAGTCTTTATTGGTACTACCAAAGGGCTAAACTAATTAATACCTGTCTTCTTATCATGATTAATTTTTTTTTAAATAACAAGTTAATATAAACAGTTCATATCTACCTTATCGTTTCACAAGGATCTCATATAATTGATTAGTGAGTGATTTCTGAGGTATTTTAAAACATATATATATATATATATATATATATATATATATATATATATATATATATATATATATATATATATATATATATATATATATATATATATATATATATATATACACATATAACAAATTAGGACTATAAAAAATCAATTTTTCATATAATATTTTTTAGTAACTATACTTACTCCAATGTTGGTACTACTTTTGTTCTACTCCCATAAAACTGTTTTGCAAAATGATAGAAAAACATTAATTGCTCAACTGGTAAAGGAAGATCTGATTTCCAAACAGCACGCACAAGGTACATTTTGTCTGGGTCTATTTTTCTTACCTGTTTGAAAAAATTTATCATAGTTTAAAGTAAATATACAATACTATATACAATTTATTAGTTATTGACGTTAAGGCTAATGCAAAGATATTTCAGAGGCAATCATTTGATTATCTGTTATTTGAGTTTCAAATATGCATAGTATCCTTACTTTATGTTTTGCCATGTATTTAGTTTCAGATTCCCAAGGTAAAAAAGCTCTTCTTGGTAATTTTTCTATTATCTCATAATCAAAAAATAAATTGAAAAGTATGGTCATATATCCAAAACTGAGAAAATCAAGTGGAACATCCGCAGTTAGAACCTAAAACAATATCTTTTTTTTTCTGATACAACACTCATGACAAAATTCGATTACCACATAATCTCTAGGTTTCATCATGAGAAACATTTCAAAACGTCCATAGGCAACCAAACCTGTTTGCATTGGTAAAGCTTTAGCCAAATGTCTCAAAAACTGAGTGTTTGTTGTTGATCCTATGATAGTCAATACTGGAGCTGTATTATAAATAAATAAATAAATAAATAATATATATATATATATATATATATATATATATATATATATATATATATATATATATATATATATATATATATATATATATATATATATATATATATATATATATATATATATATATATATATATATATATATAGCCCATAGCCTCAAAAAGAGAGCCCATAGAAAGTACATGAGATCAAAAATAGCTGTAGATTATACCACTTTCAAATCGTTGCGTTCTGAGTATCAAACACTAAATGCTACACTATATAAAAATCACTTAAAACTTATTGAGTTTAATATACACTCCAATCCACAAAGCTTCTGGAAATATGTCAATTCTAAACGACAAGATTCTACACCTACAAGTTGCATGGAGTTTGAAGGTAAGTCCAGTTCTGATGGCGATGATATAGTTGGCCTCATTGCTGAGTACTTTTCTCAAGTTTATAACAGTGAGGTCATTATCCCACCGAAATTTGAATTTGATGATACGGTGAACATTGCCTCATGCCAATTCTCAGTCAATGAAATATTCAAGCTGATTGATGGTATCAAACCAAAAGTGTCGGTAGGCGTTGATGAGGTGCCTAATTTATTCTTAAGGAGATGCATTTGCACAATGGTTGCTCCAATTACTGATTTGTTCAATGCATCCCTCAGGATGGGTCAGTTTCCTTCATTATGGAAGAAGTGTTGTGGTTCCCATTTTTAAATCTGGCAATAAGTTATTGCTAAGCAATTACAGGTGTATATCCATACAGTCGACAATACCTAAATTACTTGATTGCCTGATGAGCAGCTTTTTATCTTGGAACTGTGAAGCTATTTTGATTGAAGAGCAACACGAATTTAGAAATGGACGCTCCACCATCTCAAACTTGGTGCTCTACCTGAGCGATATTATTCGATGTTTTGAATCTTGTATCCAGATGGACGATGTGTACACTGACTTTCCGAAAGCGTTCGATAGGGTCAATTTGAATTTATTATTGGCTAAAATGGAGTCCTTGGGTGTGCATGGTGCTCTGCATCGCTGGTTTCGTAGTTTCTTATGTGGCCGAACCCAAATGGTTCGTTATAAGACCTACATTTCCACAGAATTTGAAGTGCTGTCGGGAGTCCTCCAGGGTTTCCACTTGAGATCTATTTTATTCAACTTATTTATGAATGATTTCAAGGGTTCCATAGATGTTAATTCTTTGATGTTTGTGGATGATATGAAGATATATTCAGTAGTAGATTGTATCTCAGGCGGTGATGACTTCAAGCTTCAAGTTGATTCTTTTGTTAGATGGACTGAAACTAATTGTTTGGAACTTAATATGAGCAAGACAGAACTTAATATGACTATGACTAGACTTGACTCTAGTAGATTCGGTTCGTGACCTTGGTGTAATATTCGATATACGTCTTAATTTCAAGGAACATTTGAGAAGTGTAGTTTCCAGATCTTACCAGATGCAGGGTTTCATTATCCGCAACTCTATCGAATTCTCACCCAACACTATCAGAATACTCTATTGTTGCCTTTGTAGGTCAATACCAGAGTACGGCTCCAGTATTTGGTTTCCATACTACCGCTGCGATATCGAGAGTCTCGAGGGAATTCAACGTAAATGCCTGCGTTTTTTGGGTTATAAATCTGATTTCAGACGAAAGTATGACTTCATGCGTGTCTATTTTAACTTGGATTCATATATATATATATATATATATATATATATATATATATATATATATATATATATATATATATATATATATATATTAGGGTGTCCCTTATATGGCAAAAAAAAAAATTTTTTTTTTAGAATTTCGAAACGCATACCCTCTACTTTTTTTATAAATGCTAAAATGTACTCAAATATGAAATTTCATATTTGTAGCATGATTGCAACCCGTGCCGACCGAGCTCTAAAGTTTAATAAAAAATGGTGTTTTGGCCTGACATTTTGGTTTGATCCAAAACTAATTAAAATGCAACAAATAAAGTAAATATGAGTAAGAATAAAATAAGATCAACATAAACTTTTATTTAAATACAAATTATAATAATAATTAATTAGGGTAACTTCTCTTTAGTGTAGTTTTTTTGCAGTCTGGATACAGATTTCTATGTTCCTGAACACACCGCAAAAAAAAAACTGTTTTTGCTCTTCTTCAGCCGTGATAAGTCCATTAAAATCTTTCATTAATTCAACAGCTCTTTCAGCAGTGTCATTTACGACCTTCAAACGACTTATTCGTCTTCTAGCTTCCAAAAAATAGGATTGTCACCCCAAGAAGATACATCCTCTCGAAGAAAACTGTCGTCGATTTGCAGTCGAGATAGAAATTGTTTGCTTCTTTGTGACACAAAATCATCCAGCGTCATATCTGAAAGGAAGAAAAAACAGTTTCAAAAAGCAAAAACTAATCCACGAAACTTTGAAAAAAGAAACAAGAAAATATTAAGCTTACTAAAGAAATTTTGCGTAATTTCTTCCTTCGATGGGATATAGCGTTTGGCGGAATCTGAACTTTCATCTCTGTTTAAATTATTAATTATTTTTGTCTTTGTTTTGAAATCAACTTCTTCATCAAAGAGTGATAACATGACTGGTTCTTCACACAAATACCATAAATGATGAACAAACTTGCTCATGGATGCCTTGGAACTTGTCGCGTCTACTTTTTCATATTCTTTTAGAGCTTTCAAAAAGCATAAGTCTTGGTAAGGTGCTTTAATTGCCAATGTGCATTCGAGCCAAGGTTTAGTATACAAGATGACGATAAATAAGCAAACATCTTGTAGAGCATTTTTGTCTTTTGCAGTAATTTTAAGTTGCGATTGAAGCAAACATATTTTTATAGAATAGATCGCTCTCGCCATCCATCGCGCTTGATGCAAAGCTCCAGGGGGCCTGAGTTTCAGTTTATTATCTGTATCTCCTCCTAAGAACACAACGCATAGTTCCACCAATTCACGGTAATCGTCTCCAACAAAAGGTTTTTCCAGTTCAGTCTTATAAAAAGTTAACAAAGATGTAATTTTTGTCTCAGCAATATTTGCTTTAACGAAATTCAGAGGTGGCTCAATATTATCGGTGTCAATATTTTTCCGATTATCTCTTAACTTTTTGAAAATTGGAATATCTGGACTACTTGTAATTTGCTTTACCTTGGTTTCAAAAACAGCTTTAAGGACCAACTCATAAATATGATGACGACAAGCAAAAAGCAGTAATTCCCTTTCTGAAGTCTGCTCCAAAATAGCACAAGCTCCACTGAAACGGCCAGTATTTGAAGCTGTTGTATCGCAGCACATTATCTGTACTTTATCATCGAGGTTCCAGTCAAAGAGTGAATTGAAATGGCTTTAGCTTGATGTTTTCCAGAAGAACTCTCTAATTTTGGCACTGCAAGAAGCTGTTCTCTATCGTCAAATGAAGCAATAATTGGCCTTCGTAGGAATTCTGGCTTTTTCTCAAAATATAATGCACTTTCTCATAACAAGATTCGCACTTTCACTGTCAGCTTGACTTCACGTATATTGTAAAATATAACGGTCGAACTTGTCGATTAGATGGTAATTTTGCACCATTTATCTGGTGGCTTGGCAGTCCGATAAGGTAAATATTTTGTTTATCACTTCGTAATTCCACAGACATCTTCACACAATAAACAACAACGCACTTATAATGTTAGAAATCACGTATGAAATGACAATTGAAACTCGCAGTAACAGGTCGCAGCGCTGCACCCGCGCAACTTATATGGACATGTTAAAAACTCAAGTCGGCACGGGTTATCGTTGATGAATCGGGCTAATATTTATTTCTGTACTATATTAGGTCAATACGAAACTTTTTAGAAGGTATGCGTAAAAATATATTGACATTGAATTTTAAGGGACACCCTAATATATATATATATATATATATATATATATATATATATATATATATATATATATATATATATATATATATATATATATATATATATATATATATATATATATATATATATATAAAAATTCTAAATTTACTAAGGTTGATAACTATAATGTTGCACAGATGGTAGCAGAAAAAAAGCAGCCTCCAGTCTCAGATAATTCATATAAAAATATCGTTGTGCAAAAACATGATTTACCTGTGAGATTAACAAGGGCAAAAAACGCCGAAGCATTGATGAACAAACAGCTGAATCTCATGAATGAAATAATAAATGTTAATCACGACCAAACAGATGTTAATGCTGACAAACCGCCCACGACAAACAATATACAGGATGGTTTTACTGAAGTTGAACATAAGAGGCAGAATAATGCAAAGAATGTGGCTGATTTCTTTAAAAATTCGGACACTGAGAATAAAAATACCTCACGAACCCAATCTTCAAATACTGAATGGAAGACTGTATCTCGGAAAAAAACAATTGTCAATCGAGCTAAGTTTATAACTTCTTCTGGGCCAAAAACATCAACTAGGACTGCAAAGTTCTCAGGTGCCTTAAAGAAGAAGTGGCTTTACGTAGGACGGATTGCTGGAAAGGACGTTCCCGTTGAATCTATCAGAGAATATCTTACAGAAATAAATGGTTATGAGGAAATTGAAATAAAAAAACTTGAGAGTAAAGGTAGGAACTCTTCCTTCAGCATCGGTGTTCTCTCGAATGAAATCTTTGAGCGGCTAA
Organism: Henosepilachna vigintioctopunctata; assembly: GCA_030704895.1. Taxonomy (NCBI): domain Eukaryota; kingdom Metazoa; phylum Arthropoda; class Insecta; order Coleoptera; family Coccinellidae; genus Henosepilachna; species Henosepilachna vigintioctopunctata. The sequence continues at coordinate 1,907,725 of JARQZJ010000099.1, forward strand.
ATAGCGAGGACTTTTGGCCTAATGGTGTTATAGTGAGAGAGTTTTCTTTTCGGAATTTCTTTCTGAAAACCAGTCCCAGCTAGAATTGGTGAATAAGATAACCAGACGAAGTGTTAAGATAGTTCATCTGAACATCCAATGCATTTCTACCTCTTTTAATGGCTTACAGCGATTTGTTGCCCATGAGGACTGCGATTTTTTGGCGGTTACCGAACATTGGCAAAATCCAGAGCAACTGCGTAATTATGTAATTCCAGGATACTCCCAATTAACAAGTTTTTGTCGGCCTTTATATTGTCATGGAGGCACCGTAATATATGGTCGAAATAATTTTAAGAATTGTATTGTCAGGTCAGATATTAATAGTTTGAGTTTACAATATGCCTTTGAATGTAGTTCTATTCAGTGTTTTGTAAATTGTAATTTTAAATTTGTTTTAGTTTGTATTTATAGATCAGGCGAGCCCACTCTTGGTAATGTAGATATATATTTTTTGAAAGACTGGCGTTGTTGCTTGAGCTTCTTACTAAAGAAAAATCAACAAAATATGTGATAGTAGGCGATTTTAATATTGACTTTCTGAAGCCTGGAGATAGAAACAACAAAGCTTTGATGGCTATCTTACAGTCATATGGAGTGCAGGTAATGATTAGTGAACCAACTCGTGTAACCTTCCATTCTTCTTCGTGCTTGGATAATATCTTGACAAATGTTCAGGGTGGTCAGGTGATAATTCTGCAGCCACACTTGTCAGATCATAACGCTGTTTCTGTTGGGTTTGATACTTACGCTCTGAATATTTCTAATCTAGAAAAAAGGATCAAATATCGTGTTTTTAGTCAAAATAACATAGATATGTTTGTCGAAGCCCTTTCAGAAGTAGATTGGTCCCCATTGTATGCTGTCGGTGAGGTTGAGGGTATGTGGTCTCATTTTTCCAGTCGTTTCAAGTATTTATTTGAAAACTCATTTCCTGTTAAAGTTGGAACAAAAAATTCAAAGAGAAATTTCAATTCTAACCAACAATTACTCAGAATAAAAAATGATCTTGATATTTTGTATACAATGTCTTGAGTTGATTCACAATTTCTGGGGAAATATAAATCTAAAAAAATGGAGTTTGACAGATTTATTTCTAAACTTAAACAGGAGCACTATGGTCACATAATAGCCAATTCTACCAATAAATCTAAAGCAACATGGACATTGATAAGAGAACTGAGAGGCAAACAAGATAGACGGTCTGGGATACCCACTGGGGACCTTGTTGCGGTGGCGAACAGGTTTAATGAGTTTTTCATTAATACGGGTGAAGGTACGCCTTCATCACTCTGCAATTTTACCAAAGAATCAAAAGTCCATAAATCTTTTTTTATGTTTAAACTTTTACCATCTGAATTAATATCAATTGTTGCTAAAATGAAAAATTCAACATCATACGGTCATGATGGAATTCCTATGAAGGTGCTGAAGAAATGTATTCATGTAATTGCAAAACCCTTGAGTTTCATCATTAATAGGTCATTTATTGAAGGAATATTTCCGGAATCTCTAAAAATAGCAGTTGTTAAGCCCCTTTTTAAAAAGGGTTCCTATGAGGAAATGGAAAATTATCGCCCAATTAGTCTCTTGTCATCTTTTTCTAAAATTTTTGAAAGAGTTCTCTCTATCCGTTTAATTTCTTTCTTCAGAAAGTTTAATGTTTTCAGCAAATATCAACATGGTTTTATAGCACAAAAATCCACCGAAACCGCTATATTTCAACTCTTGAGTAAGATTTTGGGGGCCTTGGAGGGTGGAAGCATTGCACTTGGTATGTTTCTAGACTTGTCTAAGGCGTTTGACAGTGTAAATCATGAAAAATTGTTGGAAAAATTGTGGACATATGGCATTAGAGATAATCAACTTATATTAATTAGAAGTTATCTCAGTAATCGCAAACAAAGAGTTGAATTGGTTCGAGACGGAGCGACTTGTATATCCGATGATGTTACTGTTGTCAGAGGTGTCCCTCAGGGGAGTGTCCTTGGGCCACTTTTGTTCCTGATTTACATTAACGATTTGCCGGAGGTGATTGGTGATCTGGCTTGTGGGTTCTCTATGTACGCTGACGATACTAATATCATAATTTCCGACGATAATTTGGCCACCGTTATCAATAGGGCCGAAGATGCTTTTGAGTCTATAACTTCCTGGTGTGGCGTTAACAGTTTAAGGTCAAACATTGCCAAGACTGACTTTGTCTTTTTCCATACTGATCGCTCTCGTCGTTCATTTCCATTGTCAGTAAATATTATTGATAATGATATAACACCTAGTGAGTCTATCAAGTTTTTGGGTATCCATGTTGGTGCTACCTTGAAGTGGCCTCAGCATGTTGATTACTTGAATGGGAGACTGCTGTCTGTCTTATATTCGATTAACGTTTTGAAGCATCAAGTTAGCATAAATGTATTGAAGACAATTTACTCTGCAAATTTTGAGTCGTTGTTGTCATATGGAATAATATTCTGGGGCAACAGCCCACATACTAATACCCTATTTGTTACTCAGAAAATGACGTTGAGGTCGATGTTAGGACTACCTTTTCGGGAATCGTGTAGAGGTTTATTCAGAAAGCATAATATTTTAACTGTACCTGGCTTGTTTGTTTTTAGATCGTTGCTATTCATTTATAAACACAAAGAACTGTTTTCTGGCTTCAAAAATCTAAATAATACACGTAAAATGATTCCTTATCAACTACCAAAGCTATCACTCACACTTGCTCAAAAAAGCACAATGTACACTTGTATGAAACTATATAACGCTCTCCCAAAACATTTCTGGGCTATTGATGGTGTGAGTCTCTATGTGGCAGGAGTTCGTAAGTTTATCCTGGATGCGGAGCCTTATCATCTAAATGATTATTATAATTACTGTTCTGGCCAGCATTGAGATGTGGTTTTGTCTGACATATTTCAACTTTATCATTTGTACCTGATCTGTGATAATCTTTGAAATAAATGTTATTATTATTATTATTATTATATGCTTAAAATAAATAAATAAATAAATATATAAGAGAATGCGAATTTTCACGAAGTTTCACCGAAATCTCATCCGGCATTTTCAAGTGATGTGAGTTATACTTATTATCTGAAGACACAAAACAACGAGTTATGTAATGTTGTCTTAATGATATATACAACAGTGCTTGTGTTCTCACCATTATTCCAGCTTATTTTTGGAATCCCTCTAAGAAGTTGATCTACTCTGTTTCCATTATCCATTTTATCAATGTAAAAATAAGAAGATAAATTGAAAAGACTTTTTGTGAAAAGCTGTACTTTTCCAGGGTATAGAGTGTGAAGATGCTGAAAATCATTTGCAAAATAAATTCAATAATTATAATATGAAAGTGATAAATAACCTACTAAAATATTTGAAAACAATTAAGAAATTGTAGCAGAAATATGAAAAGAAACAATAAACCAGTTTTTTTTAAATGAAATAGAATGATTTTAATTCAAATTGTATTACTCAAATATTTTAATACTGAAAATTGTGTTCAAACAATTTCTCAGCTCAGACAATTTCTCAAATTGAACAACAGTGAATATTAACATCGTATATAGAAGCAACTGAATCAGTTAATTAATACTCCGCACATAGTGACTAGATCTAGAAATGTTGATTTTTCATTTACACAAATCCACTATCTCATGATTATATAATATAAAACATCTTAAGTGGTCAAGTTCTCTTATTAATTTAAAATCATTGTAGTTTACCAAATTACAATGAAAACATGCCTATACTTCAAATTTTTTTCATTGAACTGAACATTTTTCATTGTTCAGTTCAATGATTTACATTTTTTATTTCACACAGCAAGTCGTTAGCCATTTGTGTGTAACTTTAATGCAATAAAGAACTGTTATTATTATTATTATTTTACATAAGAGAAATTAAAATTGTCAGACAAAAAATTGTTTGAAAATATGATTACATTGATGTAAAAAATTGAAATAATATACATCGAAAATTTTTTAAAAATATTAGTTTTTCAATTTAAACTTCACACATATTCACAAAAAATATAGATAATTTTTTTTTGCACTTGTCCTATTGTAAGAGAAAATTTTTTCAATCTGTCAAATTGAATATTTTGGGAATGAGTGGAATATTTTTTATTGTTGAAGTGACCAATGAACTTACAATTACGCGATAATTTTCGCACAAATTAGTTTAAAAACATATAAACTTAACTACTTGACTAAACAGTTAAAATGGAACAAAATCATTAAAATTCATGGACCACTTTTATTAACTTCACTTGACAAACTCAAAAGTCTAGAAGTATTAATTCCATTATTGTTATTAGTAGTACCTCAAATTTTCTTCACCATTTCCGCATGAAATACTTTATTTGAATGAAACAATCATTTTGTTTATTGTATTTGTTAATCTACGTTTGTTAATAGATTAACAGTATTTGCTTTATGTTTTAAAAAAAGCGGGTTGTATTCTAATCTAAGTGTTCCATCATGGAACTTTTATCTTCAAAATGAGTGAAATGATTAATTAACTGCTTAGCCCATTCAAAATGTCAATTCGTAAAAATTTTTTTACAGACCATCTGGTGTATTTTCATCATAAAAATTTAAGTTTTGAAAGAATTGTTTGCAAGTAAAAGGTGATAAATTGTTTTTTGCGGAATCATTTGTAACATTACTGAGATGTGTCCCTTGAATTCCAAGCAGACTTAGACTTTTTATTGATAAGGTTAAAATAAGGTCAACCAAAAAACCAGAGTTTTAATAATATTTTTCCTGAACATGTTCTGCAGTAAAATGCTACTTCGCTTTGATTCCACCTCCTTTATAAAAGGACTCACCTTTCTTGACCATATTGGTGGCCCAGAACTTCAGAATGGAAGAATTTTTATGCCATGAAATTTCCTTGGGAATTGTCTCGATAGAGATGACTTTGTTTTATTTGCTGATGTTAATATATCAATATCTTGGTCTATTTCTTCAGTGGATGTAATCAAAAAAGAAATATTGCAATACATTTGTAAATTTTCAAGCAACTTTGACAAAAATATGTTCAAATGCATTCTGATGATATTGTTGATAAACAAATTCATCAAGAAACAAAAGTAGATTCTCTCTAACAATTAAAACTGTTTGTTTCTGAAGTGCATGTGATGAATAGAAGAAAAATTCTCATGTGACAGGAACATACAAGTTAAACTGAAAAATGCTTATGCTCTTTTTCAACCTAATTTGCTTTTATGCATTAAACAAAAAATTATTGATAATTTACCTTTGTGAAGGAACATGAGCAAATATTAAGTGATACATAAAAATTTTTAAAGCGAAATTTAACAACAAAGTGCAAATCATCCAGAGTACATAAAAAAGTTTTAATGATGAAGCAAAATAAAGTTAAAAGTTAAAGCACTACTAATGAGTATTATACTATTCACAATGTTTATGAAATATATATTAGTTCAATTGGTATCTGGTACCTGCTGTAACAAGTATGATATGTTGTAATGTTTTATTTAAAAAAGTATAATTCTAACCTCAGCCAATTACAATTTTTTAATATAATATAGCATTTGACGCTTTTGACTATAAATAGGCTCTACATTCACTAAGCTCTTAAGATGAAGTTTATATTGTAATATAAATTATGTAATTTTCTGTTTCGAAAATAACTCAATAATTCCTTAACAAAAACAGAGTTGATTTAAAATATATTCATCTTTATTTTTTTGTAGATATACTTATATATTTTGCAACAGTAAAGAATAGGAAATATTAAATTTTTAAATTGGAGATAGGACGTAATTTCAGTTCACAGAAGATATTGTAATCCAACTTACCTTCAGATGATCTCTAAATTTAGGAATAGGTTCATATAAACGTATTGCTTCAATACCATTTTTGAGTAAGTCCTTTGAAATTAAACCCAATCCAGGAGTACACTCAGCAATAATTTTGGAAGTATCTTGTTTAAGATATGGTAATATGCACGATGTCACTTTTTTAGCATTTAAAGGATCAATCAAATATAAAAAATCGGCATTCTTTTTCAGAGAAAAACATTCTTCTGGTAAAAGATCTTTCACTTTCAAGCGCATTTGATTAGATTCAAAATAAGTATTCAGCATTTCTTTATGGCTCATTTTCTTGTTTTTCTTTCTTGCTTTTGGGTTGTTGCATATTGCAACAACTTCATCATCAGAATCAGAACAATATATGTCATTTTGATTTGAAAACCTTCTAAATACTTTGTAGTAAGTATTGATTCTGAAGAGTCTTTTTTGATTCAAGCTGAGAATAGTTTCAACTTCTTTCCACTTCAACATTTTAACTCATGAAAATATGATTGCTTCTGTCGTAAATATGTGATAATTTATCATAATGAAAAAACAAATTACCTGATTTTTACTACATTTATTGTAACAAAGAAACAAATCATAATATACCAACTCAAATATTTTCATTAAACCGAAATTGTAGTGGCAGGTAAAACTCTTTTAATTTTTGGGATGATAACAATAAACATATAGTTAAAATTAAAATTGAATCCAGTTCAGTGAAGTTAGGTTATTAGTTCAGAAGTATATATTCTATTGAACTACACTGCGACTTTTCAAAAATTCTATGGAACTACTTTTTATTGAAATGTATTGAAGTAAAATTTGTTATGAAATGAGATTCACTCAGTACATCTGTTCTTATTTGAATCTTTTCTTTATAGAAATTTGACCAAATGTCCACCCAGTTCCATTTTAAACTAGTTATTCTTAAAATCGCATTACTATCACTTGTCACCATTAATTTATAAGAACATACCTTATAAATTCTATGCCTGTCACCTTCCGTATATGGTTATCAGAGGTTCTATCCACGGCCAGATTCACTACAGCCACGGCCACCTTTAATACAGACCATGAACAGCGTAAAAAGGCGGTGTTTTTTAAAAAATATGTGAAATTTCGATGCTTGGTGTGTCTGTAATCTGAGAGAGGTGTTTTCTACTGATTTATATAGATGGAATTGTAGAGTATTCATTACTCTACGATCTTCCGCTTGAAGTCACAAGAAGATGCTTAGAGGTTGAAATCGTTGCCTCACTTCGACGGACGTGGTGCGACTGACGAGTTCCTTGCAGAACGAAACATATATGTCTCGCTCTTCCATCAGGTGTGGCATCGATTTCAATATTTCTCTAACATTTATCCGTTGAAGGATAATGGAGACATTACATCGTACACGTTCACATATGTAGTTCTACTCTAACATTATCTTGATTAATTTAAATTTTTCAAATGAATGTTCTAGTGTTCATTTTCTTCTATATATATAAATATATTTATATATATATATATATATATATATATATATATATATATATATATATATATATATATATATATATATATATATATATAGTTGAATGTTTAACGACTGTAGATATGTATTTTCAGTGTTTAATTGGGATTGCAGTCTAGGACAGGAAAATCAGTTACCTCTTTAGTATTTTCCAAGCTTTCGAAAATGTTTATTTTCTTCTTCAGGGCTAAAATAGTACAAAAATTAACAGTTTATATAGCAGGGCACTATAAAAAGTTTTTTCTTACAATTACTGTGAAGTTAGTCCGAAAGTACATTAGTTTTTTGAATTTTAAAAATAAGTACAAGTGTTCCCAAATGCATTGGGTTGGAATGATACTGCATTCTACGTGCTAGGTAGTTGAAGGAAGCGACGACTATGACTGTATTTCTCAATTTCGCTTTTCAAGTGGAGTGTTCCCAGATGTTTTTAAGGGCGTTTCTTAAAATGCATAACGTTGGTCGAAGACTAACGAAAGAGAATGAATTTGTTTTATGTATTTAGAATGGATTTTTTGGTGAATAAGATATCCGAATATGAGCCATTAATCAGAAGAATTTATATATAAATCTCATAGGTTCTTCAGATTAATGGCTCATATTCGGATATTTTATTCACCAAAAAATCCATTCTAAATACATAAAACAAATTCATTCTCTTTTCGTTAGTCATAAAAACTTCGGCCAACGTTATGCATTTTAAGAAACGCCCTTAAAAACATCTGGGAACACTCCACTTGAAAAGCGAAATTGAGAAATACAGTCATAGTCGTCGCTTCCTTCAACTACCTAGCACGTAGAATGCAGTAACATTCCAACCCAATGCATTTGGGAACACTTGTACTTATTTTCAAAATTCAAAAAACTAATGTACTTTCGGACTAACTTCACAGTAATTGTAAGAAAAAACTTTTTATAGTGCCTTGCTATATAAACTGTTAATTTTTGTAATATATATATATATATATATATATATATATATATATATATATATATATATATATGTATATATTTAAATATATTTGTTCACCACAGGCCCTGGTCTTTGTGAGCTAACCATTCATGGTATATTTTTGTTTTTATTCGGAAATTGTTATTATCTAATACCCATTATATTGAAATCATTTCTAAATATTATTGATCCATCGATTATTCTTCAATAAAAATATTATTATTATATAATTATTTGTTTTAATCCTTCCAAAACATTTGTTTTTTGAGCATTTTTTCGTATTATGAGTCATATTTGTGATGAAAGAAATTGTTTTATCTTTGGAATTTTCAACGCCTGATTCTGATCTTTTAAAAATTGATTTTCTAAGTTTTTTAGCTTTAAGAAGCACCTATTTATATGAAATTAATAAGCTTCTTTACCTTGTATCTAGGAATATCTGGTAAAGAACATTATTAATATTACTATTATTGATATTTTGCGTTTCTTTCATTACAAATTTTGATTTGTGGGTTAAAGATCCCTTTGTCCGTTCGCTTTTTTATGTTTGGCGGAATTAATATTTCAACTCGATTTGAAACATACAATAGATATTTGTATTGATACAAATAATATTCAATAAACTTCCGAATGTATTTTTTCAATGAAATTTCCCTAGAATGAGTAGGTACTGGAATAAAATATATACCCATCTATATAGAAAATATACAATTATTGTTCCTGATTTATATTTGATTTTAATGAAATCTGAATCATAACAATTTTTATTTCATTATTTCAACGACTACACTATATTAACAGAGCGGAAACTTTTACAATAATCGTTATTTTCTCTATTACAAGAAACATCTTGGTGGGCGATCGATTAATCTTTGAATTTATATTGCTCATTTTTCATATAAGTATATATATATATATATATATATATATATATATATATATATATATATATATATATATATATATATATATATATATATATATATATATATATATATATATATATATATATATATATATATATATATATATATATATATATATATATATATATATATATATATATATATATATATATATATATATATATATATATATATATATATATATATATATATATATATATATATATATATATATATATATATATATATATATAACAACTAATTACTCACAACCGTGGAGTGATGTAAATGGATTATTATTCTTTTCGGGTATTCGGTCTGTATGGAGATGAAAAGATTCAACTCATGTATTCTGATTCAAAACCTGTATATTTCGTTGTCGGTTAACAACTTCATCAGCAGGATGCAGCTAAAATACAAAAATAATCACATCATTGAACACTAAAACTAAAACAAAACATACGAACTTACAATGAGAGTTCTTTTAAAATTTGGGATTCATTGAAATATTCATCAAAATAACAAAGTAAATAAAATTATGAGATGAGTCAGTAGAAGTAAAAAAACAAAGCAATGCTACTTTTCAATCGATCGATCGTGCATGAATGAAGCGGTCTTATTTAAATACACATTCACGTGTTCAGAGAGTTATGATTGATCTCTCTTTCTTTCTTTTTTACCCAAGGTGGAATTGTTACCAGGTGCGAAAATTAAATATTAGGATATTTCAAAATCCGACAATAAATTTTACTTAATTGATCTACATCTGATCTTGAATTGATTGTATTTTGGTTATTTTGGATGTGTACCATCTCTAAAAAAAGTCCTTTTTTGGTATTACGTTCTCTTTCCATTATTTGGACATTTTCTAAATCAAAAGGGTGATCATTGTCTTGCATATGACAGGACAAGGCGCAAGATCTTTTTCCGATTTTTACGTCACTTTTATGCTGTGTTATTCTCTGTTTAAGAGTTTGTTTCGTCTGTCCTATGTATATTTTATCACATTTCTGGCAGTTTATTTTGTATACTACATGTGAACTTTTTATAGTAGGTGTTCTGTCTTTTATCTTCGTGAACAAGTTGCTTATTGCCATGGTGTTGTACTAGGCCACGGTAAAATTGTTCACTACAGGTTTTAAATGCTTTAGAACTTTGTCCGTAAGTCCTTGAATGTATGGTAGTTTTTTGTGAACTTGGATGGGTGGTTCTTCTGTTGGTCCATCAAAGAGACCTGTGTGATAAAGAAGTTTATTTAGTATCTTTTTTGGATAGCCATTTTTCACAAACATACCGAAGAGTTTTCTTAAATTATCATGCACAAAAGAGGAATGAGATGTGAATTACTCTCTTTTTCATTGCTAGTACTGTGTTGAATTTTTGACTTTTTGGGTGGTTAGAGAGAAAATTGATGTATCTTCCGGATGATGACGGTTTTTGATACCAATTCAATATTACTGTGTTGTCATACTTTCTCATTACTAAAGTGTCAAGGAAAGGAACACTTCTACTGTTTTCTTTTTCCATTGTGAATTGGATTCTTGGTATTTAATTCTATACATCTAAAAATCCAATTCACAATGGAAAAAGGAAACAATAGAAGTGTTCCTTTCCTTGACACTTTAGTGATGAGAAAGTATGACAACACAGTAATATTGAATTGGTATCAAAAACCGTCATCATCCGGAAGATACATCAATTTTCTCTCTAACCACCCAAAAAGTTAAAAAATTCAACACAGTACTAGCAATGAAAAAGAGAGTAATTCACATCTCATTCCTCTTTTGTGCATGATAATTTAAGAAAACTCTTCGGTATGTTTGTGAAAAATGGCTATCCAAAAAAGATACTAAATAAACTTCTTTATAACACAGGTCTCTTTGATGGACCAACAGAAGAACCACCCATCAAAGTTCACAAAAAACTACCATTCAAGGACTTACGGACAAAGTTCTAAAGCATTTAAAACCTATAGTGAACAATTTTACCGTGGCCAAGTACTACACCATCACAATAGGCAACTTGTTCACGAAGATAAAAGACAGAACACCTACTATAAAAAGTTCACATGTAGTATACAAAATGAACTGCCAGAAGTGTGATAAAATATACATAGGACAGACGAAACAAACTCTTAAACAGAGAATAACACAGCATAAAAGTGACGTAAAAATCGGAAAAAGATCTTGCGCCTTGTCCTGTCATATGCAAGACAATGATCACCCTTTTGATTTCGAAAATGTCCAAATAATGGAAAGGGAACGTAATACCAAAAAACGAACTTTTTTAGAGATGGTACACATCCAAAATAACCAAAATACAATTAATTCAAGATCAGATGTAGATCAATTAAGTAAAATTTATTGTCGGATTTTGAAATATCCTAATATTTAATTTTCGCACCTGGTAACAATTCCACCTGGGGTAAAAAAGAAAGAAAGAGAGATCAATCATAACTCTCTGAACAAAAGAATGTGTATTTAAATAAGACCGCTTCATTCATGCACAATCGATCGATTGAAAAGTAGCATTGCTTTGTTTTTTTACTTCTACTGACTCATCTCATAATTTTATTTACTTTGTTATTTTGATGGCTATTTCAATGAATCCCAAATTTTAAAAGAACTCTTATTGTAAGTTCGTATGTTTTGTTTTAGTTTTAGTGTTCAATGATGTGATTATTTTTGTATTTTAGCTGCATCCTGCTGATGAAGTTGTTAACCGATAACGAAATATACAGGTTTTAAATCAGAATACATGAGTTGAATCTTTTCATCTCCATACAGACCGACTACCCGGAAAGAATAATAATCCATTTATTTATATATATATATATATATATATATATATATATATATATATATATATATATATATATATAAATTAGATATTCGTGGGATAGCAGTCAGGTGGTGTCAAATAAAAAGACTCTTTTTTTTACAAACTCATACACCCATGCCTTTCACCGGGGCTTACACGCGAGTTCTACTGCACCTTGGTTGGGTTTTCTGCCGACTAATCCACGGAGAAAGCCCCATTATAAATATAGAAGAATGAATTAATCACCGCAATTGTTTTTTCGTAATCGAAAGAACATTGTCTAACTAGTCGACTAACCCTACATATATATATATATATATATATATTCGCGATTCACGGATCTTTTTTTCTCCATTCAAAACGAAATGGCTTTGACATAATCATTAGCCAACAAACTACAATAATCATAACTTAAATGCTATATGAATAACAATAGATATATATATTTAGGTACGTATAAATATAAATTAGTATATTTATATATAAAAACCTTTTGTCGCATGTTGCGAATTATAATATATTTGGCAGATATGCCGTTTTCTTCTGCCCATGTTATGCAGGTATTGAAATAAATCAATGCATCATCTGGTTTAACTCTTACAGCAGTTGTAGTAGTTGGTGGCTTCAATATTTCTACAGAGCTTGCTTCTTGTACTGCTTCACATACAATTTCTTCATCAGTCATAATTTCCTCTATTTCTTCGATTCCTTCAAACCAAGAATTAAAATTTTTTTCACTTGTCTCCAATCCTTTTTCTGATAGATTTTGAACCCAATCGGCAATAGGCACATTATTCTCAGTATCCCATTCATTTGTTTCTTCTGTTTCTGATACATCATTCATAGTAAGCCACAACTTTTTCCATGAAGATTGGATTAAGTAAGGAGAAACAGAGTTCCAAGCATGAGCAAGAGAGAATACAATATCCTTCAAATTCAATCCTCTAAGGTTCTGCGTTACATCACCATCCTGAGATATAATATGGATCAGCAATTTATTTTTATACAAAGACTTTATTTTTTGGATAACATTTTGATCCACCGGCTGCAGTAAAGGTGTACAGTTTGGTGGTAGGAAGATGGCTTGGATATTCCCATCACTTGATTTAAGTTCTTGTTCATTTGGGTGGCCTGGAGCATTGTCAAGTACGAGTAAAGCTTTTATGGGCAAGTTTGATCTTTTCATGAACTTCTTGACTTCTGGGATCAAGTCTTTATGAAACCATTCGCTAAATACCTCTATCGTGGCCCAACTTTTAATTTGATTCTTGTAGCAGACTGGCAGACAAATGTTCTTGAAAGCTCTGGGATCTTTTGCTTTGCCAATCATTAACAAATCCAATTTGTGTGTTCCAGTAGCATTTGAACACGGCATGAATGTGATTCTATCTTTACTCACTTTACGACCTGGTGCACTTGCTTCTTCAGCAGATACGAACGTTTTATTGGGCAACAGTCTCCAGAACAGACCACTCTCGTCTGCGTTATAGATTTGGTCAGGAAGAAGACCCAGTTCTTCTACTTTGTTTTTAAAATGCTCGATAAAAGGCTGTACTGCAGATACGTTGCTTGATAATTTTTCACCCGATATGGTTAATAGACGGATACCAAATCGTTTTTTAAATTTATCCAGCCATCCATCGCTCGCACGAAAATCTTCTTTTTGGTTAATTTTTTTTATAGATTTCGATTGCTTTGGCTTTCAGAATTGCTCCAGATATAGGAGTGTGTTTAGAACGCCGCTGTATAAACCATAAGTAAAGAGCGTTTTCCATCTTTGGACAATCGCCAACTTTTAGTGTTTTACGCTTTCCTGGCCCTGAATCCACTGTCTTAACGTGGTCTACTATCTTTTGCCTTTTCTTCTTAAGATCGTGTATAGTAGCACGCCCAACACCATATTCTTTTGCCAATTTACACATATTTTGTCCACTATCTAACTTTTTTAAAATCTCCATTTTATCATTCAAATCTAGTGTTTTGTGTTTGCGTTTATTTGACATTTTTTACTATAAAAACAAATACGTTAGCACGTGCACGTGATAAGTTTTGAGGTTAGACTGCTAGTCGACGACGAAGTGACCAAAGCGCACAGGTATAGAGGGGTGAGGGAGTGAGGGAGGGAGGCGTTGGGCGTGCCGATCTAAAAGTGTATATGTATATGATTATATATATATATATATATATATATATATATATATATATATATATATATATATATACATATATATATGAATATATAATGAATACTCATTCATAACACAACCAGCGGACCCGACAGACGTTGTCCTTCCATGACATTCCAAGCTATTAGGATAAACGAATGAATGCATATACAAAAATTCACTCAAGTCGATCTATCCGTTGAGTTGCATTATATTAATAATAAATTGAAATTGAAACACTATCAACTCTACATATGTTTCGGGTGGTTAGTCCCTTATGATGAATGATACCTAAATTTCTGATTTAATTTTTGATTTGACGTAAAATCAATATGCATTATTTCTAATTGTAAATTCCTGATTTCAATTTATTTCAAAATTAAATCAGAACTTCCTCAATTTCTGAAATAATTTTGAAATTTCAGAAAGCATAATTTCCACTTGAAATCAGAAATTTCCAAATAGAAATGATGCATTTTGATATTTCGTCAATTTCAAAATTGATTTTGAAATTAAGTTATTTCTCTCAATAACGGGATAACCGCCCGCAACATTCTCGTAAGTAGAGTTGTTAAGTTTCACTCAGTGGAACTTAATCCAAATGTTTTAATTGATTGACTGCCAAGACCTAAGTCAGGTCGTCTTCTCCTCGGCATCGTAAATTGTAATTAAGCAAAGTGAGAAAAGTTCTCGCGCACTTAGAGGTAATTGTCACTTTGAGACTGGTCAACAAAAAAGAGCACATAACTTGAAATGTCATTATCCCAAAGGATCACCGAAGTAAAGAAACTTCTCGCGCACGTAGCGGTAATCGCCACATATATTAGTTGGTTGTCAAATGTTAAATATTATGGTAGCTTTCAGAAATTCAATTTGTGACAAACCTTCGGATTTATCAATCTACATAAAAATAATCTGATAGATAGTTAACAACTGTAGTTAGCTAAAATTTAGTTCATTTTTTACCCCCTAAGAATAAATATGTAGTGTGAAAGATATAAAAGTTCTAATTGGTTATTCATTTTAAACTAATCTTCCAATTGATTTTTGAACGACGGGGGACACATATTTAATTCCGAGCATTTTCATATTTATTCACCTTCTAAATTTTTCTGGACTTCAACAAATAATTCAAGACCAAAATTAGCTAAATCGGTCCAGCCACTCTAGAGTTTTAGCGAGACTTACGAACAGCAATTCATTTTTATATTATAGATTCATTTGAAACTATTCTATCAATTTGATTTCTGAACAACGGGGGACACATCAAATGAAAAAAAAAAGTGTTGTTTTCATTTAATTCCGAGCATGCTCATATTTATTCCCTTTTCAAACCTTCTCTGGACTCTCAAAAATATTTCAATACCAAAATTAGCCAAATCGATCCAGCCGTTCTCGAGTTTTAGAGAGACTAACGAACAGCAATTCATCTTTATATATAGAGAGATTCCTTATATTACTATAATAGTGAACTTTTATCATAATTATTACATAATTGTCTATAACTTATATAAAAAGTAAAGTATTTGGCGTATAAGTATTTATACGCCAAAAATCAATAATTTATTGTAGTCGAGGAATTGCACAGATATGTACCTACTAATAATAAGATAATTACAATGAGTACTCTTCGAAATTGTCGGGCCATTTTTTGAAATTTTTTATCCGTCAGAAATAATATGATCGACTAAGAGTCTATATAGGTATCTCTAAGCTGTTGAGTGGCAATAAAATGCTACACTGAAAAGTTTATTATATTTTACGCCCTTCTGAATATTACGCAGGAGTGTTACCTAGCATAAAAAAATTTGTTGAAAAAATTTTCATTCATATAAGGGACACCGTTATGTTATATATATATATATATATATATATATATATATATATATATATATATATATATATATATAATTCGTTTAGTTTTCTTGTGCTTTGCTTAATAACATAAGTGTGAAGGTTTCTTGGGAATGAGCACAGTTTAAACTTGATGGAGTAATTATTTATTCGACATATGTTTCGGTTCTAGGCCTTTTTCAAGAAATTATAGGTTCATTGTTGGTTGGAAATTGACTTCAATTTCACAAATCTTTCGTAAAACTGAATAGTGCGAGAATTATGGTCTATGGGTAACATCTGAAGGTTCGTTTGTTTATGACATGCGCATAAACCAAATGAAACCAAACCCATGACCCATGAAACCAAAGATAAGAATTCATCGGAAGATGCGCATGTCATAAACAAACGAACCTACAGATGTTACCCATAGACCATAATTCTCGCACTATTCAGTTTTACGAAAGATTTGTGAAATTGAAGTCAATTTCCAACCAACAATGAACCTATAATATTCTTGAAAAAGGCCTAGAGCCGAAACATATGTCGAATAAATAATTACTCCATCAAGTTTAAACTGTGCTCATTCCCAAGAAACCTTCACACTTATATATATATATATATATATATATATATATATATATATATATATATATATATATATATATATATATATATATATATATATATATATATATATATATATATATATATATATATATATATATATATATATATATATATATATATATATATATATATATATATATATATATATATATATATATATATATATATATATATATATATATATATATAACTCGAGATTCACGAATCATTCATAACTAGCCAATACTGAGACTCTTAATCGAAATATTTCAAATAAGACTCTCAGTCTATACAAATGTTAACGACAACAAACTTTTCACTTTCTAGAGTGAATATAAAGTGCGCTTCGAAAAACCAACCAACTTTTTGAATGATAATAAGATACAATTGTTTTATGCATATAAATCATCAGTTTTATTCAATCAATCGATCAAGAATCGGTGACTTTCAATACGCCCACAGGTCCTATATCTGAATGAGGAGAAGATTAGTTCGTGGAGTATTCACGTGAGTTCCCTCTATCGAAGGAAAGACGTATAAACTCTTCCAAGCATTCTAGATTCCTGCTCCTGACAACATTAGTGACAGTACGTAGAGGTTTTGTAGACATTTCATTCAAACACCTCAGAACTTTATCTGTAGATGTATAACAATAGTCTTGCCTTATCGCTCCAAATCACACCCAAAAAATGCCCGAGAGAGTTTATTTCTTGTTCTCCTCATTCTGAAGATGGGACCTGGGGGCGATTGAGGGTCATCGATTTTTGATTGTTTGAATAAATATCACTGAGGACTCCTAATAAGGATGAAACAATTATAGGAATGTTTCGAACATAGTATATATATATATATATATATATATATATATATATATATATATATATATATATATATATATATATATATATATAATATACATAAAAATTATAAGATATCGGTATAAGTTATAGACGTGTTTTGAGAAGTGCTCCGTATTTTTATGCGGTTTAAAGTCGAAAAAGTTTAGAAAAGCTTATGAAAGTTATATCAGCAGTTTCATAAGAACGTGCGTTAAAAACTAAACCTTTCAAGTTTTGTGAGTTTTCAATAAAGATCCAGATAAATTTGATCTAAATTTCGGTTTTAGTCAAATTCAAATTTCTTAAGTGTATGAAAACGATAAACAACATGTGAAAGGAAACAACAAAAAACGTATTGAACGGTCTATCATACAAGATAAACTTTCAATAAAAAAACACCGAAAATGAAGTGCAGTGGCTGTTCGTTGGAAGGTGATAAATATGTGTTATTTAACTGCGACTGCTGTGGAAACACGCAGTGCAAGGAATGTGGAGATTTAACGGCATCGGAGGAGAAATGTTTTCCACTATTGAAGAGAAAGATTTTACTCTATTGCCCAGAATGCAGAAAAGAAGCAGGCAATATTGAATTATTAATGAAAAAAAATAGAAAATTTAAACAAGAGATTAATACTCTCAAAGAAAATCTTGAAACAACACAACAAAAAAGTTGCAATGAATCAGTGGTAGAAAATTCTGTAGTTGAGGATATGAAAATCTATGTGAAATCATTAGAAGAAAAGCTAATGAATCTTCAAGGGGATATCAACAGAGGTGAGAATTGTAAGATCGAAAATGAAATAAAGTTGGAGCAGAAGAACTCAGAAAACAAAAAATTGTTGAAAGATAATGATCAACTGAAAAAAACTATAGAGAAAATAGAAATAGAAAATAGAAACCTACAAAATGAGTGGGATAAACTCAAGGAAGATAAAGAAAACTTTGAAACTGTCATCACAACATTGAGAGAACAAATAACTCATCTGAGTGGAAAAATCCAAAGATGCAGTAAACTTCATATAGACAATGAGCTCGAAATAAAAGAATATAACTTAAACTTCAGAAATGACAAACAAACAGAAATAGTTACAACTGAACAAGTAAACAGAATGTTAGAAAATCTACAGATTTGCTTTGAAAAGAAATTGGACATAAAAATACAAAAAATCACTGAAAACTTTGATAACAAAATAGCAAACCTAAAGACGCAGAAACACAACTCATTCAAACAAGTAGCATTCAGAGAAGATGCAAAAAAATCTAACACAATAAATGGAAATCCAGAAATATCAAATCAAAATATCATCTTAGATCAAAAAAAACTAATGGAAGATATAATAAACCTAGACAAAAAAACAAATTTGGACCCAATATATCCGCTATCCAAACAAACATATGCAGAAAGTGTAACAAACCATACTGAAACAAAAGATCAAGTCACTAAACAGCTGAGTACTCGTAATGAAAAAAGAATAACATTAGCACAACCCAAAATCGTGAGAAAAAGGCAGAGGGTATTCACAACTATAAACTACAAAAAAAACGCAATCCTGAAATTATAGGGAATAACAAAAATTCTGATTTAAAAGGTGTACAAAAAATGGTTTCTGTATACATTAGTAGAATAGATGCGAACAGCACAGAAGAATCAATAAGAAAACATCTAATGGTAAATGGCATCAAACAATTCGAAATAAAAATAGGTTATTCTAAGTATCTGGATGTCTTACATACGGATAAGTCTTACATAATAACTGTTCCCTCAAATCTATTAGAGAAAATTAAAGCACCTGAGCTATGGCCTGAAGGAACTAGCATCAGTAATTTTTTATACAATCTAGCAAAATCCAAGGAAAAATTGAAGTAAATTTGCTAGATACCAAAATGTCAAATTCTTCATTACTACATTATAATGTGCAATCAATTGGAAACTGTATAGACAAATTAAACAAATTGGTAAATGATCAAAAGGAATGTGTCTGCCTATGCATCACTGAACATTGGAAATCCAAAGACCAGCTGGAAAACTATGGAATTGAAGGTTTTAATCTAATTTCCACATACTGTCGGCAGGAAAATGAACACGGGGGCTCAGCAATATATTGCAGAGAGAATGTAAGTGTAAAAGAACGGCCAGAAATAGCGAAACTAGCACAAAAAAGAAGTGTTTGAATGTTCAGCAGTGGAATTAGTTTTTTGTAATATGAAAATTCTGGTTGTTTGCATTTACAATAATGGATCAAATATAAACAAATTTTTTGAATACTTGGAAAAGCTTATGAAAATTATAGGAAAAGAAAGGAGTGAAATATGTGTAACTGGTGATTTCAATATAAATATTAGAGATGATTCCAGTGAAAAACGAAACTTTTTGTCGATTTTGCAATCTTATAATATGAAGCCCTCTACTCTTGAATTTACTAGAGTAACATCAACCACTAACAGTTGTATAGACGATATTTTCACAAATATCTCAAATTTTGAATCAGAATTAATTAATTACAATTTGTCAGATCATCTCGGACAAAAAATAATCTTAAATTTGAAGCTCGAAAAACCCAAACTTACTTTGAGAAGATTTTTCAATATGAAGAATAAATTAAAGTTTCTAAACAAAATAGGAGAGCAAAATTGGCAACAAGTATATAACGTCGATGAAAAAGATGTAAACACACAATTTAATAATTTTATGAATATTTTTAAACGAATATTTAATGAATGTTTTCCTTTAGAATATGAAAAACTAAGAGTAAATAAAATAAATTACAGTTCAGAAGAAATAAAACAGTGTAAAGTGAGATTAGATATTTTGTATACCCTCAAAAATCACATGGGTGTTTATGCAGCTCAATATAACTCAGTTAAGAGGGAATACAATCGGCTCCTGATTGATTTCAGAAAAAAAATTTATGATAACAAAATAAAAAATTCAGATAACAAAAGTAGAACGGTCTGGAGTATTGTCAGAGATATTAGAGGTCAGAGAGGAAATCGTAAACATCAACTTCCAGGAGATACAAAAGAAATTGCAAACACACTGAACAAATATTTTGTGAACGCAGCATCTAGTCTAGTTAAAAGTCAAAAACAAGTTGATTTCAGCGGAAATCACATAAAGGTAAATTCAAAGACTATGTATGTAATTCCAGCTACGCAACTGGAAATTGTTGATATAATAAGACGCCTAAAAAACAAGATCAGTAGCGGAGTCGACGAAATACCAGTAACAATAATAAAATTTTGTTTTTTAGAGATAGTCGCGCCATTGGCCTTTATTGTGAATAACTCGCTCATGCACGGCATCTTTCCGGAATCACTGAAAACAGCAATAGTGAAACCAATCTATAAGAGGGGTGGCCCTTCTTCAATCGAAAATTATAGACCCATCAGCATATTGCCATCTTTTTCAAAGATTTTTGAATCGGCAATGGCAAGTAGAATAGCAGACTTTTTCATGAAAAATCATCTTTTTAGCAATTGTCAACATGGCTACTTGAAGAATAAATCAATTTACACTGCACTTCACTCCTTTACTCAGGAAGTACTACTGGGTTTTGAAAGAATGGAATACATAATAGGTACATTTTTGGACCTGTCAAAAGCATATGAAACAATAGATCACAATATTTTAATTCAGAAAATCGAAAGGTACGGCATTAGAAGTTTTGCGCAGCATTGGATGCAATCTTTTTTAAAGAATCGAACTCAAAAAGTTGTAGTTAATGGAAAAAATTCAGATAAGGCATCGGAACTGGTGGAGATTGATATGGGCATACCTCAAGGAGTGTGTATTAGGGCCGATTTTATTTGCCATCTACGTAAACGACATTGCATCAACAGTACACTCAGGGTCATTAGTAAACTTCGCGGACGACACAAACTTGATCATAAGGTCAAAAGATATTGAAGATCTGTTGATTAGTCATAAGAAAACTATAGATGAATTGAAAAATTGGTTATTAAAAAATAAACTAGTTCTGAATAGAGATCAAAAAACTAATAGTGTATTTTTCAAAACAGTGAGATCTAATATGAGTACACCAAAGGAAATTCTTGTAGATGATAAAATTGTTGGGACTGTTGTTTCCACCAAATTTCATTCGTGTGGGTTTACTTAGTAAACTTCGCGGACGACACAAACTTGATCATAAGGTCAAAAGATATTGAAGATCTGTTGATTAGTCATAAGAAAACGATTGATGAATTGAAAAATTGGTTATTAAAAAATAAACTAGTTCTGAATAGAGAAAAAACTAATAGTGTATTTTTCAAAACAGTGAGATCTAATATGAGTACACCAAAGGAAATTCTTGTAGTTGATAAAATTGTTGGGACTGTTGTTTCCACCAAATTTCTGGGTTTACATCTGGACAATAATCTGGGATGGGGAGAACAGATTGAGCAATTGAGTAAGAGACTGTGCAATGTGATGTTTTCTATAAGAGTGTTAAAACCATATTTCAGTAAAGAAGTTCTAAGAGTTGTCTATCAGGCAAATTTTCATTCCCTTTTAAAGTTTGGAATTATTTTTTGGGGTCGTAGCCCCTTAGTGGGGGACCTTTTCATAATACAAAAAAGAACTCTTAGGATTATGTTAGGTTTGAATAACACTGATTCCTGTAGGGGACTTTTCAGAGATAGTAACATTCTAACAGTTACAGGAGTTTATATTTTTGAGATCTTAATGTTCATTTTCAAAAACACTTGTCTGTTCAATTTCCCGACAACAAGTAACCGTAATTGCAATTATGAAGTACCAAAACATAGACTTACAGCTTATGAGAAAAGCTCCTACTATTCCGCAATAACCATATTCAATAAACTACCAAGACATATTAAATCAACTAGAAATTTAAATCTATATAGGAAGCTGATCTATTCCTTCTTGATGCAGTTGGAACCATATAGACTGTCAGACTATATGGAGGCTGTGTGATACTGGAATTTATTAAATTTGTAAATTGTATTTTTTTATGTGTAACACTATTCTGTATTACCATGTAATATTTAGGACGAAGCTCATGTTAAAAGTGTTTTTTGTTTTGATTTAATTTAAATTTGTAACATTGCACTTTAATCAATGGGATGAATAAAATTATATATTATTATATATATATATATATATATATATATATATATATATATATATATATATATATATATATAATTTATATATTTTGTGTTAATAATTCATATAAAATATTTATTTATATACGTTTGGGTATATAAATTGTTCGTTGGTAGGTACATATTTTATGATGCATAGAATTTTTCTGAAATTTAATTATTCAAGTTACTGTCTGTACTATTTCTATTTTCTTCTTACGGTACTATCTTTTTATAGAAGGTAGGCTACAATTTCAGAAATTTTTTCTCGATCTTGTGTCATCCTTTCTTCAGAACTTAGTCTATAAAATTCTTCAGAAGTGAACGCTGATAACATATGAGTCATATTTTATGTTGTTTGTAACAAAATACAAACAATATATTCACTATGTGCCAAATTTCAAAGTAATACTTCTTGGTATTTATCATTTTTAAAGTTACCACCTATGATGCAAATGTTATATTCAATTAAATTAAAGGAGAAACCTAGATGAACATTTCCTTAGAGGTAAAATGAAATGCTGTCGAAAGTGAAGCTATTCTAAAAATCATAGCTCATATCTAACATTAGATTATGCATAAGACACCTCGAGAAATATCAAACTTAGGCTATCTGAAATTCATCATTTTAAAAGTAGGTGTTTTTATTTTAAATTTGACCCCCCTACTGTTCTAAAGTCTTATCGCCGCCACTGGTGCTGAACACTTAAAAGAAAATTTCATCACTTCTATAGCATTGTAAAAGCTAACATAATAAAAAGATAAAAAGTTTCATGAAATGAAACATTTTTTTTATTTAAACATGCCAAACAAAAACCAAAACAATAGTTGCAAATTTCAATATAACTGTTATCACTCTAGGTATTCATTAACTATTCCATGTCCAATTATTTTGCAGTGAGGAGACGAGACGTAAAGTCTAGATAATTAGGAAATGAAATGGACCGTTACCAACTTTGGAGATCTCTCTTTGACGCGGAGGCCGCCAATACGGAATGAGATGAAGGGAAAATAATTTATTATACCTTTTCCATTCCAAATTTCATTTTATGCATTCTTAGAGGAACATGTATGAGGCGTTGCACATATTCTACATTATTTCACAGATCTGTTGTAAATTGTTTTAATATTTTTAGAGAACAGCTGACTCTTAATAGTCATCTGATAAAGTAACCCTTCTTCTTTGTAATTAATACCCGCCAATATTGAAACAATTTGACGTTGAAATGCAATATTAACTTAATTTAATTTCGAATCAGGAAATATAGGTACTCCTTGTTTATATCACTGACATATTGTAATATCGTAGGTGTTGTCGAGTAAGACCGGTTGTGTCAAATGTTGTGGGAACAGTTGAGATAATAATAATATATTTATTTATCATAATTGCTACATCATATTACAATATTTGATAATAAGAAATCAACTAAAATAATGAAAAATATAGTATATAAATAACATAATATAGAAGAACAACGTTAAACATTGCACTTAACTAATATTAGGTACTTGATAAACACCAATTTAGGGTAGGTACAAGTATTTAGTAACAAAACCCAATTGAATTAAAATGCTATCAAACTGTATTGCATTTAGTCAAGATAAACATTTTCAAAAGTCCTTTAAATACTTTCATACTGTCGCAGTTTTTTATATCTGATGGAAGTCCATTAAACTCAATCTTTATACAAAAAGAGTTTAGCCTTTACTTTATACAAAATAGAGTTTAGCCTTTGTCTAGTGTATCATTTTTCTAGGATAAAGTCTGTGTTGAATCTCGTATTACACGTATGTACATCTCTAAATAATCGTACTCAATCACTTATCTATGTAAGTTGGTAACATATCTCTTTACATTTCAAAAAATGAACAATTGTAGATTGAACAAATTTCTTTGGCAAACTTTTGCTAACAGATAGCATATTTAACACATTAAGCATTGATTCGACACGAGTATATCTATTACATTTTAATATATATCTCATATCTCTATTTTGTATTTTTTCCAACCGACTTATTTTATATTGAGGACAATTAAACAATAAGGAGCAACAGAATTGTGAATGGGAAAGTGCAATGGCTTTATAGGGTGACAACTTTGTATTCATAGACAAAGATTTGCCTATTCGTGATATGACTGAATTTTCTTGATATATACGTGTGAATGAAAGTTCGAATTCGAATCCAAAATTGTCAGATGTCTGTTGAAGATGTCAGTTTAACAGCTCATTGAGCGCCGTTTTTTTTAACGCTTAATGCTGTTTCATGAAGGCGTACCTAATACCAGGCTTTCCCGGGCCATTTTCTTTGTTTTATTGAAGTTGTGTTTCAGTTTATTTTCCTCGGCAATTTGGTAAGCAAGCCTCCTAACTAACATTTGTGATAGTTAACCCATACATGTGTGCCTCCAAAAATGATATGTCTCTACTAGAACATTTTCAAATTTGCTGTAAAATACTCTATAATATATATATATATATATATATATATATATATATATATATATATATATATATATATATATATATATATATATATATATATATATATATATATATATATGTTTGAACGTAGAGATTCACGGATGGAAAAATATAATGGTATATTGTTCCGGGAATACATCCGTTGGTTTGTTGAGTGCCTGTTGGGAACAGGCAGACGTTTCGTCAAGGTCTCACTTGACATTATCAATGCTTCAAATGATGGTTATCGATTACTCGGAGTCTGGTGACTGAAGAGAGATCGGTTTGCTGGCTACCTGTATTTATACGTTTTCGTCGCTGTCGGAGATTATATCTGTCCTGATTGGTTAGCGGTAGCGGTGGCCCCGCCTCCTCAACTGACTGGTCTTGGATATCTCCTCTTGTCTGTTTTGATCTTTCCGTAGGTTGGTGAATTTCGGTGTGTCGTCTCGTTATTGTTTTCCAGGTACTAGACAACTTCAGGGTATCGTCTTTCTTGTTCAAATGACCAATCTTCTCTATTTCGATGGCTTCTCTAATTAATCGGGTTTTGTAATTTTCGACGTTTGCAATTTGTTTACCACTGTCGAAGTTAATTTTGTGGCCGGTTAGGTGTTCGTGTTGAAATAGAGCCGATGATAGTTGTTTGTTTCTTATGGAAAGTTTGTGTTCTTCTAACCTAAGAAGAACACAAACACATTTCGAACAAAATGGATACAAACAGAAAACAATTAAAAAAGCGATTGATCTGCAACAAAATCTGGGAAATAAACCAAGAGAAGATTCCGAAGGCAAATTTAAAACCGTCCTACCGTACATCAAGGGAACAACTGACAGGATTGGACGGATTCTTCGTAAATGTAATATATCAACGACATTTAAACCACTTGAAACTATCAGAACAAAATTGAGAAATCCTAAACAGAAGATCCCACTAGAAAACCAGGGTGTGTACAGCGTAACATGCGGAACATGTAACAAAAGCTATGTCGGCCAAACGAACCGAAGAATCTCCTCTAGGTTAGAAGAACACAAACTTTCCATAAGAAACAAACAACTATCATCGGCTCTATTTCAACACGAACACCTAACCGGCCACAAAATTAACTTCGACAGTGGTAAACAAATTGCAAACGTCGAAAATTACAAAACCCGATTAATTAGAGAAGCCATCGAAATAGAGAAGATTGGTCATTTGAACAAGAAAGACGATACCCTGAAGTTGTCTAGTACCTGGAAAACAATAACGAGACGACACACCGAAATTCACCAACCTACGGAAAGATCAAAACAGACAAGAGGAGATATCCAAGACCAGTCAGTTGAGGAGGCGGGGCCACCGCTACCGCTAACCAATCAGGACAGATATAATCTCCGACAGCGACGAAAACGTATAAATACAGGTAGCCAGCAAACCGATCTCTCTTTCAGTCACCAGACTCCGAGTAATCGATAACCTTCATTTGAAGCATTGATAATGTCAAGTGAGACCTTGACGAAACGTCTGCCTGTTCCCAACAGGCACTCAACAAACCAACGGATGTATTCCCGGAACAATATACCATTATATATATATATATATATATATATATATATATATATATATATATATATATATATATATATATATATATATATATATATATATATATATATATATATATATACCTACATATAGGGGAGAGTCTGTTATTTTGGACAATTTTTTAAAAAATGCAGTTATGAAATGCGCATTTGAAAATAACACAGACAACAGCCTTATTAAATGAAACTATATTTATTTGACTTCACATATAACTAATACAAATCAGCATAATAATAGCAAATTTTTCCCCAAATGGGAAATACCAAATACCTACCATAAACAAGTAACTGTAACCGGGGGATTTCAAAAACATCGCAGCCTCCCCCGGTAAATATTAGGCAAACCTTGAGCAGTTTCCAACGAAAGCATTACGATTAGTGAACAGTGAACCTATTTTACTTTCTTTTAATCAGGATACAATATACAAGTGTCTGAGTCGAAATGCCTAAAAAGACATATAATGATATGTGGATAAAGTGTTTTTTGTACAGTCTGTTCAGAAATTGTAAGTATATGTTACATATTGCTATTGGCTTTGGTTTTGAAAAATGTTTTATCTAAAAGTATAAGTATTCATGTATTCAAGATAAAGGTAATATATTATTTTTCATTTTTTTCTTTTCACTTATTCGCAACTTATTTTTTAACAAACTGTAACCGGATGTTACTATTTTGTTGTTTATTTAATGAGTTTTGAGGGTTTTCATCGATTTTGTAAACTTCTCGTTTATAGTTAAGGCGTTTAATGATACTTCACAAGATCATAAAATCATAAAACTGTTAAACCTATTTTAAGAGATAATTATAAAACAAAAGGGTGAATGATATGGTCGGACGTGATTGACACGTTCTTTGTGCCTACCAAGTAAAAAAATTGTCCTTTTAAAAACATACAGGGTGTCGAATTATTTTGCTGTTAGATATTTGTGTTTTTTGCATTTATTTGTCTTGTAAAAATAATCAGTAGTTTTCCGTTTCCATTATAGATCCACGCCGAGAAAATTTTCATTGTGGATCAACACGTGAAATCTGCAAAGCATATTTCCAATATGCAGAAATTATCATCAAAAAACCTTAAGAGGTTGCTTCCAACAGCAGAAGCCAAAAAAGACGACCAAAAAGAGTTTAATGAGGATTTGTGCAAGGCAACGATTGCCAGTAACATACCGTTGAGCAAGTTAAATAATCCCAACCTGAAGGAATTTTTAGGAAAATATTGTAAACTAAATATTCCTGACGAGTCGACCTTACATAAAGCAAGTGTCGACTCAATTCATAAAAAACATTTAACGTGTATCAAAAACGAAGTCAATTCAAACTATTTCTATATTGTTGTAGAAGAAACCACCGATTCGTGCGGTAGATATATCGCACATGCGTTAATAGGTGTTTTAGGGGAAACAAATCGCAGCAGATTCTATCTTTTTGCTTCAAAAAAACTTGAAGAAGCTAATAATTTAACAATTGAACGATTTGTACAAGACTCATTGAACAACTTTTTCTTGCCCCAAATTTTTCCCACAGAAAAATTTATTTCATTTTTATCTGATGCAGCACCTTATATGATTAAAGCTCGACAAAATTTTCAAAATATTTTATTCGAATCTGCAACATGTAACCTGTCTAGCTCATGGAATTAATAGAGTGGCAGAATATATATAAGAGAGCAGTTTCCTTTGGTCGATGACCTAATTAACAATGTGAAAAAAGTATCTTCAAAAGCTACGACACGCGTTCAATTTTACAAAGGAAAATTTCCAAATCTTGCCTTTTCTCCACAACATGTAATAACTCGTTGGGGTTCCTGGTTTGATGAAGCTATATTTTATGCTGATAATTAGCACGCCATTAAACATGTGATTGACGATCTGAGTGACTCTTCATCTACATCTATTTTAAACTCAAAAAATCTTTTTAAAAATTCATTAATAAAGAATAATTCATATTTATAAAAACCAATTATATGTTTGTATCTACAACTATTGAAAATTTTGAAAAATCTTGTATTCCATTAACGGAATCAGTAGCTCTAATCAGCCAGTTTGAATCAAATTGTAAGAAAGTCGGTGGACAAATTGGGACCAACGTTCTAAATAAATTCAATTATGTGGCTCAAAATAATTCAGGCTTTCAAATTTTGAAAAATATGTCGAAAATTTTTATGGGCGAAAACGATGTAAATATCTATACCAAATTCAGAATTAAACATCATTTGTAAATATAAATATGCTCCCATTACATCAGTTGATGTTGAACGAAGTTTTTCAATTTTTAAACACATGTTTTCTGACAAGAGACAAAGTTTCCTCCTAGAAAACTTTGAAAAACACATAATTATTAATAGTTTTTAGAATAATTGTGAGACGTGACTTATGTCTGTTTAAATATTGTTATTTTGTTTTATTGTTACCATAATAATTTTAATAGTACCTATGTATTATTATTATTATTTTATTATTAATAAAATCTGATACTTAATATAAATTTTCGTTGAATACCTAATTATTAAATCCCGCCCCACTCCCTACCATAGTAAAATAATGAAATAATAGTATTATTCAACATTATAATATACATCATTTCTTGCATTTTTTTTAAAATCTTTGCATTTTTTGTCAATTTGTGATGCATTTAAATGCGCATATTTTTGGCTTTTTCGGTTGCATTTTTTCCGAGCTTTATTAGTATTTTGTAACCTATTTATAACCTATAACCATCGAATAAACAGATTGCTATTCACAATTCTAACTAACACATTCTTTCAAAAGCCAAACTTTCCTCAAAACAGAATATTTGTAAGCTATGATTTTATTTATAATATATATAATATTTCAATTATTTTCAACGGGGAGGACTGAATATGCCAACATATTTAGTTAAAAATGTCTTATTTCACATGCGTGCCATATTTGGAAAAATTATTAATGACATTTCTCTCGAACTTTTTGAATACCTAATATACACCAGAAAGCAATTTTCTGTAATCTCACTATTTTAAGCGTGTCATTGGATGAATCCTTGAAAGATTTTTATTGTTGCTGTTTATGTGGTGAAGACAATAAAAATATTCTGAACATGCTGTGTTCCATTTTTTCTAATATCTTATTGAATGACTACACAAAAAAATGAAGCCGAATACGAGAAAACTGAGTCAAAAAATAAACGAAGAAAGCTCAATACTTTCATAAAGTAGTTTATTGGTTGCGTTAATCAGAAATATAATATTTCTATACCTATAAGTACTTCGGTAAATGATTCAATTTGAGTAATTCCTACAACGTTTCTTTCAAAGTTCCTTTTCTCTCAAATAATTTGATAAATTTGGTTAGGCAACTTTTCATGTGAATAAATCCCACTGACTAATAGAAGTATTTTTTACGCAGTGGGGCTTTATCGAAAACATCGTTGTGTTCTTGCAATAATAAATGTTTTACAATTTTCTGTTACAGAAATATGTGCTCACAATAGGTACCCAATATGTATAATATTCTATATGTTATAAGTACTAATAATATTTCTTATTTGTTCGCAATATACAAAAAGACTTGAAATAATGCTTGAAAGTTTGGGACTAACCGACTAGGAGAGTAGGTACACCACTCAAGTCAATTAGGCAACACCGCAGGACTACGCTTTTCATGGCCTGTTTAAAGTCGGTCATGATATATATTATCAACCTGCACATTTATCATTCGTTTTGTATATTCCTTGGCGAATATACAAAAATTTTTTTTCCTGCATTCAAACTTTATTTGTTAAGGTCAAACCTATTGTTAGACATCCACGTAAATAAATTGTTCCTTTTATTATTCATATCCGAAACCAATGATGTAAATCTTTCCCCACAATATACCTATTATTATTGTATTATTAGCAAACAGAGTTACTTTAAATCTTGTGGGTACCTGCACTATGGCATTAATATACCTACCTATATCAAAAACGGACCCAAGACTGTCCCTTGTGGTACACCGTGACCCAGACTTAATATCTCAGACACACAGTTTTTATACAGGACCTACTCTCTGTACTCGGTTAGACATTTATGACCAAAACCATTTCAATACCTTATTCCGAATGTGTATATTCTCTATCTTTTTCAGTAAGATTCCACTGTCTACTGTTTCAAACGCTCTTTTAAAATCCAAAACACGGCTGTGATATATTCATTTTTTACATTTTTGCTTTTAAGGGTCTGAAAAAAGTTTGCGGAATACCAAAAATGCACGATCTTACATAAGTAAGTAGAAACATGCTTCTTAGTCTTTAATCACAGCTGACGTTAATCGCACGTCGTTGTTGCGATACCTACATCCACAAACGTGATGAACTCGGTACGAATCACAATGCAGCATCAATATTCGATATGTTGCTCATCAAAATGTTATAAAAATATATCATACGTTGCACGCATATAGGTATATTTTATTCGAAAAATTTTATTTAAAATATATTTTTTTTCGAAAAATGATGGTTTTTTCAATGATTTCTCCTGAAGTTCAAATACCTGTTCTTCAAATTCCAGTTTCAAGTGTTTATTTCGTATGTAAATTCATTAAATAAACGATTTTATTATAGGTAGGTACCTATGTCTGTAATAATTTAGGTTTTTAAATATGTACAAAAATAGAAGAGAATGAAATAGAAAACAATATGCCGTTTTTTCGGTAAGTAGGTACTTCTCCTATTACATATATATTTGTGTTAACATCATTCCAAGTTGTAATGCACTACACACAATAATAAATACTTAGATACCTACCTTTCTATCTAATGGTTGCTGTTCAGGTTTGACGCGTCCGTTATAACATGCGTGCATGCTACCAATCGTCCTTCAGCCACGCCTTCGTACGCTTCATTGGGTAAGAAAATGTAAAAAATAATTCAAAGCCTTCAAATTATTCAGAATGCATAACCGAACATCTGGTGAGTATATATACTTACTTATATATATATATATATATATATATATATATATATATATATATATATATATATATATATATATATATATATATATATATATATATATATATATATATATATATATATATATATATATATATATATATATATATATATATATATATATATATATAAATACTGAGACTCTTAATCGAAATAACGAAATATTTCAAATAAAACTCTCAGGGAGCTGTCTACACAAATATTTCGTTATTTCGATTAAGAGTCTCAGTATTTACTAGTATTGAATTACCTGTGAATCTTTGAACTATATATATATATATATATATATATATATATATATATATATATATATATATATATATATATATATATATATATATTTATATAAATATATATATACTATATAAGTAAGTAGGTATAATCTAGATACGACCGTGCAATAATCGTATCCGTGCAATAAGTGTATCAGTAATTATGTATTTAGGTAACGGGAATAATCGTTCTGGTGAAGTGTTCAAGAAGTCATTTATTGATTACCTACTTCTTGATATTTCGACACCTTTTTTGTGCCTTCTTCAGGAGAAAAAACAAAAATTAGAGTTTATTCAGTGAAGATAACATAACTAACCTTTTTTTAACAAACGTCTCTTATTTCTTTGCCACTTATACCATAAAGTACCTACATGTTGCTAAACTGAATGATTTTTAGTTTTCAAACGAAAAATCATTTTTTGACCTCGTCAAAGAATTTTTCGTCCTTCAAACGTTGCAATAAGACTACTTACATAATATTGACCAGTGATAGTCAACCTTTTCAAGATAATGAATATACTTACTTAAGTAAGTGAATATAAACTTAAATCAAACACTTGAACTTATGATTTACACTTTATTGACTACATAGCATGACGCGTTTACAAACGACTTCATCAGATGCTTACAGAATAATTCTTATAGTTTCATATAAGGAATATAGTAATTACAGGATTATAGTAATACTGTAGTAGTGATTACAGGTTTATAGTAATTACAGGATTATTCTGTAAGCATCTGAAGAAGTCGTTTGTAACGACGAAACGGGTCATGCTATGTAGTCAATAAAGTGTAAATCATAAGTTCAAGTGTTTGAATTTAAGTTTATATTCAATTATAATGGATTTACATCAAGTAAACGCCAACACTATTAAATATACTTGAGTAGGTATATATAATTCCTCTCGCATCCCAAAAATCAGTAGGCATATTCTTGTTTGCCAATAAAATTGTTTTTACCTTCTTTGGACTTGGTTTCCCCTTTCCAACCTACGGTTTTGACTACTTATTCTTTATTTTCAGGAGTATACCTAGATAGTGGTGAACCCAAGTCTCATCAACAGTTTTGAATCGACGCAAAATTTCGTTTTGACGCCTATACCTACAGCGTCAAAATGTCGGTAGAAATGTTTTTTCGAATCAGTTTTTTAATAGGTATATGTGTACCTTCTTTACTTATCTAACTAGTAGGCACGTAACTACACAGCTCTAGAAAGGAACCTATCCAGAATAATAGTTGTAAACCAACATACGAGGTCTGTTCAAAAGAAAAGGCGAATTTTGAATTTTCGTGGGATGTGCACATTCGATTATCTATATTTATTAATTATATTTTTCGTTATGTTGGTACACATACGTTCCTCTTATTTTCAAAATATCAGCCATTTTGGATCAGAAGTTCGTTTTTGACAACTGGAAAGGTTAGTCCCTATTTTAGGTGTGCTTCGACTTCTTACTTTTGAAAAAATGGTTCAAGCAATCTGTATTGAATTTTGCGTTAAAAATTGAATAAAGTGCTCCAACTCACTCAAAATTTTGACTGCGGCATTCGACAAGTCTACCCTACTTTGTCTCAAAAAAGGCTCAGAAGATATTGATGATGATGAGCGTCCTGGAGTTGCAATCACGTCAACAAACGAAGAAAATATCGATACAGTGAAGAAAATGGTTTTGGAAAATCGTGGAGTCACTATAAGGGAAGTTGCAGGGGATATTGACATATTAATCTGTTGATGACATGCCATTTTCTCGGATGTTTTGAGCAAAGACAACGTCACATTAGTATCGCGTAACTAGTATTTGTTGAATGACATCAACGAAGTTTAGATTTGCTCATAAAGGTCATAACTGCTGACTAAACGTGGGTAGGGCTTATGACGTCGAAACCAAGGCCCAATCATCCCAATGGAAGCGGCTGGAAGAGCCAAGACCGATAAAGGCATGCCTAGTTCTATCAAATGTGAAGATTTTGCTCACTATTTTCTTCGATTACAACGTCGTGGTGTTCTATGAGTTCTTGTCAACAGGTCGTACAGTTAATAATCAACACTACAAGGAAATTATGTATCTAACGTTTGCGTGAAGCAATATGGCTCAAACGATCGGAATTGTGGAAAACAAATCATGGTTTCTAGCACTAGAAACTAGAAAGCACTAGCTCATACATCAATGCTTGTTCGCGATTTTTGGCCAAAAAAACACTATACCTAATCATGCCTCAGCCACCTAATGCCATGCCTAATCGTTTTTCTTATTCTCAAAACTGAGGAGACCAATGAAAGGAAAGCGTTCTGCCACATTTGATGAGATTAAGTCGGAATCGGAGAACGAGCTAATGGCCATACCGAAAAGCGCATTTCAGCAGTGCTTCGAGGATTGACGGAAGCACTGCATTAGTGCATTATATCTAGGGGCATTACTTTGAAGGACACAAAATGGATATTGATGAATAAATTATTCTCGAAATAATTCAAAATTCACCTTTTCTTTTGAACAGAAATAAGCATCCAAGACCCCTTCGAAGTACTCAGGACCAACCCCCAAAAAGTGATAAAATATCTTAAGGAAACTGAATTGTATAATTTTATTTGATATTACCCATAGAAAAAAGCCGCTAATAATCCTTTGTGGTTGATGTGGTCTTCACTTATTTTATGGTTTGTGATTTAAATAAAAAAAAAATCTCGTTTAGGTGTAGGCTTCAATTTAGTTTAATTTTTTTTATCATAATTTATATCAAAAAATAACATAAATATAGAACTACCTAGCTTAAGAAAACAGAATGTACTACCTCAATTCAAAAGTGTGATTTAAGATTAGGTACATAGTTAAGTAGGCATATTATTAAATATTAGATATGCATTCATTTCTAAGAAGCTATACCTAGGTATCTCTCGTCAAAATGAACATAATGCACATGACCACTGTGAGATATGGTTTTCTGACTTTGTTGTATTTGTATACTTTCTGTATGTTTGTATTTTACCACTGTTTTCAATTTATTGAAATATTATTGAAATTCTAGGTAGTTTCCGTTTATACCTACGTATGTGGAAATTAAGTACCTAATTGTTGCGTACCTCTATATAATTCAGTTCTCTTTTAAATACTTACGTGCAGTTATTTCTCATTTAACTATCTATTACAAAAATGTTGACTTATCTACACCTAGCTACTTACTTATTAAAATATAGGTCGAACGCTTAGTTCGACTCTGGAACATCGAGTGCATTTGTTTATATAAGTGGCCTGTTGTAAACGAATGAGTCCCTACCTACTGGTATGTTAACTGGGTGTTACTCGTCCCTACTAGAACCTACTGGGTGTTTACTCGTAGGTTCTAGTAGGTAGGTATACATTTCTATTACCTACTTACCTTATCGTAGGTATCAACTTATCGTTATTGACTTGTAATAAAGTAGATATCTATAAATCAGAACAATACCTACCTACATCATATCATATCACTACACCTAAGTACTTCATTATAGAAGGCCAAGCTTTTAGCCAGCCATTTTGAACATCTATTGCAATATCTGCCCATACCTATAATAAATTATTTTGGCTTATACCTATATTCATTGAACAAGAATCACCTATCAACTTCAGAAAGGTTTTGTCATCTTTAAATCTTGTTTTCCTAGTTTTTGTTATCAATTTTTTCGAATTACTATCTGTACTTACTTCTTATTCTTTTTAGGTATATGGATATAAACTTCAAGTTAATATAACTGATGTCTTAGTGGTTACAAGATCTAGCCACTTTTTTATTTGATGAATTTTTGTAGATTTGTCTGCTCTATCCAACCATAGATACGTTATGAAGTTAATAAAATGTCACCTAAAATCCTACACGAGGTTGAGAAAATCATATAGGTGGATTCTATACAACCTATAGAGTACCTACCTTGATTTGATTGAATTCTTGACTAAAATTAAGAGAGAAACAATTTATTAGTTAGGTATATACCTACCTATACCTAATAGGTGCCTATATTCCTAGCTAAAGATAAAAGCACTTACCATCTAGTATCACCTATTTGCCAATGGCTTGTAATCACTGTACATTACCCAACAATTATCATCATTAAACTACTTGAATCGTAGACAAACATATACACCCATGCCTTCACCGGGACTCGAGCCCGAATCCTACCTAAAATAGTATCTCCTGACTGAGCAACGGAGGCCGGCATATAGATACCTACACCTACGTATCTGAGTCGGTACCTATGAGCTTAGGTAATGTGGTAAAAAGAATGACAATTTTTTTC
Source organism: Henosepilachna vigintioctopunctata (assembly GCA_030704895.1). Taxonomy (NCBI): domain Eukaryota; kingdom Metazoa; phylum Arthropoda; class Insecta; order Coleoptera; family Coccinellidae; genus Henosepilachna; species Henosepilachna vigintioctopunctata. The sequence goes on from JARQZJ010000099.1 coordinate 1,943,907, forward strand.
TAAGATAATTTTGTTATAGGCGCGAGACACCTAACGGACGAACTATGCAATCGACATAGGTATATTTTGAGGTGCATTTATCTAAGTACACTTATAGGTACGTTTTTGTGATCTTCTGATAAAAGATACCTATTGTTGAAACATAAATGAGTGAAAACTATCGACATCTATAGGTACTTACCTACTTACTTACAATTCTCTAAATGAGAATTAAAATTAAAAAAAAAATTGATAAACCAATATTGAAACTACGAATAATTTAATATCTATTTTAAATTTAATAGAGTTGATAGAGACAGTGGTATAACACCTAAGCTCTGCCGTTTCTTTTATCAATCTTTCAAAGAAAACCTATAAGAATGCTATAGATGAGTATTTCATAGTGATCACGTGAACATATTTGTTCACCTACTTAACAGGCAGCCAAGTGGAAAATAATGTCTAGAGCAGTGCTTCCCAAACTTTTTTCGTACCATGCACCACCTTAGCCTATCTAATATTGTTATGCTCCTCCGGAAAGGTTGAAAAAGATGAAATCATGAGTTGCGAAAGGGTTAACGAAAAGGTTGAAAAAGGGTTGCGAAACAATCGTTTCGAATCCATTTTAAAATTGCCTCCTCAACAATCAAATCGTCCCACCGTGGGGCGTGCGCCCTACGTTGGGAAACACTGATCTAGGGTAGGTATAGGTACTTAAACTTAGATAATATAGTTCAGACAGGTAGGTACTGTTGGGAACGCCGTCAAAGCTTCAAGCGAAACAAACACATCGTTAGGATTTGAGAGCATCTAAGTACCTACCTAGGTACCTACCTAACCTACAATTTAAATTAATTGTAGATAGGTACAGGTAATGTTCTAAATAATAAATAACCTAATAGATAATTGAAACCCATGGTCATTTCAAACAAAACTTGTTTAACAGACGCGACATAATAGGTAGGTAGGGGAGACCGGGTACAAAAGTAACATTTTGTACATTAACCATTGTTTCTAGCTAGTTGTTATTAGTATTACATAACGGATATAAATATATGTAAATTTGGTTTATGTTCTTTACATTATCATCTTAATTTAACTCAATATTTAATTTTTTTAATGAAAATTAGTGACTTTAGTGAAAAATTAGTGAACAAAAATCGTCTCTTGTTACTTTCGACCACGTTAGCAGGTATAAAGTAACACGGAGTGAGTCGAAAGTAACAGGACAAAGTGGGTATCGAATTTATTCAATAAAAAACATATTAAATCGAAAAATATTTATCAGGAACTGTATAATAGCAAAAAGTTAACATTTGCATTACACATGCACAACACTTACATATATACCTACTTATTTAACAAAACACGCTTCTCTAACAATCCCTGGAATATAATGGATAGCCATTGTTTGACCAGGATATTTTCGTATCCAGTTGTCTGTCAGTGGCTGTGTTTATAATTTTTTTAAAAGGTCCTAATAGTATACTCTATCCAGTGGTTGCAACTTTTGAGTGCAATGAGGGGAAAAGGAGAGCAATACGATTCCAATAACAAGCATTTTGATCTATTGATGGCTCAGGTTGCTTCTTGAAGTGTTCTAAAAACAGTAAAAACTCTTTCTCCATCATCCATGCACTACCATTACCCCAGCACCAGCACTCCCAACAGGAGCTTCGCGCATCAAGTGATCTTGATATCGCTTCAACAGGAATACAAAAAATGGAGATATTTGTCCCCCTTGAGCATTAATCGCAACAGCAACAGTCACCAGTCTCACTTGCTTGGCCTAGGTTTCGGCCCATACCTGTTTAATTAATTCTTTTTTGAGCTACAAACTTACCAGGTTTCTGGACTGTAGTCACTCCAGTTTCATCCATATTCCAGATAACTTCTGGGTAAAATTTATACCTATCCATTACTTTAGCAAGGCTATCCTAAAATATATTTACGTTATGTTCATTAAAATTCGAAGCCAGTGCTAAATTTGTTGCTTGAGGATACCTAAGTGAGAGGCTCAGGTGTCGTTTTAAGAATACTGTCAACCATTATTTACCTGCCATTTGAGTGTCGCGCCACTTTTCAGGAAATGTTTTTCCATTTTTAACTGCTAACTCATATTTAAGTTTACGCACTTCATTAGGAGATAATCCGAAGTAAATTCCAGAACATTCGATTAAATAATCCTGTAGTTTTTTTCCTCATCATTGGTAAAAACACGATTGACGCAACGGTAGATAACCAACGACACTATTAGTGTTTCCTGCCTTCAATTTTGTTATGTATCTATACATTATATTTTTATGCCAAAGCTCTAATTTTTTCACCATCTTCTAAATGCTTTTTTGCAGCTTTTTGATATACTTCCATGTCAGTAGTCCCTCATGTGGTAGTTCTTATGCGGCATTCTGTTGAAATAAAGACACTCATAAATAATTTGCGTTGTTATATCCATACAGGGACAAAAGCAACATGTTACTTGTGTACCTACCCATATAGCTATGTTACTTTTGTACCCTACCTCATTTTCGTTAAAATATGATATATAAACTTAAAACGAAACGTGGTAGACGAAAATGGATTTAAACATGCAACGATCAATTTTATCGAGAACCTACATGCAAATATTCATGTTGATATCATATTTTCAACTCTACATAAACATAAAATAAGTAAATGTCAAAAAACTTACTTTTGAGCAGTAAATTCAAATAGCGCCCTCTAACACAACCAAACAGCGCACTGCATCAGTTTGCAAAGGTGGACAGTGTACCTACCCGAGTATCACTTGAAGGCAGTGACGCGATGTTTTAGTGATTGGATATAATTACAGGACGTTTGTTACCTTCGACCCGCCGTTACTTTTGTACCCGGTCTCCTCTACCTACTTAGGTATCTAAATATGTTGAGGTTCACCAACTGACCCATTACGTAGGTATGGGTCAGGAAAAAGTTCATGAAAAGTTTAATGAAACTCGTATGGGACTGTTAATAGTGGGCTAATAGCCCGAAAATTTCAACTATTTTAGTTTAAATTAAACTATTACCTAAGTTCATTATTAAAACTATTAAATCTAGTGTTTTAATAAGTCCTACCTATGTATCTACCTTCAAATAACTTAAATCAAAATGCTTGAAAATAAACTCTAAATTAAAAAAATTAATGAAAATAAAAAATATTGGTGTTCTCATTTACCCGATACCATATGGGGTAATTGAGAACAGTCCGCGGGGAAAATGGGAACGATATGGGGTAATTGTGAACGACATAACAAAATCTCTATAAGTATTAGAATTATTTTGTGTGGCAGAAATCACAAACGTAACGGGTACTGGATTGACCAGAGGTACGTTTATCATGTGCCCAGTTGTTACATTCAGCGCACATAATCCAGTCTTTTTCAGGTGAAGATTCATATTTTTCGCAGCAGAATATACAGTAATACTCCCCTTCATTTTCATTATCTTCTAACATCCTCTTTAACTATCTGACTTCCTTACTCTTAACTTGTTGCTTTATTTTCTTAATATTAGTGGCCTTTATCTTCTGAACTTTTTCTTTTTTTATTTTCTTTTCCACTTGTCTTTTCTCTTTTTCCTCTAGTTGATATTTCATAGGTGTGCTGGATAAAATCTGGACATGTTTCTCATTTCCTATCTATATCCTATATATATATATATATATATATATATATATATATATATATATATATATATATATATATATATATATATATATATATATATATATATATATATATATATATATATATATATATATATATATATATATATATATATATACAATATATGAATAATGTTCAACGCGGGGAAAAATTTCAATCAAAAGAAGACACTGTCGGCATATCCTGCAATTAGTAGCAGCCGTTGACACGTGTTTCGAGCTTATTGGCTCTCCTCAGAACGGCGTAACCAAGTTCAAGTTACACGAATCTGTATACAAAAAAACAAGAAAGTGCGTCGACTTCCTTCAGTGGAGTGTCTGTTTCTTTCTTGTTTTTCTATCTCCAGATTCGTACAACTTGAACCTGGCTACGCCGTTCTGAAGAGAGCCAATAAGCTCGAAACACGGTACCTACGATTTAATATTTCGATACAGTTTATTTAGGTACCAATGTTCCACCAAGTTTTATGCGGGAGTCAATTCGAATTAGATTAGGTGTATAGTAATAAGGTACACTAACTAGGTGTCTAATTACCTACTACTTAGATAATATTACCTGAATAGGTTCATTATTTGGCTATGTCTATCTACCTACATTGGGTACATAATCAATTTCTACGGATTAGATGAACGCAGACATATTGTTCGTACCTACTTATAATAACCTAAATGTTATGATTTGCTTAGTGTCTTTTATCGGAATTCTCCTTAATAAATAATACCTATCTATTGTTGTGATAGATATATTTAACATCGTAGGTCTAGTAGCTAACCATGAATATTTTTTCAATTAACGACGTCTTAAGTAAGTACCCAACTACATCAAACTAAAAAGTGTATTTGAGTTGTTCCGAAAATAACGACCTTGCCGAGCTATTCACTTACTCTTAATCCGCATCAGCCATTTTATTGTTCAAGCGAATCGTGTAGGAGTGTCCTATCCCCACTTAATCCCAAACAAGTTTATGGGCGGGGCATATTTTATACTTAATCACTTCACATGGTTTCCCTCTATTTCGTTAACTAGGTTAACTCCTTCACACTTTCGTTGGTCTTAGCGGCTTCACAGTCAAGTGATTGTCCGATGCGGACGGTTGACCATTTTTTTTGTTAACGCCTGGCTTGGACCGCTAATTTCGCGCGTCGTCTTGCTTCGTCTCGGCTCTATGCATTGTTGGGAGCACTCGTCCACGGGCACTTTGTTGGATCGTTAAGGACTTTGGTTAATGACTTGTTGTTACGTGTGGTTAATTTGTGATTATCAACGTATTGCCACTTTAGTGCACGGAAGCGTTCAAGTGAGACCAAAAGGTGTTTCATTTAATTGGAGATTGTTTGCAACTTTAAGATAGACTTTTTATTATGGATACTGGTAAGTTTCAATAAGCAGTGTAACCACAAACTCATAATACCTACCTAGTTTCCGAAAATTAAAAAATTATTCTACTGTATTTAAATGGAATGATATTGATAACCTAAACGCGTTTATTCAATTTAGTTTAATATTAAATCTAAAGTGTTTGTGTTTATTTCATTTGTAGTCTTATGAATATCAACTTTTACTATCTACTTATATGTACCTACATACCTAAATCCCAACCATGTATGTTAGTTATCAATAGATAGATAATAAATAGGCATTTAGGTATACCTAGGCATCTACTTATACCTACGAAGACCGAATTTATTGGAGTCAGAATTTTCAGGCACGGGTATGACCGTGAATTCTATGTTTCTTTTTTCGAAATTTGTTAAAAAGAACCAGAACACGAATAGGAGATCGATAGATACCTACCAACTTATTAGCAACTTATTATTTCGTATTTTATATATATATATATATATATATATATATATATATATATATATATATTTTGAAAGTTTTTAGCATTAACAGGCTTTTTTAATATGAAAAAGTTTATTTCTGTTGACGTTTCGTTGTTATATTACAACTTTGTCAAAACTAATATTAAAAAAAATTAGCATTTAGTAGCAGCCGTTGACACGTGTTTCGAGCTAATTGGCTCTCTTCAGAACGGCGTAGCCAGGTTCAAATTGTACGAATCTGGAGATAGAAAAACAAGAAAGAAACAGACACTCCACTGAAGGAAGTCGACGCACTTTCTTGTTTTTTTGTATACAGATTCGTGTAACTTGAACTTGGTTACGCCGTTCTGAGGAGAGCCAATAAGCTCGAAACACGTGTCAACGGCTGCTACTAATTGCAGGATATGCCGACAGTGTCTTCTTTTGATTGAAATTTTTCCCCGCGTTGAACATTATTCATATATTGTATATATATATATATATATATATATATATATATATATATATATATATATATATATATATATATATATATATATATATATATAGGATATAGATAGGAAATGAGAAACATGTCCAGATTTTATCCAGCACACCTATGAAATATCAACTAGAGGAAAAAGAGAAAAGACAAGTGGAAAAGAAAATAAAAAAAGAAAAAGTTCAGAAGATAAAGGCCACTAATATTAAGAAAATAAAGCAACAAGTTAAGAGTAAGGAAGTCAGATAGTTGAAGAGGATGTTAGAAGATAATGAAAATGAAGGGGAGTATTACTGTATATTCTGCTGCGAAAAATATGAATCTTCACCTGAAAAAGACTGGATTATGTGCGCTGAATGTAACAACTGGACACATGATAAACGTACCTCTGGTCAATCCAGTACCCGTTACGTCTGTGATTTCTGCCACACAAAATAATTCTAATACTTATAGAGATTTTGTTATGTCGTTCACAATTACCCCATATCGTTCCTATTTTCCCCGCGGACTGTTCTCAATTACCCCATATTGAGATCTATCGATCTCAATATAAGTTGCTTGTGTTAACAAGTTGCTGAGGTTTATATATATCTACCTAGGTACCTACCTATATATCTACCTATACCTATCTCATAATGCTAAAATATAAATCAAAATTATAGATAGATATCTAGTGAACCTAAAAACAGGTCCACTATAATAGATTCACAACCAATTTGTTAACCTGGTCTATATTTCGAATATGTTTATATTTTTCATCAGGACTCTAGAAAATACAGATGTTAAATAAAATGTCATGGACAATAGGTAGGTATATGTATTACATCTTACGGCTAACTAGGCTGAATGTTTGATCAAACTGTAAGAAGTAGTGTATGAAGTTGAAATAAACATACCTACTCATATGATAATGTAGAAAATCAGGTTTTAACAATAAAATATAAACATGTAAAAATTGAGGTAATCTAGCAATAGTAAAAGAATTAAGAACCGGACTGTCGGAACACAGATAAACGTTATCGAAGTACACAGGGAGTAAAAATGTAAACACTCAAGAACCATATGTCACCACAAATAAGTAGATAACACAAAACCTGCATTAAGATCTCAGAAGTTAATTGCATAAACTTCACAATCATAATCCATCCCAAACGTAGAAACTGCTTGAAAGGTAAACCTTTCAAAGTTTCCAAATTATTCTATCCGACTACATCCGATTGCCTACCTATCTATTACATTAACAATAGGTGTTAATTTTAAAACAGTTGTTCTAATGATTGGAAATATCCAGATTTTTAACAATTTCACTAGAAATTTATTGAGTGCTACCCTGTCTAAGATCAATACCTACATTTTGAGTTAGCAATGGAGCATTTCAGTTCTTTGTATTCTGAACTCGTGTTTAGGCAATGATAAATTTTTGATAGAAGTACATAGGTACCTATACCTAATTGTCATTTACCTGAAAATGTTCAAGCATTAGAACAACTTTTTGCAATGTATTTAGGAATTGTAGGTATAGTTTTATATTTTCACAGAATTTTATTAAATTTATTCATTTATATATTGCATTAACTGTAAATTTAGAAGCAAAGACAAGATATGATTCTGTATTTTTTGCATTTCTTTCAGTAAAAAAGCATTGGGCAAGAAAGAAGTCTCTGTGAAATCGAAACTTGAGTAGTTATCTGGCTTAAAATTAGATGTCTACGCATTTCTTATTATGGCAGCGCATTAATTTCTTCATCTAATGCGTTTTCACATGTCTGTCCTTTATTATACTACATTCAAATAACTACTGTTCATATATGAACATATATAGACTGAACTTTATCTCAAACGTAAATCAAAACTGAGGAATTGAACCTAACATCTTACTAAGATTCATTAAACCAAGTATTTTCATTACTAAGCTAATAAGAGCAAACATTTTACAAACTTATTTATAATTCTATTCACCCTGTTTTTTAGTTTTTGTTTTTCAACAAATCTGGTGTGTAGTATTTTTCTTTTCAAGTTCTAATTTGTTTCGAAAATATAAGCAATCAAAAGGAGGTATCTGCTAATCAGAAATTTTTACATATTTAATAGGGTTGGCGTTTACTTGATGTAAATCCATTATAATTGAATATAAACTTAAATTCAAACACTTGAACTTATGATTTACACTTTATTGACTACATAGCATGACGCGATTCGTCGTTACAAACGACTTCTTCAGATGCTTACAGAATAATTTATTCTGTAAGAATAATTCGTTTGTATAAAGAAGAAGTCATAGCAGGACGAAACGCGTCATGCTATGTAGTGAATAAAGTGTAAATCATAAGTTCAAGTGTTTGAACTTATTCGAAGAAATTTTTACAATAGGTAATACTTATAGGTACCTAATACTATCAATATTTTGCCGATACATTATTGTCTTCTGCTTGGGTTCAGTTGGGCAGTTAGATGGCGTCATCTCTTCCAGATCAAGCTCTGGTTACCAGAATAGAATCGCAAAGATGTGCTTGTTTCTAAGCAGCTGATCTTTACTTACTATGCATATTTCCCGTTTTTCGAATTCTTGTCTGTGCCCTTTTCACCCTAGTGCCATGGGCTAATTGGCTTTCTGACCAGCCCCTTACGTGACACGTGACATCAACATTGCACTAACGAGATAAAATGGAATTGGTAGAAATTTTCTTTGAGTACACACATGATACCTATTCCAGTTATGCAATGGTGATGATCCTTCTGTTTATATTATTCGGTAGAAATATTTAGTGTTTCCTATAATTTATCAAGTTAATGAATATTTTAATTTCAATAAATGAATAAGCCAATTTGGATTTCGCTACAATTATTTTTGTTTTGAAAATCTCACAGTTTTTTTCTGTACTATAAAATTTGAAGAAATTGATGGAAGATATTTTAATTCACTGCAACAATTTATGTCGAAGTTATATGTAAAAACTCATGGTAATGAAATATATGGACATTTTTGTGCATAGGTTTGTGTTTGAATGTAGGTACCTACTTATCTAAAATTCATAGATATCTAATAAAATCAAAATAATATCAAATTCATAGATGTATCTAGTTTCATATAAATATAAAATAAGAGTAGGTTTTTTTAATAATTCAGTGGACATAGTTTAACGGCGGTTCCAATGAGCTTGTAATCAATGTACATTACCCAACACTTATCATCATCATTAAAGTACTCAAATCATAGACCAACACATGTACCCATGCCTTAACCGGGGCTCGAACCCGAATCCACCATACATGGTTGTTCTCCCGAGAAAGCCACGGAGACCGGCAAAAGTAGGTCAATGGTAGAGTTGACCCACCTTTCTATACTTCGTCATTATTATACCTACCTACATTTATTGTCTAAAAGTGAGTCAGAAAAAATCTGTATGAACTTATAAAGTGTAGTCAATGACATAAGGTTTTCATATTTTATTATGTCAGTAGAGCAATAATATTGTGGTTCACCTAAAAAAAAAACAAGTAAATTGTAAATGTAAAACAAAAAAGGTAAAACTCATATCAAACTAATATCATACTCATGCCGTTTTGAAGATCTTAAGATCAAGATTAGAATAAAGATTGAATAAATGAGTGATTTTAAGTACCCTCACACCAAAAAATCCAGGGAATTTTGATTAGTGGGTGACCTAGTTGGCCAAGGATGTTGAAATCCTCCTCAATTCCAAACGGCTTGGGCAAATATCAAGGAACACATCACACATGAGCTTCCTAAGCCTTAATATAATCGAGGCTAAGAAGAACTGCATTTTCGAGAAATGTCTCCCCGGTTTTTCATTGCGGAAAAAGAAGAAGATTGTTGGGATCATGTTACACTTGCATCATGTGGATTATTGTGGATTTACATCAGCCAATTTAAGATATTATGGAAGTTCATTAGCGAGAACACTCCTCGGCATTAACTAATCGCATACAAAAATTTTTCAGATCACTTTGGACACATCCTGTAAATACCTTATAAAATTCAAATAATATATGGGAAAAAATGTGTTTCAAACACGTTATTTCTTCAATGATTTGGCGACTGCTATAAATTTATGGACTTCGAAAAGTTATTTTCAATTAAATAAGTTGATCGTCAAATCCAATTATTGTGCTTATGAGAAGCTGGTCCGGTTTATAGTTATCTTTGCAATAGACAGTTATATATTAGACAACATATAATGTATTAAAATTCCTCCGGTTAATTTGCTTTTAGCTGCTGCCAAGCCAAACGGAATCGCTTAATCACTTACGAATGCGTTTTACATCCACATTGCCATTAAATTAAGACATACTTTACATCAACTGATGTTATTAGCGTGCGTGCGATCCATTTTTAAACGATTAGGTAGGTACATCGCCCACAAGTTGCTCCTAGTACGAAAGTAAGGCATCTATCACGAACTGAGATTTCCGGGCACGATGTACAGACAGAATCGTGCGAAAAATGTGGTCATGGATGGCCAATCCCATTTGAGGGACAGGTAAATAATAATAATAAGTTCTTTATTCTCAACTGGTATAATACCCAATTACAGAAAATAATAATAAATGAATACTAACTTAATAATTAAAATGAAAGAGATATATAACAAAGATCTCAATCTAATCTAAAAAAAACTAAAATAGTAAGTAATAACTAAATAATAGCATTTAATGAAATATTACCAAGAACTAAATCAATTCATTTTAGTCAATTCCCTTTGTTCACATAACTCCTAATAATGAATTCTATGGAGTCAAAGTGAAGGTCACAATTATTGACAACTCAGTTGAATGTAGATTCCATAAACTAAATGGGGGATTGCATTAGGGAGTTGGTCCTCGGAGTCTCTAGGTGGAATGATGCTGTCTTACGAGAATTTTGCCTTGGAACACGAAATTTCAAAGCGGACAAGAGATGAGAACAATCAATACTATTGTGCAGTAATTTGTACAGAAATTTGAGTGATAAAGTTTCTCTCCTGCTCTGCAATGAGATAAAACTAAATCGACTCAATAATTCGTTATGATTGACTCCTCTCTGTGGATAAACTTTGTCCTGCCTCCAAACTAAGAATTTCAAGAACCTTCTCTGAATAGCATCAAGATGACGTTAATGGCAAGTGTGAATAGGATCCCAGATCATGCTGCTATAATCCAACTTGCTACGCATTAGGGTATTAAATAGTACTATGAATGCTGAGGAATTATTAAAATATTAGACATTGCGTATAACGAAAAGAACCTGCCCACTGACGCAGTAATCATACTCAATTCGGTCTATTTTTCTTGTGAAAGAGAAATAACATGTTTGACACCTGCTTCTTCAAATTGGAAACCTTACACTCTGTGGAAATACGTTTTCCTTCTTATTACATAAAGTACAACTTCAAATGATCCACAGCCTTTTCTATATACATATCGGCTAGCTGCATATCTGTCTGTTAAGGTTTTTTGAACAAATATAACATATAGATTGCAAAAAACACTAACCCCTGCAATAAGATTTACTTTTGGCTTCTACAGGCGCAAATATGCGAGACCTTATTTGTCATGGGGTGTCGAAGATTAAAATCGACTTCAAAGTTGATTACACGTTTTTCATGTAATCAATTAGAACCATATAAGCTAGTTAAATATAAGACTACTGAATATTTGCATTGTAGGATTTACATCGATCGAAAATCCATAATGTTAATATGACTATCAACAGAGTTACTGTAATATCGCATAGTACGTATAAATAAAAGTGTAGTTTTTTTTACCGTATCGCTTCTCTGGTGAACCGAATGTTGCTTCCTTTGCGACTGGGTGAACTTTTCTTCAAGAAGTTAAACGGGAGTTACTGAGCATGTTGGCTTGAGGTTTATGTTTTCCTTTGTATATATTTTTTATTGATTTTGATTTCATGTCATGTATTCTAATCTACAGAAAACGGAAGAACGTTTCGACAAACCCTTTCGCTTTGTGTATTCAAGCTTACACAATCAATTATCTTATCAGCGGTATTAGCATATTTCACCAAAGATCTAGTTATCATAATAAGTTCTTTATTCTCAACAGGTATAATACTCAATTACAGAAGATTACCTATGACATAATAATTAATATTAAGTTCTTTATTCTCAACAGGTATAACACCCAATTACAGAAAATGATAACAATGTTGAATACATAACTAAATAATAACTAAATAATTAGAAAAAAGATTTAACTAAATAATTTCAAAAAAGATTCAACAAAGAGCTCAATCTAATCTAAAAAAAATAGTAACTTATAACTACATTATAGCATTCAATGACATATTGCAGATAACTCAATCTAAATCTATTCATTTTAATCAATTTTCGTTGTTCACATAACTCCTGATGATAAATTCTATGGAGTCAAAGTGAATGTCACAATTATTGGCAACTCTATTGAATGTAGACTCCATAAACCAAATGGGGAATTGCATTAGGGAGTTGGTCCTCGGAGTCTCTAGGTAGAATAATTCTGTATTACGAGAATTTTGCCTAGGAACACGAAATTTCAAAGCGGACAAGAGAGGAGGACAATCAATACTATTGTGCAGTAATTTGTACAAAAATTTGAGTGATAAAGTTTCTCTCCTGCTCTGCAATGAGATAAAACTAAATCGACTCAATAATTCGTTATGATTGACTCCTCTCTGTGGATAAACTTTATCCTCCCTCCAAACTAAGAATTTCAAGAACCTTCTCTGAATAGCCTCAAGATGGCGTTGATGGCATGTGTAAATGGGATGCCAGATCGTGCTGCCATACTCCAACTTGCTTCGGATTAGGGTATTGAATAGTACTATGAATGTTGAAGAATTATTAAAATATTTGCCATTACGTATAACGAATCCATATATTTTCGCAGCAGATGAAATGAGTTGGGTGATGTGTGAGACAAAGGAAAGCTTCTGGTCGAAGACTACATCAAGATCTCTTGCCTTATCTGAACGAGAGAGAACCTGACCACCGACGCTATAATCAGAATCAATTCGATCTATTTTCCTTGTTAAAGAAACAACATTACCTACACTTTGACACATTCAAACTGAAATAATTGTCCTCACACCAACTAGCAAGATGGTCTAGCGCGAGCTGAAGTTGAACACAGTTGTCCTGTGATCTAACTTCATGATATAGTTTCAAATCGTCTGCGAACATCAAATGTGGAGAATGAAGATTATCCATCAGATCATTTACGAACAGAATAAATAACATTGGTCCAAGATTAGACCTTTGAGGTATTCCAGAGGTATGAACTCAGACGACTGTATATCCTCCAGGTGTACGAATTGACGTCGGTCAACCAAGTAAGAATGAAACAGGTTAGTGAGACTATCAGAGAATTCAAATTTGTTGCGTAATTTTTTACCTACAGCGCATGAGCAACTTTATCAAATGCTTTCTGAAAATCTGTGTAGATCACATCAACTTGACCGGTGCAGTCTAATACTTCAGAAACGTACTGTGAAAACAGCATTAGATTGCTTGAACAAGATCTCATTGACATGAATCCATGTTGCTCAATCTTGATGCTATTTCTGACGGCTGGATATATAGCATTATAGACCACAATTTCAAAAAGTTTGGAGAAGTTTGATAAGATGGATATTGGCCTGTAGTTGTTCAAAACAGAACGATAACCTTTTTTCAAGACAGGTACTATCTTGACTGATTTCCATATTTCAGGAAAAGTGGCTTTGCTAATTATAATATTAAAAATATGTGTTAATGGATCCGAAAGTGCATAAATACAATCTTTCACAATAAAACTTGGTATTTTATCAGGATCAGACGTAAGTTTATTAGAGAGTTTCTTTGCGGCAATAATGATTTGATTCCGAGTTATTGAAATTATATTTATCGCGTCATTACAATTTGAATAGTCCACTTCACATGAATTGTTGTTCAAAGATGTATCATATACCGAACTGAAATATTCAGCAAAGGCGTTAGCTATGGATGTTGGTTTATGATAAGTAGGTACGCTTGCCATGTCTCATCTCACCAGGAATTCTAGACATACCTTTTTTCTCGTTAATGAAAGACCAGAAAGAAGAGGGATCTTGCACAATATTATTTTCTGCTGTTTGAACAAAATTTTTATACGCCAAGTTTGAAATGACATAATGTTGACAGGTGATAACTAAATAAATAAAATGAAAAGAAGCAGGTAGGTATTAAAAAATTCTCAATCTCTCTAAAAAAAACTAAAAAATAACTCATAACTAAAATGGAAATAAATGAACTATTACAAATAATATCTCAATCAATTCATTTTAGTCAATTTAATTTGTTCACATACCTACTAACTTATATGGAGTCAAAATGAATGTCACATTTATTAGCAACGGTATTGAATAACATTGACTCCATAAACCAAATGTGGGATTGTATTAGCGAGTCGGTCTTTGGAGTGTCTAGGTGGAATAATTCTGTAGTACGAGAATTTTGCCTAGGAACACGAAATTTCAAAGCGGACAAACGAGATGAGGAGGATAATCAATATCTACCGCTGTGCAGTAATTTGTACAAAACTTGAGTGATAAAGTTTCTCTCCTGTGCTACAATGAGATTAAACTAAACCAACTCAATAATTTGTCATAATTGACTCATCTTCGTGGATAAACTTCATCGTCCCTCCAAACTGAGAATTTCAAAAACTTTCTCTGAATGGCCTCAAGATGGCGTTGATGGCTATTGTAAATAGGATGCCAGATCATGCTGTCATAATCCAACTTGCTAATTTAGCATAATATTCGATTTTGGCCATAAACTAGACAAAACATTGACTAAAACGAAAGCCAAAAATTAATGAATTCACAACTCAATTCACAACACAATTTCACAACTCGTAAGCTCGGAAATATCAGGAGACATTTCACTATTATGTCGGACTTTCATTGTCTATGAATTTAAGTTCAAATTCTGGATCAAGAACTATCATTAGAACAAGAAATCAATTGATGAATTAATCTAGGTGAACTGAAAAATATTAATCATTAGAATCCAGACAGCTCAAGCAAAAATTCTTAGTTACAATTGAAAATAATTTCAATTAGTGAAAAAGGTAATTACGGCCATAAATTGATTTTAGAATAGAATGAAATCAAATGAAGGATAAATAATTGAATAAAATGAAATGAAATAAAAATGAAACCAAAAAAGAATAAAATGCAAATGGAATAAAGAATAAACTGAAATGAAATAGATAAATTCTTATCGCTGATGAACAGAGGGTTGAATCAGAAATTAAACTCACACGACCTTTTGGTTAGCAATGTATCTCTAACAAGTTTCAAGTGGATTTTAGAATAATTTCTTACTGATCGAAATTGCAGAACAAAAATCAGCTACTGTCTATATTAAATATATAAGAAATATATAAAATTTACAAGTATTGAGGCTTTTTCTTCTGGAAATTTCCAAGCAAGACCTCATATGGACCCACGAAGTTCGGAACTGACGACAATGATATAGGTACCTACCTATTTCATAACTATAGAAATATATCGAGATACATACCTTTTTAATTTTTTATGTTTAAATATTTATGTAAGAAGAATAACAACAAAATTAAAATTGTGTTGTTATTTTATGAGTAAAATGTTTATTTCAAGTCCAAGTGCATGGTAATTATGTACCTATAAATTATTACCTGCAGGCCAATAAATTTGACTCAGTCGTGCTCCTTACCCCAATGATGGCGCCCACGAGGGGTCGCATCCATGACACCTGCCCAGTCCGTCAATGCGTGTAGGTGTCATTATGAAAAAAACAAAACTGTTTCTTGTACGAGTATAATGAGATTCAAAAAATGTTTAAGGTTTTATAAGAACTGAGATTACATTTCATCAGTTCATTAAGAGTTGAACAGATGACAACTTATGGTTTTTAATCATAAAGTATCTCGCCTATGGTGTACCTTTTACACTGCAAAACTCATTTGAGAGATCTAGCACACAAGATCTAAGAATAAACAATCCTACGTAGAAAAACGTGTAAGTTTAATATCCTATTTAGTCGACACCTAATAGAAACGTTGATGAAGATTGATGATTATTATTTTGCACACCATTTAACGCTCGGTTGGGAAAGTAATATAGTAAAGCAAATTCATCAGAATTTTTGGATAAAAGCGATTTGGTTGAATACAGAAAACGCTTGCTTTGAAGTAACAACTGCAGCAGTGCATAATAAATTGTTAAATTAAATTTTATTTTTAGCAGGTTTACTTACCTTTGTGACGCATATCAGAGACGATTTTAATATTACATACGATATCTATAGGGAAAGGTACACAGTAAAAATAATAGACTACTATCCCGTAAATAACAAAATTCTAACAGGCTGGTGGACGTTCATTGGACACATTGAACAAAAACTTCATAATATGAGAGTTCTTTAGATTTTTTTTAGATTTTTTGTTTGTCTGATATATTTTTCTATATATATATATATATATATATATATATATATATATATATATAGAGGGTGTTTTTCTTAGAGGTATAGAACTTTAAATTGCAATAAAACAACGATGGATCATTCGATTGACAAAACTTTTTTTTATTCGAAAAATAATTTTGTGGCATTACATTTTGAATATGATTTCTGGCGTATGACCGCCACGGCTGGCTTCCAGATTGGCGTCCAGATTGTAGTCCAATCTGGACGTCCAATTTTCGATGACTTTTTCCAACATTTGTGGCAGTATATCGGCAATAACACGGCGAATATTGCCTTCCAAATGGTCAAGCGTTTGTGGCTTATCCGTATAGCCAATGACTTTACATAGCCCCACAGAAAGTAGTCTACCGGTGTTAAATCACAAGATCTTGGAGGCCAATTCACAGGTCCAAAACGTGAAATTAGGCGTTCACCAAACGTGTCTTTCAATAAATCGATTGTGGCACGAGCTGTGTGACATGTTGCGCCGTCTTGTTGAAACCACAGCTTCTGGACATCATGGTTGTTCAATTCAGAAATGAAAAAGTTAGTAATCATGGCTCTATACCGATCACCATTGACTGTAACGTTCTGGCCATCATCGTTTTTGAAGAAGTTCGGACCAATGATTCCACCAGCCCATAAAGCGCACCAAACAGTCAGTTTTTCTGGATGTAACGGTGTTTTGACATACTCTTGAGGGTTATCTTCATTCCAAATGCGGCAGTTTTGTTTGTTGACGTAGCCATTCAACCAGAAGTGTGCTTCATCCAAAACGGGCGTAGTGCGCGATACCTATTCCGCACAGAACCATTATTTTCGAAATAAAATTGCACTATTTGCAAGCGTTTGGAGTGAGTCTATTAATGATGAATTGCCAAAGCAAACTGAGAATAAATCACTTCTCAGCTGTTAAATCGGTCGCCATCTTCAACAGTAATGCCAACTTAAAGTTCTATACTCTAAAAAAAGACCCGTTAGATACACGTACTATGCAGAAAATAATTCATGATATTGAATGCAGGTTTCACTATTGTATTCACAATGCCTTATTTGAAATATGGTCTGTATTTTACTGCAGAAAAATATACTGTTTTAATTTTATCTGATATATTAGCCAAATACCAAATTCAATAAACATTACCCGGTTTTCCCTGCAAAAATTATTTAAAATTTCACTCTGTGAAATGAATGAACTTCAGTTCATTACAATTCAATGTCGGAAAAAAGTTAACAAATACTTCTGTGGACAATGACAGTCACTGGTGGGAGCTACTGATGAATGAACTTATTGTTTTATTTTCATTTGAGGATGAGCAAAAAAGAGACACAATATTATAGAAAAAACTTTAAATCTGAGTATCTCTTGATATGTAAAGGGTTTTCCATTGAAATTGTAATTTTTCATTAGTTAATAAAAAACATATTTCTGAATATACTGATTCAAATTTTTATTGATAATATTAAGATTTAGGTTTGACAATTATATCCTGAAAATAATATCTGATAAATGACCGCCTTTAGCCTCCTTCACAGTAGGTGAATCTTCAAAATTATGATTAACATTTTCACACAATTGAGATTTGTGTGAAGCTCTACACCATAATGTACACCAAACACAGTTGAAGTTCCTTTTGGATTTTCCTCTCCACAAATAGCACAATTTTGCCTAATTGAAGGCGATTCATATAAGAATATGCTTCATCACTGAAGCCGATTTTCTCTGAAAATTTATCATCTCTTTCTTTGATGAAATTAATAAATTGACGACGTTCTCAATGGTCTGTTAACTTAAACACATGTGTTAAGTAAATTTATAATTTTTCAACGATAAATCGTTGTGCAAAATTCGCCAAAAACTTGTTTGTGGAATGTTTTATTGTTGTGAATGTCGTGTAATTGACTTTCTTGGATCACCTTCAACATTTTCGCGAACTGCATCCTTATTCTCTTGTAGGCGACGTGAACGTTGACGAAGTGTTGTGTTCTGAAACCGTGTGCGTTCAAAACTGAACTACCTACTTTGCTCAAACTACTGCACTATTTTCAATATTGTTGATTCATTTGGTTTATTGCGCGAACCCTAAAAATCGCGTAATTTACGAAAAATATTTTCATTTTAATGTCTATTTTCATAATGGAGTCTAATTATTTGGACGCGTTGTTCAACACTATATCTTTCCATTTTATGAATTGTCAACGATAGCAGATTAGAAAATTAACTGTCATTTGATATTTTAAGTAACAAGTATAAAAAAACTGATCACAAAAAATAGCGTCCCTTTTGGGAAATCCTTTAGATAGTTCATACGAAATTAGTACGGATTTTAATGTTAAATGCTTATTTGCAGTTTGAAGAATCATTGTATGAGGAAGAGGAAAATTCATTGAGATGGTAATCTCAATTTCTACGTAAGTTTGTTGCATATTGTGAGCTGACTATTGTCTTCTGTACCTAATAATTGGGAAGTTTTATATTTGGACATTTTTGTAATTGATGTTTCTTTTATATGTTGTTTTTTATATTGCAGGAAATTAAATTTTTTTTTAATTTCCACGATAATGGTGAAGTAGGCTTTGCTTTCAAAAAAGTTTTTCTTACTCTCCTCTTTCATACGCTTGTGAGTTGTTTCTGAAGAATTGTTGTTCACTAGTTCGTCCGAATCCAATTCTCCAACATTAGCTATTTACGTATAAAGTTGCCAGATGTCCGGTTTAGAACGCGATTGTCCCGTTTTTCGGTCGAGTTCCGTTGTCCCCAAAGATAACCACAGGTCGCAAAAATGTCCTTTATGTTTTTAGAAATGGTATGAACATTTCGTTGACTGGACTACTTTCCGAGAATTGAAAAGTGTCCCCAATTTGAAAAAACTTTTTCCGGAATCGCGCATTAGAATTGTGACTTTTTTACATTGTCATCGAACACTTTTCAGCAAGCTGTATTGAAAGTTTGTCTTCTGTTAGTGAGAAAACTTTTATCGACAATTGAAGCTGCAATATAAATTTGTCAACTAATAGACAATTCGGCTGAGAAACAGATCAACAATTTCTCCCTTTTACAGTTCGTAGTTTATTGGCGAAATTGAAAGTCAATAGCACTGACATTGGTGATGAATTTGTGAAGATAATACCTACCAAATTTCATTAAACAAACCCCAAATATGTACAGACGTTCAGAAAGTATGAGACATATTGATTGAAAATGGATTAAATTGATTGTAATGAAGAGTCGGAAATAATTGACGAATCTTCATTGATATAACGATTCAAAAAACAACAGAGTGGAATGATTGAAAGTTCCTACTGGGTGAAAAAGTCTCTATTGGGGGAAATAGGAACAAATAATGAACTATAAAATTCAAAATAAACACACTTGACTTAAGTTTCACTGAATATATTATAAACTCTACATATGTTTCGGGTGGTTAACCCATTATCAAGAGTAGATATACAATATCACTTTAATTCAGTAATTACTGTAATTAGGTACTGTAAAATTCAGTAATATTGTATACTTTTGATAATGGGTTTACCACATGAAACACATGTAGTGTTTTTAATATATTCAGTGAAATTTGAGTCGAGTGTGTTAATTTTTGATTTTATAGTTTTTGACATAATGTTTCACCAAGGATAAGCGAAACCTCCGTGTCAAATTATGAACGTCTGAAAAAACCCAGTTAGGTACTTACATATTACGGTTTTAGAAGAGATGCTGATAATTTGAGTTGAGAAACTATAGAGAGAAGTGCCTAGAATTTTATTCTTTTCTGAAATACGCACTTCCTTGTATTTCAATAATAACTAGTTGAAAAATCATGTTGCATATTAGGATTTTTTGTTTATAATAACCAACCTTTTTCAGAGAAGAACAATGAAAATGTTAATGTAGTAAAAGTGTTTTTAACAATATTCAATAAATTTGGTTAAAAAGTCAAATTTTTCGCTGAAAATAATAGTCACGTTAGGTATATACTTAATTGAAATATTATTAATCAAAACATATTATTACATTTGTTACTACTGAAGATGTAACGATTAGATTTATTGATCTCATACTTTTTTTTAACTATGCTCAAACCTAGTATATTCTAAAGAAGATTTCCTAAGCAGCAAGATTTTTTTTAAATTTATCACTTTTTATATTTCTCTCAATCATAAATTTTTAAACTTTATATCTGAATTTGGTGTACATTGCTTTTGTGGAATTATTTGGTTGATTACAAACCTTTTTGTAATATCTTATTAACATATTATTAATATTCTCACCTAAATCAGGGATATATTCCATACCTGATGATGTCATTTTATCAAATGGACAATTTAGACTAGAACATTTGAATAAAATAAAAAATATACCTAATGACAAGTAATTCATACCCAAGAGAATTTTATGAACTTGCCTTTAAAAAAAATTCATCAAATGTATTGCAGAGGAAATGAAAACACACAAAACAATCAGGAAAAATATGTAAGTATGGAATACATACACGAATTATCTGATAAAATTGATAATATGTTGAAGAGGTATGCCATAAAAGTTTGTAATAGACTAAATAATTTCACAAACGCAATTTACACTAAATTTCCACCTAAAGTGAATGACAGAAACAAGACACGCACTTTTTATCAAATATAAAGGGGAATATGAAGCTTCTTATATAGAAAACACGAAGAAATATTTACATGGACTGATATATCAACCTAAGAACTCTATCCAGACTAATCACTACATAGTATAAAACAAAGTCGCTTTCTCCCTATATCCCTGCTGTATATAGAACTATATATGTACCTATGCTTGAATCTATAACTACGCAACGGATTTTGATGCGTTTTTTTAAATAGATAAAGTGATTGAAGAGGAAGGTTTATATGTACAATAACATCCATTTAATAGTGGAGAAATGCTGTTATTTTCGAGATTTCTAATGTGATGTCGTAAATAATTACTTTTTTCCGCTTAGGTACATTGCAAACGCAATTTATCGAAATAATGTACTAAGTATTGTACAGATTGAAATATATATAATATATATATATATATATATATATATATATATATATATATATATATATATATATATATATATATATGACTGAGATTGGAAGAGAAAAGAAGAAATCGTAAATGAACAAGTAAATTTTCAATTATCCTCCCTACTCACATCCATTGTGTAGATATAAATTTGTTGTACGTTCCTTATAGTAGTTTAGTCTTGAAAATGAGCTAACGCTTGAAACATGTTGACTATTCATATTGTTATTTGAAATGAAATATTTTAGAAATCATAAATATTTCAAAAGAAGAAATTAGACCTGTAAATGCAAGAACCGACATCGAAAAATTTGGTAAAATATATCATAATATTTTGCATAGATCGTAAAAAAGTATACAACGCTAGCATGTTGCAGTTTGAAAAATTTTGTATATAGAGATATGTATTTGCAAATGAGTCGAAACACGTAGGTACCTAATAGTATGAAATTTTATACTATTTATATTATTATTTTATATTTGTAGAATTTTAAGTTGATGGTTTGCAAATAGAATTGAATGAAGGACATCTCATTCTTTTCAATAGTGGAATGAATTAATTTCAAGTTTATAAATGGATGGGAAATGTTCATTTATTCCAATAGATTTATCCTTCATCGCAATCGATAAATAAATATTTGTGGTGAAAGGATTAAGACAAACAAGCTCATTTTTTGTGGCACTCCCCCATCATCATTACTACCTATGACAGCTGTCTTGTCGATATAGTAAATCCTTCTATTACCGTAAGCGTTGCGCAGCCAAATCTGTTTTGAATTAGTGAAAACTTGAGTAATGAAGCGGGCACTTTAGACGATATTAAAAGGTTTACAGGCTAGTAAATTTACTCCAACAAATCTATGAGACATTTTGCTGTCTGCTTCCTTCGGGGTGATGCATGACCTAACATGTGTTGACACTGTCAAATGTCTTCGTTACCGACTGAGCCCGACTACTGAGCACCGTTGTCGGAAAACAAATGACAAAAACGCAAACTTGGCCAAGGCAGCTTTGATCTGACCTGGGTAATTTATGTTGTCGCATTTGTCCCGCTTGAAAAGATTGTAGTAGAATAACACAGAGGTGGATTGAAGCTTTTTAAAATAGTGTTTCGAATCGAAATCACCTCAAGAAATATCTGATCTCAAAACGTAATTTGCTAGGAGCAAAAACATGCCTACAGCACTTGGAGGTTTCATTGCACAGTTCGTTACATTTCATCTGCTCGTTGTCATGTTCGTTTGAAGGAAGAATTCCAATTCATAATTTTATCAATAATTCAATCAATTAAGTAGATATCTTTATCAGGAATATTTTTTCAATGAGTAGTATTCAATGCATGTGATTTACTTTTCATATTGCAAGCATCTCTTTCAATTTGTATAATTTTTATAAAGTAAATAATCTTTTTTTAATTTCTAGTATAAAATAACACCCAACTACTTTTCCTTAAACTTTCCCAAAGTTAAAGGAAAAACAACGAGTAGGTTGACCTTACTTGATAGAAGTATAACATTTATGTATTAATTTATATTTTTAATAAGTTTCATAATGCGTGAATAGTACCTATTTTGGGCCATCAAGTCATTGATGAGGGTCTTGTTGCTTGGACGTAATGAAAGAATCATATTTAATTGAAGATATATGAATGGACATGAGTTGAAGTCAATTTTTTCTAATATTATTTTGGCCAACTCTTATTTCTAAAGCTTGGCTTACACCTATCGCCCCCTTTTCATATTCATACCTACTCCTAATTTTAATTTGAAGTTAGAAGGAAGTAATGAAAAATCAACGGTTGAACTTCAAGAAATTGAAGAAGTTTTTGTCGAGTTATACTCTAAAACAAAATGAAAAGGAAAAAATTTAATTTGTTGAAAATGTTCATCATAATCCTAATTTTAATTTCAAGTTAAAAGTAAAAGCAGTAATCGACTGTATATTTTCAATGATTCTATTACAATATACTGAAGCAATCGAAGAAGTTTCGTGCAGTCACTCTAGAATTAAATGAAAATAAAAATTAAATGTAGGAATAGTTAACTGAGACCATTGACGTAGGTATATTTGTGAGACAAGAATCCATATTTGATTTTTCCAATTAAAATTAGGATAAATTGAAAAATTGTCAGTTTCCCAAAAAATAAATGATTTGTTAAATTTGTCATTTTTTCATTTGATATTTTCAATGATTGTTCTGTGCTTGATGAATTTCAGTCAAAACCACGGTATTCACCTAAAGTTTAGTCAAGTTCGACAGCAAGTTTCCTCAAAAACGATTATCGAACGATTTCCTTGTTTTTATGCTCCCCTGATAACACAAAATGCTCAGTTGGTGCCGATAGCTCCCAGGTTGGTAACCAAAATATAAACTTAAATATGCTATATTTAAGTTTAAACGAATAATGCCAATTTTTTCTGTTATTTTTATATTCAAATGTGTTAATTCAGACCTGTTTCCGAATCCTTCTATTCTACACCGCATGCCTGACGTAAATGTATTCGAGAATGGCCGTATTGAGAAGACGAGCGGTAAAGCTGAAAGAAACAGATTGTGTTTTTGGATGTTAGAGTATCGGATTTCATAACATAATTATATTTCTTCGAGTAACTAACCAATAAATTTTCTGGCTAGGACTTAATGAATGCATCTGTTCATAAGGATAGAAAGAACTTGCTGAGAGAACTTCAAACCTAAGTTTTGATAAATATATTCGAGGAAGTGTCTTACAGAAAGTTGTCAAGTGGCACTTCTATAGAATTGAAGTATTCAATTCAATCCAAGATTGTTGAACAAAGACAAGATTTCTACACTGCTCCGAAATTGTTTTTTACTGTGGTTGAAAATATATTTACCTCTGTCAAAGATGACCACAAATTAATTGTGGACACTATTGTGAAATTCGGTGCTGATTATGTAGTCGATATACATAAACATATTAAGTACTTTTAGGTAAAGTAAGTGACGTGTTAAGTTTTGATGCAAAGGAGATAGTAAAGTGAAATCTTGAAAAATAAATCAAGAGCGTTAGAAAGACTTGATGTATGAGTAAATTGACCATTGTTGTCCGCATTGGTGTCCCCAGCAAAGTCGATTTAGTCCGTTTGGTAAACTGATCAAACAATAATTTGAAATGTGTTTTTGCAGAAATCAGTTTTATTCAATATTGAACAAATTACTCGGCAGACAGACTATTGGAATTGGATGTGAAGCACACATGGTCCATAACGCGATCAAAGCTGCCGCTAATTTTCTTACTGTTGACTTCGAATGCATCATAGTGTAAATTTACTCATTTTCCTTCATTAACAGTGTTCGAATCTAAGTTTCGAAAGAGTTTTGTAATTCTACAGAGACAGAGTGTCTCAAACTTCCAGGCAACAGTGAAACAAGGTGGCTTGCGTTGATGTCCACGCTTGAGAGAGTTGTAAAAATGTTTCAGCATTTGAAAACCTTTTTTGTGAGTACCTATAGACAAATGCTTAAATATTATAAAGACGTTTTTCGAATATCTCAGTTCAAAATTGTGGCACTGTTGACACATACAAGCAGTGACCATTTAAGAAGCTGCGTGTTGAAAATCGAACGGTAAAATGTGAGGGCCATAGATTCAGCCTAGCGACTTCGACCTTTAATCATATTTGAAAGAAAATATATCTTTCCTTCCGGAGATCGTACGTAGGCTGTTTGTGAAATTAAAAGAAGGAGAAGCTGTTGTTGTCCAGCAGAATTCAAAAACTGGAGGCTGACAAAAAGCAGAAACAATAGGAGCAGCCATAATAAAACGAGCAGAAAATACTAGGTGCAGTCATGTCAATTCAACCCAAAACTAGAAGTGTGTTAATTGACGAATTCAAAAAAAGTGCCTTAGTGGGAAGAGGTACAGAAAGTGCTCCATTTACCGATCACTCAACGACTTATTAGCAGTAGGCAAGATACGAAGTCTTTGACGAAGTTTTCAGGCATTTCAAACTGTGCTCCGATAAAAAATGTTTGGTTTGAATGATGCCAAGAACGTTTCTACTGAAAACCGTTGAAAATCATTCGTTGTACGAAAAATTAAATTAAAAAAATAAATGACAATAGTGAAAAAGCTCCTCAAAAAGATTCGGTGACAAAACACTAAGTAACATTGAAGTGTTTCAATAAAAATATATTATGTCTTGAATATTCCGAAAGCTTGCTGAATTTCAATCCTAGCTAAGATATGTAAGCTAATTAGAAGAAGGGGTAAATTAAAAACCCCATATGTTTTTCACCGTAATGAAATTGCTTCAGAATGCTTTCCACTTTAACTCCAAGTTGGAGATGTTTTTTCGAAAATCATGAAATTGCGTAGCACATCATTTAATTTAATTGAAACTCTTTGTTTCAATCAAATTTTCGCAAAATATGGTATTTATATAAAGCACCTCAAATTTGGCATCTTTTATTCAAGAGAAAATTTTAAGAAAAATGTTTGTATTTATTGTTACTGAGCCAGTTCCTCACAGTTATATTTACGACTTCATTTTATTGTACCGTATTTGAGTCTTAGCAATAAATTTATTGTTTTTCTAATTATTACGACCATTGTTTAGGAAAACTAATTCCTTTATAAACACCATTATGCCAATCAAAACTTATGTTCTAATTAAGAGTCCATTTTATGAACTCATGTGTTAATAAAACTTGAGAGTACTAATATAGAAGCAAGTAAATCTGAATTGATTTGGATTTTGATTGCCGATAGGATGGGTTGAATATTTTGAGGACAAGTACTTTCACGTTTGAGTGTTATTGCGCATTGAAATTTCCAATTATATCACTGCAATTATGTTCATTATATGTTCTGAATCCAAAGGTAATTATAGCAAAATAAAATGTGGTTATAAGGGAATAGAGAGAAAATTTCAGGTTATTTTAAGTGAATTTTCTTCAAGAAGCTATGAAATTTCGTGAATCCTATTGCAGATCATCATAAAGCGAAGTTTGTTAAGTTAGATAGAGAATATAGGTAATGCGCCATCAATTTTCAATCATTTTAACTAAATAAATTTCATGGGTTTCACACGCAGATACAAATAAGTTTCAATAGTATTATTCTTTTGTATATTAAATAATGCCAATCATAGAATATTACCAAACTGGTTTAAACGTGTGTATTTTACTAATTACCACTTGTTATTATGATAAAAAGTTGCCACCATCTGTAAACTAAGTACTCTTAAGGCGAAATTTAAGACATAATTGCCTACGAGAAAATCAGGATACATATCACTATCATTCATCAATATAATTGGAATTCAATGTATTTCAAAATATGCAATGGAAATTTTCAATAAAATTTTTAACTAACAAAAATTGCCAAATTTTCACGAACAGTTCGTAATATGCTATTCAAATAGAACATTTAACTGACGTATCCATTGCTATTGTAATTGTAGTTAAGAGTGCGAAATTTAGGGTAGGTACCAAAAAGAAAACATGGAATTGTCAGGTTCAAATACTTCTAATACATATTGCAGTCTTCTATGACTTTTATGAAATGATCAGTAGGTATGGGTCTAAACGCGCTCCAGGGGCCTCATTACAAGTAGAGCATACAATTGGGTTATTATTTTATTTATTGTTTGTGTATTTTTCCTCATTCAAGTAGGGATAATTGATCTAATTTGGAAATAAATATCGAATACTTTCATATGTTTCCAATATATATCAATGTACCTACCTACCATCCACAGAATATAACTGATTATTATTCTCACTAATACTGTATTACTTATAACGGGTGATTTTTAAGAGATAAGTTTTTCAGGTTGGCGGCACTGGTTGGTAATGGCATACAAATGTCATCGGTCAAAGTGAAAAATTTTCAGTATACTCAGTAAGTACTCTTAAATATTCTTAACTTCAGTAAGTTAAGAATATTTAAAATTAAAACGATAACGAAAAACAGATTCAGAAAAACTGCTAGATTTACTTACATTTATTAAATAATTGTGACATACCCTTCACCATTCTCAATGTGACGTCATCAGTTTTTGAAATTGATTCACATCAAATAACGAAAATATACATCAAATAAGTAAAAATTTTGGGGAAACGGTTGCTATCGAGAAACAATTGTGCAAAATTCTGTTCCACATTAATTCCATAGAGTATTCTATATCTGTTTACTGATTTATAATGTCAATGGTCTCAAAACAGTAGTTAGACGTGGCACATAATCTTTAACGTTAGATGATACGTTTATGCTGCACGCATTAATAACCCAACCAGTAGACCATTTCCCATTAAATTTTGCATGTCAAAATACTCATTACCGTAAATAATGGTGACTTATTCTTCACTCATTGTCTTATTCTCTATTATGACGTATTAGTATTTTCGTGATGTCTGAAAAATGCAATTTCTAATTTTCAACGAGTTACACTTTCCTAGATATGAGATATATCTACACAAACATATATATATATATATATATATATATATATATATATATATATATATATATATATATATATATATATATATATATATATATATATATATATATATATATATATATATATATATATATATATATATATATATATATATATATATATATATATATATATATATATATATATATATATATATATATATATTATTTTTGTTGAAGTTTTTAGTTAATAAAGGCTTTTTTTGATATAAACAGGCAATAATCAACGTTTCGTTCAAAAAATATATATATATATATATATATAATTTATATATATATATATATATATATATATATATATATATATATATATATATATATATATAGATTCAATTGCACTTGTAAAGAGCAAATTAGATCTCTTATGTATGATTTGGCGTCCCATTTACAATCATAAAGATAATTTAGAGTCAATATAAAAAAAATTAACATAATATCCTATTTGGAGAGAAGATCACGTTTATCCGGCCAGCGGTTATAGCCAAACTGATCTGTTAAACTTGTTTGGAGCTAAATCTCTAGAAGTTGACATGGACTTGTCTCTGAAGTTTCAGTATTACGATTATATATATATATATATATATATATATATATATATATATATATATATATATATATATATATATATATATATATATATATATATATATATATATATATATATAGTAAATACTGAGACTCTTAATCGAAATATCGAAATATTTCAAATAAAACTCTCAGGGAGCTGTCTACACAAATGTTGTCAACGAGAACGAACCCATCACTTTCGAGAGTGAATATTAAAAGCGTTTCGAAAAATTCATCGATCTTGTTGAATGATAATAGGATACAATTGTTTCATCATTATTATGAATCGTCAGTCCATATTTAATCTATCAATCAAGAATCGATGACTTTCAAAACCAACAGTGGAAGGAACGAGAGAGGAAGGCTTTGTAGATATTTCATTCGAACACAACAGAAAATTGTCTGAAATGTATACGAATGATCCCATGCCTAATCGCTCAAGATTGTGTGGACAGCTCCCTGAGAGTTTTATTTGAAATATTTCGATATATCGATTAAGAGTCTCAGTATTTACTAGTATTGAATTACCTGTGAATCTTTGAACTAGCTACACTTTTGCCCACCTGGGCGTGATTAGGAGCGATTAAGGATTTAGGAGAGCGATAAGTTGTGAACGTATGGATTGATGATCGGTGTTTTATCTTTTTCTCTTTCTTGTTTTTCAATTGTGTTGTATAATCTGTCAACTCTGTTCTTTATTAACCCTTTTATCATTGGTAATTGTTTTCATATAATTGGTTAGTTAAATCTTAAATCTCAAAATTCATAGAAATCTTTCAATATATATATATATATATATATATATATATATATATATATATATATATATATATATATATATATATATATATATATATATATATATATATATATATATAGTTTTTTTTTTCATAAATGCTCGGATACCCGTGGAAGAGTCCTCACATTCACACCGGCGCTTAAGAGCTTTTATCTTAAACCCACTCCACTTAACTATTGAATATGTTTGTTCAATATTTCTTGAATATTGAACAAATATCTTCCTCATTTATTGTGGGTTTGGGCAAAATAAATACGTAAATGTAAACGGAATAACCTAAGATCAAGTCTGACTCAGAAGCATCACATCATACAAAGTATTTTCTGTGGACAACTTCTGAAGTATTTGTTTTTAAGATTAAGATAACAAAATATTTTGGACATTCACAATGGAAAATGACTTTTCAAGGCGTTTTGAATCACTATTTTCATTATATATACACCACCTATATATTTTTGGTGGTAATATCCACCTATATATTTTTGTGAGTTTTATTGCCTGTCGATATTGCAACTGAAAATTTATCTTCTTAGCAAATTATCAATTAGCAAACTGTACAGTTTGTGACACTTGAGAAATTTGTTTTTTTTTGTTTTCGTCAAAAATTGAAGCGCAGTAGACAATGAAAAATGAATGATTGATGAGGATTGATGAGTTCAGTATCAATCCAGCATTTGATAAAGAAGTAGTACTTCGAAACGTCGTCATGCATATTTATTAAAATTATAAGAAAATTCTAAATATTGTTTTCATTATGAATGAAAAATGAATTATTTTCACTACATGACTAAACACATTGATTTTAATGTCACGAATTGAAATTTTAATTTTATATATATATATATATATATATATATATATATATATATATATATATATATATATATAATTGAAATTATTAATTGATAGTATTAATTCAGCATTTCATTTACAGCAAGGAAGTACTAGGTACTTCGAAATGTTGTCATGCGCATTTGTATTGAATTATAAGAAAATTCTAAATATTGTTTCATTATGGATATTAATTTTCTCCAAGTATCGGCCTCATCAATCATCAATAGATATAAATATATATATGTATATATATATATATATATATATATATATATATATATATATATATATATATATATATATATATATATATATATATATATATATATATATATATATATATATATATATATATATATATATATATATATATATATATATATATATATATATATATATATATATATATATATATATATATATATATATATATATATATATATATATATATATATATATATATATATATATATATATATATATATATATATAGTTCATTTTCGATGTTTTCAGCCATAACAGGCTCATTTCAATGTTGAAATCTTTATTTTCGTTGACAATTTATTAAATTTATTAAAATTCATTTCATTTGATTAGTTTCGACAAAGTTGAGATATACAACGAAACGTCAATGAAAATGAATTTTTTAACATCAAAATAAGCCTGTTATTACTAAAATTGAAAATAAACTATCTTAAATAGGCATAAATCAATTTAATATATATATATATATATATATATATATATATATATATATATATATATATATATATATATATATATATATATATATATATATATATATATATATATATATATATATATATATATATATATATATATATATATGTATATGTATATATGAGTGGAATACTAGATATCAGACAACTTTATATGTACAGTCTTTACCATCGTAAAGAATAACTTCAGGATATCGAGCACACTCATCTTACACGTAACAGGGTTGCATCAGCTTCATTAACTCCATTTTTTAAAAAAGCGACCACATAAAGACATTTCACACAAAGACTCACCTTAGCGTGAAATTTTACAATTCATTGCCAGAAAGTCATAAGTTGTACCTAAGGAATATAAATTCGATAAGCCTCATAAGAAAGAAATTTAAGTTTTATTTAAGCTCTATTGATAGAACGGCGGTTTATGATTTTTGTGTTCTATAAGAAGGGAATAATTGTTTAGTTTTGTTAGTTTCTTACCGAATTTTATAAATACCTGTTTAATTGTTTATTAATCAAACTTGTCTGAGGGGCCAGCTTACAAGCATCCATTTTGGACATACTAAGCTTCTCTCTCAAAAATGATGACTGATTTGTACATTTTGTGAAGCAAATATTGTACTTATATAAGCTTTCAACTGAATAAAGATTATTATTATTATATATATATATATATATATATATATATATATATATATATATATATATATATATATATATATATATATATATATATATGTGTGTGTGTGTGTGTATTTTTGTAAACATAAATTTCATATTGAATCATTACACATTCCTATAAAATAATATTCAATATTCCTTCAATATTCAATACTCGACATCACGGAATTAACATAGTTCTTCAATCTACTAGTTCATTGATGATCTCTCATAATATCGATTAGATTTTTCAATACATGTAATTCAAATGTCTGTACAGATTTTCTCCAACACTGACTGAGTTTCTTTACTAATAATCCATAAGCTGAGAGTACCTACCTTGAATCAACATCATTTCATGAAGAAATAACAACAGGCAACGACAACATTTAACAAAAAGTGACCTGTTTCAATTAAAACAAAGAGAATTGAAGACCATAAATGCTCATAATATCAAAATTTTATATCTCTACTCTAAAATATGAAAAAGAGTAGAAATAATAGTCAAAGTGCTAGGTCAAATCTATGTAAAATTAAAAGATCAATTGTTTTATGTACAAATATATAGGGTGTACTATTTGAATGATGCAGTTCATTTCAACTTTCGATGCAACCGAAGGTGTATTGAATACAATATTGTTTCGCCGTCACAGTAGCTTCATCATATGTATATGATAAACTACATCTAATGAGTAGTTTATCATCTACATTTGATGAAGTCACTGTGTTAGCGGAACAATATTTTTATGTTTAACTTAATTATAGTGAAAATCAAAAAACTACTTAGTTTTATTCAAATTAAGTATTTAGATTTGGCCAATCGATTAATGATAGTGTACTGAATATTTGAAAATACAAGATTATTAATTATTAATACTAAACAATAAGAAACAGTATTGTTATGTTGAACTAAATTATAGTGAAAATCAAAAAACTACTTAGTTTTATTTAAATTATGTATTTAGATTTTCATCAAGTATCGGCCAATCGATTAATGATAGTGTATTGAATATTTTAGAATAAAAGATTATCAATTATTAATACTAAACAATACGAAACAATATTGTTATGTTTAACTAAATTATAGTGTAAATAAAAAAACTACTTAGTTTTATTTAAATTAGGAAACAAAGATTATTATTGAAAAACAAAAAATTCAATTTTTTATAACGAAATTCTAATATGCCTAATAGTTCACAAAAATGTGTAATTATATCCATCCACCTTGGGTATGTACATCAACAAAATATGTTCCAAATATATTCAAATAATGCTAATTTCGATAAGTTTGCTATTAATCCTAAAGAGTGAACGGGAGAGGCGAACTTCGCTTATCCAAAATGTTTAAGGAAATATAAGTAAAATGCGTTAGAAGAATTTAAGTGTTTGTTTTAGTCACGATTGAATGGTTCGTTATGAAGAATTTGCACGTTTCAATGGTCGTTGAGGAGCATTAGGTCGAAAGAGGTGATTACACGAGACGCATAAAACGGGTTATATTCTCACATAAGTACACAAGAATACAAAGTGATATAATCACAAATGTTTCTATTTAGTTGGACGTTGCAATATTCAGTTTCTAGTTAAATTGGTGGACCTAGAAGTGGAATAAGTTGAATAATACTAAAAAGTTTTTATCAATAAAGCGACAAATTTTCTTGGGATGTAAACTAATGAACTGTTTATAAATCAAGTTTGAGACAAGCAAAAACGAACTATTTCTGATAGATATATTCCTAAGTCGTGAAATGAAATTGAAAGTTTCTATGGCAATGTTGAGGAAAAAGTTTTTCATGCTTAGTATACTTAAAAACGCTTAGCCTTATTATAAAAAAATTCTTTAATACACTCGCCACATATTTCGGGCAAATAATCCCTTATTAGAAGTTTATGACTTGTTTATGAAGTGTTAAGAATAATAAGACCCTTTTGTCTATCGACAAAAAGGTTCATTATTCAAAACACTTTCAAAAGATTTGTCAACTATGAACACTGCATCAAAATAAAACAAAATATTTCCTTCCAATATTAGGTAGGTATAATTGCGAAATATTGACTATTGTTAAATAAAATGGAGTCATTAACATCTTAAATGAGTTATAACCAGTATTGAGCTTCGGAGATGTTGAATTCTATATGAGTATATAACTTTTCTATCGCTTTGATTAAGTTATCTTGTACTCTCAAAATAGAGAAATTATTATTCTGATCGTTCATCATGCTCGGCAAATAAATCAAAGAAGTTTGGCGTCATTATCACTGAACCACGCTGTCAAATGTTATCTCGGGTCAACGATAATGACATTATCGCTTTTAGTTTTTTCAAGGCTCACTTGTTTTCAATCGACTGTGCAATGACGGTCTCATATTATTTATATGTATAATATATATATATATATATATATATATATATATATATATATATATATATATATATATATATATATATATATATATATATATATATATATAAATTTTAAACATTATTTCATAAAAGAACATAAGGGAATGGAAACCTTGGAAAATGGAAAGGGCATACAAGTTCGTATCAAAAAGAGGATCATTTGAATGTCAGATGTCTCGCTTTCGCAGACGATATTGTTTTCATTACAAACAATAAAACTGATTGAACCTTTGGAAAAAGTACATGAAATTGGCCAAAATCCGAACAACAAATCTCTTATCATGAAAGCTAACACATGGAAAGGCAACCGAAAAATATCCACTCTTATAACAAGACACTGTAAAAACAAAAGTCTGCCATTTTGAAAATCCAGGATGAATTATAAAGTCCTGAGAATTGAAAAGAATCACTAAGCACCAAAAGGCATACAAACAAAAATGGGCCAACTATCATGAGAACGGCTTTTCATTAGGCGCAAAATTGGGGCATTATTGTACAAAGATTCTTTCAGAAGCAATCGAAACAGCCCAAACTATGGTGATTGAATGCCTTTGAAAAATTAGAGAAATAGAAAAACAAAACCTTAAAATTTTCAGAAACAGTATTTGGATGAAAAGACATGAAACTGAAATTAAATCTCAATATATAACCTTCGTTCATCAAACACTCATACATATATATATATATATATATATATATATATATATATATATATATATATATATATATATATATATATATATATAAGGAAATGAAATTTTTTTGTGCTTATGGCACTGAATGAAATATTTAAGAAAATGAACACTAGAACATTCATTTGAAAAATTGAATGAATTTAAAATTTTTAAATTTTATTTTATTTTCAAAAAAATATTATTTTAGAAACAAATTATTTTTTAAACATATACATTTTAAATTCTACTATAACATTCTCTTGATTAATTTCAATTTTTCAAATGAATGTTCTAGTGTTCATTTTCTTATATATATATATATATATATATATATATATATATATATATATATATATATATATATATATATATATATATATATATATATATACAGGACCTGTGGGCCTTTTGTAAGTCATTCTTGATTATTATTCCTATTATCATTCAACAAGATCGATGATTTTTTCGAAGCGCACTTAATATTCACTCTTGAATGTGATGGTTCGTTCTCGTTAACAACATTTGTGTAGACAGCTCCCAGAGAGTTTTATTTAAAATATTTTGATATTTCGATTGAGAGTCCCACTATTTGCTATATATCTATATATTTGCTATACAATACATATATATATATATATATATATATATATATATATATATATATATATATATATATATATTGAAATTCCGTAAAGAGTATAGCTGCCGCAAAGATGAAGCAATGACCAAATTTCCCATCTAGTAGAGTTCCAGTGAAAACCCAGCAGTGGTAACGTCCTCTACAGGAGTGTTCTTCTGATGTTGTTTTTTTCCAGGTTCGTACACATTGAAAATGGCTACGCCGTTCTTAAGAAAGCCAACAAGCTCGAAACGGCCGATAGTTTACTTGAGAAAGTTTACTTACTGTTGACAAATTAGAATAATAACTTCTGAAAAATTTTCAGTAATTTACTGAAATTTTTAGCATATTTTCACCTTGAGTTGAAAGCACTGAATATTACAACCATGATCATAATCAAGATCACGACTAATCACGATCTACAAAATTCTTTATGGGTTAGGTATCGGAAACAAATATTGAGTAGGTAACTATATTTTTTCTCGGCAAGCTTCCATCAGCTTTTGAGCGGGGAAACGATGGAAGGTATTTTTAACCAAGTTTCTATCATTAGTGCTTCTTCTGGAATAATTCTCAAATTTTCTTTCAATCACATCATTCAAATTCCGTTCATTATTCATTTTTTCTGACAAAATCGTTGAAGTGAAATTTGAGCTTCAAGAGGTAAAAGTCATAATTTTCTATAAAATGATGATCTTCAATAGCTCTACCTTCAGTTTTGTTCGTTGTGCTATATTGAATCAAAACAAAAATATAGATCAGATTATCTGTAATGAATAACTGACTAAAAAACGCTTCCATATTTACAAATGTCGCAAAGCGTCCTTCCGGCACTGGTTAATTTTCAATTCCTAGTAATTCCGTGGAATATTCTGAAAATTAACTACAAATTAATCCCAAGAAAATCAATTCTGATTCTATCAATTAATAAATCAATTGAATTGACTACGATCGATAAAATTGAAGGTTTCGTCACACCTTCTTCTTGTAATTATTTCTGTTGATTACTTTTACCAACGATTTAAATTTTTGTAACATTTCAGTTTCGGAAAAATTAACAAAGCAAATTCAATTATAATTTATTTTCAACTAAAATTGTTATCAATCGTTTGAAATAATTTTTATACCTATTTCTTGTCATGGAAACGTTGATAAATAAGACGCGATAAAATATGTGTGAAGATAATGTCTGGGTTCATTCTTTCGATAAGATTACTCCATAGAATTAATGAAAAATAAAAATTTTTCATGAATCTTTTTTTCCAAATTAATTATTTCAATGGATATTGTGATAATATGCATTATTTATAATGAAATGTTTAAAAAGAAATATTTGTTTTTTTGATGAAAATAGGATTTTGTAAGTTGTCCTTTATTTGAATTTGACTTTCCTTAAGAATTTTAAGAACTGTTAAAGATTTTAGAATTACAAATAGCATGTTATTGCAAAAATATTTTAAACATAACCACATCAAACATGCAATAAAACCAATTCTGAAATATCTTATATATCATCTTGCTATAGCTGATAATTGAGGTATTACAGATATCACATTAATAACCCCGTCTTGTGTTTCTCATTTTATAAAGAGCTGTGCCCAATTATTTGGCTACGTAAAACGAAAAGAGCGTACTCTAATAATAACTGATATTTCCAATATACAGAGAAATTAAAATATGCATGACCTACTCATAATAGAGAAAAGTCATGAAAAACTATTTTTGCGATATCTAATGATAATTCTATAGCAAATTACCAAAAAGCATTTTAAGAACACATAACAAAATATTAAAAACAATAAAAATGATAAACAAATTTAATCACTGAAGTCTTATCCCATCTTTCTTGTGTGAAAATGCGAAAAAATTACTTCAATGAAATTGTCATAAAGAAATTGAATTAAATTCGAAAATTTAGTAAATCAAATGTGATCATTGAATATCAGAATGATTTATTAATTTGTAAAAATGAATATGCTTATCATTTTACCAAATACGTCAGAATTATATTTAGATATTATTTACGAATGATTTTCAGAAATAGAAATTCATTATAATTACGAGAAAAACAATATCAACAAAGTTAAACTATTCGCTTTGTTGCTCCGCTCCACAAAAGAAAATATTTTGAGGAATTGATTGAGTATAATATAATTTGAAGCACTTACTCGCAATTGATAATTCATAAATATTTAATTATGAAAATATATTAATTATATTAATATATTTTTAATTATATATTAATTATTATAAATATATTAATACACTCCACATAAAATTCTGTCTACTAATTCTTGATGATTTACAACATTACTTTTTGATCATTCACAACAATTTTCTGTAGCAGTAAATCGAAAAGAGTATTGAACAATTTTTGTAGAATTTAACCGAAGGTTTTGAATGAAACTTCACTTTCTAATATTATTTCATCATACGCTATTTGTATTAACTAAGTACCTTTAATTTGTGTTAATATCATATCTTTTAATTATTTTAAACATCAAAATATTTCAGTACTACCGAGTAAAGTTCACTAGAACAAGTTTTCATGGTAAAACTCCTTCATATAGTGAAGCTACTGAATAAGAGAATATCAAAGTACATCATATGGAAGGTATAAAATCTAAATAGTATAAAAGAAAAAAAGAAAAATTCTCTATTATCTTCCTTACCGGCGCTGCATTTAGGACAACCAAATCAAATAATCTGTTAAAAAGGTAAATATTTGAATGAACCACTGTAAATTTGTTCACTAAATGGATTTGTACCTAGTCGAGTGTTGAGCTAAAGGTGTCCGTCTGTTTTGGCTACCGGCAAAATTACTGTGTGTCTTCTGTTTCAAGAGGCAAAATTCAAACAATGTTATCCTAATTCTTTCTTGTTTACATTTTTACTGACTTGAATTCCTAACCGTATTTGTCGATTTAACTCTAGGAGGTTGTTGAAGTATTAGCAGGAAATTTAAGAGATATAATAGTTGGAATGTACAGTTTCTTGAACAGGCATTTCTGAGACGTATTCGTTGTGATGCATATATATATATATATATATATATATATATATATATATATATATATATATATATATATATATATATATATATATATATATATATATATATATATATATATAGTATTATCGTTGGGTTTACAGGTTGGGAAATAAAATAAAACTACATTTACTTTTTATAAACGTATCCGGCGTATCCGCCTTTTTCAATATGTTTTAAAATTTCCAAATCTGAAATATTGTACATAATAATGACAAGAAAATAATGATATAGCTGACAATTGACGTTATTGACAGACGAAGAAAATAAATTATCCAGGAGAAACAAATTTAAAGGTAGAGAATTAATGAATATTTGATAGTGTTGACGTTTATTTGATGTAAATCCATTATAATTGAATATAAACTTAAATTCAAACACTTGAACTTATGATTTACACTTTATTGACTACATTGCATGACGCGTTTCGTCGTTACAAACGACTTCTTCAAATGCTTACAGAATAATTCTTACAGTTTTATATGAGTAATATAGTAATTACAGGATTATATTAATACTGTAATAGTGATTACAGGTTTATAGTAATTACAGGATTATTCTGTAAGCATCTGAAGAAGTCGTTTGTAACGACGAAACGCGTCATGCTATGTAGTCAATATAGTGTAAATCATAAGTTCAAGTGTTTGAATTTAAGTTTATATTCAAGAATTAATGAAAAGAAAATCAGCGAAATATTCAATGGGGTATTTTCATAAAGGCAACTCAAATTCAATTTTCAAATTTTTATAAATCAAATCAAATCAATCTTTATTTAGCCACATCAGCTATTACATAACAAATTAATTCATAATACATCATTAATGTTCGAATAAGATAAGTTCAAGCATCACCTCGACATATATAGGCACAAAAAGAAAAACAGAAAAGGTAAAATTCAGCACAAGAAATACACTTTTCTTAACCTAGAGTTGAAATGACTTACGGTCAGAGAAGTTTTGATCTTTCATGGTAAACTATTGTATAATCTTAAACCTTCTATAAATAGGGTTCTCTGCATTGCTATTGACTTTTCTTAAACCTTTCAATTTGATAACTATAATATTTTCTGTACTCAAGTCGTAATCCATATTCAGAGATATTTTGTTTAAGTATTTATTAAAATAGGATGGAGCTTTATTGTTGACAATTTTGAATATTAACAGCAAGTTTGAGTCACGTATCAGATGTAATATATTTAAAAAATTTAATGACTTTAACATACTATTGAATTAAATGTGTGTGTTGTTTTCAGAAATGGGAATATTCATACAAAGTAAAAAGTAGTTAAGTTTCAAACCTGTAGTAAACAAATTATATATATATATATATATATATATATATATATATATATATATATATATATATATATATATATATATATATATTAAGAACAAGGTTTGTCAGGCTGAAAATGGAGTTAAGAGTTTTCGGTATTTACCTGAGATTTACGTTGCTTGTTTATTTGTAACAGCCGTTTATATATGTTTCAAGATAATTGGCTCTCATCAGAACGGCGTGGTTCAAGTTATTAGATGTTCACACTTGAAAAATGATTAAAAAAAAACACAGAACAAAACAACACATTTTTTGTTAATCATTTTTCAAGTGTGAACATCTAATAACTTGAACTACGCCGTTCTGATGAGAGCCAATTAGCTTGAAACATATGTAAACGGCTGTTACAAATAAACAAGCAACGTAAATCTCAGGTAAACACCGAAAACTATTAACTCCTTTTTCAGCCTGACAAACCTTGTTCTTAATTTATCATATTGTCGGTACAAAATTCTAGAAAGTATAAATATCTCATCGCAGGTAGACATTGATTCAGTCTGAAAATATAGCTGTAACAGCTTGGTCAAGATACTCAATTTTAAACCAAAAATGATGTAGATTCCTCACGTGGAATTTTGTGTTGTTTTGTTCTGTGTTTTTTCTTTCTAATCAACTTTCAAGTGTGAACATCTAATAACTTGAACTACGCCGTTCTGATGAGAGCCAATTAGCTTGAAACACATGTAAACGGCTGTTACAAAAAAAAAAGCAACGTAAATCTCAGGTAAATACCGAAAACTATTAACTATATATATATATATATATATATATATATATATATATATATATATATATATATATATATATATATATATATATATATATATATATATATATATATATATATATGTTCAGAAAGGTTTCCGCGGTCAGAAGTATGTATAAAACTTGGTTCTCGGAATGAGCCGCGTTCTAGATTTATATAATCTCGACGTTTCGGCTTCCATTGTGAAGCCATCTTCAGGAGTTGGAATAAATTAGTAGGGAAAAGGGTTATTCGGTTACGTGGCCTCAATCTGCCTACTCCACGAACTGAATGAAGGAAAATGAGAAAAGGTTACCTGGTTACGTGGCCTCAATCTGCCTACTCCACGAACCAAATGAGGGAAACTAGGAACGATAAGAAATGATTCGGTTGCGTGGCCTCAATCTGCCTACTCCACGAGCCAAATCGTTTCTAATAGTTAACTCCGAAGTCTCAACCTGCCTACTCTTCGGAGTCAACTTGTTGACTCCGAAGAGTGAGAATGGAAAAAGCTAAACGCGGTAGAAAGCATAAACAAAAGTAGAACAATAGGTACAGTCCGCAATTGGAAGCAGCCGTTGACATGTGTTTCGAGCTCTCTCCAGAACGGCGTAACAATGAAAGAATATTCCTGAAAAGGAAGTCAGCGCTTTTAGGCATCCGATTATTTTTTTACGAATTAATCAAAGAATATCATGCCACCTGTTTGAAACATGTACCTACAATGTGATGCCTCCATAAGCCTTCGAGGGATAAATGTTAAAGAATATTGAAATCGATGGCTACACTTAATGGAAACACAAGAGAGAGTACTGTTTCGTTCTGCGAGAAACTCATCAGTTTTGCCATGTCCAACAAGGGAAAAGCATTGATTTCAATTATCAAACATCCTCTTATGAGTCAGAAGTACGAAATAAATAGTAATGCATCCTGCATGTATAATCCATGGATTACTTTATACATCACATTTACAGGATTCAACAGAAAAACATGAGCATGTCGGTACCTAATGAAGATTCCAATAAATTCGCATCTCTGTTATGACATTTACATCTAATTAGATAAGATAGTGCCATTTAGATTGCGATAGTAGATCGCTCCGTTTTTCTTTATCTTGTGCCTATTAGGGGCTAATTAATAATCATATAGACTTATATGAATACATATTGTGCCTCCATTATCCATCAGGGGATAAATGTTAGGGAACATTGAAAAATTATTATCATTACTTTTACTAGTTATTAAACGTTTTGAGCTTTTCCATATATACTTGGCGGTAATCAACTGAATAAGCCTGCGATAATGTTTGATCTTATCTGAAGGGAGAGTACGTTGAGATGCTCGTTTCACTTACAAAACTCTTCTTTCCTCATCATTTAGCCCAAGCCTCAATTCGCCGACTACATCGTCAACGGAAACAAGAATTTGTATGAATGTATGAAATATAGTTACGTATCCTGAAAATTCATCTAGTTCACCACCTTTTTCGAGGGATGTTAACAATCAATGATAGCGCATCGCCGTTTCATAGACCTGATGTATTAATATCTGAGAATCCAGAGTTTTCTTCTGGATCATCATACATGAATCTTCTTTGTGCATTGTTAGTTTTCTAATTTACATTGTTAGCTTTCTAGTAATTTCAAGCTCGCTGAATGCAGTTCTGTTCAAAATAGGTACAGTAGGCAGTCTTAAATTAGACAAAAAAATGATGTATATATATTGTATTCCAGTGGTTTTTTTGGGTACCTATAAGTTTAATACAATCATACAATAGACTGCTCATATTGGTATTAACCATACTATTCAATTTCAAAATATATTCAAAATAAGTGGGGCAACTTGAATGAGAGGAAATGAAAAACATGTGGACTGAAAAGTTCGTAAACTGGCACATAGATGGCGCTACTAAAATCAAAACTATAAGATTTTTAATAAATGACACTGAGGTTTTGCTTATCACTTGGTGAAACAATATGTTGAATAAAATTTTAAATTAAAACACTTGTTTTTAGTTTCACTGCGTATAATAACAACCATAATACTTCATATTGTTATTAATCTTGATAACGGGCTAACAGCCCGAAACATATGTACAGTTGTTAATATACTCAGTGATACACAAGCCAAGTGTTTCAATTTTAATTTATCTATGATTTTTAGTGAGCCCTAATCTTCGAAAGATATGTGTATAAATTTGACAGCTAACATATGTAGGTATTATTAGTTTGAAAGTTATATAGCATTTTGAAACACGAGTTTGCATCAAGAAAATTAGCCGTAGTTGAGTGGGTTTGAAAGAGTCGAAATGAGACTGTAATGCATGGAGTGGATACCCTAAAAAGATTGTTACCGACGAGAACATCAAAAATTCTACAAATAACTGCGGATAACCGTAAAGTAAAATTAAGTGAGACCATAAAGAAATCAATAGAACGTGTTGGACATATCGTGAATAAACATTTGAGTATGCGAAAGCAATGTTTAAAGTGGATGCCATGCGAGCTCACAATAAGGAATAGGCATAATGATAGTAATTAAAAATCAGTAAAATACTCTATTTATTTGATAAAACTTGAAGTTTAGGATATAAGACACACATTGTTTTTTTATTAAGAGTGTGAATAATATTTATTTTTATGAAATAAAACTACAAAATAAGGCAACTTGCCATGATATCTTGGACACCAATCAGAGCGCATGACGCCATCTTTGAGTAAACACGCGCAAACGTTACATCTCGTATTGTTAACTTCCACTACGACTGTGTTTTTATTTATTAATTGTGTTATTAAATTCCACTATTTGAGTGCGAATGTTATTAAAATCGAATATAAAATAACAGGAGTCATGGATCAAGGATTTACTAAGGCAAACAGCGCTATTTTGCCTAGAATCGACATAATAATGTTGGGAGAGTTTTTGACATCAAATAAAGACTTTTGTTCAGCAGAATTTAGAAATGTTAAAACTTCCATGTGAGTATATTAATAATGATCAAAAACATTTTAATTTCAGTTATAAAATAATTCTCTAAAATATACTTTTGACATTATTTGTATATTGTCTATTGTAGGTATATTGTATTTGAGGTTATGTTAATGAAATTTGTTTTTATAATGCTTCTACTCTTCTTTTATAAATTGATTTTTCTTTTGGGTCCTCCAGGTCATCCTATGGCGATGATGCTATTTTATTCCATATAATTTTCCGTGACATTTGGTAACTGAAATTTGAATAAGATACATAATATAACAGCAATGAGATGAACTTTTGAGGTTAGACCCCGAAATAGATTGTTTATTTAGACCTCGTACAAAATATTATTACCAAATATTATATACTGTTCTAAAATCTACAAAACAATGTTAAAACTTACATCAAAAAGATCTTCACAAAAATAAAGGTGCAAGGTGCAATATTGCATTTGAATCTCGTTTTGAAAGTTGAAGCCACTCGTGGTGTTTTATTTTGGGGAACGAACGCAAATAACTTATTAGGAGTGTTTATGGATGTGTTCTCACACTGGGGAACCCAACAGCACTTATAAACTTTCGAATGCATATTTAATAACACAAAATAATTAAATTATTGTATGAATTCAGCGCCTAGTAGTTTAGTTTACTCAAACGTGACGTCACAAGCGACGCCATGACACTGATGAGCGTTTTAGGTAAACAAGTGAATTTATATTTTGAAATTGCATTTTTTCTCCTATTGAACTCTTAATTTCAGCAGTAGTATCTTATTTATTGTAAATAGTATGTATTATAGGTCCGTTTTTCAAAAACTGTCATCATGCCTATTGATGATTCTAAGAACTGTTCGAAGCTGTTCGATCGCAATAATCCCCAATTTTTCCGTCGAAAATGTGACAATGGATGAATCATGGCTCCATAATTTCACACTGGAGTCCAATTGATAGATAGCCACGACCACCTTTACTACAGACCATGAAGAGCGTAATCCCTCGGTGTT
This sequence comes from Henosepilachna vigintioctopunctata, assembly GCA_030704895.1. Taxonomy (NCBI): domain Eukaryota; kingdom Metazoa; phylum Arthropoda; class Insecta; order Coleoptera; family Coccinellidae; genus Henosepilachna; species Henosepilachna vigintioctopunctata. Next base: position 1,988,251 of record JARQZJ010000099.1, read on the forward strand.
GCCAAATTGTGTTTAGTTGTATACTATCCTAGTCTTATGTTCCAAGCTTTCAAGCATTATTTCAACTATTTTTGTATATTGTGAACAAACAATTAATATTATTAGTATTTTTAATAAATAGAATATTATATTGGGTATTGTGAGCACATATTTCTGTAACAGAAAACTGTAAAACATTTATTATTGCAAGAAAACAACGATGTTTTCGATAAAGCTCCACTGTGTAAAAAATACCTCTATTAGTCAGTGGGATTTATTTACATGGAAAGTTGCCTAACCAAATTTATTGAATTATTTGAGAGAATAGGAACCTTGAAAGAAACGCTGTAGGAATTACTCAAATTGAATTATTTACCTAAGTATAAATAAATATTATATTTCTGATTAGAGCAACCAACAAACTACTTCATGATAGTATAGAGCTTTCTTCGTTTATTTTTTGATTCAGTTTTCTCGTGTCCGGCTTCATTATTTTTTTTGTCTAATCATTCAATAAGATATTCGAAAAAATGGAACACAGCATGTTCAGAATATTTTTATTGTCTTCATCACATAAACAGCAACAACAAAAATCTTTAAGGACTCATCCAATTACACTCTTAAAATAGCGAGATTACACAAAATGGCTTTCTGGTGTATATTATACAAAAAGTCATGTTCAAGAGAAATACCATTAATATTTTTTTCAAATATGGCACACATGTGAAACAAGACATTTTTAATTAAATCTGTAGGTATATTCAGTCCTCCCCGTTGCAAATAATTAAAATATTATCAATAATAAATAAAATCATAGCTTTCTATGTTCTATGATCTGTTTCAAATTCTGTTCTGAGGAAAGTTTGGATTTTGAAAGAATGTGTTATTGTTAGTTAGATTTGTGAATAGCGATCTGTTTATTCGATGGTTATCGGTAATAAATAGGTTAGAAAATATACTTATTACTATAAATAAACTCACCTATCCCAAGCTTGAAACTTACTGAATCATCTACGGAATACCTATCCTCTACATTATATTTCACAAACAAATTATTTGAAAGTAATCCGTACTCAAAACACAACACAAATTCGATTCGATTAAATCGGTACACACAAAACACTTCGTTTTTATAATTTGATGTTATGTTATCCACAAACTATCAACACTAGCACATAAATATCACTATAGAAAATTGATGAATAGAGGATTAGAACTGAAACCGTAAAATATTCAACTTCAAACTACGAAAGTCTTGAACAACACAAAATTGATTTCATTTCACTGAAATTTGTAATATTATTATAATTATGAAATTTGTAACTGAACACTTCGTTTTTAGTGTGTGATGTTGAGATTTTAACAAATTATCAACATCGACACTTGTAATACACTGTACACTATTGAAAAATATAGAATTTATACCAAAAGCTCAAATTATTTAACTTCAAACTGCCAAAGTCTTGGGAAGCGTCCTGTTTGCTTTAGTATATCACTACAAGAAATGGCGGCAATATTAGGCAACCTTATGACATATGTCAGATATTCATTTCATGGCCTGTAGTAAAGGTGGTCGTGAGATAGCCGAGTGGACTTCACGTGATGAACGGACTCCAAAGCGTTGAAAGACACAAAAGTCGTTTGGCAAGGTTATGGCATCATTATTTTGGGATGGTATAATATTCATCGACTATATTCAAAAGCAAAAAACAATAAACTGCCACTATTACATAGCGTTATTGTAGCTTTTGAAGGACGAAATCGTGAAACAATGTAACCATTTGAGAGAGGGAAGGCGCTGTTTCAAGAAGACAATTCATCGTGTCACAAATAAATGAAACCGATGGCCATATTACATGAATTGGGCTTCGAATTGCTTCCGCATCCACCGTATTCTTCAGATCTGGCTCCTAGCGACTCTTTCCTGCTCTTGTACTTCAAGAAGATGCCCACTGGACAGAAATTTTGTGGCTATCTGAAGCTACTTTTGAGGAGAGAGACAAATCGTACTATAAATATTATCTACAAATTTTATGACCGCTAGAATATATTGATTGATAAAATCAAATTATACCAAAAAAAATGTCTATGCTAGCTCAGGAACTTTTCAGTCCAACTAGTTATTATAACAGTTCTGAAACGACATTCATTTTATCAGTCTTTTTATTCTCTTATTTTCGATTTACGTTAATACTCTTTTCAAAATTAAAACAAATGGTAAAATAATCAGTTTTGCGGACGATACAGTCATACTCTATAATTCCTACTCATGGGACAGTTTAAAAATAAAAGCAGAAACTGATTTTATGGAAATAAAGAAATATTTTGAATTCAACGAACTTTCAACGAAAAAAAAACAAAATACTTAGCATTCACGTCTTACAAGAGTGGACTTTCTCAATTGGGTTGCTTGAGGGTTGGAAAAGAGTTGAATATTTTGGAGGCGAGCACTATAAGGTACCTTGGAATAACTGTCGATAGACAGCTGAAATGGAATGAACATGTTAACAATGTGGTGAATAAAATGAGGGGAATGTTACAGAAATACAAATTTTTAAAAATGCCATAAAGAATGTAAAATACCTAAATATTCTGTACAATTTCCTCGTGCAATCACAGATATCATATGGCATAGTGGGGTGGGGTGGAGTATATAGTGCGCACCTAGAAAAGTTAAATATAACTCAAAAATGGTTTTTGAGAATAATACATGGAAAGGACATTCGCTATCCTAGTGACCTACTGTATCAGATATCTGTTATCCTCAATAGCCGTCAAATATTTGCTTTCAGGTTGATATGCAGTACTTACCTCAAGAAAATATCCATATCGCCTCTAGATCATCAATATGGAACAAGACAAAAAGATACACAGCTACAAACATCAAGATGTGAGAAAAGAATTGGCCAACGTTCTTCATCTTATATAACCCCTCGACTGTTTTCCTTGTTACCAGTAGAGCTGAAAAAAATAAAAAATTATAAGACGTTTAAAAAAAAAAGAAGTGTGGGTGAAATATGAAAGTGATACCTTTGAGAATATTCTGAATTGAAGGCTTTTGCAAACCTTTTAAAAGTGACTTTTGATATGATGAAACGTACCAAACTGATTTAAATGGAATTGTTACTTACCTGATGTGACGAAAACTACCCGATGTGACATTTTTCAAACGGACGATATTACCGGCTATGACTATATAATAACCCGATTGTGTCTTTCAATTATATTATTCTGCAGATGAAAATCTGTTAGTGTACTGTAAACCACACACAGAAAACTATTCTTTATAAAGAATTGATTTTCTCAGTGGATTTGAGAGTTTATTGTACTGTATTGAAAATGATTCTATGAATAAACTCAATATTATTATTATTATTATTATTCATACTTTCAGTCAAGATAGGATTTGATTGAAAGAAATATTGCTGCATATTTATAACTATAATAAAATAATAATTCAGTTTTCATTATACGAGAAGAACAAAATATTCCACACTGGTAACATATTCATACGGAATAAGAGTACGGTGAGAAATTCTTAATGAAAATCGAGATTATTATGTGTAAGTCATAAATCTTTTATGAATATCCAGAAGAGACATTTGTTGGCAAAACAAATCACGAGAATGTGCCCCTTCGTAGCTGGTAGCAATTCGAATGCATTGATTGCTTGAGTTATAGCCGTCCACATAATAATTCAATCAATTCTACATTCTACCTTGGTGTTCTTGCTTGATATATGTTGTGTTCATTCCTCCATTCTATTGTGTTAAATCGATTCTGCAGTATTTTACCATGACTGTCATGGGTGATATGGAAGGAAGTCATGAATTCAAGTCACCGTTTTATAGATCACACTGCGGGCGATGAAGGATTGGTTAATAGGTAATTTTTTATTCATTCATTTATCCTAAATCGTCCCAAAGTTATTATTTCATGATATGTTTAGCACCATTAAATCCTTTATTTAGTCAGATTTACGCACATAAATAGGTATATGAGGATCAACCGTGGTTACTACGTGGTAATATAGTATAAAAAAGCATAAAAATTGAAGAATGATTGTGTTGATTGATAACACAAAAACTGAGGAACGAAGGTGTTGAGAAAAAATTGAGAAACAAACAACACAACAATTGAGAAATAATATTGTTACTGCGATTGAATTGAAGATGCTTTCTTAAGTTTTATGATAAATAAAAGTAACAAAATTAAAAGCGATTGTGTTACTAGAGATTGATAGATATAAATACCAGCAAATATTTTTAGATATTCGAATTGATTTTTAGCGATAAGTAGATTTTAAATTTCGGAAATATTCATTTTCAGTTGACGATAAGAATATCCTGATATTGCCTGTATGATCTATTCAGTGTGTATCTAGATCTATTCGGATATGTTTATATCTTATATCTAACATTTTCTTTATTACTGATTTAGAAGGATAAAAATTACAGCGAAATTTGAAAATGCTTCATATAATATATATTATAAAGTATATATTATAAAAATACATATTCGCAAAAATGGAGAATAAATAGTTTTTGAATGTTTTTGTTGCACACTTTTATTATTAGAAATACTACCTATTCAGACTTCTTATTTAACAGAAACTTTATGTAATAATCATTTCTTTCATGATATCTTATAAAATTTCCAGACCTAAAAATCTCAACATGAGTTTTTCAGAAATTTTTGCAAGGTAAAATATATCCATATTTTTCCGAGCCGGAATTTTCTTGGATTAGATCTAAAGAATCGAAGATTGACACTTCGTATATATATTTTATTTTGACATTTGGAAACAATGATAATCATATTTACCAATGTTAAACCAATATTAAACCACAATATTAACAATATTAAACCAATGATTTTGGTCAATGATAATATTGACCAAAAACAGTCTAGGAATGGTAGTATTTGTCTAGTCATGACTTTTCTACAAAACTGTTGAATAAAAATGATACAAAACTAGATATGATGGTGCAAAATTGTGGCAACTATAAAATTGGTACTGTGTTTGAATTGAATTTCTCGGTAAAAAATAATGACACATGAGAGTTATTGAGTATTTGATTTCAATGTGTATGGATATTACTAGCACTTCTGTGGCATGTCTACTGCTACAAGAAAAAGTAGGTAAATAGAAACTAACAAATTTAATCGATTATGATATATAATAGATGGAGTTGGTGAAAGTTTTCGAAACAACAATTTTTTTTCAATTGCTCTTTCATTAGTTTATGGCAGTCATACAAAAATGCTGTCAATCATAGTATCCATGTTTTCGTTTGATTCCAACCGCTCCAACAGTCGTCGACAATGTCCTAAGAATAAATGAGTTGACATGTACACTCATTATATTTAATTTCGCCATAAACTGTGTTTTTATGCATGTGCATAAAAATAGAAATTTTCATTTCAATTTCATTCATTTTCAATCGAACTTTGTTTCCAATTTAACGACTTGTACCGAGCAAATTGTTTTCAAATTGATATGTTTACTATTCGATATGACTGAAGAAGGTTTGGATAATTTTAGTAGAGATGATTGGTGGGTCAACTAGTCGGTGCTTTAGTTTTTTTTTAGTAAAACTAATTGATACAAAGTTTTTTTCATTTGAGTTCGCAAATATCTACAATGATGAAGATATTTGAATGTCATTAATTTCGTTGTCTTTGTCTGTATGTATACTCAACTTAGATAGAACTAAGGTAACAGAAAGTGCAAGAGAAATTGCAACGGAGTTAATAAGACTTAATTTCATATATAATCACTTTTACAATGAGTAGTACCCATCAAAATTACCGAACAATGAATGAAATAAAGAACTCTACACTTATTTCAATATGATGATTCAATATATCATTACAATTATATTATGCATTTTACAATGCAGTACAGATGACATTAGCATGAATATCCTGAATTCAAAATATTTAAAGGTGTTCTTGCAGAACTTTCAGAGGTATGTGTATTTCTGTAATCATAACGTAATAAAACAAACAAAATCTGATTCTACAATAGAAAAGGAATCACAATCAAAAACAAACCTAATCAATGGAACATAATTTGCACAATAATTCGAAAAAAGAATGAACAAATACTCGTCTCAACGTAAATAACCGCTGTCGACCGAATGGCACGTAATTAGTAAATTCGACCACAGCCGCGTACCCTCAAAATAGAAAAACTAATATTTTCACTCTTCAATCAATTATATTTGATGAAAAGAATTCCAAAAACTTCAGAAAGTCTCTAGACTTTATAACTTCCCAGTTACGTTGAAATATATTAACTACAAAAAATGTATCCACCAAAATAAACGAATTATTCATTCATCCATTCAGATCAGATTCAAAATAATCAATACGTTCATAAAAAGATAAGTATTTGATCTGATTCGAAATTACAAACCATGAGTAAGGGTCTTAACACAGAATATAAGACCAAGTGTAACAATAGAATTTAAGCCACTAACGAAAAGAATGCTATTTTTCGACCTATTTGCTATCAAGCAAATTATTCAACCCATTATCAAATTGGTTAATGGGGCGATACATATGCGGGGTGTATCGAACAATTCTTGTGGAATTTAGCCAAGAATTCGATTTAAAAATGCTAATTCTTATATGTATCATAGTTTATGTATTCAACGAATTTCTTGATAATTATAAAAACACAAACTAATGAAAGTCTACCACTCAATATCACAGTACGTTGCAGTCTAGCCCAAGAACGAGAACGCAATCGCATGAAGAAAAGGAAAACGAAATGATCACTTTTAGCACTTAGTGTACCGTGACGGCGGGACGACTCACGCATTTAGAGCCCCCTCGCATAACAAATTGCCGAAAAAACTGAACAGGCTCCAACGAATTTATTTTAATGAGTGAACAAATTTAGAATGTATAGCAATGTATGTTATGTTGAAGTCCTCTGCATTCATGGCGACAACAGCACGAATTAAAAAATTAGCCTCTCCTTCTGTTGTTCATTAATAATTTTTGTTTGACTCGATCGGATTTGGCACGCTGAGTTTTTTCGATATTTATCTTAGATTCGACCAACAACGTTGTTGAGTAATTAATCTAAATCGGAACATTATTAAGGATTTCATATTTTAGTACTAAATTTCTTCTTTAATCAGTCAGTTTGTTTTTTTGCATCTAATCATAACAGATCAAACTTTTATACTATTGCAGTTTCAAAATTCTTATATTTGCAACTAGCAATATAATCATTTTGTTCTTACGAAAACCATAAAGGGCTTCTTAAGGATTGTTGGGTATTCATATCTAATTCCAATGTAAAAATCATATTGAAATAGGCCGATTGAATTTCTTGTTTTTGAAAATTGAAGAACTTACTTTCGATCAAATCCTCTTACTATTACTCAGTTGAAATAATTTTTAATCATTTGCGAAGAAATTCTGTACCCAATTGTTGTCCTACTTATAACTTTTTTTGGTTTGATTCTGTTTTGATCATGTTGGGTTGTTTTTCAACCTAACCAATAACAGATCCAAGTCCTCGAATTCTCAATGTCTTCTTTTTTTGTATATTTACTCTAATGAGCATGACGTATACGATACCTACAGCGATTGTTGAGCAGTCCAGAAAGCTTGAAAACTTGATTTAAAAGCACCGAAACCGAAGGCTTACCAAATTAACATATTTAAGTTAACCCATTCTTGAAATTTTTATTTTATTAGTATGTATTCACTTTCTATTTCAGTCAATTGTTACTTACTAATTTTCTTATTTTCTCGATATGCTTCTCGACACACCCCCCTAGGGGGCCACGCCCTACAGCAGTGAATCTCAATTCTCAACCACTGTGCCACGCCACTTTAGTACATCGCCAAATTTTATGAATGCATTTTACGAGACTTTTGAAGAATGAACTTTTCTGTCTGAAAATGCATCGATAAGAGATATAGTAAGCAGAACTTAATACAAAGCTTGACTACATTTAAAGGATAACAATAATGCGATAACTAAATTATAAATATAACTAAAATAATGCGAACCTGATATGAGTGCTATTTCCCGAAGTCTGATAGATGTACGAAGGTGATATTTTTGTTATTTTTAATACCATAAATACGAATATATAAGAGAATTTCGAAAAAAAATAACTTTATGAGAAAAACACAAGAAGATAATTTAGAAAATTATGAATCAACTCCAAAATAGTGACATAGAATAATTCAAAAAACAGTTGTTGATCATAAGACAATACTGGAAAAAAGAGTTTTTCGATATTTTTCTTATCCAGAATTTAAAAGAATTTGATTGGGATCGAAATCCATTTGTTATAAGTTAGGCTACACGTTGGTATATGACGTTTGAATTAACTTTTGAAGAAGATGAACTGATTTTCGTCTTTATTAACGAAGATTCAATTCCAAAACATTCAGAAGAATGAATTAATTCTTTATGAATCAATTTTAGTTTCGATTATCCGACAATATTACAAAAAGAAGTGCGTTGGTATAATTTTCAACATCTTATTGGGATTATAAAATGGGAAAAATTTCAGAATTTTAAATCTCTATCATTGAGTGGGAATGGAGTTATCGTTTTTACGCCCAATATTATTGAAGTTGTCGAAGAATATCTTATAAAAAAAAACACCTGAATGCAGTTTGTAATTTATCATTGGATAAGAATTTCCTTTACTTTGTAACGCCATTTTACTCTATATTCCATCGAAAATTATTATCTTCTGCTATTATATTAAAAATTTATGAATTTCACAATAATTTCAGAAATTATTGAAAAATTATATTTACTCGGTTAAGAAGATAAGCAATGCTGTTCTTCGCCGAGGATTTTAAAAATAAAGACCTTTTATTATTTTTATTACTATTAATAAATCGTATCATAAGCTTACAGTTATAACAATTTTGTCGTTTTAATTTATTAAAAATTTTTAATTCACTTGTTTGAGTGCCACCAAGTTTTCAAATCATCGAAAGTACGCGGTGACGAGAAAATGTTGAGATTAACCTCCTTACTGGTTGAGAATCGCTGCTTTTATAATAAATAAAACACAATTTGAATACTGGTAAGTCAAGAGATAACACACAATCACAAACTAACTATGTCACTTGGATACAACCATTGTAACCTGAGATTTCTGACAGAAAAACAGAATCGTATGTGGTCTCTTATGTGAGAGACCGAGTTTGTCGGAAATACTCCCGAACTTCTTTGAAATCGACCACTCTAATATCGTCGGAGTCTTTTCCAGGCAGTTTTTTGTTTCCGCCAAGTCGGTTCTTCTTTACAAATCGACTTATGTGTTCAAGTTAAATGCCAATTAGTGTCACGTAGAATTATAAACTGCTTGTGTGAAATGTCTCCTAGTTTTCTGAAAAATGAGACAACGATGGTTAAGGTGATGTTTGAAGAATATAAGGTTGATGTTCCTCATATCCTTTTTCTTTCATTTAGTCTCTATCTCACATAATATTTTTTTATATTTTTTTATTCTGAAAACAATTTTGAAACAATTAATAGCAACCTACCGCACCATAGTTGAATGTTTTCCGACCAAGCCACACATGTGATTGTATTGAAATATAACTCTTTAAATTGAACTTATGTATTCAATTTTTTAATATATTGTGATATTTCATAAGATCAAAATACGACCAGTTGTATATTCCATGTTCAGGAAAAATATTTAGGTATATTGACGAAGTATAATTCAAATTTTATTCTTTGAAATTCATTGAAATAGATTTATAAAACAATGAAAAGGTAATTTAATTCTAAATTTCTGTCGAAATTTCAGCTATGGAATAATCATTAAGTAAGTTTGAATAGTTCATTTTCATTTCAATTTCGTACAAATTTGTTCATCTTAATGTGTACTATTTCTAGATTATATGTTTTCAATATTTTCGTAATATTTGTGCTGAAATATTTTATACAAATATATCGAATATTCGCCGTTCGACTTATGTTAATTATTTCATAATGTTCTGCAAAACATTGTATAGAAAATCAACTTTCATCGAAACTGTGCAAAATTTAGCAAAATTAATCGAAGTATTGAAATCATATAATCTGGTAATCGCACACACACACACACACACACAGCAAAAAATCCTGTTGAATAAATTTATGTAAAATCGAAAAAAAATGTTATAATAATTATATTTATAATTTTTCAATTATATTAGTAAATGTTGTAGATACAGTTCAAAATTCCTAGAATTTGGATAAAAGAATGAAAGCTCATAAATTTGCGAACACCCAAACAACCATTCAAAAACTTTAGCAACTGTAAAGAATGAAAAAGTATTGAAATTTCAGAAATATTTTATATAAGTACGTGAAAACTGACATAAGCACCATCAATTACAGAAAAGATATGAAAAATCTAAGTTCAATACATAAAGATTCAATAAATTTATCGAATAACATCAATCAAAATAACACACCGTAATCAACAAAAAATAGTACTAATGATATAACACCGAAAGAGTTAAACAAATTGAAACTATTCCGCTATATTTTCATGCATTAGTGGATTGATGATAATCATCAGAGATGTGACTTACCTGAAATAATTTTATTTGAAATTCAGATAAAAATACAAAATTCGTATTTTATATTTTGTACTAAAAATTTTTTTTAAAGTATTTTGCATTTCGAAATACTTTTTGAGATGTATTTTATATTTTCAAAACTCTGCGATTCGACGAATGGCTACTAGAGGTGCTGTAACTTTGAAAGTTAATGTGCAAAATGAAAGATAAAACGAACCTTATAAAATATTATCTGTGAAACATGACGATATTCCGTACCCTTTCAAGTTTTAACGACTTAGGTTTTGCTTCGATTACATTTTGTGTTTTATTGAAAATGTATTGTTCATCATATCAATCATCATTTAAATATTGTTCATTATTAAAAACTTATTGAATATAGAGTTAGATTAAGTGTTCTATTGCTATACTAAGTAGTGATTACCTGGTCAATATCAGTTATGTTGTGATTTGAGTGCAAAATGTAAGTATCTTAAGTAGATACATTAATTCAAAGTTTTCGTAAGAAGGTTATATTTCTGAAGTTATAGGTTACTAAATATTCCTCAATCAGTTACGAGAGTAATATACAGAAAACTTGCTTGTCTTGAAGGAGATAGGAGTACAGATTTTGATTCAATATATTAAGCACGTCTAACCCCATATATCTGGAGCTTAAAAGGCGACCAGTAGACTTTTTATGGATGACTGCAGCCAAAATTTTATCGAATGGGAAAAATTATAGTTCACACAATCAAGTATATTGTGGTTGCTTAGTTGATACAATAAAAAAAAACTTACGAAACAGATTTTTGAAAATATAACTTACATGACACTCGTGCCAGGACAGTTTGGCAAAAAGTTGTTTATTGCGGAAGTGCGCAGTATCAAAAAAGAAGATTCAGAAAGAGCACAAACCCACAAACATCAGAAGAGAAGAAGAAGCAAAAAAGTGAGTGACACAAAATGTTCAACGATTCAGACTGATGGCAACAGCAGCACATGCATTGATTTGGTATAATTAATTAATTTGGTATAATTATTAACTAATACCCTCTGATATTTAAGTCTGACCATTCTCAACACATACCCCACAATAAAAAAAGTATTTTCCAAATACAACACTTGCTTCCTTTGTTCGGCGACAGTGGAACGATTATAATTTAAATAAAACTAAGTAGTTTTTCGATTTTCACTATAATTAATTCAAAAACATGACAATATCGTTTCGCCAACAAAGTGGCTTCATCAGATGTTGATGATAAACTGAGCTGTCGATTGCTTGCATTTATCCTGAAGTGCGTGGAAATGACCATAGAACACTGTTCTTCTTTTGTAGGGGAATGACTAGAGAACATATTTCTTCTGAATTGGGAGGGATGACCATAGAATACTTTTCTTCAATTGCATTTTTACTGGAATGAATTTAATAAAGAAGAATTATTGATTAATACTTGATCATTTAATAAACTGTTTGATTTCTTCCTCTTATTAATATCCATTACTTGTAACAGGCTTACTTTATAATATTTACGTTCCATATGCAATATTTTAAAGTTGTTGGCGAAAACATGGTTATCTTCTAAAGGATGTGTTGCATACGTAGAATCGGTTTTATTTTTTGCAAAGCATCTTTGGTTTTCAGATATTTAGGAATTTCAGACTTAGTAACTAGCTGTAAAATTTGGGAGACGTATATAAATTCACCTGATTTATGTACAATATAGACAGAGAAGCTAGATAATTTTATTTAAAATTTCTATTCAAGATCTTTTGATTCAAGATTACAAACAAATTTAGTTTGAAGGTCTCTCTCAGCTTGAATCCAGTTATTCTTTCTCTAGATCAGAGCGCCTATTTCCGCTTTCAACGTAAATGGTGGAATCCAATTGTTAGAGAGCCACTCGAAATTTAGTGGAACCTCAACTTTTAACTCCACTGTACGCTACGCCTGCAATATTCTCTTCAGTACGCACTGTACGCATGCGAGACAATGGTTTAATGTCCATCAAAGTGAAACTTGGTGCAAAATTTGGTGATAACATCACGAATTGTCGATTCACCAAGTCTATTATGACGCCCATAATATGGTCGTAACAAACGATACACATTTTTCACAGAGCACGAATTTTGATAAAAAATTTCAACAATTTGCAATCGTTGCTCGTTTGTAAGTCTTTCAGTCTTTCCTTGATGAAATGGCAGAGTATACTGAAAAGTTCTCACTTTGACAGATGACGTTTGGATGCCATTACCAATCAGTGCCGCCAACCTGAATAATTTAACTCTTAAAAAATCACACTTATATCCACTCCAGGGGATATAGAGAAGTATAGAGTATATATGCGCTTACAATCGCACTCAAAATTCAGAAAGATAAAAGATATTATATTAAAAAACCAAAAAAAACTTATCAGTCGCAATATTCACTATGAAATTAGAATATCGGAATGAATGAATTCATAACCGGAATATACTGCGTAAATACATCGGTGCATTTCGAACCACGATTATTTCATGCGATGCGGTCTTAACAATTATCTCTTCAACCAGTGTAAGGTCTTTTAAAACGTTACAAATGATATATAGAAAAAGCTAAAAAGCTAAATTTTCAATGATTACTTTGCTTCGGTCACTTCAGTAGGTACTATCAATCAGTGAGGATCACTTATACGAAGTTCTGACAAAGCTACAATTTGTGAAATTATAAAAAGTGAAACTTTATCAAGAAGTGAATTTTTCGACTCAGTTTCACAGAATTTCCTTCATTTAGCAATTGTTTCAGGGTGTTATCGCTTTTTTGAAACTGTTCAACTTCTGAAAATAGAGTAACACCCTGAAAAAGTTTTCAAGGATTTTTATAATTCTTTGAAACTGAGCTGAGTGTTTTTTATTAAATATATATTGAACCATATTACAGCAAGTGAATATTCAATTTTATTTGAAGTAATGTTAAAATACACTAGAATTCAATTGACTGTATTAAGTAAATGTGGATGAGACCTTTTGAACTTCGATTATAATAAATACCGGACACGCTTTGGTTGTGTTGGATATCTTCAGTCGGCGTGGAATTCAATATTCAAAGTGAAATGAACAAACACGATCATAAAAAAACTGAAAAAATAAACATTGTCGCTCAGCTCATTTACTACGAATGAAAATCAATTCGAAATCGGACTCCTTTTCAACGGCTATTCAGTTTCAGATATTAATGACTTGTAGTCATTTTTGCGTACGTGATATGAGCCAATTTTTATGGCACTTATTCGAACATAAAGTCCTTGCTCTAACGAGAATACCTTCTCTTCATGTTCGTTGTGAACTTTTATGCCCTATTATAAGAACGACATTGGATATGACCACTTATGCTTTTTATAAGCTACCATGTTTTTCTACTGTGAATATTGCAAACGTGCCTGAAGGATTTCACGGATATCAATACTTCAATAACTGAGACCTATAATTCTGAACCAGTGGAAATCAATTTTACAAAATTATTAAAGTAAGAGCACTTCGCTTAAAAATGTCGGTTGGTTGTGGGTCGATTGGATGGATCTGTTCATAGATCATAGAAGGTTATGATATATAAGGTAATAAAGTACAAGAAATGTAAGGAAGCGTAAACAGTAATCCCACAAGCTAACGACCTATTTGTTCCAAAGGTTTGTCAGGAAACCATCAGCAATTATCCTGATACCACGTCGCAAAGAAAATATCAAATTCTCAACAAGATCAATAAAAATGGCAATTATAACAACTAAGAGCAATTTATGCCAGTAACATGTTTTGTAACATGTCTGCTGCAATTTTTAAAATCATTCAATCGATAAGACGATCAACAATAGTCTAAAACAAGGAGATACACTTTCATCACAACTCTTCAATAAAGCTCTGGAACATATACCTAATAAGTAGAGTGGAAGCACCAACTTCAGTATTCCGTTGATAGAGTCCAAATCCACCTTGGCCTTCACAGGATGGGGCTCCAAATCAACGAAAATGGAACCGTATACATAGAAAACTATGTTCTGGACCATAGAAATGTCCAGAACAGAGATAGAATTGAACAATCGGAAACTACAATTTTGAAAGAGTCAATGAATCCAAGTGACTCGGAATAATATCTCAAAACAACCTGGAACGACCTCGACTTTCGTGGCCAGATAACGAAACAGAGGACTTCAATGTTAGGTGCTTTGCTAACTGACGGGAAGATTCAATGGACAGAAAAAGATACAGAGAGCGCTGTGAAGTCGACTGAAAGTCACCAAGAGATGTAACGTGATGGATAGAGAAAGAAATAAAATAGTATAAAAAATAGATGAGCGTTATGTTCTTGCCTTCATCTCTTGAATACAATTTTCAGGATATTGTTTTGCGTGGTATTTTTTACATTCAAAAAATTCATATAAAAAGATAATCAATATGATTACTCCATTTTTAATTTTAACAATAATTATTACATCCAAGTATTTAACTCATCATTGGTTTCAATAATTTCATTCTGGCATATCACATACTATCACCCATACTGAAAAAATCTTGTTTATTTGTTTTCTTATACTGCAGGATGATTAATTCGTCTTGTCATAACATTAAATGAAATTTGATATTCACTAAGTCATTTTTAAATTTTTTTGAAGAGCGAGTTGAATAGCTATTTTACCTTCTTTTAAGATTTTTCGCGAAACATCCGGACAATAGGTATCATCTGTATAGATTACAATCGCAACATTCTGCTACCGAAGACAGGAGAAAATTCATATACTTCGAAAATAACATGGGGTCAAGAATAGGAATCTGAGACACACCTTTTTTTACATCATCAACTCCAAAAACATCAAAAATTACGCCACATATGCCATAATATTCTTGTAGTACCTAAGTACAGCAATACCAATAGTACATTGTACAATACCAATTGGTACATGTAGTACCAATTTCATGAAGATTTTAATGTAAAAGCTCGCTTATCTGATATTTTATTCTGTTCGAAGTTCTCTCAAAAAATCAGAATGTGTTATACTTATATTGAATTTATTTTGCACATTGATGATTGTTTCAAGTTGGGTCTAATTTTATGACGTCCATTTGTGACTATCACATATAGTAACTATCTCACAAAATAAATAGAGTGGAGATGTTCCTACTATTCAAGGGATTTAATAGTGTTGGCGTTTACTGATGTAAATCCATTATAATTGAATAAAAACTTAAATTCAAACACTTGAACTTATGATTTACACTTTATTGACTACATTATTCTGTTAGTATCTAAAGAAGTAGTTTGTAACGACAAAACGCGTCATGCTTTGTAGTCAATAAAGTGTAAATCATAAGTTCAAGTGTTTGAATTTGAGTTTATATTCAATTCAAGGGATTTTTACTGTTCGGTAACAAAAATTCAAATTATTTGTATTGCTTTATAATTTTTTATACAGTTTGATTTGTAATATACAATTTTTTTCCATATTCTAATCAGTGGTCATGATTTAAATTTTTTATAGATGAAAATGTTAAAATACAGATTTTAGAAAGATTGATTACAGTAACTTGCTATTGATTTGCTGTTTTTAAAACCAATATCTTCGCGAACAAAATAGAATATATATTTTTGAATAAAATCTTTAGATCAGATGATGAAAATCGGATGATTATTTTTTTTAGGAGGGACGTCCATCCTAAGATGAAAGGAAGACACCTAAATAGAGGGAAATCCCATACTGCTTTCATTCCATTCAAGTTGCTTACAATAATTAAACTTACCCTCTCATAAAATGAAACTTCGGATAAGTTTCATTTTGAAATATTTCTTCTGATTCCTTTGTGTTTTTTACATCTTTTGAATGAATTCAATCATAACACAACATCAAGTTTCATAATCATACGAAATGAAATAATATATATTTCAATTTTGAAGAATATCACCTAGCTCAAAATCATCGTCCAAGATGAGTATGAATGCTCAGAATAATTTTTTTCTGCACTATAATATATTGAAAAAAAAATGAATGTGATATAATTTCAATTATAATTTATTTATTCATTAGTTTTCAACGTTTAAAATATCGTTCAATACAATTAAGGTGCTATTAAATAATTAAGTTACTAAATAATAATTATACACTAGAAATCTCAAGTGGGGTCAGGGTGATAAACTTTTCTCATAAAACAATTATTTTTGCAATTAAATTGCATTATTTCAAACATAATGTCCAAACTTTTTCTAATAGGTACGTTCTCAAAATTAGATAAGAATAAAATGAAACAGTTCAAAATTCTTCTTAATTTTTCTAATTCATGAAAAATATTAATGAACATATTGATTTTATTGAACTGCTATAACAACTAAATGTCAGATGATTTGATTCGATACAAGTATTAATTCATTCAAATTATGTCAAGTTAACATTTTAATTATTTTTAATGAGTACAGCACGGCATGTAGTATAATAAATCAAAATGAGTCCCTCAAAGGGACCGGGCGCCTTCAGATATTTTCTGATCCACAAAGCCTGAAATTGTAGACAGTAAATTATCCATGGTTCCTGGTTCGAACAAATATTACATTCTTTGTGGGCCAGGAGATACATATGTAAAATCGGTTCTCCCCGGAATATTAAATTAACTTCAGAGTTATATCGCTGCTTCATTACTTTGTTGCGTAAATGTTTATGTACAGATATAGAAATATGGTTGAATTAATTACCTCATAAACGAGAAATTTTTTCATACACCTATGTGAATTACTAATTGTAATCGAATTTTCAACATTCATTTCAAATAACCAATTTATTTTGATACCTTTATTTTCTCATATTAACTGACTGCCAATTTGCGAAGGCATCAATTTATACCTCGCCATATATGTTTTTGACTAATTTGAATGCATTATTGAATGCATATACTCGCATATATATATATATATATATATATATATATATATATATATATATATATATATATATATATATATATATATATATATATATATATATATATATATATATATATATATATATATATATATATATATATATATATATATATATATATATATATATATATATATATATATATATATATATATATATATATATATATTCAAGAAAATTAACACTAGAACATTCATTTGAAAAATTGAAATTAATCAAGAGAATGTTATAGCAGAGCTAGATATGTGAACGTGTACGATGTGATGTCTCCATTATCCTTCAAGGGATAAATGTTAGAGAAATATTGAAATCGATGCCACACCTGATGGAAGTGCGAGACATATATGTTTCGTTCTGCAAGGAACTCGTCAGTCGCACCACGTCCATCGAAGTGAGGCAACGATTTCAACCTCCAAGCATCTTCTTGTGACTTCAAGTGGAAGATCGTAGAGTAATGAATACTCTATAATTCCATCTATAGAAATCAGTAGAAAACACCTCTCTCAGATTACAGAGTCACCAAGCATCGCAATTTCACATATCTTCTATACCCGTAGGTATCTACTAAATTGCAATGTCTATTTGACAAATATCATCGAACGATGTTTTTAAATGTCAATAGATTGCGTTAGTAGAACGCTCGCGTTTATTCCCGTATTTCAGGCGCCAATTCGGTGATATTTTTAAGGAAATGAAATTTTTTGTGCTTATGGCACTGAATGAAATATTTAAGAAAATTAACACTAGAACATTCATTTGAGAAATTGAAATTAATCAAGAGAATGTTATAGCATTATATCTCTTGATTAATTTCAATTTTTCAAATGAATGTTCTAGTGTTAATTTTCTTAAATATTTCATTCAGTGCCATAAGCACAAAAAATTTCATTTCCTTAAAAATATCGCCGAATTGGCCCCTGAAATACGGGAATAAACGCGAGCGTACTACTAACGCAATCTATTGACATTTAAAAACATCGTTCGATGATATTTGTCAAATAGACATTGCAATTTAGTAGATACCTACGGGTATAGAAGATATGTGAAATTGCGATGCTTGGTGACTCTGTAATCTGAGAGAGGTGTTTTCTACTGATTTCTATAGATGGAATTATAGAGTATTCATTACTCTACGATCTTCCACTTGAAGTCACAAGAAGATGATTGGAGGTTGAAATCGTTGCCTCACTTCGATGGACGTGGTGCGACTGACGAGTTCCTTGCAGAACGAAACATATATGTCTCGCACTTCCATCAGGTGTGGCATCGATTTCAATATTTCTCTAACATTTATCCCTTGAAGGATAATGGAGACATCACATCGTACACGTTCACATATCTAGCTCTGCTATAACATTCTCTTGATTAATTTCAATTTTTCAAATGAATGTTCTAGTGTTAATTTTCTTAAATATTTCATTCAGTGCCATAAGCACAAAAAATTTCATTTCCTTATATATATATATATATATATATATATATATATTGAAGTATTTCTAAGCGCACTCAATATTCACTCTCGAAAGTGATAAATCCGTTCTCGTTGACAACATTTGTGTAGACATCTCCCTGAGAGTTTTATTTGAAATATTCGATATTCCGATTAAGAGTCTCAGTATTGATTAAGTATGAATGATTCGTGAGTTTTGAGATATGTTATTTGATGATTGTTGTGTGTTGATTGAATGAATGTTATTTATAAGGTTTATTGAATCGTTATAGATGGAATTGAAATGTTTTAAATAACTTCTTTCATTCAAGTAGAGTTTTTTTAATGTTGACCAATGTGTAACAATTCAAAAAATTGTATATATTTTGGTACATAGTTGCCATATATCATAAATATGACAACTATGTACCAAAATATAGACAATTTTTTGAATTGTTACACATTGGTCAACATTAAAAAAACTCTACTTGAATGAAAGTTGCCATATATATGATATGTGTCAACTATATACCAAATTATCTGATATAAAATCTTTGTGTAAATGTAATTAAAATCGTGTTTTTCAGTTATTTTGTGTTTATGTAGGGCTGTAGTTTGAGTTTTTGCATATTTATGGGCTTTAATTCGTACTTCTAGATTTTGTGATGTTTGATCTATATAGCATTTAATGTAATTATTGTAGGATATATTATGAACTATATGAGTTTTTCTTCGAATTATTGTTTCGATTTTCAACTTTGTATTTGTTCGACTCGATTTTGGGCTGCAGACGCCATTACAAGATAATACGATTTCAATATTTTTGCGATGATTGTACTTAGTCTAGCAAAATAAGTTTCGTAGGCTAATGTAATTATTTTCATCGGATATTTCAAACAATTTATAATTCCAAGTGTCAAATTTTTGATAGACGTTGTTTTTGTTCTCTTCTTTTCATTTCTCTTAGTTTCTGTTATTTTTAAGTAATGGCAAGCAGAAATGGTTACTTCGTTATTATTAGTGACGACATTGCAATTTTACTTTGGGTATTTTAGTTTATTTTTCTAAGACCAATTTCGATAGAGATATTCGTGTTTCTGTGATAGAACAGTATTACTGAGAATGAGAGTAGGTACTGCTCTAGAAACGTATAATAAGTCTATTGTTATTGAAGTTTTTTACCAAACCTGGAATAGCCAATCACTAACTTGATTCATTTGCATAAAACGCCAGCTAAGAAGACTTAATTCCTTGATGCTTTATACAAAAGAGAGATCTTGTTTTGCGGAGAGAGTTTACGTGAGTATGTCAATGACTTTATCTTGCCTCTTGAGAATATAGGGTTTGGATGCGTTTGGAAAAAGAATTAAAACTTGATTGTTTGGATGCATGCCACTGATTATTTCCATAAGATGATGAAATGGCGCTGAAAGTTATTTCTAACGAGTACACTCTTGGGTGTTGATAGTTCTCGTTGACAATTCTCGTATATACAGTCATCTATGAGGTTCATTCGAATTATTTCGATACATATGTGGATAGGTATTATATACTAAAATGAAAATGTACGAAAATATTGTGATAACGGAACTAGCTATATGAGTAGATACAATATGATGCCTTCCCCATCATTCGAGGGATAATGTTAGAGAACATTGATATGCATTTCATACTATATTGAAGCCCAAGATAGATTATTGCATTCTAGAAAGAACAGATGTGTCTCGTCAAACGAAGCAACTACTCTAATACCCTATAACCTTCTTATTACTTTAAAAATTAAATTCTCATGTAATGCATACACCTCAATTCCATCCGTAGGAATCCACTATAAATACATAAATCTATAGAGGTGGATTCTTCAGTAGATTCTTGTGGATTTCAGTGGATTCGTAGTAGATCACTAGAAATTTATTGAAAATATGTTCGATTATGATACATTTAAAATGAAATAATTTTCAACCAACATACAAGACGTTTCTCATAGTAAATTATAATATAAAAATTAATCATTTTCATATAATTTTTTCATTGCAGATGGCCAAATTCAGCAATATGGCGAAGTCAATCAACTTGGAGGTGTATTTGTAAATGGACGTCCATTGCCAAATCCAGTTCGTTTGAAAATAGTGGAACTATCCCAAGTAGGAATTCGGCCGTGCGACATCTCCCGCCAACTACGTGTATCACATGGATGTGTGTCCAAAATCCTTGCCCGTTATCACGAAACGGGATCAATTCTTCCCGGCGCCATAGGAGGATCGAAGCCTCGAGTAACAACACCCAAAGTTGTGTCGTATATTAAACAACTGAAACAGAAAGACGCTGGAATTTTCGCGTGGGAAATTCGTGATAGATTATTATCGGACGGCATTTGCGATAAATACAATGTGCCTTCTGTGAGTTCCATAAGTCGAATTTTGAGAAACAAAATTGGATCTTTAGTGCATCCTGCTCCTCATCACGCGTCATTATACAATTCCATATATCCAACTTATCCAAGTTATCCTCAACAAAAATTCCATCAGTCTCCCCAAAATCCGCATCAGAGGACGAACGCTCACCACTGTTGGCCCAGTTCGCATTCTGTTAGTGATATTTTGGCAGGAGTCCACGCGGCAGCCTTTCGATCTCCACACGGGCCTCCACCAGGGGCTCTACCACCTGGACCTTCTCCACCAGTACCAGATCACACATCGCCGCAGAACTATAACTACTACATGTACTTACAATCTGGAAATACGGCCGCTGCAATGCATATGGTCAATTCTAGTATGAATCCCCATCACCATGGCTTAACAGTTCCTGGTACACATATTTAATTAAGTTTATATTTATCAAAAAGTTATTTATTTTCGTCAATTTCGAAATAGGCATATTCTTTCGGGGCATCAGACAATTTCATTATTTATTCCTAATTAATTTATCATCCAAAAACTCAAATGTTGAAAGTCATCCAAATTATTGAAGAATTTTACTTTGTCAATAGAGAAATATGTATTATTTATACAAAATGTGCCATTTCTTTGTCAATTGTATGATGCTACCGACCTAAATATGTAAATAATAATTTACGTTTTTCAATGGAGACTTGAATTGAAAAATATGTTCCAAATATCATTTTATGTATTTATAATTATGTTTTCAAATGTCCTCCGATCTTTAACAGCGTACTTGATGTTCATTGGTCGCCCAGTATGTGATTTCTAGTCTATTGAATTTCTAATTTATATATAATTATTTTCTCGAACATTTGTCTCCATTGGGATTGGAGAATATTCCTTTAGAATTAAGATCTTAATC
Organism: Henosepilachna vigintioctopunctata; assembly: GCA_030704895.1. Lineage (NCBI taxonomy): Eukaryota > Metazoa > Arthropoda > Insecta > Coleoptera > Coccinellidae > Henosepilachna > Henosepilachna vigintioctopunctata. The sequence continues at coordinate 2,010,448 of JARQZJ010000099.1, forward strand.
TTGTCTTGTATATATATTTGTAAAGCTCCGGCAGAGAGCATAGTTTAAATAAAATTATAAGGAACACACAGTTCTTTCATTAAGACAAAAGTCAATACACTTAAACAAAGTGAGAAATATACAGTCCACTATTTATATCGAATATCTTGGTCCCTCAAGACTGAGATTATACTTAACATTTTGAGGTCCTTCGGGCCGGATGAACCAGCGACCTATGGATGACCAGGGTGATTCCTATATAAAGAAAAAATATTATCTCAAAAAATTGTCTATCTTCCAACGTTTTTCATATCAGTCTTGTATATATTTGTAAAGCTCCGGCAGAGAGCATTAATTAAATAAAATTATAAGGAACACACAGTTCTTTCATTAAGACAAATAGTCAATACACTTAAACAAAGTGAGAAATATACAGTCCACTATTTATATCGAACATCTTGGTCCATCAAGACTGAGATTATACTCAACATTTTGGTCCTTCGAGCCGGATACAGTACTGGATACACCGGATATACCAGAAGCGGGACTCAAGGTGAACAGCGAATTGCAATTACACATAATTGTAATTCCACTTGGGTCGAATATACAGCCAACCTGTATAAAGGAAGAGAGAGAATTGTAATTCCCTTTTAGTGCCGGACATATAGAAAATTTGGGAGAAGAAAAAACAGTGAAATACAATCACATAGCATTGTAAGTTAAATTGTGCAGTGTTTAAAGTGTCGTCGCATTAGTGTAACATTCTGTGCGGAAATATTACAATTCAGATAGCAGTCAAGTGAAAAACCACAGCTTCGACCACACACAGCAGAGGACCAGCGTGGATATTATCAGGCTGCTACTAACCATTATTTACAAGGTAATCATTTTTTGGTTCACTTCCTTACATTTTCCGATAAATCATTTGAAATTCAAGCTATATCGTTGCACTTATTGAAGTATTTCAACTCATCAAAATGAATAAAGATATAATCACCAATTTAATTAAACAAAGAGGTAAATTTAAGGCCGAGCTCACACGTCTTAGAACAATCTTAAATTCTCCTCATCAAACTGATAAAGTTCAATTAAATGAGAGACTCACAAATATTCAGAATTCATTTATTAGATTTCGTGAGACTCAATATGAAATTGAAGAGATTGATGATAGTGAATCTCGGCAGAATGAAGGATATGAAATAGAAGATCAATATTATCAACTAGTTGCGGATGTTAAACGAAAAATCGACAATTCAATTGATCAGACGACTAGAAATAAGCCAAGCTCAAGTTATAAAAATATACAAATGCCAAATATAACACTTCCAACATTTTCAGGTGCCAATTACTCAGATTGGTTTCCGTTTTATGAATCATTCAAATTGTTAGTTCATAATAATACAGAGTTGACTAATTTTCAAAAATATTATTACTTACAGTCAGCTCTGTCAGGCGATGCAAAAAAAATAATTCAGAATATAGAAATTTCGGAAACAAATTACGACGCAGCATTGAATCTACTTTATAAAAGATACAATAATGAAAAATTACTGATTCACAATCATGTTAAAAATATTTTCAATGTACCGATACTCACAAAAGAATCTTTTTCGAGTTTGCGTCAGTTCATAGATTCAATTAAATCAGATTTAAGCGCTCTTGAAATTCTTAAGGAACCCGTTAAACAATGGAGTACAATTCTAATTTACCTATTGAGTTCAAAATTAAACGATATTACTTATAAAGAATGGGAATTTCGAAACATAAAATCAAATCAAAGTGGTATCGACGACTTCTTAGATTTCTTAGAAGAACGTTGCCAGATATTAGAAACCTTTGAACGAAAGAATACGGATTCCATAAGGCCGATTTGCGTAGATAAGGCAAAACCTTTCTCAAACAAGCAGGTACACAAACCTAACAGATCATTCCATTCATTTGTGGAATCTAAGGAAAATCCCTGTGTATTCTGCAAAGGTAATCATAAATTATATGCCTGTACAGCATTCCTGAGTTTGGGTGATATTCAGAGATTAGAGCAGGCAAAAAAAAATGAAATTATGTAGTTCTTGTTTACGAAATAATCACAAAACTGAAAACTGTCTTTCAAAATGTAAATGCAGAAAATGCGGGCGTAAACACAATACACTATTACATGTTAATAACCTTGTTGCTCGTAGAAAATTTGAGAAGACGCAATCAACCGAAAAGGCATTCAACAATGAACTATCAGTTAATTCTACTTCTTCAAATTCAGAAAATAATTCGAATGACACCTTACACAGCAATCAATCAAATGATTCAATTGTTTCTACTAACGCAATAAACTATGATTCCCCACAACCACAAATATTTCTTTCAACTGCAATTGTTAGAATTTATGATAATCAAGGAATCGCGCATAAAGCGCGAGCGCTATTAGATTCTGGATCTATGTCCAATTTCATTAGTACTTCGTTATGTAATCGACTCAACTTAAGGTTAGAAGACATCAATGTTTCAGCCTTAGGAATTGGGAAATCTGAAATTCACTTGAACAAGCGAACACATGCGGAAATTGAATCAGAAAGCAGTGATTTCACTTCAAAATTAACATTTCTAGTTATTAATAAAATCACAAATTCGTTGCCCGTATCTTATGTACCTAAAGACCAGATCAAGATTCCTAAAAATATTATTCTAGCCGATGCAAAGTTCAATAAACCCCATCCGGTAGATATATTGTTAGGAGTTCATACATTCTACGAAATTCTATGCTCTGAAGTGGTTAAGGTATCTGATAATCACCCTTTCTTCATAAAAACTAAGTTAGGTTGGATTGTCTCCGGGCAGCTTGCAGTTTTTAATAACTGTAACGATTCGAATTCAACATACGTAAATATTGCGTACAACGATAATCAATTGCACAATAGCATAAAACGTTTTTGGAAATTGGAAGAATTATTACCTGAACCTAAATATACAAGGGAGGAACAGGATTGTGAAAATCTTTTTTGTAATACCGTTACCCGCCATAATGACGGTAAATTTATAGTCACACTTCCTACGAGAAGTAATATTAACGAATTACCCAATAACGTGGATATTGCATTAAGACGATTTTATTCTCTCGAAACTAAATTGGAGAGGAATCAAGATTTAAAACACCAATATCAGTCATTTATGACCGAATACCAAGAATTAGGTCATATGTCTAAAATTCCTGATAACCAAATTGAATGCGTGAATCCAGTTTACTATTTACCCCATCATCCAGTTTTTAAAAAGTCCAGCTCCACTACCAAATTAAGAGTTGTTTTTGATGGTAGTTGCAAGACGTCATCAAACTACAGCTTAAATGATAACTTAAAGGTCGGTCCTGTTCTTCAGGACGATATATTTTCAATCTTATTGCGATTCAGAAGAAATCAGTACGTAATAAGCGCAGATATCGCTAAAATGTATCGACAGGTTTGGATAGAGCCAAGTCAAAGGAATCTACAACGAATTTTATGGCGCGAAGATCCAAGTAAACCATTCAGTCATTTTTGGTTAAATACTGTTACCTATGGCACTTCTTCTGCCAGTTTTTTATCCATACGCTGCCTTCAGCAAATAGCTCTAGAAAATAAAAATAAATATCCTGATACGTGTCATAAAATCATGAACGATTTCTATGTCGATAATTTGCTAACTAGTATAGAAAGCAATGATAAAGTTAGAGAAACTATAAAGGACATATCACACATTTTGGGAAGTTATGGGCTTCAGCTTCGAAAGTGGGCTTCCAATCATACGGACTCATTAAAAGGATTGGATACTGGTAGTGAAGTAATTGAACATCATTTCAATAAAGAGGACACGTTCAAAACATTAGGAATTTTGTGGGATAGTCAAAATGATTCATTTAAATATTCCGTTGATTTTCAGCATAATAAACAACCCACTAAAAGAAATGTTCTGTCATTAATCAGTCAAATCTTTGATCCTTTGGGACTTATAGGTGCAGTAACGATAATTGCTAAACTTATTATGCAAAAATTGTGGTTAGAAAAATTGGTTGGGATGATAGAATTTCAAAAAATTTAATTTCTTCGTGGAATGATTTCTGTGATAAGCTTAAGTCATTGGAAGAATTAGCAGTAGTTCGCATCACACCCGCTAGACCATTTTTGTACTCGGGAGTCGATTATGCAGGACCGTTTTTCATCAAATCATCGCCTTTACGAAACGCAAAGCATTTGAAATGTTATATTTGTGTATTTGTTTGTATGTCAACAAAGGCTTGCCACTTAGAATTAGTATCAGAACTAACCACCAATGCGTTTTTGAATTGCTTGAAAAGGTTTATTTCTAGACGGGGAAAATGTAGAAAATTATATTCAGATAACGGTACAAATTTTGTTGGTGCATGTAGGGAATTAAAAAATATCGTTGACAATTTAAGGGAAAACAATGATGATATAGTAAATTACTTAGCTCAAGATGAAATTGAATGGTGTTTTATACCATCCAGATCACCGCATTTCGGCGGTCTTTGGGAAGCATGCGTAAAATCGTTAAAATATCATCTCAAAAGAGTCATTAATGACACAGCTCTCACCTTTGAGGAGTTGAATACGTTGATAGTGCAGATAGAAGCTTGTCTTAACTCTCGTCCCCTATGCCCTTTATCCAATGATCCTAACGACCTAACCCCTTAACTCCATCCCACTTCCTCATTGGTGAGCCATTAATTGCCTTACCTCAACGTAATTACGAAGATGTACAAATCAATCGCCTTGATAGATATCAACATCTGACTAAGATGCTACAACATTTTTGGAGAAGGTGGTCTAAGGAGTACCTACCCAGTTTGAACCCAAGAAATAAATGGCAACAATTGAAGGCATAAGACATAGAGCCTGGGGCGTTAGTACTAATCAAAGAAGATAATTTACCTCCATTAAAATGGTCACTGGGAAGAGTGATAGATACTCATCCAGGGCCGGACAATAGGGTTCGAGTTATTAGTCTACGTGTTGGTAATAGCGTTACACGACGCGCGACGAACAGAATAGCAATACTGCCAATTAATTAATGAACCTTATTATCTTTCTTGAAAGCCAGGTCTTTCAAGCCCGGCGGTATGTTACGGCAAATTCCGTAGAAATATTAATATTATAATTTATGATCTTAATCTTAAGTAAATGTCGTATACCTGATGCTTTGGGTAGTACGGATTTGGATTTACCCGTAATACCCCAAATGACTAGTAATAAAAATAAGTAGCAATAAAATGTAAATAACAAAATATCTTAAAGTAATTAGAATACAAAGAATTAGTCTGGTCACGCTCTGCTGTACAGAGTGGGGTTAGTATCCCCCCTCAATGACATGACCAGGGTGATTCCTATATAAAGAAAAAATATTATCTCAAAAAATTGTCTATCTTCCAACGTTTTCATATCAGTCTTGTATATATATTTGTAAAGCTCCGGCAGAGAGCATAGTTTAAATAAAATTATAAGGAACACACAGTTCTTTCATTAAGACAAAAGTCAATACACTTAAACAAAGTGAGAAATATACAGTCCACTATTTATATCGAATATCTTGGTCCCTCAAGACTGAGATTATACTTAACAATATCTTATACGAAATCTTCGAAGCTTTACTATTAACTCTTAAACATTGGTGCTTTGTATTAGCTTCATATATTGAACATGGAATCATTTTACCATGAATACATTTGAACAAGAGATTTATTTTCATAATAATTGCAATGTGAATAAGTGTAATAAATATCTTCCTACCCTAGGGTATTCATATGTTATCTAGATTTGAACATAATGAATAAATGACGTTTGACTTGATGAATCCTCACTTAGAAAACAATATAAAACGATCTTCACATAAAGAACGAAACATATAAAAATAGAAACAACATTTATTTCATATTCCAAGAAAATTTTTACTCAATTTGAATTCTAATTGAATGCTTATAAACATATTTCTAAAAATGGTTTTCCATCAGTGGATCACTTTGCTGATCCACCATCAGTTTTCAATAGTCTACATTTCAATATACCTACATTTTCATAAATTTATAATTCGACTTATTCACATCTTATTGCAAGTATTCGATTCAAACATATAAAATTTTGTAGATACCATAGTTATTTAGGTAAAAGAAGTAAAAACTCATTTTGGCAAATATATCTTTGAATTTATTTTGCTGTTATGTTAAGGAAAGTCTGTACTTATTTTATAAATTTGTAGTTGTCTGACTGGAGCTGCATTTTTCATAGAAGTTGTGTATGAAATATATTATTTCAATAAGTATTGGTCTTTTAAGTTTTCTTCCCAGCATGGGTAGGTATAGGTAGGTAGGCATGTAGGTGTACACATTACTTACAGTGTTCAATAATTGAATGAAATTATAAATTAATGGATTTTGTAGTACTTCAAGTTGAAACCACCTTTCCATTAATTAATATACTAATATGCCAAACGAAATACGGAAGGAAGTATTTTGTTAATTTTTTAATTATTTCCACTGGAAATTTATCTAGGTTTGTCTCAGTAAAATAATTGGTATTCTTTAGAAGTTTGTTTTGAATTTCATCAGACGATTTCGAAGTAACTCAATCCCTTTCTAGAGGGAACATCAATGGATACCGATGCAAGGCAATAAATCATTCCTGATGTTTCGCACACATGCAGGATACACCCACTGCCGCATAAATGCGAGATCTGGGCTCTTAGACCATTGTACCAGCAGAAGGTATCACAGCGGAAACCGAAATATGTTTTCACAATTCGCTTTCTTTTAAGTTGTTGATAAAAATTATTGAAAAAGTTTCACATTATTCTATGAAAATGGAAAATTTTCTTGGTTCACCCCTTCAATAATTCGAATTGAATTCATATTGATCCTAATCAGTTGTGGTTTTGATCCACAAGCTAGGCTACAAAAAAAATCAATTATGAACTGACATAACATGTCATTTATAATGATATATGCCCAACTGATATTCAATTTTTGTGATAAATAACTGATATTTTCTATTTTGTACTTTATTAGTTTCCGGAAAAAAGTTCGGATTAAATGTCTACAAACCTTGCCATCTTGATATGGAACTACGCACTAAATTTTGTCAAAAATGCGTTCTACCACACCCGAGATGTTGATCTTGAGTGTGATAATATTTGAGTTAACATTCAAAATATTGAAAAGGCAAAACAGCCTAGTTGATTTAAAAAAATGCAATTAACGGTTTGAATCCATAGTAGATAATTTATTAAATTCAGTTATTCATTAATAGTTTTAACAAAGTTTCAATATTTATCATTAAAAATGATATATATCATTCTCAACGTAAATGATCATCTGGGTTTCACCATATTGAATTTAAATTTACATGAGAAGTATTGAATTTCATCTCCCTAAAATATAATAAAACCGATAGAAACTTGTGATTGTTGTTTCGAAGTTAAGCCGAAAATAAGTCGAACTCTTGTTGCAAACTCATTGAATGTTCACTAATACTTGGTGGAAACCATTGAGATAGATACGGGAGTAGATTACGCATGGTCATTCAGCATACTATGAATATACATACGACTAGGAAATCTCGAAATTGTGTCGAAAACTCAAAGAAAAATATGTTTCTATAAGAAGAAATATTGTATTTTGACTGATTCTAACTTGTTGCTGTTCAAGAAAAGGTAAGTTTATATCTTCCTCAAATCAAACAGTTCTGTACTTGCAATTTAATGTTCCATTGGGACACATATGGGCAATTTACAAGAATCGAAAACAAAAACTACTGAAACATATTTTTTTCAAAGCTTTAATTTCACAAATTTTGATGTTTGAATCCTTCTTTGAAAAGCCTTCCAGGGATTAAGCAGTTAGAATGTTGAATATGAAAACGAAGTTTTCCACTCAGCCACTTAGTGGATAGTTACTTTCCACTCCACTTAGTCAACTTCCAGTTGTAAAATTGTGTCTCTTCCTGAGCAAACATCGTTATTGAACAGAAAACAAGTAACGTATATGCTAACAGAATTAAAACTTCACATTCATTTTGATTTTCAGATAATTCAGCCGGTTTCATAAAAAATTTTTCTTTTGTTCGTTTTTTTTTATAAAATAAAATTCTTCATTTTCATAAACATTATGTTTTTCCCAACGTTCAGGGAGATTGTTATGCTTTCAATTTTGATCTAATTGAATACATGCATTTTTCCATTAAAAATGCTCAAAGTATGGGTATTAGAGATATTTTGGTGAAGTATGAAACTCAGTTAGCTTTGATCATTCAGGTAAGGTTCATCTTTTCAAATTATCAGAATTATTTTCGTTCACTAAAACTTCCCGCTCTAGTAAAATGCACATCATTTAAAATTATTTTTCAAAGCATAACCTTGTAATTAGGGTTTGTTACACTGAAAAAGGGAAAGGATTGATCGATCACCGGATTCGGTGTGAGTTTTGAATGCTGGTATAACTTAATTCCAATTTTTTCAATTCTTCTAGAACTTTCTGACAGTATAAAAATATCAATTATATATCACAATATTTAAAGATTGTGATATATAATTGTTGATTGTGACAATATTAAGATTTTTCTGTAACCTAGCTTCATTTATTCTTTGTAATCTACTACACTACACAGTCAACTTGATTGACAACAGAATTGCTCTTACACTTTCATTTGCCGAGTGAAATCAGTTCCATTGTAAATATCACACAAAATAAATGCAACTTCTTTGATTATTCAAATATATTGTTATTGATCCAATTGATTACTTTCCGACGGTTAATTGAAAAACATATTATTTAGATCAGAGGTGACTACGGACTTTCAAGGCATAGTTGGTTACGTTTTCGAGTTTGTGAACTAAATGAACAGAATTCTTTACCTACTACATATTTTGGAGTAAAATCAGTTAGTTTTCTGAATGTAAAATTCCAATCTTCGCTGTGCTATATGTTTTATCATAATAAAAAACCTCTTTGAAATATGAAACCAATTCAACGTTCTCAAATTATCGCTAAGAAAATCACTACCCTTCTCTACCAATAAGTATGTATTTTCGGAATTTTTCATGAGCAACTTCAATTTCCAAACTGGCTAAAATAATTTTAAAAAGGATACCGTGTTGCACTACCAGATTTCTCGATGTATACTCTCTTATTCGATATTTTTGAAACATTGTGCGCCCTCAACCAATATTTTTAAGAAAATTAATTTGTTAAAGTGAAATTATTCTCTTGTTGTTATTGATAATCACAATAATCAGAAAATAAATTGTATATTGTTAGAATGTGTTGTACTGTAAGAGAAAAAGAAGAATTTAAGTTGTGGTTTATCCCAAATAGAAAAAAAATTAAACTTTGGTCATTCCTGTTGGTATATCTTGTATGTTTTCAACTCAAATTCAAATAAGACACTTGTATAACTGCACTTGCAGATGAAGTGTCCTAATTTTGTAATAATAACTCTGGTAAAAAAATATTCATCGCAAAAATTGAATTTTATCTGATATATATATATCGAAGCTGTATTATTACTGGGTTAATACTGAATTTGATTCCCTCAATTTATTTCAATGAAATTGTGTAAGGACACAATGCATATTTTGTAAGAATATCAATATCTAAACCTCAGGTATTAGACGGACGTACAAATCAAATAATTTCGTGGTAAAAAAAACTAATGAATTTTAACACATTCATCACCAAGTGAAGGGATGTAAATACGCAATAACAAAAGAATTATTGAAAATATATACGTGAGTGCCTATATAACTTTAATTTTCAAGTCTTGAATATATGGCAATATTCCTATCCATACCATTAGGAAACAGAGGTTCAAATGGTTTTCAGTTGTTAGAGGTACCATCGATAAACCAGTAAAAACAAATTATTATACAATATATTGAACCAATTAAAGAAGTTAAAATAGAATAGTTACTCATGAAATTCTAAAACAAAAATAAACCACAATAAAAACTATAACTTTTAAAAATATGAAAATGCTTTCAGTATTTGAATTATTTCACTACCATAAATCAGTCAACGAGAAAATTTCATTGAAAACTTACTTCTGCCTTATTTCAAGTAAAAATTTTTTGAGAACAAAATGAGAATAAATTTTGCATATATAATATTGCAATAGAATAAGTGGAAGCAAAAAATTTAAAATGGAAGCGCAATTTATTTTTATTCGATTTTATATGGAATGAAAAAAGAACAATTTTTCATCGACATAACACTCAGATTATTTTAATATACTTACACATCTACATTGATATAGCGAAGCCAGCCAACGAAACTTAATAGCATATTATGAATGAATTGTGTCATTTCTGATGTACTTATTTTCCTAAAACCAATTACACAAAATGAAATTTTTGTCCCTTATATCATTTTCATGTAAAGTGGTCCGATTTTCAAGCAATTGCAAAATTTTCTGTTAAAAACTCTTAGTTATCTATAGACTTGAAACAATCATTGAAGTTTTATAGACGTTTAGAAGTGGGCTAGTTCTCTTTTATTTTGGTGAATGAATCGGCTTCTCTGTTCGAAGTTCTATGTTGCAGCTTCTAATAAACAGTTTTTGATTTGGTTGTCAGATTTTTGATAACTATTTCATTACTTAGGTGTTATCAAAACAACTGATGAAGCCTGATGATGAGCCTGCATGCCTGATGTACCTATATTACAATCTATAAAACTTGTTCTGTGGAATGTATACAGAGGTTTACTGTAGAAACTCAAATATAGAAATATATTTTTCGAAATCAGGAAAGTTTGATAAAGAAATAGAACCTCGAGGTTTGGTAAGGGGACGTCCAGTGAAATGCATATGGTTTTGATTGTGAAGAACTTAAGTGTTGGCACTTGACTTCACCTATCAACGTAGACAGACAAGTTCTTCACAATTTGTCCAAGTAGGTAACAGACCGACTGTAACTTGTATATTCCATATTTAGTAAATGTTTTTAATTATCACTTTTCTTTCGAACACTGCTAATTGGTAGTTAGAACTCAACCGCAACGCAACTTTTCATTTTTTTTTCAGTTTGCGTTGGAATATGGTTGATGTTTTGGGGAATGGTTGAAATGTAGCTTGTAGAGGGTCTACCGAAAGAAGCAAAATTTTTTAAGTTGTTTTTGAGGAAAAACTTTACTCGTATATACAATACAAACTTATATTACAGTACGTACATATATTACATATAATAGGTATATACACGATAATATAAGGAGTATTGCCGTATGATTTAAGTAAGTAATAAATGAGTTCTCGGCAAAAGTAGAGCCACTATAATTTATACACAACTAATTTATTGACCTGGACTATATTTCGAATGTGTTCAAACATATTATTCAACTTAGGCTTCAAGTAATAAAATACACGTGTTGTTAGATATAGACAAAACTAGCGCATTCGCCAATTTGCATGAACCTCAGAAGAATTCACAGATAACTTCTGAAGAAGCCACGAAAAAAATAATCAGTATTTGCCCTTACGAAAGATTTTAAATTTATCTTAAAACCTGTAAAAACAATTTAAGTAGTATGATAGAATATTGTGATATAATAGTGGAACTCACTGCAATGTAACTTAAACAAATTGAAAAGCAGAATACCACATAGTAGGAAGACACACACAATATATCAGAGATCATCTTTGTACTGATCAAGTGTCTATATATATATATATATATATATATATATATATATATATATATATATATATATATATATAAATATATATATACATATGTATATATAAATATCATACTAGAATATTCACTCGAAAAATTTAAATTAATCAAAAGAATTTTTTAGTCACGTTCTGTGTGAACGAGTACAATTTAATGCTTCCATTATCCTTCAAAAGAGAAATATTGAAATCGATGCTACATTTGATGAAAGCACAAGACTTTCGTTCTACAATGATCTAGTCAAATGTGTTACTTCTATTAATTATTAAATTATTAATATATTATATATATATATATATATATATATATATATATATATATATATATATATATATATATATATATATATATATATATATATATATATATATATATATATATATATATATATATATATATATATATATATATATATATATATATATATATATATCTTGAAATTGATTTATTGCCTGTTTATATTTAAAACTCAAATTAGTTTTGACAATGTTGTAATATAACAACGAAACGTTAACAAAAATAAACTTTTTCATATCAAAAGAAGCCTGTTATTGCTAAAAACATTCAAAATAAAATATCTTAAACAGGCAATAAATCAATTTCAAGATATATAGATATATATATATATATATATATATATATATATATATATATATATATATATATATATATATATATATATATATTTATAGAACAGACAATTATTCGTACTAACCAATCACGTACGGACATGTAGAATTTATGTATTATATATTAACAATGTATTATTTTATTATAGAGAAAACATAGAATCAAAGTTACATCCAAAAGATTTTTTTGGATACCAGTCGGGATCCAAAAAAACTATCAAAAAATTCTCGCTATAGTAGAATAATATATATATATATATATATATATATATATATATATATATATATATATATATATATATAAGAAACATGAAAAAATATTAAATAATATGCGCCATAAGAGGCGCATGTAATCCAGTGAAATTTGTATCCAGACCCTTATACAAATGTGAAAAGTTGATTTTTTCGATGAAATTTGAAAAATATTCTTCAAATAAAAGACATATAAAACCAAACACAACACGAAAAAAATTGTGAGAGCTGAAAAACTTCAAAATCAAAAACTCTTTCAAATTATGTAACTGAGCAAGAAGACGTTACACAGCAATAACGCTGTGCAACAAATTTTCTAATACTCTCAAAGCATTGAGCCATGTCTTCTCATCTCATTCCTGTAGTTTTTTCACTTATTTTGAAATGAAAAGAGAAATAATTGCATGTATTCAGGTCTTGGTCCCCAGGTCATCATTGGAAAATTGACCTGAAGCAATCATGAGCAAAACACCATGTAGAGCAAAAATACCAAATACGAACATGAGAAGATGGGAATATTGTAAAATTGAAACAGGTAGTAACTTTTCACATAGTTTCTTTCCCCTTCATTATTTTTAGTAGAAACCGAAAAAACGGTGTCACTTCAAACCGCGTTTGTAAACTTACGGATAGAAGCCAAATGTAATTTATCGAAGACTATGTCACTAGACTTTCTCAAAAGAAAATATCTTAATAGGAGCAGGACCATCACTGGAACCTTGCCTTAGTTATTATATTTTATCAATGATATTCGTGCATATTTCAGATATTTGTCTATGTCCCATAATTATTATTATAACTGTTATTCCTCATTATAAGAGAGCAATTGCACTTTGAAATGGCAATTTCTGAGGCTTTCACTTCAGCTTTTTTGCCTCCCAAATATGGTTCATCCTCTCAGAATGCTTTTTCTCCTGTCATCTGTCCATTTCATTCCAGATTGGTGCGATGATTTTTGCTCCAACTTGACGTGTGCGATTTTATAGCGACACGTGCGATCTTCCAGATTTTTTTGATCTTTTGTAGATCCTTCTAGGCCTCTTTTAGCCATTCTGTGCCGTATTTTCTTTTTGCTATTATATCGAGTTGTTTCTTCGGTGTTATGGACACTTTCATCCTATACTAGCTGACTTGGCGGACTTTGTACGCCAATTTATTATTCTCTGAATATTTTTCAAAAAGCCGGAAAGACATGTTCTACTAATTCTGCTACACTGTCTTGTTTTTAATATTTACCCTGTGTGGAGCCAGGGACTTACTCACTTACGAAGGAACTGAAAACTACCTGTCATTTCAAATCAGTCGAATTATCAAGAAATTTCTATATTAACACATTAGATCTATTGAAAGTGTTTACGTTTGAATTGAACGTTCCGTTCTATAGTTGAACGCCATATTCCTAATTTCTTAGCAAGTACTTGTCCCATATATATCATCATTAATTATATGAGATATTTGCAGGATATAATTAAAAAAATGTTCAGAATTTTGTCTATTCCCGGAAACTTACCACTATAGTGGCTCTGGTGATTGTACCAATTTGAATTGACACTTCGCGCAATATTTTGTCCCATCATTGGTAGTATTTTTTTCTCAAAAACAATTAAACTTTGCCTTGCAATATTATGTTAGTAACGTGTATGTTAGTCTGTTCAAACTGACGAAAATTTTATATTAAATTGAAGTTTTAATATTAGTCGTGATAGCTCTGAACTAACCGTGATGTATGATAAGATATTCAGTTTTTTTTCTAATTTTATATGAAATTTTTTTAAAATTTTGCCCTAAAAATAACAAACACAACAAAAAAAATAGTGAAATCGGTCCAGCCGTTCAGGCGCAATGGCGTGACCAAGGGAAATTGCGATTATTTATATATATATAAAGCCGACCAAATTGAAAATCAGTACTAATGATCTATAGCTCTTACATTTTGTGACTATTCAATTTGGGTTCGCGATATTATCACTTTTGTTAATAAAGTGCAAATTGACTCTTTGACGTTACCCATGCAGGAGTTCCCCAGAGCTGACAAAGGGGCCGAGCCTGGACCAGTACTGGGAAGCCTAGCTTTGGCGTACCTATATAGGGCCACGCGAGGACCAGATCGCTTAACCCAGCCTTGGCCATGCCATTGACTAACCATGCTTGGGCCAGGTCTGGAAAAACCATCCTTGGCCATGCCAACGATAACCCAAGCTTGGGCCAGGGTTGGGTTATCCAGCCTTGGCCGTACGATGGTGACCCAAGCATGGACCAGGGCTGAATAATCCAGCCTTGGCTCTGCCAATGATAACCCAAGCTTGTGCCAGGGTTGGGTTATCCAGCCTTGGCCGTACGATGGTAACCCAAGCATGGACCAGGGCTGAATAATCCAGCCTTGGCCTTGCCAATGATAACCCAAGCTTGGGCCAGGGCTGGGTTATCCAACCTTGGCCTTACGATGGTAACCCAAGCATGGACCAGGGCTGAATAATCCAGCCTTGGCCTTGCCAATGATAACCCAAGCTTGGGCCAGGGCTGGGTTATCCAGCCTTGGCCGTACGATGGTGAACCAAGCATGGACCAGGGCTGGATATCCCAGCTATGGCCGTACGATTATGAACCAAGCATGGACCAAGGTTGAATAACCCAGCCTTGGCCGTGCCAATAATAACCCCCCCTCTAGCCAGGGCTGGATAAGCCAGCCGTGGCTGTACGATGGTGATTCGAGTATTTCCGTAAGCGCTCGGTCGACAGCCATATTTGTTCACATCATGTTAGGTCAATCCGAGCTTCAGTTAATCAGTCTGTGAATTTATTACAAACAGTTTCCAAATCTCATTTTTTGTTATTTTCTACTAATAAAGCGATCATGTCTTCTGCGTAGCTTAGAGTTCAGAGGTGGCGTGCGTTGAATAAAACAGAAAAAGTTTCAAATAAAAATATTAATAATTCAGTTGATAACGAACAAAGTTTCAATAATGAAAGTGTGAACATCAGCTGTGTTAGTGAGGTTAACGATATAAGTGTTACAGACTCGTGTAATCTACAAGCGTTCAATAGTCATAATTTGGACAATGATAACAATTATGATTTTATTTGTACTAGCGATAATGATTCTGACAGTAGTGAATATAGTAGTTCAAAAATTAAAGGGAGTGACTGTTCAGAAAATAATAATGATGAGCAACTTCCAGGCGATGCTGTGCATAGTTTTTCACCCCATAATAGTGAAAAAGTGATGCAAAAGACATTAAGTGAAAAACTTCGCTGTTGGACATTGGATAACCTTAATATCTTAAGATTAAACGTAGTAACAGAATTATTAACAATATTGCGAGAAGAAGGGCATGAGGATTTGCCTAAAACTTCGAGGCAATTGTTGAAAACAAAACATTGTCGACCAATGAAGTCAGTTTTAAGCAAGCGTGAAACGAGTGGGAGTTATATTTATATTGGGATAAAAAATGTCCTTAACAAAATAATATTATTATTTTCGAATGAATTACATCTTATTAAACAAAGTATTAATTATTTGTAGACCGAAATATTTCAAATGGTTTCGGCTGGATGTACAAAATATGAAGATTATGTTCATAAAATAATGGAAAAAATGATAAACAAAGAAGTTCAACTGCAATACAGCGGGTGTGGAAGAAAAGTAAAAGGTGTAGGAAAAAAAAGTTTCAAGGAAACTGAAACTTACCAAATTATGGAAAGTAGGTTAATGCTTAATTATGATTATTTCAATATGATATGTGTATTAACTATTATATATTGTTTCAGAATTTTTGATGGCAAAATATCAAAAATCAAATGGAAAAATCGGGGTGATAACAGCAGTGAGTAACTTTTTATCCGGAGCAAAAGACAGAGAAGGTGGACGTGCTCAGCGCAATAAATACAAATAATTAACTCTATTTGTATCTTAAGTTAAAGGATATGAAAGAAAATTGTTTTTGATAATTTAATTATATATTTGCGTAAAATAAAAGAAGAGTTATTTCTGTTAATATCTGTGTACCATTATTAATCCCATTGTTTAATTAATAATAGCCGATAATTACCATTTAATTTATGTGGGCAGTCCTGGTAACCGAACCTGGCCCAGTTCTGGTAACCAAACCTGGCCCAGTCCTGGTAACCAAACCTGGTCCAGTCTTGGCAATCAAGCCTGGCCCATCGTTATCACTCCAGACTTCTAACAACCTTGGGCCAAGCCTGGCAATTAAGCATGACCCAGTCCTGGTAACCGAACCTGGCCCATTCCTGGCAATCTAGCCTGGTCCAGTCTTGGAAATCGAGCCTGGCCCATCGTTATCACTCCAGACTTCTACCCACCTTGGGCCAAGCCTGACCTTAATTTTACGCCTGTTGAAATGCACTTTTGATTATAGTACGCCCAGGTTAACATATATGCCCTTTGGAGCTTGGTAATTCTTCGTTCGTTAGCGATTCGATTCAAACCTGAGGACGATGTAATTTCTCCGGGATATTTAAAATAGCTGACAAGTAGAATGTATTGCTATGTCACATAATAGTAATTATCTACATATTCTTCAATTTTACTATCCTTTATTATCGATGAAATTTTTATTGTTTAAAGGATTTGAGTAGGTAAGATAGATTCCTCACTATTTTGTCGGACTTCCATTGTTTATAAATTTTATTTCAAATTCTGAAACAAACTATTAGTAAATGGAAATTAAATGCTAAAATTAATCAGATCAAACTGAAAAAATTAAAATTAATTGTAATTTTCAAATAGAAAGATTAATAGTAATCGATGTGCCGAATGCTGAAATACTCCTAGAAATATAAAGTGAGAATAAAAATAAAATTAAGTATTGTGAAATGAAATTAATAAATTCTAACCACCGATGAACAAACAAATGGTTGAATCATAAATCCAATTCACAGGACGTTTCGATAAGTAATATATCTCTAACCGTTCTCAGGTAAAAATGGTTACAGCAAATAGTAAAGAAATCTTTGTTGTTGTAATATGCAGTGATCCACTCTGAATTCTCCTATAAATATTTGTTATTTCTTTCAGAACTTAATGTACTTCAAATTTACTGTTTTCAGTTTTATAAATTTATACCTAGGTATTATAATAGTAGGTATCTACCTATCAATATCTGAAATGAGAGTTTCAATAATTATTTGTTAATTATGGTAGCTAGAATTCGAAGGTCAAATTATTGGGAAATTGAATTCGTCGACAGAATAATGTAAAAAAAAATTATCCGAATCTCCGCTGCTTCTGAAATCAGTTTCGTACATTATCGTAGATACTCTTTGCAATATCTAATAAATGAAAGATATGGCATTGGTATTCATTTGCGCGGACAAGACAGATCTGCTGAATCACATGGCACTCAATAAATCAATCAAGATGGGGAATAAGTCACAGAGAATCCCCAAAATAAGTATCCCGACATTTCGCGGCCCGTCAAAATACGACAGCGTTACACAGGGGCCGCAGGACTCCGCCTCGACTATATCACGCTTGCCAGCAGCGTGACCGCCTCACGGTTGGCCGCAAATGGACGCTTCGATGCAAACGCACGTGCCAACGTGCGTTGCCCCAAACGCAAAAGGATATAACGGTATACATCAAAGCAACCTCGACTTTATTAAATTTTAAAGTGGTTTTACGATTTGCATGCTGGTGGATCCATCAACGGGTTTATATTGGAGCGGAGATAGGAATTAAAATGGATTAAAATAACGATCCTCCTTTCCATACCTACCCGAAAATTACCTAAAAAATGGCCTTGAGACATTCGCAAATGCTTTTTCATCATTCAAAATTTATTCAACAGTTGATAAAACCGATTGAACTTGATATGATCAATTAATTTCTTGAAACAACAGTTCAACCTGAATACCTAAGCATACCTACATTTAGGTGAACGTACCTATCTTTAATCTTCGAAAGATTGAAAATATCATCATAATAGATAATAATTTGATAATGATAATTCATTTGTTTTCAAGCTTATTGATAATAACCTTGTTGTATACTCGTGATAATGGTTAGCGCATTATCAAGAACATACAACAATATTAACTAAATTTCAAAATGCATAATTTCTAGTTAATCAACTTAATCCAACTTAATCACAGAATTCGAATTCTGTAATTTCTTGAATGGTGTGTCCATATAATTAAATAAATAAATAAATAAAGGAATAATGGCCTAACCACCTGAAACATAGGTAGGTATGTAGAATTGAAAATATTATCGATATGATAATTTTTTAATAATAATAATAAATAAATTTATTGAGAAACATTCTTCACATTTACAATTACATTCATTTCAATTGATACAATAATTACAACTAGGAAGAATGCTCAAAAGGACTGAATTCAGTTTTGAGTGTGATCTTCCATTCAGCCCGCGAGCAAAAATATTGGTTCAAACAAAAACATTACTTAAATTTATATTCACAATAATATACAACTTTATTTGAAAGGAAAAGAAAAAAATTACCTCAGAAATATTAAACATTTGAAACAATTTCATATTGTGAAGAACATTTGTGTTAAAAAAATATAAAAACATATGATACAAAAAATTAATTCATACATTATTGCCTACATTCGAATCATCGAAATACTCTGCTACATTATAGTTTGCCTTTGTTAAGAGCAGATATTTAACTAACCTTTCAAACAAATGAGCTTTCAGTACTTTCAAATTCGATGGTAGATGGTAGAAAATTTTAATACTCTAATAATAGAGAGAGTGCTCAAATTTAGCTGTTTTATGCATAGGAATAAGTAGTAGATCCCTGTTCCTTGTTGAATACTCATGATTACTATTCAATTCAACCTATCTTCATTTTCTTTACCATATAACAAACATCTATAAATATATAAACACGGTAAGGTGAGTATGTAATTATTAATGAAGATAGGTTTACAAGATGTTCGTTGATGAATATTGAATATTAATCGAAGTTGATATTCGCTTCTGTGTAATAAACACTCTATTTATTTCTGTAGAGCAACCCCACCGCAGAATATTATAATTTAGATGACTGTATACAAGACTGCAATACACATTCATAACACAGTTTCCAGGTACGATGTTTTTAATTCTGGAGATTGCAAAAAATGAGTTACTCAATTTTTTACATAAGACCTCAATGTGTGATGTTCATCTCAAATTTCTGTCTACATATATTCCAAGAAACTTTGTTGATTGGGATGATGATATCGTGTTGTCCCCATATTTAACATTCAAGGTACTAATTCCATTGCCCTTCAGACAAAAATGTACATATACAGTTTTATCAATGTTCACCATCAGATTTTTCATTGGTCACCAACTTACCCTTACTCCCCTTACAATGCATTCACATGACTCCAGAAGTTCTTCAGGAGTCCTGCCAGAAACGACCACCGATGAATCATCGGCATATAGTGTCACCAAAAACCGGGACAACTTCGCAGGCAGATCGTTTATAAACAATATGAATAGAAGAGGTCCGAGCACAGAGCCTTGCGGCACCCCAAGACCAATGTCATGTCTCTGAGAATAACTCTCATATTTTCAATACCATTGTTCTTTCTTCAAGATAACTACGTAACCAATTCAGAAAAACAGCTCTAAAACCTAAATTGTAGTATTCATCAAGTATAAATTCAAAGGATAGTGAATCAAATGCCGAAGATAAATCAGAAAACATCCCGGATTTCGACGGATTCGAAAAACTTAACTGCAGCTGATTGAGTTGAGTGGCCGCTTCTGAATTCATGTTGCGGCGAGTCAATTATTCTGAATCTATTGAGATAACTCATCATTCTGGCGAAAAGTTTAATATCTAATGATAATTTATTTGTTTTCAAGGTCATTGAGGTAGCTACAATAAAATGAAAATATGTCATCAAAAATAATGTCAGCATCTGCATTATTGAAGAACAGTACTTATACAATTCATTGATACATTGAAGTCCAAAGTTTATTATACATTTTCTTATCTTGTTCTTAAAATGTGTTAACATCTGATGAAGTACAACATGCTCTAGGTAATTTATTGTGGACCTTCTTGCACATGAATTCAACATGGTTCTGGGTTGAGGAAAGGCGACATTTTGGCAACAAATAACAATCCATCGTCCTTGTATTTTTATGAATTTCGTATTTAATAAACAATTAAAAAAAAATTTGATATTGTTGGACAAAGATTATATGCATTTATATATGTTAAGATCAATTAATGTATCTAACATATATAAAGAGAATACAGAAAATAATTCCATATGTAGTTTGAGACTCAAAATTGAATGAATATGTCAGCTTCAGTACAGGTTCAATCAACTTATCTCTCAGAAGTAATATTCATATTTATAGATACTTCATACAGGGTCTTACGAATAGGCTACGAAGGGCGTTGCGAATAGGTTTCTTTTTCTATATTTTCTAGCAACAAATACTCATTTGATAGTCCGCAATGTATTGTGTTATTATGTCCAATATAACTTCGCGTCTTTCACCAAAAGCATTTTTTAGAAGAAGTTTTCTATCATAAAGTAATGCATATCCAAAAATGAACGACTGAGATCTTACCAAAATTAAATATGATAGGTATAACCCAAAAAATTAATTTCTTCACAATTGAATAATTTGGAGTTCAAGTTAGAAATACATGTGGACCTCGTCTTCAAAAACATTTAAAAATATATTCAGATAATTCCTTACATACTGACTACTCTGTGTAGTTACATCTAAATGTAACTACATTTGTTAATATCTGAAGCAGAAAATGAGAAAAAAAGATTGAATAAGATGAAGAAACATTAGAACATTCTTCGAAAATAGGGATCATCAGATTGAGCATTGTTAGTTGTAATATTTGGTTTATTTTATACATCTTTAATTTGCTTTTGATTCTATTTTGAATTATCTTTTATCATAGATGTCATTTATCAAATGAACAAAACTACAAGGATATAAATAAATGTCCATAGGTATTCAAGAGCAAAATCTTGATAATTTTTTTATCATTAATTATAGAGAAATGCAAATGTTTTCGTTACGTGAGTCAGTAAAAATATAAAGATGGCTCATTTGGGTTAATTGATTTAGTTCACTCATCTTGAAACTAGTAACCTATTAAAATAATACAAAATACTAGACATTGAATTTTAAAACACCAAAAACCATCCTGTTTAATTGAAATTTGTTTTTGAAAATAAGAGTTCATAAATTTGCATATATTACCGAAAGTTAAAGGAGCTAATTCCTTTTTCCGTGTAGGCACAAGAACCTGACGAAATAAGCCGTGACTCACTTTCCCTTTATATAATATATACATACAGCTATAAATATATATATATATATACATAATATATATATATATATATATATATATATATATATATATATATATATGAAACATATATATATATATAACAATACACACATCTGTAAACAATACACTTGAAAAGGTGAATTGAGAAATTTAGTCATTGTCGTTGCTTCCTCCAACCACTCCAACACGCAAAATGCAATAATTTTCAAACCCAATGCGTTTGAGAATACTTAGTTTTAAAATTCAAGAAACAAATGTACCTTCGATCTTACTTCGCAGTCATTGTAAGAAAAATTTTCAATAGTGCCTTGTTACATAAACTGTTAATATTGTAGAATTATAGACCTGAAGAAGATAATAAACATTTTCGAAAGCTTGGAAAGTACAAAGAGGTAACTTATTTTCTTGTTCTGGACTGCAATCCCAATTAGACACTGAAAGTCTAATCGTATAGTCGTGAAGCATTCAATTATATATATAAATATATTCATATATATATATATATATATATATATATATATATATATATATATATATATATATATATATATGTGTGTGTGTGTGTGTGTGTGTGTGTATGTATATATAACTCCTAAATTATTGACTTCTACAAGTTGGAACATAGTAAGCAATCTATTTCTACATTCAGAAAACCATTCAAAATTCCGAAATAATATATATGTTTACAAACTAAACAAAAACAACAGTTTATTTAGGAGGTTAATAATCAAGAAGCGTGAAACCAACACACGCTAGGCAACATTGGGTACCCAAATGAGTGTGTCCACGTTCCGGAGGCGGCGTTGGAGCATCGCTTATGGAAGGATATTGGAAACGAAAGCGAACCAGTTTGCTTCAAATGATGATTTAGTCGAATATGATCCCTAGTTATTTTCGGGTTTCACGTTTGGAAAAATCAATGAAGTACTAAATGAATGGATAAATATTCGAAAATAAATTTCGTAGAAATTTATTCGAAATTGTACCACTTGAATTATTACAGGAACACATAACCTGCAAACTGTTATAAAGTCTTTGTAGTATTCAATATTTAAAGCCGAAATGCTCTGGAATAAAAATATTTTATTCGATGATTGTATCTAGGTTATTTCTATTTACACTTCACAAGTAAATAATTTTGAGAAAAATTTTTCATTTCACATTCTTTCTAATGAATGATAAGAATATTTCTTATCACTTGGTGAAACATTACGGTAAAAAGTAATTAATTAAAAATAAAACACCTTGCTTAAGTATCACTGACTAACAATTCTACTTATGTTTCGGGTTGTTAGCTCATTATCAAGAGTATACAACAATATTAACTGAATTTCAAGATGCATAATTTCTACTTATTTTTCACAGAATTTGACATCTGTAAATTTTTCAAAAAGGTATGTCCATTTAATTAAATAAATGAATAAATAAAGGAATAATGGCCACACGAAACATAAGTATGTACAATTAGTGAAACCTAAGCCAAGTTTTTAAATTTCAATTTACTATTACTTCACCTTCTTTTATTCACACTTAGCTTGAGAGATTTCATTCTGTAGAACTTGTCATATGCAGATTGTTGATATTCGAGCTGATGCTTGAGACAGGTGTTTTTGTTTGATATACGTATCAGTTTTGATTTTCTTGTTTATGTGCAATTCCTTGAGTAAAAACTTTATGTAATTTTTCCGTAATATATATATATATATATATATATATATATATATATATATATATATATATATATTCAGAAATAAATTATTGGGTTTTTTGCTTCTCAAAATTATTTATTAAAAATCTCCAGCACATTACGTTTCGGTCCATTTTTTACGCTTTTTGAAATTAAGTTCATCAATATATTGTCATCACACGTAAACAAAAACGATACTTATTACCACAATATGAAACAATATTCAAATGCCGAAAGGTTTAAAATAATGACACTTTTATTAAAAAATTATGTTACTTTTCAATCTATACGATTGATTACGTTCACATTCGGACAGAGACTAATTTTCATTTCCCTACATCTGTTTCTCCGGTGTCACTATTATAGTAACACCTGAATTTCTTTCTGAAAATATGAATGAAATGGCTCTAGAAAGCAATGAATATTTATATATATATATATATATATATATATATATATATATATATATATATATATATATATATATATATATATATATATATATATATATATATATATATATATCTTGAAATTGATTTATTGCCTGTTTAAGATATTTTATTTTGAAAGTTTTTAGCAATAAACTCGTTTTTATCAAAAAAAGCCTGTTTTTTGTTTTTGTCAAAACAAAAAGTTTTGACAAAGTTGTTATATAACAACGAAACGTCAACAGAAATAAACTTTTTCATATCAAAAAAAACCTGTTATTGCTTGTTATTGCTAAAAACTTTCAAAATAATATATATATATATATATATATTATATATATATATATAATATATATATATATATATATATATATATATATATATATATATATATATATATATATATATATATATATATATATATATATATATATATATATATATATAATGAACCATACTCAAAATATTCTTTCAAACTATGTGGTTCGCATCATATTCGATGTGCTCATATACTTTGTGTCTAAATTGTTTGTCTTCGCTGAATTGTGGAGAATTTGCTGAATTGAACTGTGAAAAAAGAGTCGTACATGGTACATGTCAAGTATTTCTCAAACAGTTCATATACAAATTCTTCTACTATTAAGTTCTACTAATGAAAAGGAACAGATGAATGTAGGGTTCAGTGAAAGTGAGTATTTTATTCGATTTTAATACATTCCAGCAAGTTTGTCTATAGTTTTGTTTGAACCGTTTTGCTATATAATAATGACATGTGCCCGTGTTTTCTGAAAGTTTTAGATAAATATTTTGTTTCCATAGTATCAGTGTCAACAGATTCGTTCAAAACATTAATGGTATACAATGCTGAGTTTGTATCATTACTTATATGGCCAATATGACTTTTACATTTTAGGTTACGGTCAATGTGAACTCTCAAGAATTTGGTAGTTTCAGATATATTTAGCAATATATCATCTGTTATGAAATTCGTTATATTCCTTGACGTTTTGTCTGTGCGGAATATTACACATTTTATTTTTGTATTATTCTAGGTTTTGAGTATACCAGTGTTTCACATTCTCATACAGTTTATCAGGTCTTTGTTGGTTCATGGACAGATTTCTGTAAATATAGGTACTCGATCTCT
Organism: Henosepilachna vigintioctopunctata; assembly: GCA_030704895.1. Taxonomy (NCBI): domain Eukaryota; kingdom Metazoa; phylum Arthropoda; class Insecta; order Coleoptera; family Coccinellidae; genus Henosepilachna; species Henosepilachna vigintioctopunctata. The sequence continues at coordinate 2,035,584 of JARQZJ010000099.1, forward strand.
AGAATAGATGAGATCTTTATTTCTTGTTACTACAAATAATAAAGAGAAAATAGTGTCAAAAGGGAAATTTGTAATTTAACCACTATAAAATTCACCCAATATATCTCTAACTTTAGTAAAAAATCGTTTATTGCTTTGTTGTACTTTCTGACATTTCTTTCCCTTCTGATAGCATCACTGCTTTAATTGAGTAATTTTCAAAAAGGTGGTTATTTTTGTATACAAAACTCAAAACAAAAATTTCTGAAAATATACCACACAACTCTACTGAAATGATGTTGTTTTTGAACAAGCCTCTGCAGAATTCTGGGTTTTAATTAAATAAAAAATTTGATTGAAAATAAAAAAAAAATTAATAAATTATTCCCAGCATTTTCATTTACGTTACAAAGATGTTTTCAATATTTTCATATGATCCATACAAAAATGGTACCATACCTCATTTTTGATTTGAAGTTGGCAAAGTATATGGTTTTTAATATGACTCCCCTCAGAAATTTTCATCTCTGCTATCTACTATCACGACTCTGATGGTAGGTGTAGCATATCGAACTTAATCATCTATTTGTTATTTCTTTACGTCTTTTCTATGTGAAATGTTCATCCAAAATTAATCCTAGAAACGTTGATGTTCTCTGAAGACTGGGGTGATCTCCATCAATCAATAGCATTCTTGGTATATTTTTTATTGAATATTGGATTCTGAAGCACATAATACTCGTATTTTTAGTATTGTGTTTCAGTTTATGTAGTTGTGGCCATTCTCGTATTCCTATGAAATATTAGATATTTTGTTTATCAGCTCTTGTAGATTTTCATCCCAGAGTAATACATTGGTATCATCAGAAAACAATACCATCAGCTCCTCAATATTAACACCTGTTAAATCATTTATGTAAAGTAAAAATAGAATATGACCTGAAACACAGCCTTTTTGAATTGCCTATTTGATTTGGTCTTTGTGCTATTTTATTTCTTCCTCTCTTTCTATTATCAACACTCTCTGTTCTCGTTTCTTTCAGTTTGATCTGAACCATTTCAACAGTTGACCACCCTGTACACATTCATGTACCTATATAACTTTTTTTTTCTGAGGGTTTTCTTATCTGCTGATTCCAGAGAAAATTTGTATTCTTAGCAAATAACAGAATGTAAAAAGTGTCTATCAGGACTAGCAGTACCTACATAGTGTAGTAAAAAGATGATAACCTCCTCAAACAACATGGCCATACGAGTTACTATTCTCGAAATCTTCAATAACATTTGCCCAATTTTGAACAATTTTTAACTGATTAATTGCAATTCAGTTACTTATTGTTCTGGACATTTTTCGACTAGAAAAAAAAAGCTTTGATGCATGTAAAACTGTATGTACGAGCCATGAAAGATTCAATTTTCTTGCATTCTCTTATAAATAGATAGATATTCATTGATGAAATGCAAATTTTCAAGAACCGACTTTAAAATTCAACTCACAAAAATAAAAAATCTTCAGTACAGAATCTGTTAAAATTTATGACATGAGTAGTACTAGCTCTCTCGCAGTAAAAACCCTTCAATATGGCTAGTCCAGGATCCCTGTAGCATTTTGGAACTAATTTTCCTTGAGTAGCTTTATTGTGATGAGATGCCCAAGAATTTGTACGAAACTCCGGTTGTGGTAGCTAACAGAGGTAGCAAGCATAAAATGTGTTGATTTGATCATTCTGAAAATATGTATTACTACACAAATTTTTTTTAAGTTTCAAGATAATTATCTAAATCATTCGAATAAATATTTGTCCTACAAAATCTATGGCTTCATCAAAAAGTCCTCTTTGTTGAACATGTATCAATAACGAGGTCATCATAAACGATTACTAACCAGCCGATTTTTGTTTTTTCATTTAGTTAAAATTTATATAATTCAATTCTTATTGTCCTTCAAATTGCGTGGTACGTTATTCCGGTCCTTAGCTCAGAAATTGTTAATACTACTAAACCATTTTTCCCATTACTAAATGTAGGACAAAAATATTACATATTAGCTGAGTATGTTCTCTTCCCAAATAAAACAATATCCTATAAGAAAACAAGTATCACTAGTCCGACAAGAATTGTCATTTTTTCGTTTTCCTATTTGTAACATACGATCCTGTGAAAAAATCTGTTTTAAAATTTAAATAATTTTATTCTTTAAAAAATTAGATACAAAAATTAGTGAAAGATCAAAGTTTTAAATTATTAAATATTCCAGGAAAAAGTCGAGTATTTCCGAACATACTCGAATTCTCCGACACTTGATGGAGAAAACAATAAGCACTTGGACATATTTTATAATTGCTACCTCTGTTAGCAATTAATAAAATATAGAACATAATAATTAATAACATAATTTTGGAACACAATCCAAAATTTTCTTACAGCAAATTGTTGGGCGTCTCATCGAAACGTAGCTATTCACAAAGATTCAGCTTGATAGTAATTACTTTACATCGAGGATCGATTAGACTACTTTTGAGCTTAAGATGGGAATAACGTACCACGCAATTTGTAGGACAATAAGATTATTGAATCATATAAATTTCAACTAACTAAAAAAGCAAAAATCTGATGGTTAGTAACCGTTTATGATTACCTCGTTATTGATACATGCTCAAAAAAGGGAAAAAAGTCGGGTAGTAATACATACTTTCAGAATGATCAAATTGATATATTTCATGCTTGCTTCCTCTTGTTAGCTACCACAACCGGAGTTTCGTCCAGAAAATTCTTGGGCGTCTCATCAAAATGAAGCTACACACGGAAAATTAGCTTGATAGTCTAATCAAGTTCCAAAATGATCCAGGGATCCTGGACTAGTATCTTAAATTCGGCATGATTAGGGTTGCTGATATCAATATTGTTGTAAAATTTGAAACAATAGAAATTCTGAACATTCTATAATTTGCCCAGTCTGCTAATATAAGTAAATTATATATATATATATATATATATATATATATAAGATATTTCTCTCCCAAGGTGGAATAAAACTGATTGGTTTCTCTGTAAACAAAGTAATTTTATTTAGCGTAAGTCCCGCATGGCATGTTTCACAAAAACCTTACTTATCTAACACAGTCTTACCTGTAAACAAAGAAACTACAATAAATGTTTCTTCTTCCCCTCTTAATGTACGGAACTTATAAATTATAAATTTTATTTAGTTTGAACAATAAAATATCAGTCAATCTATCTCAACAGCTCATTTCGTGTTTTGACAGTGACAGACCACTGACAATTTAGTAAACGGCACAATTAGGCGCGTTCAGAAATTAAAGAAATATTTTTCTTTACATCCTTCATGGTGAGAATTATACAAGTAATTCTCAAAATGTTTAGGATAAACTATTCATAATACTCTTCACCCAAGCTTTCACTATTTATTCCTTCTTCCATTCGTATAAGTTTTGTTATATGGTATATTCCTGTTTCCTTTCTTGTTCTTCCTGTATTTATTTTGTATATTGTATTGGATATTTTTCCTGTTATTTCAAACGGGCCGATTCTTAAGTTGTCCATCTTGTTTCTATTCATTTTGTTTCCGTTTTCAATATAAACCAGTTCTCCTATATTAAATTCTATGTGTTTTCTTCCTTTATCAAATATTTTTTATTATAAGTATGGGATCTTATTGTTCTCTCCAGTGCTTCTTCTCTATCTTTAATCCATCTATCTATATTTGTTGGTTGTCGTAGTTCTTGTGGTAAGATACTGGTGTCTTTTCCTTCTAATAAATATTCTGGTGCAAAGCCTGTCACCGAGTGTTCGGTTTCATTATATTTATCTATACATTCTCTTGCAACTGATGTCCAGGATTTCTTCTCCTTCTTTTCATTGATTTTGCATCTCATTTTATTTACTAGTGTCTGGTTCAATCGTTCATTAAGTCCATTTGAAAATGGAGTATCTACTGCAGTAAAAATTAGTTGTACATCATTATCTGTCAGAAATTCTTTAAATTCTTTCGAATTTAATCCTGAATATTGGTCTGCTAGTAAAATATCAATTTTTTCTGTCTCTAGAACCTTATTCACTAACTTAATGAAATCCGCAGCACTCTGTGTTTTAGATGTTAGAATGAACGCAAATCTTGTGAAATGATCAACCAACAAATGTAGGTATTTCTTTGTAGATCGTTGTCCTCCAAAGCCACCAATAGTATCTATCGACATTATTTGAAATGGTTTTGTCGCTGGTCCCAGATGCGACATCAATCCGTATTTATTTTGGCCTCTAGACTTATTCTTGATACAGGTGTCACAAGTCTTACATATATTTTTTATATTTTTTGTTAGACTCTTGGCTGTATAATATGGGCTTATCTTATTTATCATTTGCTGGATTCCTAAATGGCACCATTTGGTATGTACTTCTTTTATTAGTGTTATACTTGATTCTTCAGTTAATATAATTTTCTCCCTATTTCTTATTTTTTTGTAGAGTATTCCATTTCTTTCAATCAATTTGTGTTTTTCTTTTTCTATTTTCTGTTGATCTGCCTTAATATCTTCTAATTTTATATGATTTACCATCTTTAATACTTCTTCTTCATTATCATTCTCTTCCAATACTGGATTTCTGCTGAGACTATCTGCTTCTGTGTTATTTTTTCCAGGTATATATTTAACATTAAAGTCGTATTGAGACAAATAAAATGTCAATTCACCGAGTTCTTCATCTGTTCTTGCTTTTATGTTGAGATTTTCTAGTGGTTTGTGATCCGAGAAAACTGTGAATTTTCTTCCAATTAGCCAGTATTGCCAGTATTTAATTGCTTCTTTGATTGCTAAACATTCAAGGTATATTGCCTTCTTCCTTTTTTGTGTGTCATTAAGTTTCTTTGAGAAATATCCAACTGGTTTTTCTTTTCCATCTTTTTGTATCTGTTTCAATATTGCACCTATACCATTCAGTGAAGCATCTGTGTAAATTCTTATAGGTAAATCTTTATCGAATATTTCCAGTACTGGTTGTGAGCATAATATCTTTTTTATATCTGAGAATGATTTCTCACATTCTTCTGACCATGTAAATTGTATATTTTTCTTCAGTAATCTATGCAGTGGATCTAGTATTATTGAATTGTTAGGTATGTATTCACGGTAGAAGTTGATCTTGCCTAAAAATTGTCTAACGTTCTTTTGAGTCTTCGGTGTTGGAAAATTTCTTATTGAAATAATGTTATCTTTGATAGGCTGCATTGTGTTGTTTCCTATTATATGTCCTAAGTATTTTACGGATGTTGCTGCAAATGTGCATTTTTTAAATTTTAGTCTGAATCCTTCATTTATTATTGCTTGTAGTACTTGTTCTATGTGTTCTATATGTTTTTCAAATGATTGTGAAAATATTAAGATGTCATCAATGTAATTTTCTGTAAATTCTTTTAAGTTATACTTTCTCAATATATTCGATAAGATTCTCTGGAAAATTGCAGGTGATGTTTTCAATCCAAATGGCAGGCATGTCCATTGGTAGTGTCCTTCTTGTGTAACAAATCCTGTTTTCTGTCTGTCTTCAATGCGTAGTGGTATAGACCAGAACGCGGAATTTATGTCCAGTGTGGTAAAATATTTACAATTTCTTGCTTTTATTATCAAGTCACTTATCAATGGAAATGGTTGTGCTTGTGGTACGATTATCTTATTTAATTCTCGGAAATCAATGCAGAGTCTTGATTTGGTGTTTTCATCTCTCTTAAAGGCCAATGTAACTGGTGCTGAAAATGGACTATATGATTCTTCGATTAAGTTGTTTTTTAGTAAATTTGCTATCTGATTTTCTATTTCTATTTTGTCCTCTATTGTACAACGGTATGGCCTTTTGCTGCAGTATCTATCTACGAGTAAGTCTATCCGGGCTTCATATTCTTTTACTGTCCCTACATCATATTTATCTTTGGCGAATACATTATCATATTTATCTATTAATCTTTGTATTTGTGTCTTCTTGTTATAGTCTAAATGATGTAAGTTTGTAATAAATTCATTTTTATTCACATGCTCATTAAAATTTATTCGAATTTCTTCTTCTGCTTTTTCTTCTAATCTATTCATAGTTTCTGTCTCTATTCTCTCTTTCTTTTGTATTATTCTTAAATCTTCATCTTGGGTTAGGTTAAATTTTTTTTATCATGTCCAGTCCTATAATGAAATCTTCAAAATCAACATTGTCTACAATAAACACATCAACATTTTCTTCTACATCAAAAATCTTTACTTTTATGTTTATTAAACCTTTCGTGTATGTCACACCATTGACAGTTTTTAATTTTATTCTATTTGCATCTTCTGAAACACTCTGTATTTTTACTAATCTTTTGTTGATTAGAGAGACCTGGGAACCTGAATCATATGTTCCATTTACTAGTATTTTGTCTTCTAATAACATTTTTATTTTTATCAATGGTGTGATTACTCGTTTTTGTTTCTTCGTTTAGATTAACTTCTAATACCGAATTACTTCCAATGATTTTACTTTCCTTTCCTTCTTTTTTAAACCAACATGACTGTTCTGGGTGATATCGGGTACCTTTATTCAAATTTTCGCAGATTTTACATGGCTTCTTATTTATAATGTGTTTCTTGTTATCTTGTTTATCTTCTCTCTTTTTAATAAAGTTACTGTTGACCAATCCTTCGCACTTCTTTATTTCATGAAGCAATCCTGTTGAATTTTCGCACTTTTCTGGATCAATTCTGTTTCTTATATATTCAGGTAAGCCAGCTGCTATCAGCATCACTAGAGTTTTCCCCCAATATCTTCATCCATTTCTAATAACAGTTTTTCTTTTCTTATTGCATATTCCATCAGAGATCCTTCTTTATGTCTGTAATATATAGCATACATTCCTGTACTCCATCCTTTATCAGCAAATGTTTCCAAAAATTTTTCTTTCCATTCGACCATTCTGCTTCTATTTTCAGGGTTTTCAGTGTAGCCGAGTGCCAGTCTGCACATGATTTGTCCAGAAATAATCTTAATATTTCTATCTTTGTTATATCTTCATTAATTTCATGTCGTTTGCATTCTTTTTCAAATGTATCCATCCATTGTTTTGCATTTGTGAATTTACAAACAAATTTTTCAATCATAAATCTTTCTGATATATTTTTTAAATTCAATTTGTTTTCTTTTTTTGAGTAGTATCTTCTGATTTTGTTTGTTTTATTTCGTTGAGGTACATATCGTTGAACATTAGGTTTTCATCTTCGTCAAAATAGGTATTTATCATTTCTTTTTCACTACAAGTTATCCATATTGTTCTCACTGCACCTCTTTGATTCAAGCTCCTTTTTTCAGAAATTAAAGAAATATATATATATATATATATATATATATATATATATATATATATATACTTATATATATTCTATATAAGTACCTACACCTTAAAAAAGTGACTAAAGCGTATTTCAAAATTCAAGAAATAATTTCACTTCTGAATGTTTTGGTTATATTTGGTCATATATATATCACTCTATACAAACCAAGTATTCGAACAAATTATCAGTCACAAAATTAATGGAAAATATTTCAGTTTCTCAATAAACTAACTCATGACTCACAATCAGTAGGTGCGTAATATCAAGTTTGATTTTATTTCATTTCAATAAATGTGCTCCTACGCAATAAAAAGTATTTAAAATAATCCAACTTCATGATTTTCAATTGACGATAAACACTGTTGCATTTCACCCGTGTGGTCATAAGTAATTATGTCATCGAAATCATTAGGTTTAATTTGGATAACGAACACGAAGGGGCGTGACTCGCCATGTGCTGCTTCTTTGAAGGCAAAAGAAACGCTCTCAAACTGCCAGTACCCGCCTAAAGCTTCCTGTGATTTAACTGGAAGTGACAAAAATTAAAAATTCCAGAATCAGATGTCGGCTCCTTTGAAATGAAATTAGAAGAGATATACCAAACCGTTTCTTGCATCCGTATCATGCTCAGACCGATTATGAAATGAACGAAGAAAATTCGAGATTAAAAAATTGAAAATATCTTCAATTATGTTGATATTTGTGGATAATAGAAATGATGAAATAGTAACTTCAAAACTTCAAACCATGTTTTAGAACATGCAGTGGTACCTATTGAGTTTGTTTCATCAACAATTCTTTTTGTTTTTAGTTCTTCGAATATAAACTCAATAAACTGATATAATTACGTACCTATGATACTATGAAAAGTTTAGTCAGAATTTTATAGCAGCATTGGCAATTATATTATGATTTCTTTCAATTGTATAAAATTTCTTTTGCATAAGTACCTACCTATTAAACATGATATGAGAATACAATCAATCCAAAAATTAGAATGAGAGTCTTATATTTAATTTTCAGCAATAAAAAATATTTATATAATAAATAACCTCGTATAATCTAATAACATAAGAAGTGATTGAATTTCGCTCATCTCTTGGTGAAACATTGTTAAATATAATCAATAAATAACACTAGGCTTGGTTTCATAAAAATTTTATTAAATTATCGCTTGACAATTGTTCCGGTTATATATATATATATATATATATATATATATATATATATATATATATATATATATATATATATATATATATATATATATATATATATATATATATATATATATATATATATATATATATATATATATATATATATATATATATATATATAAGGAAATGAAGTTTTTTTGTGCTTATGGCACTGAATGAAATATATATCGTACACGTTCACATATCTAGCTTTACTTTAACATTCTTTTGTTTTATTTGAATTTTTCGAATGAATGTTCTAGTGTTCATTTTCTTATTTATATATATATATATATATATATATATATATATATATATATATATATATATATATATATATACACATATATTTAAGATTTTTCATCTGTCTATCTGAATGAAAATCAATATTTATAGCAAATATCAGACTGTCAAAGGAGAGAATTAATTTCTGGTTAATATGACGAATTGTAGCTTTTTATACCTTAGGATTGCACAATGGCAGTGCGAAAAACAAAGAAATATTAATCCTTAGCATTTGGCCATCTAAATTTTTTGAATATACCAGGGGAATATACACTATCATCTTTTATTTGTGAAGAACCTTAGTTATCTTTCTCGCCAAGAGAAAACCTCTAGCTCCGAAAAACTAACTCAGATAAAGTAATTTATGAAGATTTTCCACATATGAATGTGTTTTAATATAACTACTCATCCAGAAAGTTTGTAAAATATAGCTACTTCCAACTGTTGTATTCGCTGAATGTTATATAGTTAGTTTTATTCTTTGTTGATTGTGTTGTATTATTTGGTGTAGTGTTATTCGATAAAATCATTATAAACTGAAATTAGTTGTTTTATATCTTTTATGTGATTGAAAGTATTTTCTAAATTTTAACATAAATTTGTACATCAAGGATTTCTGAAAATTATCCACATAATTTAACACAAAAATAATAATTCGCTAATATTATAAGTTGCAAACAACAAAAAATTCATTCCTCTGCCTACCTTTCATTACAAATTCGAGCACAAATATTGCAAAAATTTTGAAACCATAACATTAAGCAGACACAAAACCAAGTGGAACAAATCTAAACAAAATTTTAAAGCAAAACAATAAGTTATCTCCTTCAAGAGAAATGCCCATACCGTTCAATATATTCCACATAATAATAGTGGTAGGAGTAAAAGATATGTAGCAAATATAATCAAAATTCATAAGAGTGAATGAAAGTTTAAAAATATATAAAAATACTCAAATGAACACAAACTCTCAATATAAACACAAAATAACCAAAAAGCATGAATTTGACCATTACAGCACAAATATGTTAGCAACTGAAAGGGATAAAATTCGTGAAAAAAAGTTTTAGGAATTTGTACATTAAATCAGATTACTTCCATTTATAACGATTAAATAAATATTTTCAAATAATATTACCTAAAATAAGACATACTCAACAAACAATAATACTAATTATATAACATCTATAGATGCTATAAATATATAGTATCATTAGAATAATGCTGTAAACAGCCCATTTTCTTATCGATTAATCATTATATTTAGTAATATTTTTCATTAGACAAATATGATGCTACTTTAATTATATTCTGAAACACATTTCATATTTATTGGAATACTCGTATATATATATATATATATATATATATATATATATATATATATATATATATATATATATATATATATATATAATTTCGTTTTTATAAAAACGAAATAATAAAAAAAATCAAGTTCTTCTTCTTGAAAATCTCAAAATGTTTAAATTCTTTCAAATTTAAAAGTTTCAAATGGTATCTTAGCTACTATAGACGTACAATACAATGAATTATTAAATATAAGATAAATTTCAAACACTTGAACTTTTGATTTACATTTTTATTTATTATAAAAGTGTGAATAAAAAAAGTGTTCGAATTTTATCTTAGATTTAATTATAACGGATTTACATCAAGTAAACGCAAATACCATTCAATATTACAAAGAATTATGGCTGATTTGTATTTCATATGTCATAGCTAAGTTACTTTCAGAAGGTGATTCTGTAAATGCATTGCCCGATTTACAATTTTTGAAAACAGATAGTATTGGAAGTTTATTAGTTTTTTAAATGCCTCAACTTCTGTGAGTATGGATACCGAGTGTCAGAAAATTTACATAAGCAAAAATTTTACGGCAGCTTTTAAACGACGCCTCGAAGAAGGCGAGCTACAACATCATCTAGCATACCGAGTTAAAAAAAAAATAAAGTGTTTGATTTTAAAAAACTTCAATTGTGATCAGTTAGCTGATGAAATTGCCGAAAAAAATAAAAGGACAAACGCACAATAGGTAAATTGAGAACTTATGATTTCAAAGACAAATTTAGACCAATTTTCAAAGACATTTTATGAATTCATCTTTCTCAATTTGCGGAAAATTCGTTTTTCGGAATTAGCAACATTGTTAATTATCAAAATACACATACATTTTATTTGTCAAATTATAATTTGACTGATGGAAGGTATTACTAAGTGTGATACTATTGCAGTAACTGTAAAATTTATAGTACTCGTTGCATATCATCTTGTTTTGGAGTGTCTTAAACAGAGAAATCATCATGCCACGGAAATGTTTAAATTTAGGTAATAACTTTTGTTACATTTGTGGCGAAATAACGTTCGCCTTGCAAAAACGCAATTTGACGCCTCTTGTGGAAACTGCGTATCAACTTCAATTTGGTACGAAGGTAGGAAACCAAAATATGCCACGGGCTCCACACATATGTTGTCATGTTCAGTTATATTACAAGAATGGCTGAAAAATGAAAAACGATCCATGGCTTTTCCACATTTATTCCACATTCAGACAGTTTACCAGTTCCTACACTACTCCAGACTCATTAGTTGGAAGCAGGAATTGAAGACAATGTGAAAGGAGAACTCAACGAGCCTTTAACATCCTATGACCCTGATTTTGAAGAAGAAAAAGATGATCAACTGTATAAATTGAGTCCATTGGAGTTGAGTGATCTCATTAGAGATCTTGATTTGTCACAGAAGAAGGCAGAACTCCTGGGATCAAGGTTACAGCAATGGAATCTCTGCAGAAATCTATCAGGGTGACTAAGTACAGACAACGTCATAGGAATTTGATTCCTTTGTTTGAATAGAAACATAAATTTGTTTATTGTTGAAATATCAATGGCTTGATGAATAGTTTGAATATGAAGCATGATCCAACTGAATGGAGACTTTTCATAGACTCCACCATGTTTAGTTTGAAAGCTGTGTTGCATAATGGTAACCGTCTATCTTCCATTCATATTGGACACGAGATTCACATGAAGGATAGTGAATTCAATCCACTACTTGGAATTTAAGTGGAAAATCTGCGGTGGATTAAAAGTGATTTATATACTCTTAGGGATGCAATTAGGGTATACGAAATACTGTTGCTTTTTATGTGTGTGGGATAGTAGGTACGAGAAAATCACATTATATTCAAGCAGATTAGCCTGCAAGAAATCTAAACACTAGTGAGAAATACGTAATTGCCGAGCTACTTGTAGATCCAAAAAATGTTACATATCAAGCTGGGCTTGATGAAGAATTTTGTCAAAGCCATGCATCGTGAAGGCCAGGCTTCTAAATACTTAAGAGACAAATTTACTAAACTAAATTATGCAAAGGCATCTTTGTTGGACCACAAATACGTCAACTTGTGCAGGACATTGCATAATGTGGGGCAATGTTGGGCTAATTTATTCTTTTCTTTGTCATATTCGTTTCGCGCAGTGTAAGACTTCTCTATATACGAAGAGGGAAATGAAAATAATTGATCTGGTATCTACATATATTACGAATAGGTGAGTATATTAAATTGATGACAAATATCATTGAATATTATGTATTAATTAATGAGGAATGCAGTATAATGAGGAATATAATTATTTATAATTCCATATTTTTGAATGATTTGTAAAGTGAATACGACATATTATTTACAGAGACAGATGGTCGACTTGCATTATGTTGTGAAGAGCTAATAGTCCAAGATCCTAAAGTGAACTGACTTAACTTATTTTCACATACTCGTAGATGAAACCTTAGCTTCTCAGTAGTGTTTATGTACTTAGAACACCTGCGTGCTTGTGGAGCTCTACTTGTGACCACCACTTGGGTAGGTGAGAAGGGAAACTTAAAATAAGAGTAATTCAATTTTATTTACTTTACTTTAAATTTGTATGGCTGATTTTTATATATGTTTTGTGGGATACTTCTCTGAGATAGTATCCATTAGTGACAGACATTTGACATGGACCAGAACTTTGTAAGACGCATCAGACCTCTTCAAAAAATATATGAACTTCTCTTATTTTCACATGTCAGATTTTCTAATATGTTTTCAAGGTATCTATCACAAAGTTATTTTCCATCAGTCAGAGAAATAGTAGTGACGAAACATACCCTAAACACAAAAATTATTCAGCCGGCAGTATGAGTGCGAGGACACAATGCCTATGAGTCTCAGACTTCTCAATATTTGAATATTTTCAAATTAAGTACTGCTTTCTATTTAATATTTTCATACCTCTATTTAAACAAGATGAATTTCAACATGAAAGTAATCCTTGATTCATATTTTAAGTAAATTAATTTATTGCATATATACCTACGCGAAAATAAATTGACAACACTATTTGTTTGACTAATGGAATATAACTCTGTAATCGTTACCTTGATAACATATAAAGAAATTCGACATAAGTGAAGTTCAAAATCAGTCATAAAAATTAAAGTTAGGTTTCCCTTTATTTTCAGTTACCTTTCTGACCTGGTTCCTGCCTAGGTGTCACAAGGTGAGCTCCACAAGCACGCAGGTTTACAAAGTCAAAGCACATGAGATGTGACTAAGAGCCTAATGTTTCATCTATGTGAAAATGAATTATGTCAGACCTCTCTGGAATCTTTCTCGATAAGGGCTCCGCTCTCTCAGCCCTTCATGTAGAAAACAGCTTTGTGTTCAAAAAAGTTTCAACAGAACAAAACGACAATTTGAATAAAAGATAATTTTCTCTACATTATGTATGATAAATTGTTACGGCTTTAAACCCATAGGAAGCGAGTTATTTGCAAAAATTTGATTTTTTTCCACCTTTGACCGTATGTAGCTACTTTAGGTCACACAGTTAAGATTTGATGAGACTTTCGAATGATCATTTATAACGCTTTAATAAATGTTCATTCAGCTCATTATCTTTCATTCTGAAGTAGACCCTTTGTTTTGGCTTATGAATCGTATTTTTTGTACTGGTATCTATCCAAATATCCTTAAAGGGGCTATTATTGTTCCTGTGTATAAAGGAGGTAATAAAAAATTAACTACAAATTACAGACCTATTGCATTGGTTAGCACTATGGGAAAATTAATAGAGAAGTGTATCAAACTCAGACTTGTTGCTTATTTGGAAAAATATAAAATCGTATCAAATAATCAGTTTGTGTTCAAAAGAAATACAGGAACAGAGGAAGCGATGTGTAATGTTACTGAGAAAATATTGAAATATATAAATGATGGAGAAAGGGTTATAGCAATTTTTTTAGATATTGCCAAGGCGTTTGACACTGTGGATCATTGCATCCTATTGGAAAGACTGCATGATGTTGGAATAAGAGGAACTGCCAATAATCTATTCCGATCCTATCTCAATAACAGAACTCAAAAGATACAAAAAGGTCAAGTTATGAGTGATCCCTTGAAAATTGAGTCGGGGGTACCACAAGGAACAGTGCTGTGGGTCCAGTCTTGTTTACACTCTAAAAATAACTCTTGTTTACACTCTATAAATGAAGTTTTATCTGTGTTAAATGAAGTAGATATTTTTTGTTATGCAGATGATATTGCAATAATCATGAGAAGCAAAACTTGGGAAATGGCATACAAAAAAGCAGAATTAGCTCTTTCAAAAATTAAGGAATGGTTTGATGAAAGCATGTTAACCTTGAATGTTTCTAAAACGAAGTTCATAACCTTTGGTCTTACCCAGAAAACGATACCTTTCTCAAATAGTTTAAAAATCAGTAAAACTATGTGAATCAGAAAATGTAAATGAAGATGGAGGCACAGTGGAAAGAGTAAGGTGCATTAAATATTTGGGTGTATGTATGTATAGATGAGTGTCTAACATGGAGGGAACACATACATTATGTTACAGATAAAATCATGAAATTAATTTATAAATTTGTGGAGCTCCGTCAAATAGTATCTATGAGCACTTAAAAGGTAGTTTATTATTCACTAGTGGAATCTATTATAAGTTATGGTATAATTGTCTGGGGTAGCGCATATAAATCTGTCTTAATACCATTAAATGTTATTCAAAAACGTGTCATAAAAACTATGTTTTTTAAGAATAGTAGATACTCAACAGCACTATTGTTCCGAGAATGTGGATTGCTCAGTATTGCCCAAATGTGCATTAAGTCTGTAGCTAGATTTATGATAACAAAATCTTATTATAAGAACTATGTACAACACGAGTTACAAACTCGAAAAGTAACACGAAGTCATGTGTTAACTCCTCATGTGAATTTCACCGCTGTACATTAGTTTTACTGGTCCAAAGGTTTATAGGTAATGCGTTGCCTTCAAATTTCAGATCATTGCCATATGATAAGAACAAAGCTAGGCTTCTGAATAAGTGGCTCTTATAAAGTTGTTTTGCACTAGAGACATGATACAGTACAAGTAGGAATATAAATTGTGGTCATCTCAATTGTGTGAAATTATGATGTATTGTATAGTATGTATGATTTTTGTATGTTATCAATCAGGGATAATAATGTTAAGAAGTGTTTTTATGTATGATTCGTAATGCACCACAGGTTCATTGAACCCATAGTGCATTAAAATGGCAATTTTTGGTTGTAAAAATTTTTGGTTGTAAATAAATTTATTATTATTATATGACTGGACAACATTGACACAAACCTGCTTTTCACAGATGTAGCACGATGAACTTGTTTTATGATTCTATTTTGAGAACTAAAAACACAACGTTTTTTTAGATGTTGCAGTGGGCTGAAAAGAAGTTGGTTAAACATCCAAGGCGAGTCCTAACAATTCTGGTGTCAGATTTCATACTTCGAGATAGTTTAAGTTGTTCTGGACATCACAAAGTGCGCCAAATTTTGCACGAATTCTCCTCTGTATTTCTTGTCGGGTAGATGAGAATTCATAGAAATCTCTGGGTAATTTATGCTACACTCAATATCATGTGAAAAGGAACCATAGGCTTAAGTTAGTCTTTCTAGAAGTTGAGTAGTATGGACAGTTTTGGTCAAAGGAATCGATTACAACTTTTGGGCCGTTATAAAATGAAACGATCTCTGATTATTTTTGTTGAACTCTACATCCCAGGTAGCAGACTGACGGTAATATGACGTGATATATTGGTTTCAACATGTCGGAAAAGACGTCGACAGAGACGTCTCACTGACCATGCAGTGACGTCGAAATGTCACAGCCTCAAGACGTCATTTTGAGCCGTTCAAAAGACGTCATTAAACTACGTTAAAAAGACGTCACTAAATAGAGTAAAATAGACGTCGTGAAGACGTTCTTCAGAGCCTATATTGTAAGGGTTCCATAATTTAAATAAAACAATTTTTATCATTAAACATTTATTTGAAAAATGATATTTTAAAGATTAGTTTTATTTCATCTGAAACAAATTATTAATTAAAAATTTAGCTTTTAAACCAAATATGTTATGACTCACCTATTATAACAAACAAAATTTTTCATTGTCATTTGAATAACTTTCAAAAATACAAACTTTTTCTTCAGTTCCAGTATTAAGATCAGGTAGAATACTCAGAGATGTCCTTTTATTCTCTAATTTATATCAGTAATAGAATCACTCCGACTTAAAAAACTGAATTTTTTTTTAATGTAACCTAACACTGTCTTAATATACAAATAACATTTAGGTACATTATGATGTGAGAAGTTTTACCTGTTGTTGTATATTCATTATTCACTCGTGATGACACTGGAGTATTGCCTGTTGAAGTACTGGATGTTCTTATTGCATGTTCTATAATATCTATTCTCGAAGAACGTGAAACTATGGCTCTGAAAATTATAGCACATCTTTAAAAAATATTGTTAATAATTTGCATCTTCGAAATAAAAACTTAAGGCAACATATATCTATTTTATGATGATTGTTTCGAATATCCGCGACATCGATAACTAGGTATAAGGTTGGGTTAGGTTTAGTTTGGTTTACTTTGAATTCTTGAAATGACACGAATACTTAGAGTATTTCTCCTAATTTTGCATTACATGTATCTAATTAACTTACCTTTTATCGTTTAAAGAAGAATTTATTCAAGATTTGAATTTGACTCTTATGCATAAAGATGTAGCACTATTTGAAGAGGTATTTCGCTGACATCTGGTTTCTATTACTATGCACATTGCATCTGTTTTTTCCGCAGAGTTTATTGCATTCATATACTAGGTCAATTTCTTGGAAGATCGATGCCACATTTCGAGCTCCAGATCATTTCGATGTACACCCGAATTCTTAACAGATATTTCAAAACATATAACACAAACACAACTCGTCCATCTTAATACGTTGAATGCAAAACAACGCAGACGCAGAACATAAATATGAGTCCACAGAACAATTGACAACTTATAACCTTAACTATAATACAATTTTCGTGTTAACAATTGACGCATGGATGAATATTATTGTTCAAATGTGTGAAAGCTACTATTATCTAAGTGAAAAGAATATTTGTCGTTTCTTAAAAAAATTAACGGTCATAAATTGACGAAAATAGTACGTTGCGCTGACGTCATCTGCTGTCATCCCATGAACGTCAGTCATCTGACGTTAAAAAGACGTCATTCAGCGGTCAAATAACGTCACTGACCAAAATTCACCGAAAACTGACCCTAATAAGACGTCATTTTAAGTCAGCTTGCTACCTGGGATCACATTTTCAGTATCCGTGTTTGATATTATTTTACTGATTCATTGGCTTTTGTAATACATGACACAAGCGTTTTACCTGATGTAACTTCTGATGACAATATTGGTCGAGATTGTTTTACCTTTTTCTTTTTGTATATATCCCTAATATGTCTATACAAAAACACTCTTCAATGTCAATTTCATAATTACAGAGCACTGGAATTGTGTTTGCACTGAAAAAAGACAGTCTGTATAATATATAGACTGTCATGTTCAAATTCTCTATTCCACATGTAAATACGATATCCTGTACCTCAGATATGATATCCTATTATGAAAGAGCTTTTACTGTCTGTACTTATCTAAGAAATGGTGAATGCGCTAGTGATGAAGAATATAAAAGCGCTTCTTTCGACTTGATGCAACAAATCGTTTCAAAATGTTTTCATTGATAAAACTGAAACACGTTTATCGTTATTGAAAAAAATAATATATATATATATATATATATATATATATATATATATATATATATATATATATATATCTATATATATAAAAATGAATTGCTGTGCGTTAGTCTCGCTAAAACTCGAAAACGGCTGAACGGATTTATCTTATCTCAGTCTTGAAATGTTCGTGGAGTTCAGGGAAGGTTTAAAAGGCGAGAAAAAATCGAATAATTGCCGGGAAAACTCTAAAAACAGCACTTTTCTATTTCCCATACAAACGTTTCTAAATAAAATGTGGAGTCAATTTGAACTTTACTACTATCCTATAAAGTTCATATCAAATTATTCTCGTGCGCTTTGGAGGATTTGATGTCGTGTTCCGAAACTAAACAAAAGTAAATAGCGAACGTGACAGAATCGGATAGTCACAAAATGTAATAAATCATCAGTAGTACTGATTTTCAATCAATTTTCAAATTTGCGTAACTTTATTTTAGGTAACTTCAGTTGTTACCGTATCAGACAATTTTTTTAAGTTTAATAAATCTTTAAGTTTGGTCACAACTTGAGTTTCAGAACGCAACCATAATATTTGACAACCACGGAGCTAACCTCAAAACACGGAAAAAAGTTTTCCTATTAACAAATTTGTGTTACTATCATGGTTGCGATATTTTATGAGTACATCTATGTTTGTAAGTGACGATTACCGCTACGTGCGCGAGAATTTTTTGCTTTTGTGATGCTTTGTGGTAGTGACATTCCAAGTAGTGTGCTCTTGTTTTGTTGATATTTTGGTGATAGTGACACTTTACTGTTAAGTGAGCGCGAATTTTCTTCACTTTAATTTATTATATTACGTTACGATGCCGAGGAGAAGACGACCTGACTTAGGTCGTCGCAGTCAACCAAATGTACGAAGAGCTACCTCACGTGTTAACCGCACTGATGACCAGAGAGAGACAGATCAAGAAAATAGTCGTATTGCTATGTCAGAATTGCGTTCTTTAGTCAGTGGCAATGAAGTAAATAGGCTCAGAATGCAACAAGTTCGTGCACATCAATCACAACAACAGCAAGCACGACATAATGAAATTGAGCGAATCCGCAGACGCAGTGCTTCTGTGATTCTTGAACGAGCTGCATTCCACTATGATCCGGCAATTGATTATTGTGCCGACAAATCGGTAACAATTCACCTCGGTATTAAATATGTGTCCGAAATTCGTTCAGAAATCAAATTGAGAGAATAGTTTAAAATGAATAACCAGTTAGAATTTTTATATCTTTGTTACTACATATTTATTCTTAGGGGTTAAAAAATGAACTAAATTTTAGCTAACTACAGTTGTTTAATATCTATCAGATTATTTCCATATAGATTGATAAATCCTAAGGTTGTTCACAAATTTAAATTCTGAAAGCTACCATAATATTTGACATTTGACAACCAACTAATGTATCGATCTATCCTCTATGACATAGAGTCTATGTCGATCGATACCTCATACAAAGAGTGCATCCTTCTATATTCGTGAGTGGCGATTACCGCTACGTGCGCGAGAACTTTCTTTACTTTGGTGATCTTTTGTCATAGTGACATTTCAAATTATGTGCTCTTTTTTTTGACCTTTTGTGATAGTGACAATTTACCTCTAAGTGCGCGAGATCTTTTCTCACTTATATTGATTACAATTTACAATGCCGAGGAGAAGACGACCTGACAGGTCGTGGCAGGCAATCAAATGTGCAAAGAGCTACCTAACGATATAATATATTATATAACATTCAGATTAAGTTTCACTGAGTGAAACTTAACATATTAACTAAACGAGTATGTTCTGGGCGGTTATCCCATTATTAAGAGTGATAACTTAATTTCTAAATCAATTTTGAAATGGACGAAATATCAAAATGCATCATTTCTATTTGGAAATTTCTGACTTCAAGTAGAAATTATGCCTTCTGACATTTCAAAATTATTTCAGAAATTGAGGAAGTTCTGATTTAATTTTGAAATAAATTGAAATCAGGAATTTACAATTAGAAATAAGTCATATTGATTTTACGTTAATTCAAAAATTAAATCAGAAATTTAGATTTTATTCATCATAAGGGACTAGCCACCTGAAACTTACGTAGAGTTAATAGTATTTCAATTTCAATTTATTATTAATATACTGCAACTCAACGGCTAGATCGACTTGAGTGAATTTTTGTATATGCATTAATTCGTTTATCCTGATAGCTTGGAATGTCATGGCAGGACAACGTCTGTCGGGTCCGCTATATATATATATATATATATATATATATATATATATATATATATATATATATATATATATATATATATATATATATATATATATATATATATATATATATATATATATATATATATATATATATATATATATATATATATATATATATATACAAACAACAGCAAAAGTAGAATTCTTGCTATAGCCCGCAACTCAATTGGAAGCAATCGTTGACACGTGTGTCCAGCTTATTGGCTCTCCTCAGAACGGCATAGCCAAGTTCAAGGTGTACAAACATGGAGATGGAATCAACAATAAAAGAACACACCTGTAAAGGAACTGTGCGTGAACTCTCCTAGATTAGGAGCTGGAGGGAGTTGAGTATGCAAAATATGAGGACCGCATTCTATGAACTGTTTTAGGCTTAGAAAAGCGTGAGATTGGGAGTCTGGATGTTAACGGAAATCTTTCTAGTCCAATTTTTTTATTCACAAAGGTGTCAAATTATTTTTGTTCAATTGGATCGGAAAACTGATTATTTCAGCACAAATCGCTCATTTTCCAAAGTACTCAACAGGTCCGAAAGAGATTTATAATCAAATATATCCTTGTAAATATATCGAAGAAGGCACTTCTGGTTGTCATTATGTGGATGAAAGCATTAAAATATTTGATATTTTCAATATCTTTTGTCCTTTATTGATCCTGATTTACTTCCTTTTATTAGGGTAATTAATGTCATATGTAGAGCCAGTTTGTATTTGGGGGGTTGATACTGTTTCTGAAGGGATAAATGAGTAAGATTGGTTGTATTGCATTTTCATTTTGAGCAATATCGATCAAACCTTCGGTTACAACAGAAGATCGGTTCTGAGACTGCTCTCATACAAGTCAGGACCCACTACATTAGGTCCTGAAACAATCAATTCTAGTCAAGTCTGTATTGTTTTTTATCAAATAAATTGTTTAAAGAAATA
The DNA here is from genome assembly GCA_030704895.1 of Henosepilachna vigintioctopunctata. Lineage (NCBI taxonomy): Eukaryota > Metazoa > Arthropoda > Insecta > Coleoptera > Coccinellidae > Henosepilachna > Henosepilachna vigintioctopunctata. The sequence continues at coordinate 2,056,809 of JARQZJ010000099.1, forward strand.
AAATTGTTTAAGCAAATATCATTTCTTCGATCTGCCGTTCTTTGAATGTTTACAAACTATTTTGATTGCGGTCAAATAATCCGTTTTATCACAAAACAAACACGAATTCCCTTTAACTTCTCCATTCTTTATATTTATCACTTGTAACGATGTTGTTCACGTTTTTTTTCAGTAAAGCACCAATTTAACACTCCAGTACCAGAAATTTTCAATTATATTGAGTAAACACCAGAAAATGAACTATTCTAAACTATCAATTATTTTCTACTGGCGACTACACGCGCTATGGCGAATCGCGTCATCGCGGGGAAAGAGGCCATTAACAGTAAAATGGACCAACACAGGTGCTGGTAACATGTGTTTTCTTGTTATTTGAGGTCAATTGACGTTTGAATCCATTGTATTCAATAGTAAACAATTATTCATGAGTTTTGACAAAGTTTGCGATCAACAACGAAACGTCGACTGAAATTAAGTTTTTTCATATAATATTCTTTGCCTGAATCAACAGGCAAAGACACCATATGGAAATATATACTAAATCATAGCAAAAAAAACGGAATGGATTTAAACATTTAATATAAATTTATTCATGCAAATAATATAAAAATTAATAACACAAAAATTATTTTTGAACTGAGTATTACAAAATATGGAATATATTCAGATATTTTTCTAGATTTATATATATGTATATATATATATATATATATATATATATATATATATATATATATATATATATATATATATTTGTACTTATATAAATATTTAAGTTAGTTCTTTTCTAGAGACAATTTGAAAAGAACTGAATATCAAAAAATCTTGATGTTATACATATGGCGCTTATTTTTATAGTTATCCTAGAAGAACTTCAATATACAGAATATTCCTGTTCTTTAATGTAGGGTGGAGACTATTATTAAATCTTCAGTTGAATGTAAACAATACAAAAACCAAATTTGGAACTGCCACAATATTCTATTCACATTAATTAGATTGTTTCAAATTCACTTCACTAATAAAAGTCTAAAACATAGTCTGACTCGTCCTTCAATAAAAATTATAATTAAAACATAGATAAATTATATTAATATATAATATTACATATAATATTATAACTCGAAGATTGTCTACCAAATCTAGAGGAGCTTATCTTAAACTAAATACAAGACATACATTTGTGTCAATTATAATGGAATAATGGGAATCCAAATTGTAACTAAATAATGAACAATATAAAAATAACAAATGAATACACAAATAGTTTTGTTTAAATACTTTGTACAATATTCGACACAGAAAATAAAATACATAAGGTATGATTGCAGTTACTACTTTTTATAGAAGATATTATTTCTCCAACCATCAATATTAAGTATTCATTAATGTCTAGATACATTAATTAAACTAACTCATACTGCTAAGAATCATCATAGTAGGAAATGACTTGAGTAATTCATGGAATTTTCAAATATTCACTCTAATGCATTCAACATCAGAAGTTGTTTCAATACTTTGGTTTGAGATGTCTCTCTTATTTCTCCTGCCAGGAACATTTCATCTACTACAGTATACACTTTATAAAAGTTGAAAACAAGATCTAGTTCACAGACATTATGAAAATATTCATTCAAAACTTCCACAAAATTATGTATTGCTTCCAAATAGCACAAATTATTGTCGTTAACATCTACACATATGCAGAAATATAGCCCAGCATACCTCCGGTATACTATCTTAAAATTGCGAAACTGAAAACAAACACATTATAATCATTACTTAATCAAATTCAGTATTTAATCTAATGTAATTGTTAAAAATTCAATCCAGTATTATAAAGTATTCAATAATATTTTTGATAATGAAATAAAGATTTCAATCTTTTGAGTATTATTTTGAGTAACGTTAATACGTTAGCACCTTATATTTGCAAGAACTGAAGGAAAAGAAAGAAATCGAGTAGGTAGAGAAAAAATTTTTTATCCAATGAGTATCCCCTGAGCAGACTACCAACAATAATTTTCACTCATAATGCCATTACGATGACATTTTGTTAATATTATTGGATTTTGAACACAAAAGTATATTTTGAAAGCTAATCATCCCAGTTATTAGGAAACTAAAACAAATATAAAAGAATTGAATGCCTAAGAATTGAAGATGTCAGTGTTGCATGCTTCATATATTGATATTTTACACATTTACGTAAAATTTGCTAGAATTCCTCTGATGTCAGAAAATATGTTATAAGTCACCTCAGTTCTGTTTTTGTTCTGAATACTTTTGCGACGTCATTGAATTATCTTTAGTTTTTTATAGTGGTCACAAGGTTCTATAAAAATAGGATCATTTCTGAATTACTACGGACTTCTGTTTGGAAGTCATAGCTATACTTATATAGAAGTGGGTATCTCTATTGAAACAGCATTAATAGTTTTTGCTGGCCATCATTTTATTACATGTATGGAGAAAACGTAAAAAGCACTATAACGAATCGCTTTTAGAAATAACTGTGTTCAAATGGAAAATGGGATATGCAAACAGTACCACTCAATTGAAATACAGTGTAGTAACAATTTTTGGGAATGTTTCAAATGAGTGAAGTGAACCAGCTTATGGTAGATTTAATGTTAGATCCAATACATAGAGAAGTAAATATGAAGGCTGAATTTGAATTAATGGATCAGTTGAGTTTTAAGTACCGCAAAATGAAATTTTATTTCAAATAAATTAGTGGTCAAGGCACAAGCTTTAAGAAATCAGTATTTAATATCAAGCTAATACTTCCTAATAGAATTAAGACATCTGGAGGCGACATTAAGAATTGTCCTTGTTTTTAAAACCTGTTCACTAGAGTTAATAAAGCTGCTTACAGATTAATTACTGCTTAATGATTATGTTGCGATGCTCTATCCATTAGTAGAGTCTCATATTTGAGAAGATTTTATATGTACTTTGCACCAGAAGACAGTTTTGAGATAAATCAATTTTGAAAAAGCGTCCCTAAAATTTGACACATTACCTAGGACAATGAGTGTTAATGAAAACAGAATTACTATTGCCGTCGTAGTAGTCGCAGTTCGGACTTACTAGATTAGGCCACATTGGTAAACTAAAACTAGATTTCAAATCGAACATACAATTATTTGTATCTGCTTTCTTTTCAATATATGTTGTTTTTTCTTTCCCAATGGTATTTAGATGCCCTCAGTATTCAAGATTCTATGCAAATAAAATCACAAAAAAAATAACCATTAATTATGGAACATTTTTGTCAACAGTTAAACCAAGGGATGATAAAGAAGAAAATTGAAAGATATTCAGGTTTTCTTCGGTAGTAACTGGAAAATGATGCAACATTTTTGTTTTAAGTAGAGTGTTATATCACCATCTCCAATTTAGTTTTCAGAAATCAGCTTATGTATAGGTTATTTAGAATCTTGATGAGATTTCCACATTAATGAATTCCTTTTATGTTCTATCAAGTGTGACAAATAAAGATTGAATAAAAATTGAACAGCATGTTATTAAAGATAGCCAATAAAAAAAAATTTTGATTACTCTTTCAGTGGCGTTTTACTAAAGAAATGAAATTGACATCACTGAAGGAATAAGAGGAACATTTTTTAAATTGGTACAAGATTTACTTTATTTAACTTATCTAAATATTGGCCGACCATCAAAGTAGACTGTTTAAAGAAGATTGGTACATTCATTATCATTTATACTTGAATGAGTTTCAAACTGGAATAGCCAAAAATGTTAGTGTAAGGACGAGAAAAAGTTCATAAGAAAAAAATAGGTCTGTTCTTTCTTATGTATGCATAGACAAAACTCTTTTTTGAAACGATAACTATTTTTCAAAATTCAGCAAGATAGTATGAATTATGTATGGATAATAAAATTTGACAATAACTACAGAAAGACAAATATTGAAATCTAGAAACTTTTGAAAACAAAAGAATTAGAATGTCAAAAAAAATGGTTGTTCAATTTGTAAAAGAAAAGTCAAGTGGTGAATTGTTGAGACTACTACATGTTATTTCACTTTAGGAAATGGAACCTTCAAAGTCAATACTAGAACCAACTACTTGTGAAGATTTGGAGTTTGAAAAGCCACAGAGAAAACCATATGAGTTGTTATATAATCATCATAGCTGGCCATAAGTAAGAGGTATACAAAATTTTCCACAAGATAAAAAGTGTAATGACATTTTTTTCAATGAAAGACTTGGAAAAAATCAAAAAATTCTTTAAACAATAATGATTTCAACATTCTCTAGTAAAATTACAATTTAGAGAAATAAAATTCTTTAATTCATATAAATAAATACTCAATAAGAAGTAGACTAAAATACGCACAAACTAACAATATTTTCAAACTTTGAAAGTCTCTTAACGAATATTAATGTATTCAAATATAAATATATTATGAATTGATGAATACAAAGCTTACTCAAAAAAGTAAGTAATGCCAGATATTCATTGAAATATTAGTTGGAAATGCAGTGTACATAAGTGGTATAAGAAATTCATACAAAATAATAATGACCTAAATAAAATATCAGTAATTGGAAAACTAACTTAAAGAACTCTGTCAATGTATGAGAAAGCTACTAGCATTCGAGGTAATTCAAAATATTATGTAGTGAAGTCACAGTTTAGAATTTCTAGAATATAAATCCTATATCTACCCACCTCTACAAAATTTGTATGTTTAGCATCTCGAACAGTAACCACTGCGTGAACTTCTTCTATCAGTTTCTGTTTTTCATCATCATCGAAATTCATATACCATTTAGCTAATCTTGTTTTGCCAGCCCTATTTTGAATTAAAATGAATCGAATCTGAAATTAATAGAAAAGAGGCGGAATCAAGATAAGATCTTAACGAACATTCGGAACGTCATAACATTTACTTTAATGTGAATTGATTGATAAGTAAACTAAAAGATCTCACCATGTTTGTATTTGAATACAAAATTACAAGAATATATTTTAAATTAATAATAATCAGTAACGAATAAAAATACTATTACAAAATCCTCTCTATTACTGCCTTACAGTGACACTGACACTGTCAGTGTGACACTACTACCACCACAGAACATACCCTTAATACCACTGATATAATATATTTGAAGTGACATTTAACAATAATTTCACCACTAAGTAGTTCTAAACAACAATTTTGTTTTGTCTACACAAAGCCATGATTACTCGATGGAATGGATAAATTCCACTACAAAGTCCTCTGAATGTTTATTATACTTCAAGACAGGTGTTTTTACTATTAACACATACTTAATGTAAGATGAGATGATTAATTTTAGTATAATAATAACTGATGAACTCCGTCATTACTATGCCAAATTTTTTGATGAAGAAATCCTAGGGTTCAGTCTGTTATTACGTTAATTATCACAAAAATTAAAACTATTAGCTTAAAACTGCTAGCAAATAGGGAAACCTCATACAGGCGGTAAAAACTTTTATTTTCATCTCATACGAAGCATTTTATTGACTGTTAGTTATTCTTTCAGAAGCATTCTGTTAATACAAGAACCCTCTGCCAGAAGTAATATTTTTGAAATTTTATAACTTTATTGTTTCTTGGCATGGGCGTGATCAAAGGTTGCTCACAATGTTATTTATCATATGATTATAATTGATATCCTAAGTTAATTAGCGGCCACTTCTTAAGCAATTTATATAAGAGAGTAGTAATTTGGAAAGATTATCTTTTTCAATATTGTTGAAAGAGTTAAGGTCAGAGATCTATATAACTTCAGTGGACCTACAATTTAACGCTGATTTCGAGTGACCAAATGTCGCCACAACAGCTGAATAACAACGCAATGGGAATTATTGCTGAAAGAAACCAATTTTTTAGAAAAGGTTTATGGAGGTGTGAAGTTCTATGAGTGTACTTCGAGTATAGTTCAAGCCTCTTGCTTTATGCATATAACAAAATTTTTCTTTCGTATAATCTTTATACTTTCAGTTTTTTATTTTGTCTAAAATTAATTGTCTTAGAATATTTTTCCTGTTAATTATTGATATTGGATTCTGATAATCGTTATATTTCGTAATGTTTGTAATTGAGGATTTCAGATTGGATAAAATTCAACAAAACGCATATATTTATATAATATGTAATATATAAGAGCAAAAGCAGTAAGTTCTCTAAGGGTTTTATTGAACTTCGTTAACATAACAGTTATGTCCAAAACCACTTTAATCGACGTTCGATTTATTTAATTTGACACAAATTTTGAGGACTCTTTCCTGACCGCTGTATTTATTATTCATTCAGACAGTTATCACGATTATGGTAATTGATCAGGATCTGCACCATATCTTCGCCTCATCTTAAATATAGTATCACAAGACTTGAAGCATAACTGAAACAAAATAAAATGAAATGAATATTCTGTTAATGAAGATTTCTTTCAGAATCTGAGAAACTTGCTCGAAATTACTAGCAGTTTCAGTGATACCTAAGTAGTTCTCGTATATTTGTTGTTCAAAACTAGCTAATTTCTCCTCTGAGTCTTTGGAATGTTCTATGAATAATGTGCAAACAGCTTTCTGTTATTAAATATATAATATTGCATCCATAAAACTTGACGACACATTTCAAGAATCTCACGACACACTAACTAAGAGTCACTGGTCTAGAGTGAAGTGAAATACTAAAATTACTTTTTTGATATGACGTGAATAAAGCAATAAAAGCGTGGTTATTGCTAGTTTATTTTTCATTTTAATTGTAAATCGAAGGATATTTATTTATTTTATTAATGAGTTATTGGATTCATCTTTCGAACCTTGGATTCGTTAAAATACTTCATTAGTTATAAATTCAATTTATGACAATGTTAAAATCTTTGCATCCGACTTATAACATAAGTCCGAACATACCAAATTAAGGGTATGTTCTGTGATACTACAGGTGTAAGTAGCTCATTTAAACCAAAACTTCAGTTTTGTTTACAATCATTGTGAACTAATGAAACAAAATTTTTTTCAAGAATATCTGTAAGGAAATTGGCGACTCCAATTGAATATTTATAGTTACTTGTAAGTAATTATGCCATTAAATTAATTGCTCAATTAGATTTACCTCAACATCACATACAAAATGGAGATTATCCTTATCTGGAAACTTGAAGGCATTCAAGTTTGCATAAAGTAGAGTTGATAGTCCAAAATCCGAAGCAAATTTCATTTTATCCCACTTTTTTATAGTCTTCCGCCTATAAAAATAAGAAAGAAAATGAGCGAAGTCAAATAAGCATTAATGCATATGAAGCTGATTTCTGTGGATGTTATAATTTTTGATTCAAATATTTCTGATATTATTTGCAAGAGTTTATTTAGAGAGTAATTATTTCAAAGTCATTGAATATGAAGATAACCAAGATAACCAAAAGTTTTTTTTATTGGAATCTGCAATTTTCAAAGAAACAGAAATTATCTTCATACTTTGCACTGATATAAGTTTTACAGGCTCGAGACAATGTGAATTATTTTTACAACAGTAAAAGTAATTTTTTACAATCAGTAAAAAAATACTTACTGAGCAGCTTTTCTATTGAATCCGTAAGGTGTTAGGCGTACCTTATTATGGGAAAACTTGATTGTTTCATTGTCATATGCCCAACAGTCAGAAACTCTAATATCATATAAATTGCTGTCATCTTTCAGATATATATAAATTGTTATTGGTTCTCCTATCAGTAAAGGTTCTTCAATGATGCTAGTCTGTAAAAAATGTAATATATATATATATATTTTTTTCTTAAAGAAAAATTTTAATTAAAAAAAAATAATGTTATCGGAGGGCTAACTATATGAACATGTTTGATATGATGCCTCCTCTATCATTCAAAGGAGAAATATTGAAATCGGTGCCACGCCTGATGAAAGCAAAGACAGCTGTTTGTTACACAACAGCTGTCTTTTGATGTGTTTCTTTTGATTTTTTAATCTGATTGACTTGTTTCAAAGTCTACTTCAGCAGTCATGCCTTCTTCGATATTTTCGTCTTCTTCATCTTGCTTCTGTATATTCATAAATTGCTCAAATGAAGATAAATCAGGTGTGTCTTTATCAAATTCGCATGAATCTTCCTCTGTTGTATTCAATTGAACATCTGAGCAATACTGATCTCGGCAATTGGTACATGCTGAAGAACACAGTACCCTACTTTTTGCAGCCGCTTTTGTCATCTCAACCTTTTTTTCAATTGCAAAAAACAGTGTTAGAAGTTTTTCTGAAGCTGGTGATCATAAAATTTGAATAAGTTCCAAAGTATTGTCGATTAATTTCCAACCCCAGTCTTCTGGGTTCAGTTGATTGACTAACCATGTCTGAACTTGATAATATATTTGATTATTAGTATTGATAATCAATGTATTGAATGCCGATGTTGGGGTGAGACATGATAATTGTACTTGCTTCTTTCATGGTGTATTTTTGAGAGAGATTGAATATCGTCATTTACCTGTATAATTAATTTTTTATGTTTTGAGTTTTAAATAGCAAGAAGAAAGTAAATTCCTTTTGTAATGATTGTTTGAGGTCAAGAATCAGCATCTGTAAATAGTTTTGCACAGTCAATCAAATCTTTTTTCAAGTAATTTCAATATGTACTAAAGTTTTGCCTCTTATATACATAGCTGATGTAGTATTGCAGCCGGTTATCGCATGTAAAAATAAAATGTGCTTTTGGAATTTTGGATAAACAGGTAAATTTTTTTTGAAGAAGAATATATTTCTGTTCGCTTTTGAGTTTTTCCAACTTTAAGAAAGTAAATAATTTTATTAGTAAGAGAATTTGCAGTGAGTAGTATTAACCGATCAATATCTTCACGAACTACTTTTTTTTCAAACTAATGTTTGATGCATTATATTCTTTTATTGCTGTTTCAAATATAACATCATTTACATCTTTACGTTCATATAAGACTGAATTAAAATCTGTGATATTGAAGAAGATTCTATGATAGGTATTGTGCCCACTTCAAGTGAAATGCTTTATATTTTATGATGTTACTCGTATTTTCCTTAATTTTTATCGTCTAAAAATTACTATTGCTTTTGAATCTTTTTGCTGTTCTGTAGCTTGTTTTAGGTCCGCCATGTAGATAGATAAGTAGTATGAAACTCATGTAATGTTATAGGTGTCATTTAATGGGCACTAACATATTTTGTCTCACCAGTTGGCGCCACTAGGGCTTGAGGTCTTCTAGGAGTGTAACTGTCAATATTATTATTGCTATTTACTTTGGATTCGCAATTGAAGAAGTACAATTATATGTAATAACAACAGTGCCCCGGTGTTGTGCAGTCCTTTTTTGTTCAGAAAAGAAGGGGGGACATGAATTTCCAAAGACAAAACTCTCTCAAAACTGTGGCGATACCCCTTCAATACATTCACGTGCTTGTAAATAACATTTCAATGCTAACGATTATACGTTACCTAGAGAACCCACTACATAAAATCCTTTTTATATCAACAAAGAATTTATAGTGACGAAATAGTCATTGATACCTCAAATGAAGAAGTATCAGTACAATGCTCTTTATACATTTGTAGTCAGGAAAAGAGCTTAATTAATACTGTCAATGTGTCAGAATATGAACGCAATAAGGAATGTACACAAAACATGTTCAGAATGAAAATCTCAAAGAAGGGCTGATCAAGTGCAATATTATACTAGTTATAACAATTACAACAGTTTTTTGTTTGTTTTTAAACTGTTTGGAGTGCGATAAACAATCTGAAATACTATTCATCATTGCAGCCAGCAATGGATTAATTACATTCACTGCAAGTTGAAGCATATTAATATGTAGGCTCCAAAGTAAGTGATCAATGAAAGTTAATGTTTAGTTATAAGGCTAACACCTACACTATTATTATAGATTGTACAGAAACAAAAATTAAAAAAGTACTAAATCCAATTTCACAATAAGCTACATATTCAAAGTATAAATCAGCAAATACACCTAAAGTATTGGTAGGAATTTCAAACTCTTGAAGTATAACCTTTATATCAGAAGCATTTGGTGAATCTATCAGTGACAGACAATTGTTTGAAAAATGAAGTATTATTAATCTATTTCAAAAAGGTGGCATTGTTCTTTGTGATCGTGGTTTTAATATACAGGATCTAGTTTCTCATATGGATGTTAATGCCACAGTTCCTGAAAACAGGATGTAATAAGTGTGATCCATATCAGCTCAGAAAATCCAAAAAAATGTCATCTGAAGTTATAAATGCTCAGCGTGGTATAGACTTAGGGAAGACATTCAAGATTCTAAGTAATACATTACGATCCAATTTGGTACCACTTACAGAGAAAAATAATATTTGTGTGCTTCATGCTTTCTAATTTCAGGAATAATTATTATGTAAATAACCATTATATATACTTAATTAAGATATTTGCTAAATAAAACATAAAAAAATCAATAATAGTGTCTTTATTATTACTTATCAACGAAATGTTGTAGATATACTTTGTTTATCCTACCACTTCAATTAATATTTTCTGGCTATTCCGCTTTTAAAGCATTGACATTCATTGATCCGCATTTTTTATTATCACTTTTAACGATTATTAAAACAATTCAACAGACTGATTACTAATAAACTTGCATTAAAAGCTAACAAAGTGAAAATTCACAGTAGTAATATTTGAATGATGTCTTTTCTTAGACCTCACGCTATACCAGCGCCTCTAGCGTTGAAATCATACATGGTAGTCCCCAATGTTGAAGTTCAAAATTGTAAAAATGTATATTGTCGAAAAATAAAATAAAAAAACTAACTAAAAATATTTTAGAATTGAAAAGATTATATTAATTTAAAAAAATACGTCAAAATACATCAAAACTAATACGCTAGTCGTTTTTGTTTTGCTTCAGTGATGTTTGTCTGTTTGACGTGTGTTTAGTGTTGAAGTTATCTGCATTGATGTATACGAACGCCTGATATGACTGTCATCCACTGCTTGTATGGATTTGTTGATGAAAATGTATTATCAGCTAGAAGAATATGACTTGAAAAATTGCCTGCTCGTAATGCCCCTACTAAAAAATCTTCGAAAGTGTTCATTGACGTTTTCGTGAAAGAAGCACCCTTTACATAAGCGTAGGGACAAGAAAATCAGTTACTGATAGTGCAGAAATGATAATAATGTGTGCCATGCGTCGTTTTTTTTTTATTATTTTTGTATCGAAATTAATTTGCATAAACTAAATAAATGACCAATATCCGTCGAAGTTTTATCATTTGGATACTTACATTGGGGAATATTCCTTTTTGGACGGTCATCCAGGAGGTAACTGAGCCATTTCCTATCTGAGGTACATCAAATTGTTTGATATTTGTCTGTGGTTTTATTATAACTGTACGTTCTTGGTTAGTTTTCAAACAAAGCACCTTAAAAAAACTGAATAATTAATGAACTTTATTCAATATGATCGAATGAACTTAAGTAACTAGTTTTGATAAATTTTAAACTTTAGAGTTTCTATTTGTGAATGCGTTTTTATCATTATCAAAACTGTACAAAATCTACCTACAGAATATGATTTCGAGTCAATATAAGCATATCTGACGACAAGTATGAATACAATTTTTTATGGAACATGTTAATCGTTTCAAAATAGTTATCGTCGAACTATATTATATCGATTTTGATACTTTTATTTATCACCAGAAATGGTATCAATTAATAAATTTTTCGTTTTGTGCAATTTTACCTATTGTAGTTCACTCACTCGAAGTAATCCCTCCCAGTGTACATTTGATAAGTCAGTTTCAGCACGTTTGAGCTTATTAGCGAAATCGATATTACACCGATCCTTACGTATCGATATATATTCGATTACGAATGAAAACTGTCGATATTTATTCAAATCGTTATCGATTCAGTTTTGCGTGAAGATCTAAGCGAAATATTAACAGAACTGAAAATACCATAACTAAATTACAGTTCAAATAAAACAAAAAATATGCTTCAATAGCAAACTGAACTGAAATGTAAAAAATAAATCTTCTATAATCACAAGAGTTGGTGAAATACTGCAAGTCGGTCATTTCAAATATCTTGGACAAGTTATACAGTCCTTAGGTTTAAACCGAATCGCTAATAAACAAAGAATTACCAAAGGGCCTACAAGCTAACATGGGCATATCTACTATAATAAAAAGTGCCAAATTGAGGCTTTATTCACACAACGATTCTTCCGGAAGCAATATGTGCAGATGAAACAATGGTTATTAATGCAATATTTATATCAATAAAAAATTAGAAAAATAGAAAAACAATAACGGAAAATTCTCAGAAAGGTTTACGGGCCAATCAATAGAAACGGCCTTTGGATGAAAAGACCTCAGAATGAACTGTATCAAAAGACAAATACGATAACGGAAGAAATCAGAAAACGACAAGCAAAGTTCTATGCACATTTCTACGGAATGAAACAGTCCAGAATACCGAAGAAACTACTCCATATGATTATAAAGAGTAAATGCGGAATTGAGTGGCTGAAAGAGGCCCAAAAAGATCTACAACAGATCAATATAAAAAATATCGAAGATCGTGCTGAGAACCGCTATAAAATCGCACGTTTGAAGTTTGGGCAAAAATCAACCTGGAATAAAATGGACCGATGACTGGAAGAAAGAGCATTTCGAGAGGATGAAGCGTTTTTGGTGGGGAGAATTTGGCCGACTATGGACCACGTAAAATAACTTTTCATGAATATTTTTCTCCATTCTTTCTTTTCCTCCAATACTCTTTCATTCGTTCTCCATGCTTTGCTTTTTTTTCTTTCTTATGTCCATTTTGTTCCAGTCTTCTTTTTTTCCTTTTCTTGAAAACCCCCGAATCCCTTGATCTTCGTCCTGAATTCTTCTCTCTTCTTCACATCCTCTCCATCGATTTCCTGACCATGATGTCTTTTCTGACCTCCTTGAGCCATGAATATATATATATATATATATATATATATATATATATATATATATATATATATATATATATATATATATATATATATATATATATATATATATATATGCATATATATTATTTTCAGCAATAACAGCAATTTTTAATAAATGTTTTCAGCAAAAACAGGCTCATTTTAATGCTTAACACTTTATTTTCGTTAACGTTTCGTTGCATATCACTTTGTCAAAACTAATGAATTATTATTTTTATTGATAAAATGATTATTATTAATCAGTTTTGACAAAGTTGTATAGTATACTACGAAACGCAACGAAAATAAAATTTTTAACATTAAAATAAGCCTGTTATTGCTAAAAACATTGAGAGTGAACTATCTTAAACAGGCAATGAATCAATTTAATATATATATATATATATATATATATATATATATATATATATATATATATATATATATATATATATCAATAATAAATATCAATTTCAAAAATATATATATATATATATATATATATATATATATATATATATATATATATAATCGTTGTTAATAAATTTTTTCATTATTTTTAGTTTTTATTTCTATTTGAATCAATTAAATTTTACTATTATCACTTTCTTTAAATGTTGTCATTTTCCTCAAGAGAAATTCTTATTTCGGTTGAACTTGCTATGATAATCAAAAATTATTGTTGTAAAATATTGTAGATAATTGAATTCATAATTATCATATTTATGTTCATTCGGTACTTTGTTCTGATATTCTTAATCAGTATTCAGTAAAAGTATATGTACCTATACGATGAAGAGAGTGCGGACCGAAGGAATTACATCGTATGTATACAATTGCATCATTATTACAACTGTTCCCAGATAGTTCTATAGAAATCATCAAAGTAATTGAGCTTGAATTGAGCACAATCATTCAGAAACATTTACATAATTATCGTGAGAAATTGTTACGAAAATACTGTTCGTAATACTATTTAATTCCTTAAAGATTTCTATTAGAGATGACCGAAAATATTTTCAATTAGTTGCTGCACTTCGAATTGATCGTAAATATCGATTTAAATGTCAAAAAGAGGTATATAATAACTTTATGTACAATTAAGTAGAGGTATTGGGACTATTTACGGGCTTTCGCCTTTTTTTAGACACATGAGACAAAAAGAATAATTTGCTATAGAAAAATCGTGAAAAATTTCATCGATCATTCAATATTAATTATATTGTCTGTTTTTAAAGTGAAAACTTCTTCACCGCGAAGAAGTGGAGGAAAATCTTATGTTCGCGTCTCCGACATGATTATAGAAGTGGGTGACATATTACAAAATTAATCTTTTCTTATAGTGTATATTCAATTTTAAAAATGAAAACAAGTATCTGTACTAAAAATACAATTTATGATACTTAACATGTCGTTAAATTCTTGGTTAAGTAGATCAGCAATGCTGGACTTCGCCGAGGATTTCCAAAATTGAAGACCTCTTATCCCCGATGTCAAGCCTCACGGCTTTCACACTTATTCACAGGGGAACTTATACTTCACACTAAACAACAGCGAGTCTAAATTAGAGCCTTGTGGTACACCCGAGATGGCTGTAAATTCATATGACATCAAATTGTACAAACTGTGTTCGATTATATCGATTAGACTCAATAAGGGAAACTAGATCTTTAGAAAAACCTGAGTTGAGTAAATAACACTTCGCTAACAATACCTAATCACCAAGAGTGATAAGAAATTTTCATCTTTCAAAACATACTCATGATGTAAATGAATCCGAGAGACCAAGCGAGACCAAACAATTGACTATCAATAAGTAGGAATACACCTAAATTGAAATCATGAATAGAATTAAAAGAATCTATTGAATGTACTGACTTTTTACTACTTCAATTTGTGTATGTATCTATATACTGTTTTCGACAGAAATACTGTCATAATTCAAAAAAAAAATTCAGAATCGTATCAGTGGTTTCAGTTCAGACCAAATCAATTATTAAGCATTAATGTTCACAATGCTTGGAATGAGTATGTCACAAGGAAACACGTTGAAAGATTTCATTGAAAAGTAATCACAATAAAATCAAAATATAGGCACTACTTATAAATTTCTCTGATATTTATCTGGTCTCAAGTTATTAAAAATATTATTTCATTTACATTTATAAATGCACTGAAATCAACTCTCGTCTTCATTCAATAAAAATACCAGATTATAAAAAAAATAACAGTTAATAACACTAATAATAAATAACGGAATGATTTTAATAATAATATTTTTTATTATACATAATAATATAGGTAAGAACTTTGTTAATACGTCTTATTTTCATGTTTTTGGTTCCCAACTCAAATTCTTCTGGCAATTTGAATAGAAAGCTGAAATTGTCAGAATATCTGGTCAAATATATTTTCGAACTAAATGCACTTTTTAACACAAATGACTAGAAGATTTTGTATGACCGAAATTGTAATCGCAGTTACAATTCTACGTGATAATAAACGTAGTAAATATCATTTTAATCAGTTTCTATTTTTTAATTACACAATACGTTTGTATTTTATCGAGTGAATTTGGATTTGTTGATAATCTGTTGCCTTACAATTAGTTGGGAAAAGTTGTAAAGTAATGAAAAGCTGACATCGTAAGTGGTACGTTTTAAATTTCCTATTTTTACAGTTAAATTGTTGAAACAAAGAGAGCAATTTGAAATACACAAATTTATTCCATAATATACGAATATAGAATGTTAGTAGGTACGTGGAAAACTTAGAAATATGCCTTGCTACTATAAAAGTAAATGAAAAAACCACTACTACGTCTGTGGCTGTAAAATTTGTATGCAAGTTTTGTTGCTGTCAGAATAACAATTCTACTGTCGCTTATGCGATTTTCACACTCGGTTATATATAATGCTCTAACATAAAATAGCTTACCTTTGATATTGTCATAAAGAATAAAACTATATGAACACAAATATTGTTAAGAAACATCTTAGTTTGAGGTGCACTGTGTTTATCACAAATATATAAAATACCATGAAGACGTCGTTGAAATACCCGCGGTGCTTCAATAATAGCAGAACCAATAAAGCAATCAACAAGTAGGAGATATGCGATACTAGCTACTTTTTGTCCCACTCATTTTTATAGAGACGTAAACTCCTATTGAGGAAGTAAGGTTTTTAAAATTGGGTTTCATAGGTGTATTCCGCTGTTTTTCGAACAATGAGTTCTTGTGACGAGAATTCGAGCATATATGAACATCGTTCTTATAGCCTGAGAGAAAGTTAATGCATTATTCACATGTTTTTATCATACCAATAACTAGTTTATTATCTCAATAACAAAGAAAGCTTTGAAGAAATTTGCAGTAATTAACACCTAGAAGTATAAAATATTCTGGTTTCTTTTAACATTTATAAATGGAAAAGTATTAGAAAATCTTCATTATCAGAATATCATAGATATTCAACCCGATTAGAGTGATAGAATAGTAAATATTTGTACATTCAAAATAATACAGTTACAATTAATATTAAATCAATTAATGTTAGTGGAGGGTTTCGCAAATTGATTTCTGGAAATTACTGTTCTGCCACATGGTAGCAAATACAATTTAATAAAAAGTCAACATAATACCAGGAATTAATAACAACAGGTATGATACTTCGAATATATTGATCGCTTTTAAAATTTCAATAAATACAATGGAAAGGTGAACTCATTTTTTGAAACATTCTTCAACATATCTAAAATGACAAAGCGAAACAGTTATTAGTTTTTAAAAAAGTAGAAAATGAAAATGGAAGTCTTGTTGTTTCAATACGTTCAATTCGTATCTGTGGTTAGATATAATAAACCTTATATAGTAAACATTTTTATATACATTTTAGCACCTATATGTATCCACTCGAAATTGTCACATTCGGTGCATTTTTTTGATACAAACAAACTTTAAATCCTCGAGTTTTAGCATTTAACATAGTAGGTACAGTGTAAACTCTTCATAATGAAACTCACGAGACCGAGAATTTTTATCCTTATAGAGAGTTTTCGTTATATGGAGTAAAAAACAACTTAATTAATTATAATTTTTGATATGTATTCGATAAAATATCTGATGCAATTATTTTTAGAACATATATTTTGTTAGCTTGTTGAATCCATTTGATTTTTTTCTTTGTCTTCAGTGAGTTTTTCCTTAACTATTTGACACAAAATCAAGAACTTCATTAGTAAGTGAACTGGTTCGGTTCTGTTGTGTTTAGAGATGTCATTCACAAAGTGGTTAAAAAGGATTTATTAAAAAACTATGTCATATATTTGATCTTAAAGCCTTTGTCATTGAAACTATGCAACCTTATATCAGAATGGTACCTCACATAAAATATCAAATGGTAAATCATATGATCAGAAGGCAAAATGTCTAGTAGAGAAAATAAGGGCCTTTTCATTCATTTGTATGACATATAATGTAACTAAATATATGGCATATAATACGAGAATCAAAACTCAAATTTTGATGAAATTGTCAATGATATCATAATAATTCCCGGAAAATATGATATGGAAGTTAAATTTGAGACTTTCAAATACAGACTTCTTAGACGTCGGGAAACCCTAAAGAGTTTTGATTATGAACACGAAGTCCTAATTATAAATTAGGACCTCATTATAATGTATTTCTTTATATTCAAATTCATTTAAAAATTCAATTTATTAAATAATCAAATTGACTTGTTTAAATCTTCATTCAAACTAATTAATGAGCATGATTTAAAACGATTGAGAAATAGCTGTCATCCACAGAAATCCAACACAAAACTATGAGAAGGTTTATGACTAATGACATACGTTGATTGAAAATGATCAGGATTCCTCAAAAGAATCTAAATTAGAATTTTCAGAAGAATCTTTGCTTTTAACGTGGAGGCAGAGAAAATACTGATTGTTAGCTATTTTCTATCCCACCATGTGTCTATAGCAAGTCCAGATTAAGAATATATAAAAATGTCAGTTTAAATAACGAGTGGTCAGATTAACTTTTAGAATCGGGTGACACCCCGAAGCAATTGTCAGGTAATTAACATAATTTTGTGAAACTAAGCTAAGTGCTTTTTATTCTAATCAGCATTAACATTACGCCCTACAATTTATTAATTTCCTTATATGATCCAAACATCTGTATATTGTTTTTTGTTTGAAGTGAATTTTTTTTCATTATTTCCAGTTAATATATTTCAGGATAAAAGTTTCTGCATACCAAGAGTTACTAACCGGAAACATCATTATCAATTTTAGAAATAATAAATTATAAAATGAAGAGAGAGGATTCTAATGCGGACTGCAATTCCAAAAAATTTCCACTGATCACTCTATGAGGATTTTCAGTTGATCACTTGATCATAAATCAAATAAGTACCAACGTAATGAAACATAGATGCTCACAAACTGGTTGAGTTATGAAAAAATTATTTACGAACTAATTTCCTTTAGATTAGCACGCTTTTACTAGAAATTTTACTAATAATTGAGCAGAATTTTCGTTATTCAAAAGAGAAAAAAAACTGCGATCGGGTTATTAAATGATAAATGATGTTGGAAGATTCCTGATATTTCAACCTAGGAAGTTTGAAACCTAGGGAGTTACTAAGTACCAGTTAAAGGTCGCCTTTTAAATTAATGAAAAACTATCAAACTCCCGTATGACACACAACTTCAATTTCTACCTGGATATTGCTCAATGCTATTCATTAACGATAGTTATTTTTACTAAGGCCAGTACAAGGAAAACTGAATAGTCAACGTTAAAATGCGTGCAAAATTAATAGTAATTAGACATCACATTATATTCATTAAGATGTTAATATATAATCAGGTAACCTTATTCATAGCGGTATTATTCCTTCCAATGATAAGGATGAAATAATATTTTTTAATACACGTTAATATCTAAAAAACCCTAGAGATTAGTTATAGGGATGTAAATTTAACCTGTTCTGGTTTCTAGCCTTAGAATTGAGAAAAGGAGAAAACATTTAGTTTCATTTGAAAAATGGAACCTATTTGAAATTTTCAATATTTCTCGAAGAACCGTGTATGGAAAAAAAGAAATTCTCGATTTGTAACCACAAATACCTTGATCGTCCTACTTATCGACCAAACCAGATTTTTTTCAATGAACATTGGCATGTTCACACAGAATTGCCTTTGTGAACGTCGGTACCAATAATTTATTTATTAAAGAAATTGAAGGGTTTGAAATTTAGGTTTAGGATTTTTCACAGAGAGTAACATAAAATTTAATGTAAAATCCGAAAAGTTAATAATATAGGCAGAAATTGTTACTTTGGCAAGAACAAAAATTTCGTTCTCTTTCGATATACTCGAAAGTGGAATGTACGTCAAAATATCTTCCATAAATTTTCTACAACTTGTTATTCATATATGTCATTGTGTGAATAGTTTCAAATATATAGGTACATAATCGTTATATATAAGCTCGTCGTGAAACACCCGCCATACTCGTATATATCTCTACGTCTCGTAAGAAATCTACTACGAGAAAAATAATTCTGTAGTTCTCGTGCTATATTATCGCACTTGTAAATATTCGATATTAAAAGTATAATGTAACTATCTTTCGATAATTTTTTGACAAATTATTCAAAATAAAATTATATTAGAGCTGGCTATGTGAGACATAAACAATGCGATGTTTTCATTGTCCTTTTACGCATAAATGTTAGAAAATATTGAAATCGATGACCAGATTTATTGGAATCGTAAGACTTTGTACTGTTTCGTACTAAAAGGTACTCATCAATTACGCCAAGTCCAACAAACGAAAAAGAATGACTTCAATCCTCTCGTACCTTCTTACTTGTATCGATCATAAGACAGAAATATACAATAAGTCATACGCATATATAATGTCTAGATTAATGTACATCTTGAATCTTAGGAATCAATGAAAAGCACTTGAATACATTAACATTGAAAGTTTCACACGTCCTTATCAATGAAAGAAATCTACAACAAGAAAAAAATTCTTTAGTTCTCGTGCTATATTATCGCACTCGTATAATATTTTTGTAATAATTTATACTTATATTATTTATAATATAAGTATAATATAATTTTTATATATATATATATATATATATATATATATATATATATATATATATATATATATATATATATATATATATATATATCATTAATCAGAAGGAGTATTGCCTGGTAATTTAACTGTAGATGCAGACTTAGCTGCATCTACAGTTACTTACTTTCACATCATTTTAAGTAACCTTCGCAGACATTTTCCAACCTTGTTAGACTTTTATTTGTTACGTGTGAGACATGACATTTGTGACTACAGTATTCTATTCTCTCACCTCTGTGTTCGTTTTTCGGTGTCAATGTTCTCTGTGCTTCTTGTCAATTCATTCGATTGTTAATTTTGGTTATCATACGGAAACATTTTTATATCTACAATTTCAATTTCTACTGATTATTGTTTTAATTGTTTTAAATTCTGCTTATTTTACTATTTATTATTATTATTATTTTTTAAATAACATATTCCTGTTGGATGGTTGTTGGCCATACCTTTTATTCTTAGTTTGCCGTAAGTTGTCAAACATAATTTTTACAAGTATAATTGTATGTAAATGTTTTTCAGAGTCCTGATGAAGATTGTAATCACAATCGAAATATAGACCAGGCATCCAAATTGAATAAAACCTATTCATAGTGGCCTTTCATTTGCCTATAACCCATACAATTACATTTATATATATATATATATATATATATATATATATATATATATATATATATATATATATATATATATATATATACGTATATCTTTTGTTGTTAATACCCCGAACGGGTGCTTCCCCGGGGTGGCGGATAGAGGAAAGTCTCCTAGATATAACTGATTCCAGTTCGAAGTGTTGTACGATACGGACGTGTTTTTGTGACACTCCTATAAATTTGTTTAAAACATTCAATAATAGTAATTTAAAAATATCGAAATAAGTAACGTGTATAGTGAAAAAAAAAGTGCTCAATAACACCCAATAAATTGGGCATTTCATTTGCAACAAAACAATCAAAATACGTTAAACTTGTTTTAATTTATTCTGAAATAACATTATTGTGGAAGTTGTACAAATTCACTTCGGCAAAATTTGACATCTGGTATCCATCACCTATCCGTTCGCAATATTTTACCAGGAAAGAGTGCCCATTCCCAACTTTTACGAAAGACCAAGGTACCTGCCGCTGCCCTAGTAAATCATCGAAGACGGGTAAACCGTGTTGCCACGTTTAAGCAAAACTGAATGTATCTAGCAATTGAAGGTGAATAACGCTTCGATAGAAAATATATTACAATCATCAGTTTTAATTTTGGATCATTTCTTATTAAATTATCATCAATATGTCGGCAAGTAAGCAAATCGATACGATTTCTTCTCTATAAGTTGATATTCCTCAATGTGGACTTTGTAGAAAATCGATTGTAAAAAAAATGCGCAAAGTGCCAACATTGTCTGAAGTCGTTCCACCCAGGTTGTGAATTGAAGGTGAAAAAGTGTTGTGACATCGAATTATCCATGTCAGTCCCTAATGAAGAAACAACTGGAAGCTCATCAACGATGGTTAGTTTAACACCTAGGATAATAGACAAGGAATCTACTCAAGTGGATCTTCTTCTTAAAATAATTTATGAGTTGGAGTCCAAAAACAATTATTTTGGTAGAAAATAATTCCTTACTTAGGTCCTTAGGCATATAATGAAGCAACTGGACAAAGAACTTGTCACTATTGTAGATGATGAGAAGCTTATACCAGGTGCTGATACTCAAAGAAATTCCGGTGACTCCCCTATGTCCACATTATCCGTGTGTTCACCCGAAGCTCACCGGCAAACTAGTCTGGTTAAAGGAAAAGTTACAACTATCGATCTTCCTAAAGAAAATAAAAAACAGAAATCATTCAAAAAGTTTACTCTGGCTGAGGTAAATCAGGCGGTTGAATCAGCACAAATAGTAGGAAATCTCAATGAAAATAATGGATCTCTTCCCAAACTTGATAAAGCCTTGGATTCTGAATAGAATATTGTGAGAAAAAAAAGTAGCAAGCCTAGGAAAACTCTGGTTGTGGGAACTGATTCTGGAGCTGCTGACGTGGAGGGCTTAGACAAATTCAAAGCTTTCCATGTTTCAAATCTCAAACCTGAAACAAATGCCGAAAGTCTACAGAATTTCCTGAAGAACAAATTTTCCAAGGTCAAATGTTAAAAATTAACCTCACGCTACCCAGATTCCTACGCATCGTTCAAGGTGCTTATACCCAGTTCTGAATATAGCAAAGCTCTCGATGCTTCAAGTTGGCCAAATAAAGTAATCGTGAATCATTTTTCCACAAAAAAACGAAACAAAATCGAGTGGACTGATTGTTCCTGCCGTCAATGAATATTTGAGAATCCTACAGCTGAACGCTCAATGTATCTGAAACAAACGCGATAATCTGGAGGTGTTACTTATGGAAACAAATACG
This sequence comes from Henosepilachna vigintioctopunctata, assembly GCA_030704895.1. NCBI lineage: Eukaryota > Metazoa > Arthropoda > Insecta > Coleoptera > Coccinellidae > Henosepilachna > Henosepilachna vigintioctopunctata. The sequence goes on from JARQZJ010000099.1 coordinate 2,079,394, forward strand.
GATATTCTGAGTGTGTCGGAACATTGGTGTAGTGCAGATAGTGTTAATTCCATGGTGATTGCGGGTTATGTTCGAGCTGATTGTTTTTGTCGTACCCTCAGAAAACACGGTGGATCCATCTTGTACACCAAGCAAAACTTAAAGGTGAAAAACTTAATGGTTTCCAAATTCTCAGAAGAGATGCATGTTGAAATCTGTGGTGTTATTATTTCGGATCGAGGTATTCGATTTGGCATCCTCAGTGTTTATAGACCATGTTTAGGTAACTATGATCTTTTTCTTGATCGACTATTTTGTGCATTACAGCATTGTTTCCAAACGGTAAATTATATTGTTTTATGTGGCGATTTGAACATTGATTATTTAAAAAATGACTGTAAATATCTCAAATTGTTCAGAGATCTATTAGATTGTTTCGGATTGAACGTTACGTCCCAGTATGCTACTAGAGAATTCACCAATATAAATGGACATACCAGTATCTCTAAAGTAGACTATATCATTACAAATATTGATTCCGAAAATTACAAAGTTAGTGTTTTTGAACCCCATATCAGTGACCACAAATGCATTGTATTTAAGACAGTTCACAAACAAGCACGCAATGAAGAAGAAACAACTTACTCTTTCAGAAATATTAGTCAGGAAAATATGAATAATTTTTTGTTTTCTTTATCTGAATAAAATTTTTCTGACCTGATTTATAATTTTGATGCTGATACATGTTTTGATTCATTCATTGATGTTATTCGATATCATTTTGAACAGTGCTGTCCTATGCGTGAAGTATTTTCGGTAGATCGAAAGAAAAGATGGGTAACAACTGAGATATTTCAAAGTAAACGTAACCTATCTTACCTTCATCGACTACATAAAAATACCCGTTCGGAATGTGCCCTACAAAACTATAAAAATGCCAGAAATCAACACAATATGCTTATCAAAAATACGAAATATACGTTTTATAGTTCAGCTATTGATGGTTCATCGAACAGAAATAAAACAATTTGAAATATTGTTAACGATCTTTTTGGGAAAAGTGGCGGTAGGCGAAGTGATGTGACCTCAAACTTTGAGGAGGAGGTGTTTGACGATCCGAATCAGTTAGCTGATGTTTTCGCCGAACATTTTTCCACAATAGCTAGTACCAAATTAACATCTCGATATGGCAATAATCTATCTCGGATTTGCACATTATCACCCATGGTGAACACCAATTTTTACTTCTACCCTGTCACTAAAATTGAAGTTGAGGATACCATTAGAGCCTTAAAAAATAAAAAAAGCGTCGGTGTTGATTCCATATCAGCCAAAGTTTTGAAAGGAATTAGTGGAATTATTGGCGAGCACTTAACATATCTTATAAATGTTTCCATCACTACTGCAAAGTTCCCCAATATCCTAAGCAATCCATAGTAATTCCAGTATTTAAGAATGGAACCTTGAGTGAAATTACTAATTATCGCCCAATATCCATTTTGAGCGTGTTTTCCAAGGTAATAGAGAAAATTGTTTTCCCAGAATGATGAGTTATCTCAATAGATTCAAAATAATTGACTCCGCGCAACATGGATTCAGAAGCGGCCATTCAACTCAGTCAGCTCCGGTTAAGTTTTTTGAATCCGTCTACGAGTGTTTGGATAAACACTTGTTTGTGGCGGGGTTATTTTTTGATTTATCTTCCGCATTTGATTCACTATCCTTTGAATTTACAATTTAGGTTTCAGAGGTGTGTTTCTGAATTGCTAACGTAGTTATCTTGAAGAAAGAACAATGTTAGTGAAAATAGGCGAGAGTTATTCTCAGAGACATGATATTGCTCTTGGGGTGCCTCAAGGCTCTGTACTCGGACCCCTTCTATTCATATTGTTCATAAACGATCTGCCTGCGAAGTTGTCCCGGTTTTTGGTGACACTATTTGCCGATGATTCATCGGTGGTTGTTTCTGGCAGGACTCCTGAAGAACTTCTGGAGGCATGTGAATGCATTGTGAGGGAGTTTGTAAGTTGGTGTCGAATGAAGAATCTGATAATGAACGTTGACAAAACTGTATGTGTTCAGTTTTGTCTGAAGGGCAATGAAATTAGTACCTTGTATGTTAAATATGGGGACAACATATATATCATCATCCCAATCAACGAAGTTTCTTGGAATATATGAGGACAGAAATTTGAGTTGGACAACACACATTGAGGTCTTATGTAAAAAATTGAGTAACTCATTTTTTGCAATCTCTAGAATCAAGAACATCGTACCTAGAAACTGTGTTATGAATGTGTATAACAGTCTTGTATATAGTCATCTAAATTATAATATTCTGCTGTGGGGTTGCTCTACAGAAATAAATAGGGTGTTTATTGCACAGAAGCGAATACTTCGATTAATATTCAATATTCATCAGCGAACATCTTGTAAACCTATCTTCTTTAATAATTACATACTCACCTTACCGTGTTTATATATTTATAGATGTTTGTTATATGTTAAAGAAAATGAAGATATGTTTATTAAATTGAATAGTAATCATGAGTATTCAACAAGAAACAGGGATGTGCTACTTATTCCTATGCATAAAACAGCTAAATTTGAGCACTCTCTCTATTGTCAGAGCATTAAAATTTCCAACCATTTACCATCGAATTTGAAAGTACTGAAAGCTCATTTGTTTGAGAGGAGAGTTAAATCTCTGCTCTTAACAAAGGCATACTATAGTGTGTCAGAGTACTTCGATGATTCGGATATAGGCAATAATGTTTGAATCAATTTTTTGTATCATATATTTGTATATTTTTTTAACACTAATGTCCTTCACCATGTGAAATTGTCTCAAATGTTTAATATCTCTGAGGAAACTTTTATTTTCTTTTCTTTTCAATCAAAATTGTATATTATTGTAAATATGAATTTAACCAAGATTTTTGTTTGAACCAATATTTTTGCTCGAGGGCTGAATGGAAGATCAGACTCCAAACTGAATTCGGTCCTTTTGAGAGCATTTCTCTTAGTTGTAATTATTTATCAATCGAAATGAATGTAATTTTACTATGTAAGGAATGTTTCTCAATAAAAGTATATTATTATTATTATTATTATTATAGGAGGCACTGATACGCAGGGCGTACTAAAAACTAACAAAACAAATCCTCTGGCGTCTGTTCACTATCTGACGGCCAATGGCCAGCATCTGTTTCTTTAGTTGAGGCGGCTGTATTTCAATTTTCTCGAACACAAAAATCGAATCGTACACCCTGTGATCTCAACTGAGACCACCACAAAGCTTGGTTCAACTTGAACGCACGAAAGAAAAGACGATCAAAAAATCACTACCCCAGGCACCAGTTGAAAGACTGTCTTCATCTGATTATCGGATTCTGGGGGATCATGGTCACCATGCGGAGAAGTATCGGAGCTTCTCAAAAACTCTCCATACCCTCAAAACGAAACACAAACAATTCATTGGTACAATTAACGTTAATACACTTAAGTACAATCTAAAAATCACCGCTCTCCAAGAAACACGATTCATGGACAAGAATCATTTCGATACTGACATTTTCATAATATACAAGGGGAAACCTGCCGCGAAAGTAAATGACAAATTAACGCTTTCAGGTACCGGACTCGCTATACACAATTCCGTAATCGAGTCAATTATTAATTTCACACCACCAACGAGAAAGTCTCTTTGCTTTTTATTAAATCAGCTAATAGAAGATACACTCTAATCAACGTGCAGGATCCCAGTAATCACTACAACAAAACCGTTATGGAAAGCGTACAAGATTTTTGGGAAACATTGGAAGAAAACCATAAAATACCAAAACACTACGTGAAAATCTTGCTAAGCGATTTTAACGCACAACTAGGCAAGGAAAGGAAATTCAGAGATACTACGGGTCCCCATACCAAACTCAGACGTACCAACAAGAATGGTGAAAGGTTGATCGCGTCTGTATAAACTTCGAACTCAAAATCATGAGTTACCAATTTCAGAAACCTTGCACACAAACTGACTACTTGGAGATTGCCCAGTCTCAAGCAGGGTGAATATGAAATTGATTAGGTCTCAATTTCGAAGAACAACATAAAGGAAATTTTGAATGTCAGAACTCGCAAAGGAGTCCTTGATTCGGACCACATTATCCTCCAAATAAAAACGAAATTTCAACCCAATGAAAGTGAAAATTTTCCACCTACAAAATTCAAGCGTATCCTGAATATCTGAAACTACAAAAGGAAAGAATCATTGCACAAATCAATCGGAAAGAATCGACAAATTGGGAAATCCTTACGAAAATCCTTTATTCAGAAAGCCATTACACTAGCGCAACCTCCTCGCAACAGGAAACATCGCTGGTGGAACGCAATTTCGACCAAGCAGTCGACAAGAGAAGAACTCCATGGAAAAAATTTAACGGCCATAAAAATGAAAAAAACTGGGAGAACTGAAAAACTCCAAAATAATTAGAAGAGAAAAACGGAAATATGACAGTAATAGAGGTCATGAAATACAGAAGGATTTCACGAATAGTAATACTAGAGATTTTTACAAATCTTTCAGTGAAAACTTGCAAGGATACCAAGCGCCAAGTCTTTGCTTCAAAAAATCCGATGGCACGTTAAAAACTAATACAAAAAATAACTGCAAAATGTTAGCCGAATGCTTCAGCGCCCTCCTCAACTGCAATCCACTCGAAGAAAAACTTAAGTTCGACTTTTCTGAGTTTACGTATCCAGACTCGTAAGCTTCTGATATGGAAGAGATTACGGCAATTATCAAGCAACTCAAAAACAACAAAGAATCAGGAGACGTGGGATTATTGCGGAACTCTGGAATCTGAACGATGCTATTTTGAAACAAAAAACTTTATCATTTAATATTAGAAATCTGGAAAACGGAACAGATACCAGAGGATTGGAAATGCGCTCTGATACATCCATTGCACAAAAAGGGGGACAAAATGGATATCAATAATTACAGAGGAATTTCCTTACTCCCGGTTACTTACAAAATACTTTCTAAAGCACTCCTAAACAGAGTAGAACACCGAGCGGGATCACTAATTGGGGAATACCTGGCTGAATTCAGAAAAGGCCGATCATGTGCTGAACAGATCTGGACTTTAAATATGATATTACAGATGAAGAAATGTAGAAATACAGTGATCACATTCATTGTCTTTAAGAAAGCATATGATTCGGTAGAACGCCAAACCCTTTTTAAAATCATGAAAGAATTTGGATCGATCGAAAGACCCGAAAAATTATAGAACAGACACAACTTCCAAGTACAGTGTCCAGTTACAGGTACAACTTCCGAAGTAAAATTCATGGGCGAAGTATCAGATCCCTTTTAAATCGAAACCGGTGTGCGGCTGGGGGACGGACTTTCGCCTATCCTTTTCAAAATTGTTTTAGAAAATATCATGAGGGAATGGGAACTTCATGTGAAGGCATGCAAGTCAGTATCAAAAAAATAAATAGAATAAATGTCAAATGTCTCGCCTTTGCAGACGATATTGCTATCATCACAGACAGCAGAACTGAAACCATTCTCGCCGTAAAAAAACTACATGAAATCTTTACTTATCACAAAACATGGTAAAATTCTGTAATTCTGCATTTCAAATACCTCGGAGAAGTTATACAGTCCTCAGGCTCAAACATAGCTAAAGCTAACATTAACATAGCTCTAGCTCTACTATAATATTTTTTCAATTGAATTAAATTTTTCGAATGAACTTTCTAGTATTCATTTCCTTGAATATTTCATTCGGTGTCATTAGCACACAAACTATATATATATATATATATATATATATATATATATATATATATATATATATATATATATATATATATATATATGTGTGTGTGTGTGTGTGTGTGTGTGTGTGTGTGTATGTGTGTGCATATATGTATTCGTTTATGTGTTTATCCCGTGAACGATAATGGAGGCATCACGTTGTACAGTATCATATCGCAGTTTACTTGGATGTAATAATAATTTTATATTTATTTATTTATGTTTATTAACCGTTTGGCCATACAAATATCATATAAAAACTACAAAATAACACATATAACAAACCATGGATAACAAATACACTTTCAACTTCCAGCATTGTGTTGAAGTTCATATTATCAACTTTTGCACTCATCTTCAGCAGTCTTCAAAACTCGGCACTGTTCCTATATTTTGAAATAAACAACTTTTTGAACTGTTTTTTGTCACTCTTTTTTTTGAAGTTTTCACTCTTCATGTTTGCAGGTATTTTATTGTATTCGTTAACTGTTTTGAAAAATACTGAATTTTGTGCTGCCTTGGTGTTCTTTTGATCCAAAATAAAATGCCTTTATTTGTTGTCCCGCAGCAGTGTACATCACTAAATTTTGTCATCTTATTCAATACATGTTCGGTGTTTATCCTATCTCAATTTTGTGAACAAAAGCTAATGCATTAATCTCTAAGATATCTCTCACTTTCAGCCAGTTTAATGTTTCCAATATATATGCAACACTTGTATCTCTTTTACAGTTTAAGATTATTCTTATTGCTTTGTTTTGCAGCAGTTGTAGTCGTTGCATGCTAGCTGAATTTGCTAGATACAAAACAGTACTTATTGTTACATTTTTTCCATCGAAGGCAATATTATTGTAAGTATATTTTTCTCGAATGAAATGTTTTAATGTTGTCCACATTTTTTTTGTATCATACTTCTGTGCATCTATTTTATTCACATAATATCTACATTTTTCCCATTTAATTAATCGTTTATTACTGTTTCGTTCTGAATAATTTTTTCAATCAATATTAGTTTTCCTAAAAACAAACTTCTTGTAATGCATGTTTCGTTTTCTCATTGCTTCCAGAATTTCTTTATTAAACCAATATTTACAATTTATTCAATACTTTTTCTCTTTTATAGGCACCAATTCGTTAATCACCTTCAATATATCACTATAAACGTAATTAAATTTGAAATTTTCAAATTTATTTTCATAGCTTATTTAGCTGTATTTGACTTTTTAGACCTAAAATTGACAACGTCAGTTGTCAATAACTTTTCTAGAATCTTCTTTTTATATATTTATATATATATATATATATATATATATATATATATATATATATATATATATATATATATATATATATACGTATATATAATATAAGTATAAAAAGGTGAGAACATCATTTGTGAATGGCTAATTTCTTGTGCTTTAGTAAAATAGTGAAAAATACATAAAAAATACACTAATTTAGTAGACCGAACATATTTACTCAAGACCTTATTGTTCAATATAAAATAAGATAGCCTATAATCGATAACATGTGCCACTTTCAAATTGGCTATCGATAATAAGTATTGTTTCTGTTATGTACATTGAAATATTTCTGAATAAACATTTAGACACAAGTATATGTATAATACTTTCTTGATGTAAGTTACACGTTCCTGATATTACACATTAATCAGAAGAACCTATGAGATTTATATATATATATATATATATATATATATATATATATATATATATATATATATATATATATATATATTGCTTAAATTATCTGTATCAGATTTTTTGTCAATACAATTACCTGTCTTTTTGATATGAACCATTTCTAGGAAAAGGCGTTTGTTATAATTATTTGCGTGATCTGAATTTTTTTTGGCATTGTAATTCATATTATTACTAGTGCCTTGTACGTGTTGGGTTAATGCAGAGGAATTCGTCTTGTTGGTATTTCGGCAATCACTTTTATGAGAAATGATCCTCGAATGAAGATTTTGGGATGTTTGACCTATATATACAGAATCGCAATTTTGACAAGGAATTTTGTAAACGACATTTGATTTGAATTTCAATTCTAACGGATGTTTTGTGCGAGTAAATAATGATTGTATCGTTAATGTGTTTTTTGTGCTATTTTTATTTTATTATGGAATAATTTGATCAGTTTTGGCGTTAGATTGTGTATATGCGGTAAAACACCGAATGGTAGATTTTTGGGCTGTTGTTGCTGATAATTTCCTGGTTTGTTTCAATTATATTGCTACAAGCTCTCAATGTTTCTCTATGTACAAGCTCTTTCAATATAATTGAAACAAACCAGGAAATTATCAGCAACAACAGCCCAGAAAATCTACCATTATTCCATAATAAAATAAAAATAGCACAAAAAACACATTAACGATACAATCATTATTTACTCGCACAAAACATCCGCTAGAATTGAAATTCAAATCAAATGTCGTTCACAACATTCCTTGTCAAAATTGCGATTCTGTATATATAGGTCAAACATCCCAAAATCTTCATTCAAGGATCATTTCTCATAAAAGTGATTGCCGAAATACCAACAAGACGAATTCCTCTGCATTAACCCAACACGTACAAGCCACTGGTCATAATATGAATTACAATGCCACAAAAATTTTAGATCACGCAAATAATTACAAAAAACGCCTTTTCCTAGAAATGGTTCATATCAAAAAGACAGGTAATTGTATTAACAAAAAATCTGATACAGATAATTTAAGCAATATATATATAAATCTCATAGGTTCTTCTGATAAATGGCTCATATTCTGATATCCTATTCACCGAAAATCCATTCTAAATACACAAAACAAATTCGTTCTCTTTTCGTTAGTCATAAAACTTCGGCCAACGTTATGCATTTTAAGAAACGCCCTTAAAAACATCTGGGAACACTCCACTTGAAAAGCGAAATTGAGAAATACAGTCATTGTTGAATATAAACTTAAATTCAAACACTTGAACTTATGATTTACACTTTATTGACTACATAGCATGCCGCGAAGACCATGATAGTGTTTACAATGATAATGCACATAAACGCAATCCCACACAATTCTTTAAAATAAGTGAAAAATGTTATACTTATTTCAAAGAAATTGGTTTTCTAATTAGTCTACCTACCTCGAAAAAAATTTGTCAACCAACCCTTGACGCCATTTTGAATTTTAACTTGTTAACTTGTGTTGTTCGCAAACTCTGGCACTTACATGTTATACTGTATTATATAGAATAAAACTATCATATTTATATTTGGCATAACACAAAAGTGTTTCAAACTGTTCAATAGGCACAATAACAAAAAAATATTCGTACAAAAAAATTACTTAAAGAGACCAAAAATACAACATGTGATGCCATTCGCTACGAGACTGCTGATGAACGCTACCAGACTGCTGCGCCTCACTTCACACAAGTTCGCGGACCGCGGGGGGTCATTGTATTTCATGATTAGTTGATAAAATACACGTGAGAGTGGCGAGTTATTGTTGCCTAGTCTACCTGCCTCTATAGGCAACCATCCCCGGCCACCCCTAAATACTGAGACTCTTAATCGAATTATCGAAATATTTCAAATAAAACTCTCAGTGAGCTGTCTACACAAATGTTTCCAACGCGAACGAACCCATCACTTTCGAGAGTGAATATTAAGAGCGTTTCGAAAAATTCATCGATCTTGTTGAATGATAATAGGATACAATTGTTTCATCATTATTATGAATCATCAGTCCATATTTGATCTATCAATGAAGAATCGATGACATTCAAAACGCCTATATCCTATACCCAATTGGGGTGAATCTTCATTAGCGCGAGTGTAAGGCTTTGTAGACATTTCATTCAAACACTACAGGAAACTGTCCGCAATGTGTAGGAATAGTCCCATGCCTAATCGCTCCAGATCACGCCCCGGTGGGCTAAAGTATAGCTAGTTTCAGGATCTTTTCTCCGATAGAGGGAACTTACATGAATATTTCACTAAGAAAAATTCCCCTCAATTTGGTATAGGACCTATGGGCGTTTTGAATGTCATCTATTCTTGATTGATAGATTAAATATGGCTTGATGATTCATAATAATGATGAAACAATTGTATCGTATTATCATTCAACAAGATCTATTAATTTTTCGAAACGCTCTTAATATTCACTCTCGAAAATGATGGGAGACTTTTATTTGATATATTTCTATTAAAAGTCTCAGTATTTACTATATATATATATATATATATATATATATATATATATATATATATATATATATATATATATATATATATATATATATATATATGTGTGTGTGTGTGTGTGTGTGTGTGTGTGAAATATAAAAAATGACATGCTAATTGTGCATTTTTCTTTGTTTCAGAATAACAACACGCCACTGCTTTCGGCCAGAACATTTATAAGTATGCCGAACAATAAAATAATAATGCAATATGATTTATCGTCATTAGTGATCTTTTCTATGAATTATGTTCTTATCTGCGTAAATATTTAAACAAATTAAAAATTATTAAAAGATCTCAGATTTCAAATGATTCGTCTATTCTCAGTAGAGTGCTTATTGTGTTTTGTCTGCAATTTGTAAAAAATTTCGTTATGCTTCTTCTCGAACTTTTACTGGTATTCCAATACATTTTGGGTATAACTGCAACTATTTTGTTACCCATAACACCTACTAAAGGTGGAGTGGTTCCTCTACCTCAAAAAAGTGAAACATATCGTGATTTCTTTGTCATAAGGCCGTCTGTATTCCGTTTTAAGGTGAGTAAAAATCATAACTTTCTTTTTTTTTTCATTCAACGAAAAAGGAAATTTTTTTATGTTTTTTTTTGCTTCGTAATGCCAAGAGAATGGATACTTTCTACTGTTTTGAATTATTAAATATTTCAACGAAACTTTGACTTTTTTAATTGTTTTTCATTAATTTCCGAATCATTTATACCTGCCTAAAAGTTAAGATTTAAAACAATTAATTTCTAAAGAATTTTGTATTGACTGATATGTTGAACTGTTAACTTATGCTGAATTCAAATACATCTAAGAATATCAATTGACGTAATAATTTCAATCGATTCCTTGGTTGAAAATTTAAAAATTATTCTTGAAACCTTAGGTCTGAATTCCACAAACTTTTTCAATACAATCGACATGATATGAGTAATCCGAAATATACGTTTCGAGGTCTACCAATCAAGAACTGTTACAACTTATTATCAACAGCTTAATACAAGTGACTGTATCCATAAAGGATAACTAAAAACTTTTGATGATGGATTAACACTTCGAAACATATGTCGACTGTATCGAAATTCTTGCGAACTTCAGCCAAATATTTTTAATTATATGATTGATAAATAACGTGATAAAAAATCACATTAAAAATATGATCGATAACGTGATAAATACACGTTGATTGGCTACTGGCACCACACTTGATGAAACCTTATCAAAATATACAACTCATTGTGTTGAAGTGTTGATAATGGGTTAATAGCCAATGTTGATAGGGTTGATAGACAATATGTCGAGTGTGTTGAACGATTTTGGTGTAAAAGCCGATAACAAAAGGATAGTTTTGTGTACAGTTTGTGCAACTCATAATTCATAAATTAATTAGATATTATATTTTTTCCCGAATTTAAAACGCAACAACCATAGAGCTAATTAGCTAAATTGTAATGATTATCTGTTGAGTAAAATCAATGACAAAAATAATAGACACTTATGGCTATATAAACTCCAGGCGGTTGGCAGAGTTGAAGAAACCTTTCACTCGGTGTATCTTGCATGCTGGTGTTATGATGTCTTTTATTGAGTCAGTTGAAAGGTTTGCTGCTTTTCGTTGTGTTATGTAGTCTGTAGTGAGAGTAATCGACGAGTATATGCTCTACGGTCAGCTTCGTGTTGCATTTGTCGCACTTAGATAGAGTCGTTGAAAGGCTGAGTAAGTTAGAATGAGTCAAATTTGTGTTTAAAAAATTGCTTGGTCTTTTCTATTTTCGGAAGATTCAACCAAGGCACATTAATTTTTACTTTTTTCAATTGACTTGAAATCGCTTGCCATTTATTTGGTATTGAAATAAATACGATATACTTTTCATTTTGGTAAGCTGAGTTCCCCTTTTATTGTTGTTATTAAGAGATTGTTTTATATATAGGCTATGATGCTGTTATAAAACTGAATGAATCAGTGGGACTAATGAACTCTGACAAGATAGAACTATGTATGTATGAATATTATGGTTTGCTATATTGTAGATATTTCTATCAAGAATATTCATGTTTCGAGTGGAAACTTGAACATAAGACTAGAAATAGGAGTAACTACCGCAAAACCTACTGCCTCGGATAGTTTCGAAGCATCAGTAAAGATTTCGCAGTAGTCTTTATATGGATTCAGAAGTAAAGGGTGTTTTTTTCAGAAGTATAGAACTTTAAATTGCAATAAAACAACGATGGATCATTCGATTGACAAGAATTTTTTTATTCGAAAGATAATCTTGTGGCATTACATCTTAATTATGATTTCTGGAATATGACCGCCATGGTTGGCTCGGATGTGGTCCAATCTGGACGTCCAATTTTCCATGACTTTTTCCAACATTTGTGGCCGTATATCGCCAATAACACGGCGAATATTGTCTTCCAAATGGTCAAGCGTTTGTGGCTTATCCGCATGGACCAATGTCTTTACATAGCTCCACAGAAAGTAGTCTAGCTACTTTCATAAAAATCATAAAATCTTGTTAAATCATAAAATCTTGGAGGCCAATTCACAGGTCCAAAACGTGAAATTAGGCGGTAACCAAACGTGTCTTTCAATAAATCGATTGTGGCACGAGCTGTGTGACATATTGCGCCGTCTTATTGCGCCGGTTGTTGAAAAAGTTAGTAATCATGGCTCTATACTGATCACCATTGACTGTAACGTTCTGGCCATCATAGTTTTTGAAGAAGTACGGACCAATTATTCCACCAGTCCATAAAGCGCACCAAACAGTCAGTTTTTCTGGATGTAACGGTGTTTTGACATATACTTGAGGATTATTTTCACTCCAAATGCGGCAGTTTTGTTCCATACCCAGCCATTCAACCAGAAGTGCGCTCCATCGTTAATGGACGTAGTGCGCGATACGTATTCCTCACGGAACCATTATTTTCGAAATAAAATTGCACTATTTGCAAGCGTTGTTCAGGCGTGAGTCTATTTATGATGAATTGCCAAATCAAACTGACAATAAATCACTTCTTAGCTGTTATATCGGGCGCCATCTTCAACAGTAATGCCAACTTCTGCCAACTGCCAACAAAGTTCTATACCTCTAAAAAAACACCCGTTATTTGCAAGGTCAATTTAATTAAATGAGGGTTTTTTATTGTTTGTCAAAGTGGTCAGAGAAGTGAGGGATATGGGTTGTTTTATCTGCCATCGAGGATAGGATGTAAATTGTTATTGGGTATACTATTATTCGGTTTAAGCAAGAAAAAACTCAAACGTTGCAGAGTAGGACTATGCGAAATTTTTTAAAATATAGTAGATATACACCAATCGAAGGAATGTTTGATGGTTTAGAACTGATGTCAATCAAACACAGAATCATTCATGCTACGCTTATATTTATATTCAAAATAAAGAAAAGGGAAAAAAGAATTAGGAGATACGACATTCCTGGAATAAAGTTTCATCAGTGAGATGTGAAAGCAAATCAGTGCCATTTCTGGAAGTAGGGATCGATAGATATTCATTCTTATCATCAATCATTAAATCATCAATAATTGTAATAATAGTCCGAAAAATATATGCGAAGTCAATTAAATAAATGTAATTTCATTTTGGCAGGATTTTCAACAAATTGGTATCCTTTTTTCAACAAGACTTGAACCAAGATTCAAATTCATCATTTACAAAGAAATGAGTTCAAAAACCAACATAAACAAAGTAAATCGAAAATAGGTAAGATCACTGAGTCAATATTTGATAGGTAGATAAACTCAAAATCAATTTCGATAACTGTTTATTTGGGTAGTTAATTAGGACGGATAGAACAATGAAAAGATTTTTATTGGAAGTGGGAAAATTTCCATAAATTGAAAAGAAGGTTCAATTCTCATTTAAAGATGTAGATTCCACTTTATACTTCTCAAAACAGAAGGTTCCCCATTAAATCATCGAAAAATATCAAAAATCAATAGACCACCAAAATTCGCAGTACTCAAAATTGAGTGATGATTCACTGATCTCTTGGTGAAACCATGTCGGAAGATCGAAATAATTCAAACAAAACCAAAGAAAAAACGTGCGCAAAGGTTGTCACCGAAAACACAAACTATCAACTTTCGAGTATCAACATTCTGTGCTTTTCGAAGAACATCGACACGGCCACCTTTAATACAGGCCATTAAGAGCGTAGTCCCTCGGTGTTCCAAAGTTGAGTTAGGGGTCTACTCTCCTAGTCGGTTGTTTCTAAAGTTTCAAGCATTATTTCAACTCTTTTTGTATATTGCGTACGAATAAGAAATATTATTCGTATTTATATAGCATATTATATTGAGTATTGTGAGCACATATTTCTGGAACAGACAAATGTAAAACATTTATTATTTCAAGGTAACAAAGATGTTTTCGATAAAGCTCCACTACGTAAAAAATACTTCTATTAGTCAGTGGGATTTATTTACATGAAGTTGCCTAACCCAATTTATTGAATTATTTGGGAGAATAGGAACCTTGAAAGAAACGCTGTAGGAATTACTCAAATTCAATTATTTACATAAGTATAAATAAATATTATATTTGAAGAGTATTATCTAAATTCTTTGAATTTCTCCAGTTATTAATAATGTTTTTGAATAAATGTACAAAATCATAGCTTACAAATATCCTGTTTTGAGGAAAGTTTGGGTTCCAGTATTGTTAGTTAGATTTGTGAATAGCGATCTGTTTATTCGATGGTTATCGGTTATGATATCCAAAACAATGAAACCAGCATTTTGTGCCGAAGTAATAATATTTTTTTGATTGGTGTCATTTCTGAACCTTTTATATTATGAACTGGTAATAATTTTAGCACTTCTGCAAAATCACCAAAAGCTGAAGAAATCATTACAATTGTCATTAAATTACATTGTCATTTCAAGCGACACCAATCAAACTATTTCCTCTATAATCTAGCCTTTTATTAATGTATATTTCATCTATTAATAAAACAACAACTTTTTCACGAGGTTTCAAAGACTCAGACACATAATGTAAATAGTTTTTTGTATTTTTGTCGCGAGCTGAAGCACTTGGGGCAACATTTAGATTTGCAGACAAATATTGAAGATATCTTTTTGTCAGAAAATTGAAGTAATTCCACATTGAATCATAAGCACAAGGAGAAAGAGTGTACAACATGAATGACATAATTATTGTATCAGACGAGTATCGTTTCTTCCTTGGAAGTAATTTTATTTGATTAATTAAAATTCAAAGGTAATCTAAACAAGTAGCACTGTTTTCTGAAAAATCTTCAACTAAATCACAACTAATTTTAATCGATCCCTCATTTAAATAATATGAACTTTTCTCGATTAAATAAGTGAAAGATTGATCCACACTGTCTGGAATATCTTTGTATCGTATCAACAAAATTTCTATTTGAGACCACCTATCCCATTTGAAGTCAAAAGCAAAATCTAACTTAAATCAGAGTACAACCACTTTTTTCCTTTCAAAAATACTGTTACTAACATGTCTTCATTCACTGTGATTTGGTTACTTATGGTAGTAATTTATTCACTTAAATTAAAAAAATAAAAATGAATTTTCTTGTTAACTGCACCCATTTTAATATTCCAACAATCAGGAATATTTATTTTACTGGAGTAATGAAGAATTCAATCTTGAAAATTGACAATTAAATCTGACTTTTCAAACATGTAATTCAAATTCTCATTGCGAGCTTAATAATTTGTCCTCCTTTCCTCTGGGTTTTTCCTAGGTAAGGGCATAATTTTTGACAAATAATGCGGTAAATTTGGAAAAATTGAAGGAACAGCGTGATAGACTAAACTTGTTTTTGTAGGTATGCTTACAACCCCACTAGCTGAAACGAATTTCTTTTCCCTGATGATATCAGTTTCAGGAAAATGCAAGGCACAAACAACTGAATATTTTGTTGGATCCCAATTATCTCGTGGTATAGATTTCATTCATTTACTCTTTAAAAATTCATTTTTAGGGAAACTGAAAGTCGATACTAGTTGCCCGCTCGATAATAATTTGATTTACAACCAGGAATGCAACAAGTTTACGTCATTTTAAGAAAATATTCTTACTAGAAACTCACCTATTCCAAGCTTGAAACTTACTGAATCATCTACGGAATACCTATCCTCCACACTATATTTCACAAAAAAATTATTTGTAAGTAATCCGTACTCAAAACATAACACAAATTCGATTCGATTAAATCAGTTCACACAAAACACTTCGTTTTTATAATTTGATGTTATGTTATCCACAAACTATCAACACTAGCACCTAAATAACACTATAGAAAATTGATGAATAGAGAATTAGAACTGAAATCGTAAAATATTCAACTTCAAACTGCGAAAGTATTAAACAACACAAAATTGATTTCGTTTCACTGAAATTTGTAAACAAACTAAACACTTTATTTTTTATAGTTTGATTTTGAGATTTCAACAAATTATCAACATCAACACTTGTATTATACTGTACACAATTGAAAAATATGAAATTTATACCAAAAGCTCAAATTATTCAACTTCAAACTGCGAAAGTTTTGGGAAGCGTCCAATTTGCATTAGTATACCATCAGGTCAACTAATGGCGGGTGTTGGACCATTATCTTCTTTTAACAGAGGTTGATTTCATGGCCTGTATTGTAGGTGGCCGTGACATCGAACTCGTTAGAAATATCATACAGTGCTGTTTCATCCTATTTGTGCAATCGTCAGTAGAATATATCCAAAAGGTTAAGTTTTGATGTTTTTCCCAAACAAACCAATAGTTTCCTCTTCAAAAGGCGTAATCAACTGAGCTTTAATACTCACCTGTTGAAGAAACTCGATGTCTCAAGTGTGTTGGAAAGCTTCCGAGAGATAATTTTTAATGAGTACTTTCATACATAGATGGCAAGCTTTGTAGACATTTCACTGAACCACCTGAGATATTTCTATAGTGTGTCTGAATGGTCCAGTGTCCTGCTTTGTCACTCCGTGTCGGCCGCTAGGGCGTGAACACACTACATAAATTTCTGAGGTGTTTGAATGAAATATCTACAGAGCCCCCATCAACCCATCTTCCATACTTGAATTATATTTTGTGCAGAAATGTTTGCGTAATTTCGCAAACAAATATTCAAAAAAATATTGAATTGAGTTATCGAGAATTATTAGTGCAATAAATATTTCTTGAATATCATGTACGTACAAATATCAGTCATTTGAAATTTTATTATCAAGTATAGCTACTTTTATTATAGCTATTCAGCTATAGCTATGCTATAAGTATTTGGTATCTTTTCATCTGTTTATTATTATCTGCATCAACAAAATCTTGCAAACTATCTTTGGATTAAGTAAATACTAACCCACAATCTTTTGTCAACTTTAAGTAGGTATCTCAAAATAATGTTTAGCGCACTTCCAACACTCAATACTATGGTTATTATTGAATTTACTTAGAGAAGTAACACTATGAGAGCCCTTCCGAAACTGGTGGATGTTTCAATTTCTTGAGGCAACTTGTTATATAATTTTATGGCCCAGTAATTTGTTCCCTTTCTAGAAGTTTCTATTCTGTGATACGGAGCTTGAAGGTGATCTCTGCTTCTTGTTGTATAATCGTGAAGATCTCCTTTCTCGCTAAATAACTTCCTGTTCCCATACAGATACATTACACATGAATATATATATATATATATATATATATATATATATATATATATATATATATATATATATATATATATATATATATATATAGTGTGAGTGAAAGATGAGAATTTTATAATGCCTAAAATATTCTCTACATGATGTTTTCTTTGTAATGCCAACAATCATCCCTTTCTGTTTTTCTATTGGCCGATATTATTCATTTCTACATATTGTGTCCTGTTCTCTAAGTAGGACTGAAAACATTTCAATGGGGTCCCCCGTATCCGGTAATATTCCAGTTTCTCCAACAAGATGGCATGGATAACTTTATCAAACGCGTTAGAGAGATCACACATGGTAAGCTCAATTTTTTCTGATTTATTTGAAGCGTCGGCTATTTTTTCTATCACCTCTACTAGTGTAGTGGAGGTTGATTTCTTTTTCCTATATCCGTGTTGCTCTTTTGATAATATAGCTTTATTCACTAGGAAATCGAATAGTCTATTTTTCAAGATGGTCTCCACGATTTTCGACGTCGATAGTGAGATACTTATCGGCCGATAATTATTAGGTTCTTTCTAGTGTTGCAACGGAACTGGCATAATGGAAGCAGAAACGGAAACAGATGTCAAAAGTAAATCTTAACAGAAGCGGAAGCGGAAACGGAAGCGTTAACACTATGAAAAAAAATCACAATTTCGCATTTTAATTTTTTTTATCAAATTTGTACTTTAATACTTAGTTTAATAATATTTAATATTCAAAATTAAAAAGTGGCAAGTTATATTTTACAAGTTTTATTACCAAGAGTAACTTGGCCGCTTTTTCGCCTTTAAGCCTATTTCTATATTCGTCATAAATTAAACCAGCTCCGCTGAATAATTGTTCGCTGGCTACACTGCTGGGAGGAGCTGATAAATATTGGCGTACAATTGGTGAAATGAGGGGGTATTTGTGCGCATTACCACTCCACCAATTAAGGGGATCCTCATGAAGAGGCAGTCTTTTTTCTTTTTTGTATTCCCGAAGGTGTGACTGTATTTTTGAATGTAAATTGTCACCATCGTCATCGGCTGTAGAGTCCTCCTGGTCTTCATTAACACATAACATCGATTCCAGTATTTGCAAAGAAGCTGAAGATTTGGAAGTAGAAGGCTGCACTTCAATGTCTTCAATTGCAATTTGAGTTCGGCTTCTTTTGGGGGAAGGTACGCAGTCATCATCTTGGTTGGAATTTGATTGTCTGGTTCTAATAGTGTTCATGTTAATGTTAATCGTCATATTAAGTAATTTGGATTCAACCTGCTCTGCAATGACGCTGGTGAAAAAATGCGATTTGTATCGCGGATCCAAATACGTCGCAATAGTGTACTTGTCGTCTTCGACCAGGTTTCCAAATCTTACACTTGAATTAATTTCATCGCGTAATTTTGTTATAAAATTTATGAAATGTTCTGATGTATTAGGTTCCGACTCTTCTTGTTGTAACGTGGTCTTAAGAACTTGAATTAAAGGTATGACTGATGAAATACTGATTTCTGTAAGTTCTGGAGGGCAATCATTTCAGCAATAGTACGATCAACTTCTTGTGATTTGTGATGCGATGAGTCCCAATAATTGTTTACTTGTATACTTTGTTGTAATGTTAATTGTCTTTTAGCGTTTTCGGCTGGAGTTAACGTAACCTACAATTACAACAACATAAATTGGTTACGATTACTTCACGAAATAAAACACGTATATAAAATAAATCAAACAAATAAAGAAAGTACCTATTGCTCGTTCAATTCAATCAAGCATCAATCACATTCGACCACTAGGGCACGACCTCACTTACTCAAAGTTAGTAAAGTAAGTACTAAGTACCTAATAAATAAAAAATAACTGACCATTTGTTTTTTCGTTTCCGATGAAAGCTTGGCAGCATCATTTAACTTCTCAAACTCTGCAAACCGTTCGGCATGAATTGCTTTTAGGTGACTCTTCAAAGCTGTAGTTGTGCGGCCTTTTCGCGAATACACTTTTTCACAAAGTTTGCATTTGGCATTCGAGTCGTCGATTTCATCAAAATAGTTCCAAATGGGACTTGATTTTGGTTTCATGATTGCACTCTTATTGCACTAAATACAACTAGGTATCATGCAAACAATAACAGAAGAAAAAACAACTGAAAATGTCACTACTGAAAGTCACGGGGCGCGGAGATGCGCATAGTGAAATAAAAACAATAACTAAGTAAGCGAACTCGTTGTGATATGTTTGTCGTTTGTTTACCGCGCGCGCCCCTCCCCGGAAGGGATTCGGCAATTATCGGCAGCATGCGCGCCTGGCCGATCGTGTATTCGTATTTCGTCCACGCGTGACCTTGCAACCGCCCCCGCGCGCCGTGCCGCCGTCGCATCTGCTGCACCGCTCTCTTCCCGCTTCCGTTCTGAGTTCTGTTATAAAGTTTGCGGAACCAGAAGCAGAAACGAAAGTGAAAAATCATGCGAAATTTCCGCAGTTGCGGAAACGGAAACAGAGTTCTGTTGCAACACTAGTTCTTTCATATCACCAGTGTTCTTGTATATCGGTATTACCCTTGCAACTTTTTGTGAGTTATGAAAACAACTAGATTCGAAACACCCGTTGATATCAAACGCAAGAGCTTCAGCGATTACATGTATGAATTTATCATATTTATCGATATCCCATATGTATCCTTCGTATTCTTGCCTTTCAAATTCATTGTAATCCTTATTAGCTCTTCCGGTGTTATCCGTTTGAGAAAGAAAAATTCGTATGTTTTAATTTTTACCTTCCTCAAATACTTTAAGAAATCTCTTTCTGTTTTGGATACTGTGTCCACGCTGTTTTCAAGAAGGTATCTACTGAAGGTCTATGTTTGTTCTTCTAATTTCTGGTTGGGTTTTAAGTCTGTTTATTATTTTCCATGCTTCTTGTTGTCTATTTTCAGCTGATTCCATTTTGGCTGTATAGTATGTTCTTTTAGACTTATCTAGTTGTGCCTTATAGAGTTTTCTATATTCTTTGTATACTTGCATTGTGTTGTGGTCACTTATCACCTCAGTTATTGTCAACAGTGCATCCAGTTTACTCTTCATTTCCCTGAGATCTTCTGAGTACCATGGTGATAATTTGTGCTTACTTCCTCTTACTCGTGTTTCTTCGTATGGATAAAATCTGTCGATTATTTCTAGGAGTTCATTGTGGAAGGCATTGAACGCACCTTCTGCGTTACGATATTGATGCAAGTGTGTTCAGTTTCCGTGGGAAATATGTTCAATAAATAGGTTTGTACTCTGATAAGTGATTTTTCTTTAATATATTTTGTCTATTTCGAGTCTCTTTTTAAAGTTGATATCTGCTTACTCCAATATCTGTGCCCTATGGTCTGATATATGTGCGCTGACAGTTTTCCTATTAGCAATGGTCACCATGTAGTTACAGAAAATTTTATCTATACATGTGGCAGAAAAAGGTGTAATCCTTGATGGTTCGTCAAATGCCAGATAAAATCCATATTTCTTCAACTAATTTGAAAATCTTTTCGCCTCTAGAGTGTCCTTTCGAGGATCTATATTGAAATCACCTGCAATAAACACCATAGCATTGGCTGATTTACTCTGCAACATGTGTAGGTAGTCCCTCAACTTATCAAAAAATATATTTGTATTTGAGTTGGGAGTTCTATATACTCCCATTATGACCGTTTTTTCATCTGGTATTTTTACTGCTGTTGCTTCAAAATGCTCATCCACTGACATCTGCTTTATCTCTGGCAGCTCTTGGGCATAGTACCTTTTCCCTACCACAATTGACACTCCTCCGTAGGATTTTTTCGCTCCTCCTGTGAGATCCAGGTCTCCGTGAGCACTGCATAGTCGATGTTTTTGTCTTGAAAAAGAATTTGCAACTCGACAAGTTTATTTCTAATTGAGCAACAATTCAAATTCATCAGTTGCAAGCAGTGTTGTGCTCCTTTCTTATCGTTGAAAAACCCGAAACCTCCCTACTTTCACTCCTGCTGGCCACGTTTCAGGATTGTTCAACTCTTCTAACAGTTCAATGTTAGCTCCTACCTTAAATGAGACACTGCTTGTTTTATATTCCTTCTGGATTTCAGTTATTTCAAAATTTCCGTTTGGAAATCTCGTGTTGAGGTATTTCGCTATCTCTGTCGGTTGTACCCCTTTCTGTACCCTCGACAAGTGGAACCACGCACGCTTTGCTACCCCTGCAAACGACAGCTTTCCATTTTCAGCTTTATGTGGTTCTGGTACTCCCGTTATTTTATTTTCTTCACTCTTTGGATTTATTTTATTTTCGGTGGTTTTTCTATTTTCTCCTTTATTTTGCTCTCCCCTTGACAAGCTCGGAGCGAATGTTGTTGATTTATTTGGATGTGAAGATGTCTCTGACTTTCCCTTTCTGGGGGAAGAACTCGAGCTGGTGGCAACATCCTTCGGTTTCACGTTTTCGGAAGTTTTACTCGTTCTGGCACCACTGTTCATTTTAGGTAATTCCTCTGATTTGTTTTGACTTTTCATTAACTCTTTTATGGTATACAATGACTGAATTCGACGTTCTTTCTCTATTTGAATATTTGTCGAAGCGCCCAGTCGGGCATTTGACACTTCTAAGTCGATTTTTATTTGTAAGAAGTGCGGCTTACCTTGGAGGTTAGGTAAGGTTTCTTCAATTGTCCCATAGAAAACATCTTTGTTTTCGTTTCTACGTGATTTCGCACATTTCCACTTACTTGTTTCAAGTGTGGGACTTTTTTATTCATTATAATATCCACTAGATATTCTTTCTTCAATTTAATTAGCTCGGAATATAATTCACTGGTTTCGGCCATGTTTGCATTAGTTTTCGCCCAGACTGGCACGCACGTAAGTACAAGAACCGTTATTACGTCGCGTCGTGGTGAATGGACGCGTAATTCAGACATATTAAACCTTGTATCTCAAAAGATTTCAAGAATATAATCTTTTTAATAAATGACTATTACTATTATTTTCATAATCCCTAATTATATTCCTTCCTAGACACTGCTCTTCTGCTCCTAGATTCGTTAACATGAAATTTTTATTTAAATTTTCAATCAAATAAATTTATTTCAAAAAATCATCAACATACAAAGCAAAAGCTGTCAATTTGGTTTGCAACGTTTATGATCAATATCTGTTAAAACTTTTAACAAATTAGATAATAACTTTAACAAAGAGATAACTTCATATAATAATATTTTTTAAAATATTTCAAAACATTCTAATGAATGCTAGTTTACTTTCATAAGAACTCTGTGCTTATGGGAATACGGTGGAGATCAAATCCTTAGAACAATTATTTGAAGTCGTGAAGCGTTCAGGGTGCTTCATAAAAATTGTTTCATTTAACTCTTCATTTAGAAACCGTTCTGCTTTATTCAGGCATTTGTTTTTAAAGTGTCCTTTCTCGCGTTGCCTGTATCACCGACGATTCTGGTTCCGAAGACAGCAACCTCTGTTTAATGGCTTCCACTGAGCGATTCATTCTGGAATGTTCTATTGCCATTATCATTGCTGAATAATTATCTGACAATCCCTCCAAGAGCAACCATCATTTTTCATCAATATCGATCCCGTTCCTTTCAATTTCTGGGCCGTTTCGATTAACTGGGTGACATAGGATTCCACCGAATCTGAATTTTCCACCTTAATTGAGCACTTGAGTAAACCGAAATAGTTCGAAGCGCAGAGTATTCCAGGGTGTTGTAAATATATGCAAGTAAAATATAGTGAAACGACACTTATTCAGATATCTAAGGGCATATTGTTTAAACGGCATTGCCATACAAAGCACACTTTCCAACTATATAATATATTTCTTCTCGAACTTTTCAAAGCCACAAAGTTACTCCTTTTGTGGCAATAGTTCAGGAAAAAACTAGCAATTGTAAAATATTTTTAACTCTGTGTCTGCCATAATTCGCAAAATTTTATTTACTAATTTACAAACGAGCAATTTTTATCAGGAATTATTAGAAAATCCCTCTTTTCGTCTAATTAATGATAATTAGTGATGGTTAATACACTCGGATAATATGAACCACCACGAATTGAATTTGCTATTGGTGAATATGGGTCTTCAGGTATTTGAAAAGATCATAAATGATAGGTGGTGATGGAAGAATCCGCCGATATTCCACACGAGTCTGCACCAAACTATATATAAATAATATATATATATATATATATATATATATATATATATATATATATATATATATATATATATATATATATATATATATATATATATATATATATATATATATATATATATATATATATATATATATATATATATATATATATATATATATATATATATATATATATATATATATATATATATAGTTTCAAGATTCACAAATCATATATACTGAGACTCTTAATCTTACTTAACTTAATAGAAATATCGAAATATTTTCAATAAAACTCTCAGGGAGCTGTCTACACAATTGTTGTCAACGAGAACGAACCTATCACTTCCGAGAGTGAATATTAACTATAAACTAGTATGAATGAATTGTGAATCTTGAAACAGCTATCTTTTTCCCTACTTGGGCGTGATCTATAGAGATTAGGCATGGGACTATTCCTACACATTGTAGCCAAATTTCTGTTGTGTTCGAATGAAATGTGAAGCCTCTACGTATTAATGTTGTCATGAGTAGGAATCTGCAATGCTGGGGAGAGTTTATACGTCTTTTCTTCGATTGAGAGAGCCCACGTGAATGTTCACGAAGTGATGTTCTCCTCATTCGGAAATAGGACCTGTGGGCGTTTTGAAAGTCATCGATTCTTGATTGATTGATTAAATAAGGATTGATGATTGTATCCTATCTTCATTCTACAAGTTCGATGATGTTTCGAAGCGCACTTCGCAGAGGTTCGTTATCGTTGAATTTCTACATTTGTGTAGACAACTCCCTGAGAGTTTGATTTGAAATATTGCGATATTTCGATTAAGAGTCTCGGTATTTACTAGTATGAATGATTGGTGAATCTTGAAACTATATATGTATATATATATATATATATATATATATATATATATATATATATATATATATATATATATATATATATATATATATATATATATATATATATGAATTCCTATGAATTAAATGATTTCTTCCTTCAACAATATAATTATATGGTTTATTTTCAGGTTACTGGATATTCTTGTAGTATTTTAGATGAAGCAACAATAAGATACTGGATATTGATTTCAGAATCTTTCTCATATTTTGATTTGGAGAAAAAGTCTCAGTTGCATAAAAAAATATGGAAGGAAAATGTCAATTATTTAGGTCTACTAGATTCACTGAGTGTTCATTTAGAAAACGATTGCACTAACGACGAAATGCCACATTTGCACATGAACGAAAATTGTGAGTAAATGAATTTTCAAATCCTCCGCTTCATTAAATGTATTTTATATTTTGATATAATTTATAAAATGAAACTACTTCAAGTACGAATTAGGTATATTTTGAACAATTGAAATTAGTCGGATATCAGCATATATTCATAAATGTATATAGGTATACAGGGTGAGTCAAGGTAACCGCGATGGTCTGTTATTACGAAACGGTTAATTTTTAAAATAATATGACCAAGCAGTCATGTTGGGATTTATCAAGGGTACATTCTAAGAATAATTTGATACATACAGGGCTACAATTACTTAACTTCAATTAAAAAGTATATAAATATTCAAATATAAAATGATATTCCAACAATCACAATTACAACAAATGTTCAAAATGGCGACCATCCTGTTGAATGCACAGTGCCACTCGGTTTTCAAAAGAATTTCTCACATTTCGTAACATATTTGGGGTTATTGTTTCAAAAGCTTCTCTAATTCTTTGCTTCATATTTTCTTCTGTTGTCGGGGGAGTGCTGTTAACTCTGTTTTTGATATAACCCCACAAAAAGAAGTCCATTGGAGTCAGACCATGAGACCTAGGTGGCCAATCATTCAGGGATGAAGACGGTATGAAAATTATGAAACATTCATTCTTTTTTTGAGAAGAAACACTCATCTGAAGTGACTAAAATTCTAAAACTAATAGAAATAGACATATAATACCCCTATAAATTTTCAAAGAGAATGTAATTTTGTACATGATGGGATTGAAAAATACAGTGTGACCCATTTGAAATAAGCATGATATTATAGTTTGAATATGTTAGCAGAGGAACATCAAATTTTGGACACACTGTAGAACTTTAACTGAATGTGAATTCATTAAAACTTTCCGTGATCGCTCTATTATTCACACAAAACATTTCACTTCGCTAAAGTCAATTGTTTCGGAGATGTTATCTTTTTTTGTGGACTCTCCAATTTCCGAAAAATCGAAATATCTCGAAAACTATAATTGTTAGGTATATGACATATTGAAGAAAGTATATCTAATTTTTTACGTAAAACCCAAAAACGTAGTCAAATACCGGGCGTTACATAAGAAAAAACATAACTTTGGTATGTCACACAGTTCTGGAATAAAACCTGTATGTATCAAATTATTTTTAGAATATACCCTTGATGAATCCCCGCATAACTCCGTGGTCGTATTATTTTGAAAATCAACCGTTTCCTAATAAGAGACCATCACGTCCACCTTGACTCACTCTATATACACATATATATATATATATATATATATATATATATATATATATATATATATATATATATATATATATATATATATATATATATATATATATATATATATATATATATATATATATATATATATATATATATATATATATATATATATATATATATATATATATATATATATATATATATATATATATATATAGTTTCAAGATTCACAAATCATATATACTGAGACTCTTAATCTTACTTAACTTAAATACCGAAATATGTCAAATAAAATTCTCAGGGCGCTGTCTACTCAAATGTTGTCAACGAAAACACAACATCTCACTTCCAAGAGTGAATATTGAATGTGTTCCGAAAAAGCATCGAATTTGTAGGAATGGAAGTACCATACAATTGTTTCATCCCTATTAGGAATCTTCAGTGCTATTCATTCCAACAATCATAGTTAGATGACTTTTCAAACGCCCACGGGTCCCATCTTCAGAATGAGACTTCCATTCGTAAACTAATCACATACCTACCCCTCTATCGTAGAAACGACATAAATATTCTCGAGCATTCTATATCACTTTCTCATAACAAGATGAGAATTCACAGATCCTTCATAGTATGTCAATACCGAGACTCTTATTCAAAATATCGAAATAATTCATATCTTCCTAAATTAATTTTATATTATTTTTTGATTCTTTACCTGTATTATATATTCATCAGAAATCTGTTATTGAAAGAACATTGTTTCATATATGTACGTAATGAAATTATGTAAAAAAATATGAAATAACTACCGGTGGGCGTTCTTTTCCCGTGGGGGTATAAAATTTGAAACAGTTTTTCATCTCAATGGATAGTTACAGCATCGGGTTCGAAAATCTACTTAAATAGCTTCTACTGATTTTTTCGTTTTTCTGTAAAAATTCTTTGAACGAAGAACTTACTTGTAATATAAGACTTACGCACTCGCTCTACTGTTGTCATGAGTAGGAGCTCACGTGAATTTTACTAAGAGCTAGTCCCCTTATTCAGGTATAGGACCTGTGGGCGTTTTTAAAGTCATCAGTTCTTGATTGATAGATCAAATATGGACTGATAATTCATAATAATGATGAAACCATTGTATCCTGTTATCATTCAACAAGATCGATGAATTTTTCGATTAAGAATCTCAATATTTACTAGTATGAATTCGTTAATCTTGAAACTATATATATATATATATATATATATATATATATATATATATATATATAGTTTCTTGAAATTGATTTATTGCCTGTTTAAGATATTTTATTTCGAAAGTTTTTAGCAATAACAGGCTTTTTTTGATATGAAAAACTTTATTTTTGTTGACGTTTCGTTGTTATATTACAACTTTGTTAAAACTAATGAGGAGGCATCACATCGTACACGTTCACATATCTAGCTCTACTATAACATTGTCTTGGTTAATTTGAACATTCAAATGAATGTTCTAGTGTTCATTTTCTTACATATATATATATATATATATATATATATATATATATATATTAGGGTGGAGCACGAATGTACGGCGAAATTTTTTTTTAATATTTTTGATTTCTAAATGGGGGGGATTTATGCCTTATGTAAAAACATGAACATATGCCGATTTTAGTAATTATTGAAAATTTCTTTTTACCTCCGAATCACCTCTAAAATTTCGAAATTCTTGAAAAAACTGACCTCTTTGTTCAAATCTATATTTAGTGGAAATTACGGAAAAATGGATGTGAAATAATACACAAAGCAATAATCAGATAAGTAAGTATGTAATGAATGCGAAAAGAAGTAAATGTAACATATAAAAGAAATGCTAGGAACACCTTTTAATTTTGTTTAAAATGACATTTTGTATCAAATTTTGGCATTCGGCCTCTTGACTCTAATTTTGCCTTCATGGCACCTAGTTGCGATTTTTTCGTAAACTGAGACATAGCAGCTTCTGTTTGAATCTTCACGGCTCGCTCTACAGGCTGGGTATGGCACGGAAGACGCAAAAATCATAGCTGGCCCTCGCCACCAGACTGAACAATACAGGAAATTTCTTCTGTCGACAAGTTTTTAAAAATTGGAGGTTCAGTTATCTCGTTTTGCCAATTTGTCATCTCGATATAATTCGATGCATCAAAATTAATTTTTGGTACAGCAAAAAGCCTTGGAGCTTGTACCGCACTACTACGAGCCTTCAAAATACGCCGGGCAGCCAATTCACGTATATGTTTCCTTTCGTCGGTTATCATAGCCAATAATACATTCTCAGCATGCCCGAAATATGCGTTCCTTTGAATTACAGTGTCAACGATTCCTTTCAAATCATATGGTAAGTATCTTGAAGAATATATTATATTGAATAAATGGCGGGAACCATCTTTACAAGAAGATTTACTCTTAATTGCGAACCAGGAAGTTGCATATACTTTAACAATAAATGTAGTTAAATTAACCAAGGCAGATGTTGGGTTTACGCTAGCGACGTAAAGGCGCAAAAGTGAGGTACTACTTAACCTAAGTAGGTAGATCCTGGCTCCTCAACAAGCGAAATATGTTCCTCAATAATTACTTTTCTGTAATTTCGGTTCGCTTTCTTAATAATTTTTAAAGTTTTATCTTTTCTGCCATCAAAATATAACGCAGAAATATCACTGAGGTTTACCTGTTTCTTGAACTCCTGTCTAGTCTTGTTTCTTTCTCTTCGTAGCTTACTTCTATCTGTAACTTCAACTTCAGAACCAATATCATGTAATACTGATGACACAATCGCAGTAGCAGCCCTGTCAGACACTTCGTATCTATCACACGTTTTCGATACCGTAGGCAAGTCAATGGACGACACTTTTTTCTTTTTCTTTAGAGGAAAAACGTATTCAATTTTCTCAGCGCAGGCAGGAGGACGTACTTGCAATCGCCGGGCTAACAGAACGATTTTGTTGTTTTAGCTTCCTTTCCTGATTTATTAGATTTTTTTTTTACTTACAGTAACGTCAACTCTGCCAATTATCATTTTACGAGCTGTTCTTTGGTCAATTAAAAAACCTTGTTTTTGATATATCAAAAAGTAAGTTATTATTTTTCATAAAATTTTCTAAAGTTTGCTGGGAATTCTTTTTCATCGACTTAAGAAGATTTTTCCGCTTCTCGTGGTAAGTTTTTAACATTTGTATAATTCTGATACTAGTCACTGTTGGTAATGATACCGCTTGCCATATGCTCTCGATTTCAGGCACAATTTTATCGGAAATTTCTGAAAATTTGGGCTCCTGTTTGCTCGTTTTCATGCTTTGCCTCGTCCATTCGTAATGTTTCACAACATCTTCGTAGGTAGGTAAAACATTTTTCTTTAACTCACAACATTCACCAAATAGTGGGCATTTAGAAGCACTACGAGTTTTTTCCATATTTAACAAAAACAATGTTTTAGATTATGTTTTAATTGCGCGCGAGCGACAGTTCACCTCGAAAGACAATAGTGCACTGCCCCGCGCGGTCCACGCGCGAATTGTCCGGTTTGCACCCCCCCGAACTCCTTGTTCGTACTTACAGTACCTGGTTTTTATTTTTTATTGTTGAAATACAGTATATTTTCAATTATTTAAAATAGTAATACAGAAAGAAAGATCAAGATGTTTCAGAAAAAATAAATCACTAACTCATGCATAAATTCTGAATTTAGTAAAATTTCAATAACCTTTCGGAGGCAGTTATATTTATTTTTATCAAATAATATTTTACACGTATATGTTTGAGCTTAAAAGGCATAAACTTTTTACTCTTAGAAGTTGGAAATGCGAAAAAAAATTTTTCGCTCCACCCTAATATATATATATATATATATATATATATATATATATATATATATATATATATATATATATATATATATATATATATATATATATATATATATATATATATATATATATATATATATATATATATATATATATATATATATATATATATATATATATATATATATATATATATATATATATATATATATATATATATATATATATATATATATATATGTATGTATATAAATTATATAGGAAAAATTTTCTTGCGGTGAAAAGTACAAATGACAAAAACACAATTCTCTGTATAGCCCTCAACTCAATTGGAAACAGCCGTTGACACGTGTTTCGATCAACGTATCATTTCAACGTATCGCCAATGTGGCGATACGTTGAAATCCAACGAATGAAAAATTTTCTTTCTTTGTTAACTTGGTTGAAGACTCCGTAAAGGATAAATAGTCCAAATCTCCAAACTCGGAGATTTCACGTGGGAGGCTTAACAGTGGAGACTTTCTTTACAGGTGTGTTCTTTTATTGTTGATTTTCCATCTCCAGGTTCGTACACCTTGAACTTGGCTACGACGTTCTGAGGAGAGTCAATAAGCTCGACACACGTGTCAACGGCTGCTTCCAATAGAGTTGCGGGCTATACCTATTCATTATGCTTTTCGTTTTATTGAGGTTGAGTTGAATAGCTTATGCTAGACTTCTTCTTGTAGTGGTGTAGTGTATTATTATATTATTATTGTTGTCCATTGTATACCCATTTCAAAGTTTCTCAAAGATGTTATAGGAGTTAATTTGTTGATTTTCACATTTTCTAGATACTATACAATTGGATCAAACTCAACAAGTGATTCGCTCGTCTAGTGTTTGGGGCATATTAAGAGGATTGGAAACTTTTTCACAACTGATATACAAAGCTGATGATACGTACACGGTAATAAAGTGCTAAATGTCCATTGCCATATCACAGTACTTTATTTTAGTTGATAGTGAATAGTACGAAGATAACAGATTTTCCAAGATTTTCACATAGAGGGTTACTTCTGGATACTGCACGGCATTTTATCCCAATGAGATTAATATTGAAAACTTTAGACGCTATGTCATTCAACAAATTGAATGTTTTTCATTGGCACATTGTGGACGATCAAAGTTTTCCCTATAAAAGCTCAAAATTCCCAGATCTGAGGTGAGATTTTGTTTCATATAAACTTAACATTCAAGGAAACCTTACTAAGTGACTTGCGTTTTAGTTCACATCGATAACATTTATTAGTTATCGATGTGAATTAGTCGAACAATTTACCCAATGAAATTGAATTAATTTTACTATAAGACGCTTCCTTAAACTTCGATTCACATTTTTTTTTCGAAATACATACTCATAAAACTGTAACCTTCATTACAATTTGTTCTTCGTTTAAATTAATTCACCTTTCTCAATAATGAGTGAATGATTTCTCAAGTATAAGCGAGGAAATGATTTCTCATTTAGTCAATATAAAAAAATAATTATATACATATAAGTCAAGATCCTTAATTATTCAAGATATACAAAATATATTTGATCCATCAAATGGGTGAAACATAGAAAAAATTGAAGGAGCTGTACTTGATCAGGTCAAATACATCACCATTTCTTCACTTTTTGCCTGATTCTCAAAATCACACTATGCGCTTCTAATGGAAAATGCTTAAGCCAGATTTTAAAACGTCCCCCGCTTTCTTAAGTGCTCTTCTCGAAATGAATACTCTCTGAAATAAGTTTGTCAAAATAAAAGAAGGATTTGATACACCAACAAATGGAAACACATCAGTAATTTGTAGATGAAGCATTTCTTTTCTCTATAGCTTTTCTGTTTTGTATTTTTTTAAGTAGCGTGAACATGATATTTAGTTCCATACTGGTAAACTACAACGAAATGTTATTGAATTTTATTGATCTTATTTTATTCTGGTAATAAATATTGCTTTATCAGTGATGCAGCCTTTTTATTTAGTCTTTCGTTCATTGCTTGATAATACTATATTCTGCTTAGGAACTGCATGATTAAAGCTGAAAAAGAGATTTTTCAATGAAAAGCTGTATTATAATAGGTTTGATAACCCATATCATCATCAAATGCTGAGCAATTTCTGAAATTTCCAAATAACCCAAGACGCATGAAAAGCCTAACAAATAAAAACAGTAGGTAAAAGTACTTTTAAGTGAAAAACTGGCAACTAAACTAGATAGCTGGAAGAGTGTAATGACCAAACTAGTAAACAAATGGACCACCATCAACAATTTAAAACATGAAAAGTATATATTTAATTGTAAATATTCAAATTTTTCAATCGAAAAGAAAGGTTTATGTTATAGGAGAGGACCATACATAAAATCAAAAATTTAAATATTTGACCCTATAAAATTCTGTTCAGCTTAATTCAAATCTGTGCCATGGTGTCTTCCACCATGCAGGCATAAGTTGTCAATATCTTGATCCATATGAATCAAATGGAACATCCAGTTGAAATGAAAAAACTCTCTGGATAGTAAACAAACTCATTCATTAATTTTTCAGTTAGAACTGACTTAATATACCTTTCAGAATAAGGTTTGTGATTTTCAGAATATTATCTAACGTATTTGTTAATCAACCATTGTGGCTGAATTTTTATTTCTTTGTAAGTTCTTGATAGTATTGTATGTTAAAAAATGAGCATGTTTCTAAGGTTTCTTGAAGTTTGTTTTTTTTCAGTTTTTCTAGTGAATTTTGTTATTTTAATTTCCATTTTTTTCCCATAGACAGCTATGGCTTTATGGATTATGTATTTTGGTTGCTTTATATAAACATTTTCTTTTACTTTGTACACTTGGAGGAAAAAATAAACTTATTAAAATTATTATTATTATTATTATTGTTTGTTCAGTTAAAAGGATTTATCGCTTAGTTTAGAGTAAATAAATCTTATGCTTTTGTTGCAATCTTCGCGAGAAAAGTAGATCAATTTAGCTTTCAATTAATTTATAGTGATAAAGGAGCTTATCATCCAGAAGCGGCAGTTTACAATCCGGAAGATGTTGAAAAAGTAATAAGCTATGCCAGAAAACGTGGAATTCGAGTAGTAGTAGAATTCGACACACCTGGTAACTAAAATAATAACCGGTAAGTTTCAGATAGGTTTAAGTTTCTCTTTTTAGGGCATACTTTATCATGGGGTAATGGAATTAAGAATATTCTTACCGAATGTGTTGGCATTGCTGATAAATTTGGCCCAATGGATCCTTCTAAACCTAAATTGTATCAATTCTTAAATGACTTCTTCCAAGAAATATCCGAAGTTTTTCCAGAGAGATATGTTCATTTAGGTGGCGATGAAGTACCATTCGATTGTTGGTAAGTGAAAATAGTTGTTATTCATTATATCACCGTTCAAAAAATGATATAAGTACGGAAAATATAAAGCATTTTGTCGTAAGTTTTGTGGTGTTTCATATATCGTTTCATAATCTCTTTTTTCCTGCTTTCAATTTCGTCATCTTATCGTTAACACTCCTTCAAATTAACATTTTCAATTTTGAAATGTCGCAATTAGTTAAATCAGTCTAATAGAGCAGTCATTCAGAGATATTGGAGATAGAAGTTAAAACAAAAGTTATGCATGTTCTGTCATGATGTGAGTTCGTTTATTTGTTATATTTCAAATTTGGATCCAGAAAACGACAACGAGAAAAAGACGAGTCTTCACCCTTATTCCCCCTTCATCCGGCTTCGTTGCCAAATGGGGGTTTTTAACTGTATGTTTTTATCCACATATGTTTCTATTGTTATCATTATAATTTCATTTCGGAATCTTGATCCTGACTTATCTAACGAATGAGCCTGACGGTTTTGAAGATAACTTCAAGTTAAGTCTCCAGTGTAATTACGATATATGAGTTCGTCAACTCGTATCATCGGAAGGAAATTTTCTGAATAATTCGGAATATTATGGTATGAAAAAGAAGCTAAATGTAGTGGGTGCAAGTAATACGACGTGCCAAACAAATTAATTGCTATTCCAAATTAGCCGCAGACTTATCTGAGCTATAATTTGCATAGATTAAGACATTTATGGATCAAGAACAAATAAGTAACCTTGTCACATTTAAACAAGACCTTACAAAATATGTAGAATTCAATTGACAAAACATTTGATATCATCGAAAATTCTCAGAAAGCAGAGGATAAAAAGATCAAGAATAGTCCACGCATTATTTATTTGAGTTTGGACTGTCCTTTTTAACTAGCTTCAAACTGTTGTGACTTTAGCACACTAGTCACACGAATTTCATGATTTTTTTGTCCCCTCCCTCGTCCTTGTCACAGCTGGTCAAATTGTGAAACTCTAAGGATGTCACACTTTGTTGTCCCCTTAACGTAAGTGACGTAATTGTATGGAATAAAACCACATACTATATAGCATTCAATAAAGCATTGTTTTATACAAGATTCAGAATTTGCCTCAGGTAATTTGCTTCCTTCGAAGATATTTTCAATTGCAGTCAATAATCAAAGCTGTTTTTGGTATTGGAAATCATTGTATATTATTTCGAGCGTTAGAACCCGAGACTTCAAGTGGTCTTTAATCTGACTTTTCAAACTCTATTACTTGATGAGACATGGACGTTAATCATACTATATACCCTATTAAACGAATTATATCACTCAGAGCATTAGCATTTTCACACAAATTAACAAATTTTACCCAAAATGTACCACAGAATGCGTGACAGATATAACTGGAATATCAGTGCAGAAGGAGAATGATTTATGTCCAGTATTTCTTTGTTGTTCATAGAAAAAGTAATAATTTCAAAATCCCTTCTGCTTTGTTATTGGACGATGCAGTTTTAATGAACAATCACTTTATTAATAATTATGTTCGAGCGCCTGATCTACGAATGTTTATATCATTTATTTTTCGGAACATAATATTATTATTTTGATTAGGTATCTGATGGTTGTATATAATTATAATTTTACCTTTAGAAGATTACTGTTCTTTTTGTGATTGTGTATATTACATAATTCACAATATTATATTTCATTATATGGAACAAAGTCCATTTTGGAATTTGACGATATTTATTATCTATGGGTATATATTTTCAAGTGGTTTCAATCGTAATAATAAAGTTTTTACTTAAGACTTTCCATACTGGAGCAACAAGTGGAGATAAAAATGGACTTACGGTTGCCACCATCTCAAAGGCACCGATGTGAGATACAGATATGAGTATTTGAATCAAATATTTATAGGCGACCTAAAACTCACAATCCATAATGCATGCTTTCTTTGATATACCCAGAGTTCTTCCTTTGATACTCCCAGACTAGCAATAATGTTAAGTAGTCCCTGTTGGTTTGATATACCCAGAGTTCTTCCTTTGATACTCCCAGACTAGCAATAATGTTAAGTAGTCCCTGTTGCTTTCCCCATTGTCTATATCTATAGGAAAAGTATATAGGATATCATATCACATTACCACATCGTCACCTAAAATATTACTCTTAAATAACATGATAGCTCTTATAATTGATGGCTTCGCGCAATGCCAAACAATAGTGTTGTATTGTAATACTTATTAAATCACAATACAATAGTAGTATTGTAATGTCACAATATTACTTGGCAGGGGGCATATATTTCATCAAATGATGCTGTTCTATTTTTCTACTATCGGCTATATATGCGGAGGTAATTCATTATTTTGTAGCCTCATTTTGTGAACCCATATTTCTAAAAAAAAAATAGATATTTTGAACAACATATATGAGTGAAATACATATATGAGTAAAATAATATGGCTACAGAGTAATAGTATTCATCATTACGCACTGCAATTTAGCATAGAGTTAAATAAACTTGATTCTGAGAAACTGTTGTTTCAGGAGAGTCGTTTTAATTATGCAGGGCTCAATGAGTTTTTTTCCTGCTGCGATTGGTATAGTGCTGAGAAAGATATTGATCTAAAAGTATCTAAGTTTTATGATAACCTCTATGAGGGTATGTATCGATTTATTCCGAGAAGAATTATTAGTGATGGGAATTATCGAATGTGGTTCAATGTTGCACTCATTAAATTGATAGGTAAAAAAAAGAGAGCCCATAGGAAGTATATGAGATCAAAAAGTGCTGTAGATTATACCACTTTCAAATAGTTGCGTTCTGAGTGTCAAACACTTAATGCTACACTATATAATAATCACTTGAAACTTATTAAGTCTAATATACACTCCAATCCACAAAGCTTCTGGAAATATGTCAATTCTAAACGACATGATTCTGCACTTCCAAGTTGCATGGAGTTTGAAGGTAGATCCAGTTCTGATGGCGATGATATAGTTGGCCTCTTTGCTGAGTACTTTTCTAGAGTATATAACGGTGAGGTCATTATCCCACCGAAATTTGAATTTGATAATACGGTGAACATTGCCTCATGCCAATTCTCAGTCGATGAAATATTCGAGATGATTGATGGTATCAAACCAAAAGTGTCGGTATGCGTTGATGGGGTGCCAAATTTATTGTTGAAGAGATGCGTTTGCACACTGGTTGCTCTAATTACTGATTTGTTCAATGCATCCGTCAGGATGGGCCACTTTCCTTCATTATGGAAGAAGAGTTTTGTGGTTCCCATTTTTATATCTGGCAATAAATCATTGATAAGCAATTACAGGGGTATATCCATACAGTCGGAAATACCTAAATTACTTGATTGCCTTATGAGCAGCGTTTTATCTTGGAACTGTGAAGCTATTTTGATCGAAGAGCAACACGGATTTAGAAATGGACGCTCTACCATCTCAAGCTTGGTGCTCTACCTGAGCGATATTATTCGATGTTTTGAATCTGGTACCCAGATGGACGCTGTGTACACTGACTTCTCGAAAGCGTTCGATAGGGTCAATTTGAATTTATTAGTGGCTAAACTTGGGTCCTGAGGTGTGCATGGTGCTCTGCATCGCTGGTTTCGTAGTTTCTTATGTGGCCGAACCCAAATGGTTCGTTATAAGAACTACATTTCCACAGAATTTGAAGTGTTGGTGTGTGCCCCAGGGTTCGCACTTGGGACCTATTTTATTCAACTTATTTATGAATGATGTCAAGGGTTCCATAGATGCTAATTTTTTGATGTTTGCCGATGATATGAAGATATATTCAGCAGTAGATTGTATCTCAGGCGGTGATGACTTCCAGCTTCAAATTGATTCTTTTTTTAGATGGACTGAACCGAATTGTTTGGAACTTAATATGAGCAAGTGTAGCATCATCTCTTTTCATAAATTCGGTTCTCCGACTTCTCATGACTATCATCTGAGAGATCACATGTTGACTCCAGTAGATTCGGTTCGTGACCTTGGTGTGATATTCGATGTACGTCTTAATTTCAAGGAACATTTGAGAAGTGTAGTTTCCAGATCTTACCAGATGCTGGGTTTCATTATCCGCAACTCTGCCAAATTCTCACCCAACACTATCAGAATACTATATTGTTGCCTTTGTAGGTCAATACTAGAGTACGGCTCCAGCATTTGGTCTCCATACTACCGCTGCGATATCGAGAGTCTTGAGGGAGTTCAACGTAAATGCCTGCGTTTTTTGGGTTATAAATCTGGTCATTCATCTGGTAATTCCAAGTCAGATGAATCTATGACTTCATGCCTGTCTATTTTAACTTGGATTCATTGGAAAACAGACGACGGGTGTCCGATATGTGTTTCCTATTTAAAATACTGAATGGTTACGTTGATTGTGCGGACGTGTTACTCAAAGTGGATTTTAATTTACCAAACAGAATTACAAGGCACACTCCTCTCTTTCGCTTGAGAACCTGCAAAGCGAACTATATTTCGAATTTTTTTGTTAATCGCGTTCTTTGGATGAGCAACCAGGTATCCCATGACATTGACTTTTTCTCTGGTTCACCAAGATCATTTAAATTGATAGTACGTAGGGTAGTGAATTTAAATTTCAAATAAGATTTGTATTTGTTTTTGAGTAAGATTGTATTTCGGCTACTTTGCCTCTATATGTAAAATTTATATATGTTTTTAAGTCGGTTGTAACTTCATTATGTGTGCTATATTTGTTAAAAGGGGGTTATATATATATATATATATATATATATATATATATAAAGGGGGTATATATATATATATATATATATATATATATATATATATATATATATATATATATGTTCATATTATGTATATACTTAAATAAATGAATAAATAAAATTATTTTTTAAAACTTTTTTGTTATTAATCTAATATAGGTTCTCTTAGACGTGTTCAAAATGCGAATAAGAAAGATTTTTCAGATTAAAATAGGTTTATTCTTTTTGAATATGTACATATCTACGTATACAGGCTCAAAACATATGAAACTGTTACTATTTTTTTTACAGGGAAAGCAATCCAAATATCAGTCAGTTCATGAAAAGTCTAAATCTTACCGACTATTCTGATTTAGAAGGTTACTATATCAACAAATTAATCGATTTAGTAACTAAAAAAAAATTGAACAGTATAGTTTGGGAAGAAGTATTCGATAATGGAGTAGAACTATCTGATTCAACAATTGTTCATGTTTGGAAAGGCGACTTCAATACAACATTATATAAGGTAACATACTATGTAGTTATAATTAGTTTTTGAATACGTCTCTGTCTCTCTCTCTCTCTCTCGGAAACTTGTTTGAATAATCGCTGGCTTTATCACGATTTTCAGTGAAAATAGCTCGGGGAATATTCACAAATATAAATTGAAAGTTTCTGAGATTGAACTTTTACATCTGTGGTGTATTCAAATATTGAAACCACTTTATTCATTACCGAGCGTTATTGCTAATTAAAGCGTTCTGACTGTTCTGTGTCCATTCGTTCTGTCAAAGTGACATTTACACTATTATTTTTGTTGGCAAATATCCACTAAAAATTCAACCCTCCAGTAAATAATCTTCTTCATTAAATCTATCTTCTTTACCGAATAATCGGTTTCAATTAGTATCTGGCACACCTTGGCTACTCGACGTCTGTATATATTTATCTCTATTTCAATCACAGCAACTATTATCTGTCCATCGGCACCTAAGAATACCGAAAATATTACGCCCATTTTCAATGATTTTCTTGGGAAATTCTCGTCCACAATCAGCGCATCATCTTCCAGTTTGATAATTCTTAATCATGAATCGACTTGTTTCTCCAATTTGAAGATGGAAGATAATTTTTTATCCATCTCGTGTGTTGGTGGCCAACGTGATGGCTAACATCTGCGACTTCCTTCATTTCTTCTTGAAATATTTCTCTGACTCAAAATATCCAGATGGCCTCTCAGAATGTACTAATCAATCAAAAAATCAACTGAAACATCGTTCAAAAGTCTGAAATTCACCAATATTTTATCCATCTCGTGTGTTGGTGGCCAACGTGTTGGCTATCATCTGCGACTTCCTTCATTTCTTCTTCAAATATTTCTCTGACTCAAAATATCCAGATTGGCTCTCAGAATGTACTATTCAATAAAAAAATCAACAGAAACATCGTTCAATGGTCTGAAATTCACCAATATTTTATCCATCTCGTGTCTTGGTGGCCAACGTGTTGGCTATCATCTGCGACTTCCTTCATTTCTTCTTCAAATATTTCTCTGACTCAAAATATCCAGATTGGCTCTCAGAATGTACTATTCAATAAAAAAATCAACTGAAACATCGTTCAAAAGTCTGAAATTCACCAATATTTTATCCATCCCGTGTCTTGGTGGCCAACTTGTTGGCTATCATCTGCGACTTCCTTCATTTCTTCTTCAAATATTTTTCTGACTGAAAATATCCAGATTGGCTCTCAGAATGTACTATTCAATGAAAAAATCAACAGAAACATCGTTCAATGGTCTGAAATTCACCAATATTTTATCCATCTCGTGTGTTGGTGGCCAACGTGTTGGCTATCATCTGCGACTTCCTTCATTTCTTCTTCAAATATTTCTCTGACTCAAAATGTCCAGATGGCCTCTCAGAATGTACTATTCAATAAAAAATCAACAGAAACATCGTTCAATGGTCTAAAATTCACCAATATTTTATCCATCTCGTGTCTTGGTGGCCAACGTGTTGGCTATCATCTGCGACTTCCTTCATTTCTTCTTCAAATATTTCTCTGACTCAAAATATCCAGATTGGCTCTCAGAATGTACTATTCAATAAAAAAATCAACAGAAACATCGTTCAATGGTCTGAAATTCACCAATATTTTATCCATCTCGTGTCTTGGTGGCCAACGTGTTGGCTATCATCTGCGACTTCCTTCATTTCTTCTTCAAATATTTCTGTGACTCAAAATGTGCAGATGGCCTCTCAGAATGTACTATTCAATCGAAAAATCAACAGAAACATCGTTCAATGGTCTGAAATTCACCAATATTTTATTCATCTCGTGTCTTGGTGGCCAACGTGTTGGCTATCATCTGCGACTTCCTTCATTTCTTCTTCAAATATTTCTCTGACTCAAAATGTCCAGATGGCCTCTCAAAATGTACTATTCAATCGAAAAATCAGCAGAAACATCGTTCAAAGGTCTGAAATTTACCAATATTTTATTCATCTCGTGTCTTGGTGGCCAACGTGTTGGCTATCATCTGCGACTTCCTTCATTTCTTCTTCAAATATTTCTCTGACTCAAAATATCCAGATTGGCTCTCAGAATGTACTATTCAATAAAAAAATCAACAGAAACATCGTTCAATGGTCTGAAATTCACCAATATTTTATCCATCTCGTGTCTTGGTGGCCAACGTGTTGGCTATCATCTGCGACTTCCTTCATTTCTTCTTCAAATATTTCTGTGACTCAAAATGTCCAGATGACCTCTCAGAATGTACTATTCAATCA
Source organism: Henosepilachna vigintioctopunctata (assembly GCA_030704895.1). Lineage (NCBI taxonomy): Eukaryota > Metazoa > Arthropoda > Insecta > Coleoptera > Coccinellidae > Henosepilachna > Henosepilachna vigintioctopunctata. The sequence goes on from JARQZJ010000099.1 coordinate 2,120,567, forward strand.
AAAAATCAACAGAAACATCGTTCAAAGGTCTGAAATTCACCAATATTTTATTCATCTCGTGACTTGGTGGCCAACGTGTTGGCTATCATCTGCGACTTCCTTCATTTCTTTTTCAAATATTTCTCTGACTCAAAATGTCCAGATGGCCTCTCAGAATGTGCTATTCAATCAAAAAATCAACAGAAACATCGTTCAAAGGTCTGAAATTCACCAATATTTTATTCATCTCGTGTCTTGGTGGCCAACGTGTTGGCTATCATCTGCGACTTCCTTCATTTCTTCTTCAAATATTTCTCTGACTCAAAATGTCCAGATGGCCTCTCAGAATGTGCTATTCAATCAAAAAATCAACAGAAACATCGTTCAAATGTCTGAAATTCACCAATATTTTATCCATCCCGTGTCTTGGTGGCCAACGTGTTGGCTATCATCTGCGACTTCCTTCATTTCTTTTTCAAATATTTCTCTGACACAAAATGTCCAGATGGTCTCTCAGAATGTGCTATTCAATCAAAAAATCAACAGAAACATCGTTCAGGTCTGTTCTTTTTAGCCTCTACAAGTGTTTCACACTAGTGATTCTTCTGTGAGAACTGTTCATAGATAACGGTGTTCAATGCTTTTTTCATTATGCTAATAAGTCTTTAACACGCTCCCTCCACGGGAGGTGTACCTTGTGGAATGAATCCAATATTTCTGTTGAATTATGCATTCGAAGAAATTCACTCTTCGGATAGTGCAATTTTTTCTCCTCTATCTTTTTCTTCTATTATTTTAGATTTTTCTTAAGTTTTTCTACCTCTTCTCCATCAGTTTTCTGGATTGTACTCTACGTAACTGTTTCTGTAAAGTTTCTTTTCCTTTATCTTTCATTTCAGATGCTTTTATATTCTAGCAGGTTTCCAACTGTCCTGCTTTTTGTACGTCATATTGAATATTAAACTTATTCGAAAATTCAATACCTGATCTTATTGCTGAAATAATCAACTTTCCTTCATTAAATTGCAACGTTGTCCTTTCTTAAACGTCAAGCATGAACTCTTTCAAAGCCTTCAACTGTTCTTTTTCCTTTTCAATTGACGATTTAAAAAATTCAGTTTTTTTATTAAATGCTTCAAATCTAGCGAAAAATGTTGACTAAGCTTGTTAAATAAAGTTTCCTAATTGCTCACTGCCGACTTGATTTTGCTACGGTATCTGAATTTTAAGATTATCAATCTATTCCGAACGTTGTGTTCTTTCTGTTTCTGCTGTGTCCCTACATTCATTCGTATTTCGAATCACTTCAATTTTTTTTTTCTCGACTTCAAGAACTGCCATAGCAGTTTTGAGAACTCTGGAATCATTTCCGATTTTATCTGACACATTTTGTAAGAGATTGCTGTTGTTGAACAGTTGTATATTATTTTCAGTTTCTGTCCAAATTCACCATTATCTATCTATAGTATTGCTTCAGGTATTCTACTTCCCTAAAGGAGATCATTGTCGACAATGAGAGAGATATGAGTAGGAGCCAGGTGTTATTGCTAATTGAAGCTTCAAAACAATTCTTCTCTATCAATATATATTTGTTCTGTCAAAGTGACAGTTAGAGCTACTATTTTTCCATTCGAAACTTAACAATGAACTTTCGAAACGATCCATTTTTATTATTTTATAATTCTCAACAATTACTAATTGGCCGATAATATACTTATTTCGCTATATCTAATTATCTTATCAATGAAACCAATATCATATCGAAAGCTCGGTATCGAATAGTTATAGATATAGAATAAAGTAGTTTTAATATTTCCTAGTTATCCTGAGTTGTTGAACTATTGTAATAAATTATATATCTATTACAGTCTTAATACATATATTCTTGATATTTTCTGCATTAGAAAATTTTTCTGATTTAAAATTCGAAAAATATATATTTGCAGTTGATATTTAGCTACAAACTGTAACTGGCTCAAATTGTAACTTTATACTTATATCTTTTATATTTAATAACTAGATATATTCAGAGATTGTGTTTTCATGTTCCAATCCTTTTAATTCCCGAATAAAATTAGTTCAGTTTCATAATATATGTAGTTTTTGTTCAATATAATGGTGTTTTATAATGATTGTTCATCAATTTTGATATATTAGACAATTATAAATCGAATTCTGATGTTCTATGAATATATTTATAATCATTTTCATTATTTTTTCAGAGCCAATATTTTCCTGATAAATATTTTCTCATCGAATAAAAGGCCTTTTCATGTGAGAATTTATAAAGTAAAAAATATTACCTTCTGTAAAAGTAGATTTCTTACTCGTACCTACTACAATTATTATAATCGTATATAGCTGTTTAGATATTGGATCAGTAAAACAACTATTCATTTAAAATGTCTTGTTGTATTATTACAGGTGACAGAAGCTAGGAAAAAGGCACTGTTGTCATCTTGTTGGTATTTAGATCATTTAGGTGGAGTTCAAGATTGGATCAACTACTACAGATGCGACCCGTATGATTTTTCTGGTAGTGATGAACAGAAGAATTTGATATTAGGTAGCTAATGATTTTTGTTGTGTAATCTTTGCTCAGTCAATCTAAGATTTAACGTCGGGTTAAATCAAGAACATTACGAACCATTATGTTTTGAACATCTACTTCCTACCTTTGTATGGTTTACTTTGATCTACAAAACAAGGTCAAAAAATTATTATTAATCAATAAAAACAAATTCAATAAGATGTGGAGGATGGTGAAGTAAAACAAAAATTTTTTTATCAGAGGAATCATTCCATCATTTGATATCATATTATTTTAAAGTAATTTTTTTGTTATAGTAATCTATGAAACTATTATTTCATTTTTTGTTAACAAGCGGTAAAGATAGGATAATATATTATAGAGAAAAATACACTTTGTTTTTCATCACTATATTTATTATATTGCGACTGCAGTTTCGTAGTATTACTACATTTTCAAGCACAATAATAAAGAAATAAGGATTGTTTGAGTATAAGTTCAGAGTTGACCAGCGATAGAGTTTGCATTCTTCTTCTTTTCAGTATCCCTCACGCCTAGGTGTATTATTTTTCTTCATAGAGGTGATAGATTGGTAAATTCCTTATATAGATCATTTAATAAGTTGTTAGTGGTTAGTGTTAGTGTTAATGTTAATAATTTTATTGTGTTTATAAGTTTCTATGGATTATAAAATATCAAATTTTTCGGCTTTCGAAGCTGCATGTAATAAGTCCATATTATCTGCATCTGGAAAAGTATGACTTGAGTCTAGAAAATGTTAGCTCTAGTAACAGCTATCGCACTCATTGCAACTAAGTTTATAAACATCCGTTTTTTTATTCCGTGTAATTTTATCTTTAACATTAAATGACAGTGATAATAAGATGAAGGAAAAAAATATAAGCTTGACATCAAAACTAAACTAGTAATAATCTAAAAACAGAATAATTATATAATTCTTCACGACGTTCACTAATTTCATACTCATATTATCGTTATTTCGATGGCATTACAGATTGTATGACGAATTAATTATTAATCTGTATAATTTTTTAGGAGGGGAAGCTTGCATGTGGAGTGAAGCAGTTAATGAATATAATGTAATGTCAAGGGTATGGCCTAGGGCTTGTGCAGCTGCTGAGAAACTCTGGTCTTCAATTACACCCCGAGATAATACTACAATAACTCCCGCTCAGATAGAAAATATGGGGAGTAGACTTGAAGAACACACCTGCAGAATGAATCGAAGAGGAATAGAAGCTGAACCTCCTAATTGGCCTAGTTATTGTTACTGAACTGATAATTAATATCTATAACAATTATCATTTTATTTTTTTAAATTCTATCATTATATCATAAATATTTACAATTTGTTCCTGATCACATTCTTATAATTCGTACCTAATATTTCAACTACAATGATATGTTGAATAATGAATCAGAAGCTACTTGATAATAGATATATATATATATATATATATATATATATATATATATATATATATATATATATATATATATATATATATATATATATATATATATATATATATATATATATATATATATATGAAATGGTATTATCCCTGTGTGAGTTAATTTTTATAAAGAGGATCAAATGAAACACAATTCTCACAACTCCAATTTTTGGTTTAATTAGCTACTGGTTTCGCGAAATATTATTCGCATCCTCAGGCTTCAGAGGGAGTAGACCACACTGGTCAATTATGAGGACATGTCAATTTCATGTATGTTATTGAATAATAATGGACTAGTACAAATATAGCCCGTCCCAAGATAGAAAAATCACAAATTAAACATAAAATACTAGTCACACGAATCACAAATATGTTACACAATGGTTCTCTTTATTTTTACTGCAGACTTCTCAAATTCTAATGTCAGACATGATGGAAATTGAATTGAATACATATATATATATATATATATATATATATATATATATATATATATATATATATATATATATATATATATATATATATATATTTATATATATATATAAAGCTATCATTTGAGATGAATTTGAATTAATTGAATAGATTTTCCAGCAGAACAGAAAACATGTTGCATGTATATATGCCAGGTTTATGGAGAATAGGGTTCTGGCATAAAGATATATCAAATGTCTTGAAAGTCAGTCTTATTTCGTGGTTAAATTTTCTCTATATTAGCTGATATGTAATGAAAGGGAACTTTTAATGAAAGTTTTTCCTCGGCTCTTAAAAATACAAGTTGTTTTATCAAATACATCGTATTATATATTAAAAATGCTAGAGATACTTTCTTTTCTATCAAGTTCAACTTCGAGAAGATCAGAAATCGGACAACAACCATAGACGCGAGTGAAGGTAATGAGTGTTGCCTATTTTTGAGTACTTCAATTAATTTAAAGTTTTATTGAAGTAAACAATGATTGACATAGGCGTATTTACCGTAGGACCAAAGGGGTCATGGCCTTGGGTGGCAGACTGCGAGAGGCGGATTCTTAGATTTGTTAGAGCTCGTCTCCTTGTCAACTTTACTTACAATATTTTTTATTTATTTGAAATTTAAAATACTAATGCTTCGAAACCAATATTAATAATAATAAATAAAAATAAATAATATTTTTATAGTGAAAATTGTGGATTGAAATTACATTTCAAAAGTTTTCAACTCGACTGGGATTCGAACTCAGAGCTTCAGGTTTACGCCTCACTGCTTTAGACCTTTGAAAGTACTTTGCAGAATTGAGATATAATTTCAATTCTCAATTTCCACTATAAAAATATTATTACATTATTCATGTCCGCACGTGGTTGGTTAAAACGAAAAATTACTGTATATATATATATATATATATATATATATATATATATATATATATATATATATATATATATATATATATATATATATATATATATATATATATATATATATATATATATATATAATTATATATATATATATTTTTGTCAAAACTAATTAGTTTATTATTAGTTAAACTAATTAGTTTTGACAAAGTTGTGATATACAACGAAACACGTCAACAAAAATAAAGTTTTTCATATCAAAAGAAGCCTGTTATTGCTAAAAACATTCAAAATTATATATATACCTATATATATATATATATATATATATATATATATATATATATATATATATATATATATATATATATATATATATATATATATATATATATATATATATATATATATATATATATATATATATATATATATATATATATATATATATATATATATATATATAAGAAAATGAACACTAGAACATTCATTTGAAAAATTGAAATTAATCAAGAGAATGTTATAGCAGAGCTAGATATGTGAACGTGTACGATGTGATGTCTCCATTATCCTTCAAGGGATAAATGTTAGAGAAATATTGAAATTGATGCCACACCTGATGGAAGTCCAAGACATATATGTTTCGTTCTATAAGGAACTCGTCAGTCGCACCACGTATGGTGCGACTTATTTATTACTTATTTATTTATCACACATATTTATCATATGCAGAACGAAACATATATGTCTCGCACTTCCATCAGGTGTGGCATCGATTTCAATATTTCTCTAACATTTATCCCTTGAAGGATAATGGAGACATCACATCGTACACGTTCACATATCTAGCTCTGCTATAACATTCTCTTGATTAATTTCAATTTTTCAAATGAATATTCTAGTGTTCATTTTCTTAAATATTTCATTCAGTGCCATAAGCACAAAAAATTTCATTTCCTTATATAGGAAATACTAGTATATATAGAAATACTAATATTTAAATTTGGAATCGAAATTACACCACAAAAGTTTTCAACCTCGACTGGGATACGAACCCAGGTCTCTCCGGTTTACGCCCTGTTGCTCTACCAACTAAGCTACCGAGGTCTACTACTTCGCGATGCAATTCCGACTATATCTAATTACTCTTCTGTTCGTATATATATATATATATATATATATATATATATATATATATATATATATATATATATATAAAATATATGTCTTTATTGTTCTCAAGCGGCAATACAGATTACATCGAAAATAAGAGAGAAACAGAAATATGTATACAGTAAGAAAACAGAAAATATTTATCAAAAATGAAAAGATATAAACTTTCAAGGAGAGCTTTGAGATGTAGCAAATATATATATGAAAACATGAACTCACTTTTGGCAGTCTAACAGATGTTTATGGATTTTATGATAGCTGTGGTTTTAAATCTTATATGGTTCGGGACAAGGGCATGTAGGTTATTGATTAATTTATGCATGGTAAAAGAAAATGATCTTTCAAACAAAGTGGGGTGATATATCGTGTGGGGTTGTTAGTACCTCCATCGGGCGCCACCCCGGGTGGCGGATAGGGGACAGTCTTCTAAATATAGGGGACACTGATGCACAGAGCGGACCAAAAACTAACAAAACAAATCCACTGGCGTCTGTTCAATATCTGACTGCCAATGGCCAGCATCTGTTTCGCTAGTTGAGGCGGCAGTATTTCAATCTTCTCGAACTCAAAAATCGAGTACTACACCCTATGGTCTCAACTGACACCACAAAGCTTTGTTCAACTTGAACGCATGTTGGAAAAGACCATCAATGAATCACTTCCCCAGGAACCAGTCGAAGGACTGGTTTCAACTGATCATCGGATTCTGGAGGATCAGGGACACCATGCGGAGAAGAATCGGAGCTTCTCAAAAGCTCTCCATACCCTCAAAACGAAACACAAGTAAGTAAGTAAGCTTTATTTAGCAAGTTGCTAGTAATTCAAGTACATTAATACACTTATTTTTAAGATTTATACACTTAATACTAAGATTTAATTGCATAAGTAATTGAACAATTTCTTGGAAAAAACATTTAGATTTGGCTCGCTATTTATGCTATTACATTACATTACATATTTGATTTTTAATCTATATAGATTTCCATTACTTGACAGGTTATCCTTAATTATAATAATAATATGAAATTTATTTAGCATTTTGCTATCGCCATACATACACTTGAATATATTGTTGTTACAAGTAATAAAATTTAACATACAAATTATAAATCATTCTAAACATACTACTCATTAGATTCCAGATATTTAACATACATCAGTCCTTCGTTTCGTAATGTTGCTTTAGTTTGCTGTTGAATTCTGCCATTTTTTGCACTCTTTTATATTGTTAGGTAATTTATTATAAACATTTACCGCCTTAAAGAATACAGAATTTTGAGTAGATTTTTTATTTTTATGGTCTAATATAAAATTTCCTTTATTTCTTCTGTTATGATCGTGGATATCTTTGAATGAACTCAACATATTTATACAATAATCTGGAACTAACTTTAAACGGATCTTATGAATAAATTTTAGACTGTTAATATTTCTAGGTAAGATGTAATGTCTACCCAGTTTAGTCTTACCAACGTGGTGTGTATGCTCGTATACCTGTCGCATCCAAGTATGATCCTCATAGCTCGGTTTTGTAATATCTGCAACCGGTTCACATCAGATTTATTGGCCAAATAGAGGATTGTACTGGCATAATTAAAATGCGGTAGTATTATAGTACTATACACCGTTTGTTTAGTCCATTTCGATAAAAATTTACTACATCTGTTCAGGAATCCAATTTTTTTTGATATTTTCCTGCATACATAATTTATATGTTCCTTTAACTCTAATCGGCTGTCCAACATGACTCCCAAATATTTGATCGAACTAACTACTTTTATTTTTTCTGCATCTAAAGTCACATTTATTTCATTTCCTAAAAGAGGCTTTTTTTCGACTACCATTATTTTTGTTTTTGATGCATTGAGTTTCAATTTATTTATCTTTAGCCATTCCACTATTAGATTTAGGTCATCTTACAATTTATCAACTATGTCAAGAGAGCATTCTGTAATAAATACAACTCTATATCATCTGCAAATACATGATATCTACAATGTAAAATTTAAATTATATCCAAGTCATTAATATACAAATTGAATAACATTGGTCCCAGGACCGTCCCTTGTGGTATTCCAATATTCATTTAACAACTCCACATTTGACAACTTGCTTTCTATTCTGCAAATAATTTCGAAACCACTTCAAAACTGATCCTTCAACACTATATTCTTTCAACTTTTTGTTTAACCGATCTCTATCAATAGTTTCAAATGCTCGTTTCAAGTCTAAAAAACTACTATTGTTGATTGATCTCTATCTAGATTATGCTTCCATTGTTCTATAAGATACTGTAATGCTGATAAACACTACATTGGTGCAGTTAAAGTTAATACACTCAATAAAACAGGTAAACTGAAGCACCTCATCAACACCAAGAGTTTACCAAAAAGTTCTAAATGTGAGAATCTAAAAATCACCCCTCTCCAAAAAACACGATCATGGACGTAAATCATTACGATACCGACAGTTTACAGGGGGAAACCTGCCGTGAAAATAAAAGGACAGATTCTCGCTTTTTGGTACCGAATTCGCGATACAGAATTCCGCGCTCAACTCAAATATTAATTTCACAACGCCTAACGAGAGAGTCTCGTTGCTTTCCATTAAATCAGCTCATAGAGCTTACACTCTAATCAACGTGCACTCTCCCGTTAAGCACCACAACAAAGCCGTTCCGGAAAGCGTACAAGATTTTAAGTAAACATTGGAAGAAACAACCAATAAAATACCAAAACACCACGCGAAAATCTTGCTATGCGATTTTAACGCACAGCTAGGTAAGGAAAGGAAATTCACAGATACTACTGGACCCCCTAACAAACACAAACATACCAACAAGAATGGTGAAAGGTTGATATCGCGTTCTGTAAAAACTTCCAACTCAAAATCATGAGTACCCAATTTCAAAAACCTGCACACAAGTTAACTACTTGAAGATCGCCTAGTTTAAAGTGGCGTGAATATCAAATTGATCATGTCGCAATTTCCAAGAACAACGTCAAGGAAATTTTAAATGTCAGAACTATCAAAGGGGTCTTTGATTCGGACCACCATCTTCTCCAAATAAAAACGAAGCAAAAGGAGAAAGAAGGGGTAATTTCGGAAATCAACTGGAAGCTGAACGATCCTTTTTTGACGCCAAAACTTCATCATTCAATGAAGTAATATCAGAAATCTGGATGACGGAACAGATACCAGAGGATTGAAAGTGCGCGCTAATACATCCATTGCACAAAAAGGGGGATAAGATGGATATCAATAATTACAGGGGAATTTCCTTACTCCCGGTTGCTTACAAAATACGTTCTAAAATAGTCCTAAAGAGAGAAGAACACCAAGCGGATCCACTTATTGGGGAAAAAAAGGCTGGATTCCGAAAAGGCAGATCATGTGCTAAACAGATCTGGACTTTAAAGATGAGGAAATGTAGAAATGCAGTGATTACATTCATCGACTTCAAGAAAGCATATGATTCGGTAGACCGCAAAACACTTTTTGCGGATCTGATTTGAAAAATTCAAATCAGATCCCTTCGAAATCAAAACCGGTGACGGTTCGCCAATACTTTTCAATATCGTTTTAAAAAAGATCATTGGGCAGTGGAAACTTCATGTGAGAGCATACAAGTGGGTATCCAAAAAGAAAATCGAATAAATGCCAAATGTATCACCTTTGCAGACGATATTGCTATCATCAGATACAACAGAACTGAAGCCATTCTAGCCGTAGAAAAACTGCATGAAATTGCGCAGAGCAGTTGTTTACAAGTTTCATATGATGATATACATATATATATATATATATATATATATATATATATATATATATATATATATATATATATATATATATATATATATATATATATTTATATATATATATACACTTGCTACGTTACATTTGGTAACTTAAGTGTTTTTATGAAAGGGTCTACAAAAATTGCAAACCATGACAACATTGCTCTGGGATTCCGGGAATTGGCCTTTGCGCCCTACATATGATCGAACGCGCAAGTGACGTAAAATAACCAACAAGCAACAAGGTCGACACTCGACAAATCAAACAAAATGATCAAACGCGGATACTGTTCGGAGAAATATTGTTGTTTTGGATATTCTTAGTGCAACGTCCAAAAATTTTCTAGTGACAGTGCTGAAATTCATAATAAAGTGGAAAATGAAGTTGTCAAGCAAGCATTTCCAAACCATCTCTAAAATGTTGGATTTCTATTCACAATTCAATCCTTCCCCTTTATCCATAAAAAAATTCATAGATTTTGGTGAGTATTCAATGAATTTAAGTACTTTTCTGTGACAAAAATATAAATTTTTCCATAAATTTAACTATGTCAAATGTATTAATATTATTGTGGTTAAGTTCTCTCAAACTCAGCTGATTCTCCCTATGAATGACACCTCTTACTAGTTCAAATTATAGCTATGTGAATAGAAAAATAATATAAACTGTATAAATAATAATGAAATATACCTCAAATATTTTGGAAGTTCTCTATTTTCTTCAGAGTTGGTAAAACAAAATAATATAAATCAATAATTCATTCATTCTATGAGTACTTTCATGAATTTTGACTACAGTAATTGAATACAACTTATTTGAACTTTCCTTGAAAGACCCTATTCTTTATCTCATTCTCATTTTGTCTGAATACTTATGCATATATAATAGAATATACAAATTCTTTCAATTACTAATGAATAATGGTGCCAATTCAAATGCTACTGATTAGTATGCATTGAGTTATTGATGCATTCATTATTTATGAAAACATACATACAAAAACACACACATAGATATGAAGAAATTTATGTTAGAAGAAATAGTTATTGTGTTCATGTCATTGCAGTATTTTCAATAATTTGTTTTGTTACGGAGATAAATAAATATCTGATAACATGATAGGTAACTGTAATCCTTTATGGATTCATAAATAAAAGTCCAAAGTTTTGTTTTCTTCTTACTTAATGAAATTTTATTTCGACTCATCAACTAAATTGTTCATATCATATAATGTGAAACTTTCATTAAACTAGGTATTAAATTCAATTATTTATAAGATAGATAAGGTGTTGGGTCATGTGGGGTATTTCATGTTTATTAAAATAATTCTCACTGATATTTTCATGAAGCATTTTTTATGAAGTATAGGAACAAATGTTAATATTAGGACAATAATAAATTACATCAAATACTTTTAAATTATTGCTTCATGGTGCTGTTAAATTGTTGCTTCATTAGTTACGGTGTTCATCTCTTAATGATGATTAATAAAAGATTCTCAGTATATACACAATAATTGCATTTTTGTTTGTTGGCATCTAATCCCCAGCTTTTGAAATAATTAAGTAAAAATCTTATATATTCTAGCAGTATTTTTTGTCTTTATTATCAAGTGTATTTCTATCGGTAATAGTAATAACACTCATTGTTTCTTTAGAATACTAAAGCAAAAATTATAATTCTTATACTTTATATAATTTTATATAGTAAGTTTACATTCAAATATTCTATTCAATTGTACCAGAACACATGAGTTCAGGAATTGAAATAGTTTGTATAATATTATACGAGTGAATCTTATAAGATTGATCCACTGAATAAGAAGTACACCATTTTAGGGCATTTCAATATATCATTTTTTTAAGTGATGTTCAGCTTCTGACATCATGTCACACTCTTATTTTAAGAACTTTTCTTTATTCTTTACTATGAATCTATCTAAGTTATTAAATGTTAATGGAGTGAACAATATACATATTCCAAATTTACATTAGATTTATAAAATTCTCCTTTGCATTTACAATGGATATAAGTTATAGAATTGAAAGTTTTCAACTGATTAAATTGATATTGCACTTGATTTTACACTCGATATTATACATGACATCATCATAAAATGAGGATATTCATGATACTGTTTAATTAACTAAATATTTTCATCAAAATCTCTCATAACAATTACAACAATATTATTTTATAGTACTGATCTGAGTATAAGTTCAGTACGATCAATTGTGAAATTACATCACCAAAATCAATAATTCAGTATTAACAAACATTTATCTAGGTTGTTTGATAGCCTGACATGTATGTTTATTTTAGGTTTTAAAAAATTGAAGATGAAATACCTTGTTCCTATTATCATTATTGGTTGTTTTATATGTACCTAATTGCTGGAATACAATTAGATTCACTAAGTATATTTGTATGACAAAGAGAGAGTACATTTAAGGTTGATAATTGGCACATTTGTTTTCTGCATAGATATTTATTTACCATTATATCAAAAGTGAAACTTCTAAGATGGCTGTAATATATCCCTTCACACATACATGTCTGGACACACAACCTATAATACAAGTATGTCATTTAAATATAATTAATGATATCTTTTCCTTGTTAATTTAGCTTCATATATTTAAGCTCCTACTACTTTTTGTGCATCACTTTTCTTGTCATGGCATTTGGAGACTTTTAATTGAAGATTTAAATATATCTAATGGTATTTTTGTGTGCTCTATGATGGTTTGCCTCCATAAATTGTTTACATTAGGTCAACTGCCTGTCGGTATTTTTTTTTGTAAACATATTATTTCAACAGAGCATATTATTATTGTTATTATTGTTTCGAGAGAGGTGGTCAAAGACTTATATTGTTCCTATTTAAGTCTTATATATTATATTATAGTCCTATATATGTATAGGTCCTACAGTTCAACGTTGCTTCTAAACTATCTAAGAACAAGGTGGGAATTGAACCCACCATCACCAGCAGGTCGAAAAAGTCTATAAAAAAAGTCTGCCACGGGGCACTCTGTAAAAATATGCGCTGCGCAGTCGGTAGGATTCGAACCTACGCTCCCAGAGGGAATCTGATTTCTAGTCAGACGCCTTAACCGCTCGGCCACGACTGCTTTCATTCGTTTTTTCTGTGAATGGAATACATCCTTAAAAAAACCCAGTTAAGAATAAAGGCGGATTCAATCTTTTAAGACTCCATGTGAATAATCTTTTTAAGACAGTTTTGAAATCCTGGTACAAATCAACTGAAATTAGATCTTTTAGTAATATCGATTTTACGATACTGATGCAATCCAGATGAACCAGAGTTCAGTCGTTTTTTGGATTATACACATATTTTGTTAGCATTAAATAGAACTGTAAAATCTAAGACCGATGGTCAAATCTCGCTATATAGACATGGTGTTTTTTTGCTTAGATTTGACGTCATTGAAGAATATTCACATTATTCTACAATCCTTTTTATATTATTAGACATTGTGGGATGAATGGAGTTCAGAATAGTGGCCTCTTCATTTCATAAACCTTTGTCCACAAAAAAATTATCTATTGTTATTAGTTGCATTTTTATTAATTTATGCTTTTCTGCACATTCTGATGTCTATATATGTTAATAATATTGAATGATATTGGCGTTTAGTTGATGTAAATCCATTATAATTAAATCACTACATAGTATAAAGCAAAGTCGCTTTTTCTGTCCCTTTGTACGCTTTAATCTTTGAAACTACGCAACGGATTTTGATGCGGTTTTTTTTAATAGATAGAGTGATTCAAGAGGAAGGTTTATATGTATAATAACATCCACTAAATAGTGGAGAAGTACTGTTATTTTTGAGGTTTCTAATGTGATGTCGTAAATAATTACATTTTTTCCGCTTACATTGCAAACGCAGGCTGAACCCTACGAGTTTTATCAAAATAATGTACTAAGTATTGTACACATTGAGAGGGTCTACAGAAAAGTCCGTGATGGTATATGTCTATCTCTTATGGATAACCCACAATAACTTTTTTTTGTCATTTACTTTTTGCGACAAATAATGGCTAATTTTCGAAGCGATTTTAACCCATACAGCATTAATCCTTAACCAATTAAATACCTTGAATACATTGTTCATTTAATATAGATATATATGGCCCTTTACACCGTATGATTTAAGTGAATATTTTCGAAGATATTACAGATTTAAAAATTGCGGGGCGTAGCGTTTGCGGCGTGCGAAGCCGGGGCGGGTCGCTAGTAAAATATAAAATTCAAACACTTTTGATTTTGAACTTTTGATTTACACTTTATTGAAAACATAGCATGACTCGTTTCGTCGTTATAAACGACTTCTTCAGATGCTAATCGAATACTAACAACAAATTTGACAAAACAGGTTTAAATAACAAGGGAATTTTAGGATTCTAGTAGAAAACTCTAGAACTTAGGACAAAACTTAGGTCTCTAGGATAGAATCCTAAAGCTCCCATGTTATTTATACTTGTTTTCTCTAATTTTTTGTTAGTCAGTTGAGTGATTCTTTGTTAGTCAGTGACACTGTTGAGTTGATATATATATATATATATATATATATATATATATATATATATATATATATATATATATATATATATATATATATATATATAAATCAGTTTATCAGATTTATTCACAGTATTTCTTCATAACCTGTTATTCATGAAACTAGGAGTGAGTTAGTGTTATCTAAGTAGGTCATATGTACAGCTGGGTAAAGAAGCAGCTCTAAGATGAAGTGTAAATGAAGGAGAAATCTCAAAGTACCTAAATATGGAAATTTCCAAAAATCATTGTCATGTAGGAATATAATATCAATATTTTTCATACTTTTATTTGCGCTACTTAGTAATATGTATGTTGAATGTTATATCACCCAACAAAGTCAATTACTCTCTGGATGAATTTATGGTGAGTTGAGCGACCTATTATATTAAATCCCATACTAATTACCATGGATTTGCCATATAATGTCTGCATTAATTACATTATGTATATATACAAATATTTCTCGTCAATATTTATGATAGAAGTCATGAATAAATTTCTCCAGATCGGTGTTAAAGGATCACGGTTTTAACTGAAACGTTTAACATATATTTCAGTATTATTTTCATAATGCATAGTTATTTATTTCGTAAAGAAATATGTTACTCAATTTCAATATATTAAGTCGTATAGTGCGAAATCAATTATGTTATACTTTTCATATATTATAAAGTTCATTCATATAAAAAATGTATAGCTTCCATATAAAATTCATATTGATCAATGTCGGCCTAATTTTTCCGATATCATTTTATTACGTTGAAATTCGAGATAATACGTAAATAATCTTGTAAGTGGCTTGTTTTCCTATTTGACCTTATTGTGGATATCCCGTATCAGTATTCTATATGAGTGCATGTTTGAAGGTCGATAGAAGCTGTATATGTTTACAGGATGAAGGTTGTTTTACTCTATTTTTTCTATTTAACACGTCGGATGAAAGAAATGAATACACCAATTTATTTCGTTTGTGAATTCACAATGGAAAAACAGTACAATATCTGTTGACAATAGATGTGAAAATTTTGAACTCTTAGAAAACGGGAAGAAATTCTTGATTGAGGAGGGAGATGCGTGTTGAAATTCGATGTGAAACACATTTTTGAAATTTCAAAAAGTTATGTACTTTCCACCACAATATTGTTTCGGTCTACACTACATTCATCGAGTCGAGTGGATCAACACATTGTTCATCCACCTGATGAAGGTATTGTATACGGAAACAATATTGTAATGGACAATACACATACGATTTTTGAAATTCTTAGACAAGAAATTGGGTCATAATTGCCAAAAATGTTTCGAACCAAATAAACATATTAATGTTACATCATATTAAATTGATGATTGATGAGGTCGATACTTGGAGAAAATTAATATCCATAATGAAACAATATTTAGAATTTACTCCTAATTTGAATACGAATACGCATGACGACGTATCATTAATCCAGCATTTGATAAAGAAGTAGTTCTTCGAAACGTCGTCATGCGTATTTATATTAAAATTATGAGAAAATTCTAAATATTGTTTCATTATCATATTGAATCTCTTACTAAAAAATTTGTGTGGTATCCATTGCAATGAATATAATGATTGAAAGTATTTTCAAAGTAAGAAATACTTTAAATTCAATGGACGATGAATCTACTCTGTGGTAGTTCATATTTAAATGAGAGGTAATAATAAAAACTTTTGATAATTTGATGATTTTGATTTTCTTGATAATGCTGTAAAAGGCGAAACTAGTCGAATAAAGAATTGTTCAGTCAGTGATTTTTAGACAAGTTTTTATTATTACCTCTCATTTAAGAAATACTTTATTCCAATTCCTAATCCATTTCTCGTCAAAGGTAAAAAGTATATAATCGAAATGAAATTGATGAAATTCGTTGTACTTTCCACTTGCGAAAGTGATCTTAGTACTCTATAGTTTGTGAAGTTATACCAATGCAATTTGAATAAAGTAAAGGGTGTTTTTTTTAGAGGTATAGAACTTTAAATTGCAATAAAACAACGATGGATCATACGATTGACAATAATTTTTTTTATTCGAAAGAGATTCTTGTGGCATTACATTTCAAATATGATTTCCGGCAAATGACCGCCACGGCCTGCTCGGATAGAGTCCAATATGGACGTCCAATTTTCGATGACTTTCCAACATTTGTGGCCGTATATCGGCAATAACACGGCGAATATTGTCTTCCAAATGGTCTAGCGTTTGTGGCTTATACACACAGACCAATGACTTTACATAGCCCCACAGAAAGTAGTCTAGCGGTGTTAAATCACAACATCTTGGAGGACAATTCACAGGTCCTAAACGTGAAATTAGGCGGTCACCAAACGTGTCTTTCAATAAATCGATTGTGACAGGAGCTGTGTGATATGATGCGCCGTCTTGTTGAAACCATAGCTCCTGGACATCATGGTTGTTCAATTCAGGAATTAAAGAGTTAGTAATCATGGCTCTATACCGATCACCATTGACTGTAACGTTCTAGCCATCATCGTTTTTGAAAAAGTACGGACCAATGATTCCACCAGCCCATAAAGCTCACCAAACAGTCAGTTTTTCTGGATGTAATGGTGTTTTGACATACACTTGAGGATTATCTTCACTCCAAACGCGGCAGTTTTGTTTGTTGACGTAGCCATTCATCCAGAAGTGCGCTTCATAGCTAAACAAAATTCGCTTATGAAAATCTGGAACAACGGCAATCTCGTTTTGGGCCCCATTCGACGAATCTACCCTTTACTTGAAGATGCTACGTCTATTCATTATCAATTGCCAAACCAAACTGAGAATAAATCACTTCTCAGCTGTTAAATCGGTCGCCATCTCCAACAGTAATGCCAACTTAAAGTTCTATACCTCTAAAAAAAACACCCGTTATGTTAAAAAATTTTAGCAACACCATGTATGTATGAATTTTGTAATGCAGTACTAATAAAGTTCTAATATTATTATTATTATTATTAAGAAAGTCAAACGAATGTACTTTTATTCTCAATTTCTTTGAATAGCGATACATTTTTTGAACACCTGCTTCCTTGACGACACGGATGGTATAAGCCCATACGAAAACAATGAGTGTATTGATATGATTAAAAATATGTAGGTATAAAGTTAAAAATAAACTGCAAAAATTTAAGAAAATGAATAATTGCATTCAAATATATCTATTATTATTTTCTAGTGAAACTAAGTTAAATTAAAAATACAAATTAACCAATTTTATCATGAATAATTATAAATATTGTAGCAAATCTCTCTTTAAGTTTCAATTCAGTTTGTGTTATCCGAAATATGCTCTGAGAGAAAACTAGATATCGAGAAAACACAAACTTCGCTATTATTTACTGGTCGTGCTCTCATTAAAAGTTTATTAAAAATATAATTAGTTGAAACAAAAGTAATATAAGAAACTTCTCTTGATATAAGTATTACAGGAATACGATTATGTCTCAATTTCCTGAATGAATGTTGGCAATCATTAAAGTTATTCACCAGTTTACAAAACAAAGATTCAAAGCCATTTTTGCGTAATTACAAAGATCTCGAATTGATTCCCTGCTGATCTGCATCAGAATTTTGAGTTGATGACCATTGTTAATCCAATTGAAAAAATTTTCTTCTGCTCCTTCAGAATTTGGAATATGTATGTCGTAGGCTAAAGACTAGATGACGTAAGAAACTAGTGACTAGAGGTGCATGCTTGCATGTACTCCTCACATTAGTTCGTCTGCGTTAATCTTACAATAATAATTATAAATCCTAATATACTGGATACGAGAAGCGAAACTCAGTTTTTGGTCAAAGTACATACCTGATAAAATCACTTATGCTGTTGACATTCTTTAATACTTGATTGTTCAAATGATACCTGAAATTTATCGGAGAACTCCATCTTTCAAACCTCATCACCTGACACTTTTCTATGTTGAAATTTATTTCATTCTCTAAGTAATTCCTCATCAAATAATCGAGATCTAGATGAAGGACCTTAATATCTTCAATTGAAGGTACTGACCTAAGAATTTTGAGATCATACGCAAATACTAAAAACTAACTATATCTCATCTATAACCGCATCTTTTTGTCATTGATAAAGAGAAAAGTGAAGTGCCAAAAGTGACCCCCGTGGAACACCCGGTTTTATTTTGAATTCCTCGACACTGACACTGACATTTGTCGACGTAAATTAACTTTTTAAACTATTATACAATTAGCGTTCTTTGAGTGGTCCAACACCTAGCGCTTCTCATTTAGCAATAAGTAATAAGTAACCAATTAGGAGCATTGCAGAAAACTTTCTTACAAACTATAGCTACGTTCATATAATATCGATCTGTTCCCTATTTTCATGCCATCTGTTTTATTATCTGTGAATCAAGGATATTACAGAGCTATCTCGTTGAAAGGAAAATAATATGTATATATTATTAGATATAATATTTACTTTCAAAAGTTGATGAAAAGTCAAAGAGTTCAATTGAGAACTTTCGGTTTTCAAACTTATTTTCTTCAGTCATAAAATTGGATTTTAGATAAACAATATTTACTTCTAACATATTTGATTAAAATAATTGGAAGACGAATATATTGACTTTCCGATAAATGCCTTATCTCGCATCAATGTATCTTGTTTTTAGGATTGTTCCTAATTCCAGGACTGTTTGTGTTTTGAAAAAACTGCTCGAAAACAGCATGATATCTTACTGATCAAATCGATATCTATCTTTCCATTTAAATTAACAGAGGTACGTATTCATAAGTTGAACAATGATATTTCATTTTAGGTCATAATTAATTTTTGAGAAGTGAATTGATTGCTTGTAGGTACACTTAGGAAAAGTGGAAATCGAAAAAAGTAGAATCTCTACATCATTTATATGTTTTCTCTTCAATAAATCTTTTCATTATTCAGTATATTCCGTGTATTTTCTTCAATAGACCTAATTTCAATATAAATAAGGATTCATTCTAATTTATCTTATTAATGTTTATGTTATACATGAAAAAAAAACGAATGGATATCTATATGGATAGCTAAATTCCATATTGGATTTTAATATAATTATCACTTATTGCTTTGAAGTACTACAAACCTGGAAATGCGTCTGAAAATGGCTTTACTTTTCCAATGTTATTGAACGATTTCTGCTTACTGCTGAATTCGATTCTTCTGTTTGTTCTTTTTGATTTCCGTCTATGTGTTGTTGGACTTTTCGGAATCGATGTTCAAATGAAGGTCCAGCTTTTTCACGAGCAAAGACTATATCAATAAATATTATTATCTTTGTTGAAATGATTATGTATTAATTTTCAATATTTTAGAATATAAATTGTTATTATTAAATGAATATATTTTTCAACGAAATTAATAGATGAATCAACACTTTTTCGTAGTTCATTCTAAATCGAGAATAATAAATGCAGAAAGTCTTCAAAAGAATAAAAGAATCATACCTGATAATAAAATAATAGGCGAAACTAGTTTTATTATACGAGTACAAACATCAGTGGTAGGACGATAGGTTTAATTTATTATCCTCGATTGATTGAGTTTTTTGTTCACTTCAAACGTTGGAACGTTTTTACCACTGTTTATGCAAGCTCATGATATACGATTACAATTATTCTATTTTCCGGATATTATCTCATCTTCTCTAAAGAATTTGATGTCATCCTAAAAAATAACAGACACATGTTCGTAGCTGTTCATCTCATGTTGTTAATTATTAATGTCAATATTCCTATTGTCTACAAATTAGAATATTTTAGTGTAATCTACTTACTTGGAGAGTTATCTATGATTGAATAATACATGCTAAGACCAAACTAATTTTATAGCCGGTGTAAAAATTTAATCAGTCAGCTGAAGATTGTGGGCTTCAAATGAAGAGAACAGCAAATCGCAATCTCCTTCTCTCATATCCATATCTCTACCAATTGGACATGGCCATATTTCTGTTATCAACTGTTTACTGCAAAATATGGACGCGCTGTGCCAAAATGGCGTTCATAGATGGAAAAATTTTCATCTACCTACTTTAAATGAGAAAATTTTGCTTTTACATTTTTTAACAATATATTTTCAATTTTTCGTCATTCCAAATGAATCGAATAGTAATTGAAAATCAAATGATTTACTTTTTATTACTTTTATTTTTCCGAGAATTAGTAAAGAATTTATACTCACGTTGCATTTTCGGTCACCAAAGTTTCTGATGGCAATTTAAGTGGAAAACTAAATATACAAGATATACATAGGTTCAAGAATGCCTAGAACGTTCTTCTCTTTATTGGTAAAAAGACATGATTATACTCTTCTACATTTACAAATCAATTCTCACCCTAGATTACAGTCATTTCGTTTTAAAAAATAAATTTAACAGAACAAGAAGATATGAATTAACTTTGAGAATATTTTCAAGAATAATTGTCCAAAATACTCTCTGTTCTTAAAATGTCAAATAAAGGATAATATATTAAATCAATATGGGCGTTTGGCAAGATATGATATTTATTATAATCAAGTTTCGAAATTTCTAGTGAGTATAATTCAATGTCGCTTTGTTCAATAATTTGTGAATAATTTTACGATTATTCAGTGTGGAAAACGATGGTGATTTTCACCATCGTCGCCACTAGTTTTAAACGATCGGTCAGTCAGACCTACTACATCTCTTGCATTTCGAAGTTTCTTCTCTCGTATTGAGTAAAAGTGATAGTTTGAGATCTCATATTAAAATTATAACATCAAAAATTCATTTTGAAAATGAAAAAGATTGAATATCCTAAAATAATTGTCGTGGAAATCTCCATTCTTTTCCAAACACACATGAACATTCTCCGAGATATTCACTAATTGTTGAAGGGGGCCAAATTGTATTAAGTTTTTATTCACTAGAAATGTTTAAAGTTTAAACTTGCCAAGTTTTTTCTAATTTTTTTTTGAGGATTCTCAAAGTTCACCTTCTTATGTTAACTTCATTATGTTCGAATCGGAATGACTGTAGAAAGTAGATTTGGAAAAAACCAAGAGAAATATAGTTGCGTTCTTTGTCTTCGTTCAGCAACAACTAATATTGATTGAAAACAAGAATTAAACTGTGTTTTTCAAGTATTTCAAGTGCTAGTACCTATCCCATTATTATTTAGTAATTTTTATTGGTTGTAAATGCATCCTTCTTTTGACAGCACACGTCTAGGTTATCACTTAAGCGTCTGGTTGACATAAAAATTAATTCAATGGACGATGAATCTACTCTGTGATAGTTCATATTTAAATGAGAGGTAATAATAAAAACTTGTCTAAAAATCACTGACTGAACAAATCTTTATTCGACTAGTTTCGCCTTTTTCAGCATTATCAAGAATGATAATGCTGAAAAATCATTCTTGATAATGCTGTAAAAGGCGAAACTAGTCGAATAAAGATTTGTTCAATCAGTGATTTTTAGACAAGTTTTTATTACTACCTCTCATTTAGACATAAAAATTCATAAATTAATGACATTTGTATTACGAATGATATTAGAAGCTATTTAGTACCTATCATAGTTGTGTGTTGATATTCATACGACCGATGGACAGACTATTAGGCTAGATTTAGATAAACTCATATCAATAAACCGCACTCACCAACATATGACGGAATTCCAATGAGGACCTCGGTCCAAAGTTCATTCTGAATGGTGCCAATCTCCTCGCCACTCACATTATTCCTAACAAATATTATTCCTAGAATTATTTTTCGCACCAGGTCTGTATTGAAAATATTTGATGGATTTATTTCAGACAGAAACATCTGATGTTTACAATAAAAAAATGAGACCCTGTCGCGGGACACGAGGTAGGAACGTTAGTTCCTTCAAGAATTACTATTCAGTTGATTAATAAAAGAAGTAAATATTATCTATTCAATAAATAATAAATAAGTCGTCATAATCATTTATAATATTTTCATTATTTATTTTGAATTGAAATCAATGTATTTAATGTATAAACAATTTTTTATTTAACACTTTCCATGATTTTCACAATAAAATTTGACTAATGTATTATATATATATTTCACTTTTGAGTTATTTAAATTTGAATTATTAAAATTGTGTTGATATGTTATATCACCACTGTTAGTGCTGTATATTCGATGTGTGTTTGCTCTAGGTTCATGCGACACTGCTATGTTCAAAGAAAGAAAGATCGGTGAAAGAGAGAAAGAGACACAGCGTGTACGCGGAAGATGCTAGCCAATCGGCGACAACACATTCCGATGACATGACCTGACCTAATTTCAATCACTCATTTCTTTTCGCGACCCCCCCCTCGCCGCTCTGACTTAAACTAAGGAACTAAGTTCCAAAAAAACCATTAGTCTCAGCTTTAGTTGTGTTTCTTTGACGCACTGTATCAATAAATAACATAGAAATACGAAGCTAATTTTAAATCTTTATGATCATGCCACACTTAGTTAAAACACCAAATATTGAATTTGGTTGGCCTTTCACTGTTGCCATTTTCAATTTTATCGAGATTTTCAATCGAAATATTTCAAAAAAATCCTTAGGAGCTATCTACACATATGTTGTGAAATAAAACACTACCTATCACTTTCGAGAGAGAATATAGAGAGCGTTTCGCAAATCTTTATATGAAAGTACGCACTTATCTAGTCAAAAACACTGTCTTACCATATTCGAGAAAGCTTAGCTTTTTTCTCGATAGGGACAAGTACAACAGTAGAAAGTGAAACTATTAACAATAAAAATCATAAAAGAAAGTAGGTACACATCTTCAATTAGTTACTACATTAAATATTGGAGCTAAACCTTTGTGTTTTCTTGTTTCTTGTGTCAAAAAGAATTTAATTCAAAGAGAAGTAATACAACAGTAATATATTAGGAAGAAGAAAGAGAAAACGAAAATCCCTTTATTTCGTATACTACGTACATACTACACACAGGCAAATTTGCGCGGGAAAAAGTATTTTTCGGTCTGCCGGGCCAAAGCAACCGCCAGATCGGTCTGCTATGAGTGATATATACTTCTGATACTATCAAGAATAACATATAAAAATTTGAAGTTTCTTAAAATATGTCAAAAAAAGTTTTTTCTCAATTTTAAAATGGTCTTCCACAAGGAAATAACCGCGGGAATGGTCTGCCCTTTCGTTTTTGAGTACGTATAATAATATATTTCAACATATCAAAACGGCAGCTTTCCTAAAATATGTCTCTTTTTCTCCAAATTATCACACCTTTTATACCTGCGCAGTACCGAACCTACCGCGACTTCGCTAAACTAAGTCCCATTTCATGTATGGTAGGTACAACTGTCTCACTGAAAAAATTTTGGGTTTTCCTAAAATATGTGTCGTCAGATGTTTACTGGCTCTTAGACTATAAAGTGAGTTGCGACTAACTTGAACTGACACATCTTGCTATATCGTCGCGACAAAGGTGACCCGTATATGTCGTCGAAATTGTATTATTCGAGGCCACATTTGGTTGTTGCACACTTGCCCTTTGACGCCTATTATTTCCTTGAATAAATTTTTAAGAAACTGAATATGTCTTTTCTGTGGAAATTTAACCCAAATATTAAATTTTCGCGCTTGATAACATTGAACAATTCTATCACAATCTCCGCCCCACATCGTTACTGACTGTTTTACCATAGTATACCGAACATTGTTTGAAGGATCCACATTTTAAACACTGCTGATTTATTAATGGATTATATTTTTAGTGTCTGTGCCACCATACGATATTTCAAATGTCGAATGAAAACTATTCGGTATCGTAAATTGAAGGAGATATTGCGATTGCACCGATGCGTTTTGAATTTTAAATGAATGTTTTTCTTTCAAACTCAATGCAGACCTTAATTTCCTTTTTAATAGTCCCAATTATCGTTTATTTCTGTCTCCAAATATCTATACATCTTTAATTGCTTTGTTTTTGCATTCTGTAAACAAAGAAGGTAATTAAAATTTCAATTATACTTGATGCCGTAAACATTTTTTTTAAAAATTTTTTGAAATTATCTTATAATTCGGCTATTTGTTTATTTGATTGGTAACTATTGCATGACATGATCGTTTATGTCATCATAACAGTATCAGCCACTCAATCAAAATCATTGTGTGAATATCGAGTGACTTTCTCGCGTAGAATTTTTTTCATGAGATTTTCATTCTACAGATCGAAGTAATTCAAATAAAGCCATGTTTAAGCTGTCTGCACAACCACAGCAATCTCTAAGATGTTTTGATCAAATATCTTCAATGCTTGCTTTTTTTTGCATTGAAGTACGCATTTAAATTTAAATTTCGTCACTATAATGCATTCCACACCATTCTTAACAGAGTTCGGTCTCGTTGGTTTTGTATTGAAACTCAGTTCACACCGCCCTTTTAAGAGATAGGGTTTCGGTGCTTTGGGAAGAGCATCCAAACTCAATCGTTTCGATACATAGCACTGATGGTCCTTAATATAGGATGAAACAGCGATTTATGTTATTTCCAGCGAGTTCGTTGTTCATCGGCATGCACTAAACATTTACTCTGGAAAGTTGATAGTTTGTGTTTTCGTTGACCACATTGCTGCATACAGTTCCCTGAACAGGCAGTTCAGGGAACTGACTGTATATATATATATATATATATATATATATATATATATATATATATATATATATATATATATATATATATATATATATAATTGGGTATTTGTTGAGAGGAATCTTGGTTGGGAAATGCATTGTGAATCGGTATCAAAAAGACTTCATAAAGTCACATATGCGCTGAAAACTATTAGAAATAGAGTAGATATAGACACCTTGAAGATTGTATATTTTGCTAATTTCCAATCAATTATGTCATAGTTATGGTGTCATATGGCAGCCCTCAAGCTGAACTTGTGTTCATCACTCAGAAACTTGCTGTAGGAATAATGTTTTGTATGAAATACAGAGAATCATGTAGAGGCATATTCAAAAGGCATAAGATTCTAACAATGCCTGGTTTGTATATGTATAAAAATTTTTTATTTTTATTCAAGAACAAATCCTATTATCGGATTTATAGAAATGTGAATATTATCAGAAGAATGATTGAGTACTTGTTACCTGTTCACAGGCTATCGAGTACTGAGCGTAGTAATTTCTATATGAGCATGAAACTTTTCAACTATTTGCCGCGAAAAATAAGAGATATTAAAGAATTCAGACTTTTCAAGAGAGAATTACTCACAATGTTTATTCAGTGTGAACCAGATTCTGTACCTGAGTTCAAAGACTTTTGTCGAAAAAAGCATAGGGTGTATCTTAGGGTTAATGTAATGTGATGCATTCAATTGTTTGTGAATAATTTTTTGACTAATTTTCATTTTGTTATGTACAATTCTGGAAATAAAAACCTATTATTATTATTATTATTATATATATATATATATATATATATATATATATATATATATATATATATATATATATATATATATATATATACATGTGTATATAAAGTTTTGAGATTCACTGGCCATTGATACTTAGTCAATACTGAGACTTTTAATCGAAATTTTCAAATGAAACTCTCAGAGAGCTGTCTACACAAATGTTATCAACGAGAACGTACCTATCGCTTTCGAGAGTGAATTTTATATCGGCTTCGAAAAATCATCGAACTTGATGAATGATAATAAAATACAATTGTTTAGTCCTTGTTAGGAATCATCAGTCTTATTCAATCAATCAAACAACAGTCGATAATCTTCAAAATGCCTCCAGGTCCTATATCAGAAGAAAAGACTTACACTGTCTCTAGCATTCTAGATTCCTCCTCCTGACAACATTAATGAGAATACATAAATGTTTTGTTACGTTTGATTCAAACACCCCAGAGCTTTGCCTGTAATGTGTAAGAATGGTCGCATGCCTGATTTTCGAAAAGCAACTAATATCCACTCTTGAAAGTGATATATTCGTTCTCGTTGACAAAATTTGTGTAGTCAGCTTCCTTATTTGAAATATTTCGATATTGCGATTAAGAATCTCAGTATTGACTATATACTCGTATATATATATATATATATATATATATATATATATATATATATATATATATATATATATATATATATATATATATATATATATATATATATATATATATATATATATATATATATATATATATATATATATATATATATATATATATATATATATAATGTATGTGTATAACAATTTGATAGTTCATACATTAGTTTGAATGCCGTTTACATGTGGAGGGAAATTAGTTAAATTGATGTTTAATATTTATCAGTAAGATAGTTGGTTACAGTAATATTATCCTCTAGGGATATATTTGTAAATAAATAAACACAAAAATAGATAGTTATAATTAAAGGTTACTTTCTATCAATCAATATTTTGAAATGAATGATTTTATTAATGAATTTCATAACTATTCACTAAACATAAATTCAATTGAAAGCATTAATTGAATGTTTATCAATTGTTTCATATGATTTCTTGTTTTCTCATTATTTTATCTCAATTTCTAATGTAAAAATGAAAAATGCCTTCTGATTCTGAAAAATGATGCGTTGCATTAACAGTTACGATCAACACATGTGAACTTTGCAGTCATAGTTGCACAACATTTGGTAGAACATTGTTAAACTCTCAACGGACATCCATGAAAATTATTTAATTTACTGCACATATGTTTCGGACTACTAATTCAATTACTAATTATTACAACTGAATTTGAACAGATAACAATCTTTCTTAGGAATATTACTGACCCAATTTTATGGAAGTTCGTAAATTCGTTTTGCTTATTCATTCTCTCAATGACTTTACGATACCAACATCAATCAGAATTTCTATTCTTCGTTCACAAAATGTAAATAATATATTCGGTTCATCTAGGCGAATAAAAGGTTATTTTTTAGACAATGATCAAATTCCAAAATAGGATTTCATGTATCTATGTATAAAAAAGTCAATAACAGAAAAACACATATGCATTTTTAAAGTAATAACTCATGACAATGGATTGGCAGTCTGAAACATATATTGGGTTAATATATGATTTTTTAATTTTAATTGAATATAAACTTAAATTCAAACACTTGAACTTATGATGTAAATCATAAGTTCAAGTGTTTGAATTTTAGTTTATATTCAATTATAATGGATTTACATCAAGTAAACGCCAAGACTATTAAATATTTTCAGTTTTAATTTATTAATAATTATTAATAAATATTTTTTAGTGCAATTTGTTAAATTGAATATAAACTTAAATTCAAACACTTGAACTTATGATTTACACTTTATTGACTACATAGCATGACGCGTTTCGTCGTTACAAACGACTTCTTCAGATGCTAACAGAATAATTCTATTCTGTTAGCATCTGAAGGAGTCGTTTGTAACGACGAAACGCGTCATGCTATGTAGTCAATAAAGTGTAAATCATAAGTGCAAGTGTTTGAATTTAAGTTTATATTCAATTATAATGGATTCACATCAAGTAAACGCCAACACTATTAAATTAAAAAAAACAATTTGCTAAGCATCATTATAATATCAACTTCACACATTTTTAATGAATAAAACTGTAATATATATTGGATTTAAATTTTAAACAATTTTTTTCAGTACATTCAAAAAATATAAGGTGAGGACTTTTCTATATAAAATAGAAATAAAGATTGAAATTATTTGCATATTTTCAAACGTTAAACCTATATTCGAATTATTTATTCTTCGAAATATTAAAATTGTTTAGGAAATTGCGTTTTTTTGTGCTAGTTTTTTTTCTTGTTAGATTTTCATTACATGATCATATTGTAGGTAATAAGGTACGACAATTATTTTTATATTTGTCAACTGTTTACGATGAAATTTTCAGTATGTATTTTTGTATCCCCTTTATTGTTATTCAAGCTAAAATGAAAATGAAATGGTATTACAATGACTTCATTTTCTGGAAAAACGTTATACATCTCTGATAGATATGAAATATATCAATGATTTGTATACTCGTTATCGGACATATTTGTTCAATATATTCTTATCAGCTCTAAAACAATATAATTAATGGTCGTCGTTCTAGATTAAATGGGTGTTTCACATTAAATATAGATCATTTCGTTGTATTTTTCAAAATAAAAATGTAAAAGGTTTTGCTTACACTTACATCACAATACTTGATTATAATTAAACGCAATTACAAGCTTCAACTTTAGAAAATGGTAAAAAATATTCAATCTTTTCATTTCAGAAATTTATATTCAAATTTATAGACTGTAGTAATTTGACATACTAAATATCGATAATTTTTTATATTTACAGCTAATATGTGTTTGGCATTTTTAGAATCTAAATATATTGTCGGAGTGTCTGTAATTGTGAATGTAATCATTTCGAAACTATTTTTCTCATCTCGACTTCTAAAATTCGGTTATTCAAAATAATAATGTAGTATTCTGGTATAACATATCATTTTATAGCACGACTAGCATGAGGTGTGTTTACCAAGGTATAACAGTTCACATTTTCATAGCAGTACAAATGTTAATAATGATTAATAATTAATGTAAGAAATTAATTGGACTTAAATGAACGTTTTGAGAAATTTGATTGAACAATTTTACTGATTGAATGAAATACTATTGAAATCTAGTTTCAATTCTAATGAGAAACTTTTTCCTCTGATACTTCTTTACTATTATTTTTGGCATCAACGATTTTTTGATTGATTTTGTGTATTGGTGAAAATGTAGCTTCTCAAATGTATATGGGTCAAAATCAGAGAGGTCGGCATTTTGGGTTTTGAAATATCTGAGAAATTAAGTTTTCTTTATAAGAAAATTAACATGTGGAATGTTTGAATTATATCGACCGATATCCATCGCTTTCACTGAATGATTTAATAAACGTCAGACATCATTTGAATAGTCAAAATATGAAAAATATATATTTTAGCTATTTAATTGATACGTATATTCGTAATTTAATAATTTTCGAAGCTAATATATGAAAAAATACAATTTTAAGTCTTAATTGTAAACATTTTTGACTTGTCTCAACTATGAAACGTGGTATAAGGACGCGTTCCCGGAATGACTATTTAGGCCTTTTTAGATTAAAATCTAATAAAATATTATCGTAAAAAAATAAAAAATATGATGAGTGCCTTGTAATTATGCGCAGAAACTTCATTTGGAAACAAGTATTTTAGCCATACCACGTTATTTTATTAAGAAAATCTTTGTCAGAAGCATGATTCTCACCTCTCTGATTTCGACCCATATAGTCGAAATAGAAAATATTTTTTTCGTTGCCGTTCCTAATATAAACGAATACTTTTGTAAAAAAGGAATCTAAATAAATTGAATGTCGCTATTTTTTTAAGAATTATTCAGTTTTAACTTTGTTCCTACGTATCTAAAGTAATTAATAGTACTGTAAATTTAACTATCGATTTCTATCGAAACTATCGTTTCTCAAATCAATCACCTTCTTCATCCGTGGTAAACAATGAATTCTTGTAAACAGAATCAATGAAAAGGTTCCTCAACCATTCCATTGAAGAACCATCAATGAATATAAAAAACTTTGTCACATTTTCATGTACCTATAACTTTTTATAAGAGACCTTGGTTTTTAATAACTCTTTAACTCTTGTTTCTTAAATTATTTTAAAACGGCTCAATGTGTAACGGAACATGTGAATAAGTAATTATAAAAAATAACTTGTTTTATTGCGATTACTCCCCTAGTTTCTAACTAGTTGCAATACATTTCGCAAAAATCATCTAACGACCTAAATCTAACCAACCGCAGAAATTTATAAAACTGTTATGAAAGCCTAGAATTTTGATGCACGCCTACAAAAACCGATGTGCTACTACGCAGCACATCGGTTATACTTCGACGTAATCTTTATTCGAGTACCGAATTCATAATTCTTTATCCCTTGATCCCCAATACTTAGTATTTAAAACTTCGATTGATTAGTGACAATATCTGGACTTCACTATCACTATGTGAGCTTAACATACGAGTGTACAAAATATGAATTAAATTCGACATAGTATTAGAATTTAGTGTTTCTTTCGGACAACTTCTTCGTTGTTCTTCTAGGATAGCACCAGAAGGTAAGGATTGTCTGGAAAAACTGCGAACTCTTTCGCTGCAAAGAAAAACTTTAAACTGTAGTTAAATCGAATCATAGGACATCATCGAATCATAAGACATCAAAAATATCAGTACATTTCAAATTCCCTGTTGAAGGAAAAATCAGCTCTCGACAATGTTTGGCGAGAAAAGAATTACCTATAATTTTCATGTTGAAGGACGAACTAGTCTGATATGTAATGAAGTAATCAGGTATTATCATTCAATTTTGATGTATTAGCTTTTGTTTTGAAATGAAACGACGTATCTAATAATACATAAAATATATTGAACAAATCAGGTGTTTACAGGTTGTGATCAGGCGTTGGACGGTGGAATTTATAATTTATATCGCACTTTTCAAAATTTGAGAATTTCAGAATTTACATCGGCAAAATGATTCTATTTTATCGTGTATATGTGTATATAGGTTGTTCATATATTTAATGGAAGTAATGTTGGCTAATGATTTAATTCAAAGCATTCGAGGGGTCTTTCACATGGAAATAAATAAAATAAAATAATTCATTGTTATAAAGTGTTGCTTGATTGATACGTATCTAGGAAAATTTAATATTATTCAAAAATTTATTCATATGCTTTTTGGAAAATATAACGAAAAATTAGAGATAATAACCTCGCACAAAGACTACCTGCTGCAATATTAACTCGGTTCACATACCAATTTTGGCTTGGTGCTGTGGAATATTTAAGAGGAAAATATATTAAAATCACCAGTGAGAGAAATCAATTTTGATTAGCCTATTTGAATATGAATGGCATAAATCTTATATGGTGGAATAAACGGTGGTAAAATATGATTATATTGATAAAGCACTCGAGCAGCAAAGTTTCTTTTGTATTGGGACTCGCATTTTCGATAAGTTACTTTTGTTATTCATTTGAAGTAGATATTAGTATATCCAAATATGTGAAACATTTAGCAGGCGAAAGTCATTATAAAACTGAATGGAATTATTTCATTCAAACACGTAATACGTGTTAAAAGTGAAATCTTTGCTATATTAAAAAAAATTGAGGTCAAGGCGTAAATTATTATGAGCGCCTTTGGAAGCGCATAATATGTACATACACTTAAATAAACCCGTTTTCAACAAACATCAAAAAATTAATGAAATCAGATCTTGTTTCATTGAAAAATATATTCCATTATTCAGTATTCCAATATTATCATATATATTTGGTAAACATACTTTCAAAAAAAGCTACCGAAAATCACAAATTAAGAAAAACGTCCGACAAATAAAGGATTTTTCAAAGTTTTCAATTGACTACTCAATTTTGACGACTTGTTTTCGAAATCAGGATTTGGAAAGAGGCAAATTTTATATTTTTCATTATTGTAATCAATTTTTTCTGCCAACCAATATCATTATAAGCTACATATTTACCTTTAAACTCTAGATATTGATTGAGAAGTTCAAGTTCATGATTATATGAAGATAAAAGTATACTTTACGAATTGCATTTTATTTTATTTCTACCCCGGTAATTTTGAATTATGAAACATTGTATGTCAATTTTCCTTCATTTTCAACGAAGTATTTGAGAAAATATGCCAAGAGGCACTCGTATTATTTTCAAAGATCAGAATATTGATTTCGATATACGATATATCCCTAATAGATGATATTATAAAAGCTCCTTTTTGATTATAATGCAAAGAAATTATATTTAAAATTAATAAAGTTCTGAAGGAAAACCATTTAGAAGATTAGTTGAAGACAAAAGTGTTTAAACTTTAATAGAGTATATTATTCGATAATAATACTGCAAGATTATTTCACCACAGAAGTCACAAGCACCGTGTTCTTTGCAAATTTTCAAGCATTGCTTGGATTTGGAATTATTGCTTGCGGTGGAAGCGTAATATTGAAAATGTATTCCAAACAAGAATTAAAATTTTCCGAGCACTGTTGAATGGCTAAAAGAGATATGTACACTTCGATATACTGACTTTATCAGCACTTTAAGGTTCGTCCATAAATCACATGACGTTTTTAAACTTTTTTTCTACACTCCTTCGCCTGCTAATGCCGGGTTTTTACTTTTCCCACTCCTCTCTAACATCACATGTATTTATTTTATTGAAAACAGTTACATGATTTCAAAACATCTTTTGAAATATATTGTGATATATTTACCTTATGAATAATTTCAACTTAATGAATGAATTACATCTATGAATTAAAAAAATTAATTTCTGTATACAAATATATGTTAATGCTTAGACAAAATATTTTGTTGTGATATCCTCGCTGCCCCAAAAGTTTTCCGAAGCCGTGGTAGCTATTTAGACCACACATCATTAATGGATGACTCCTCATTCAAGAGATATGTTAATGTTTAAAGAAAAATCGACGAGTTGCCCACGAATAATCATGCATACACAATAATCACAAGCAGCGAAAGATACAACTTACCGGCACAATATTATTTAATTTTGAAGGGTCTTTTATAATTCACTGATTTTATTCAATGTTAAACTATTCACTGAAGAAGATTGAATAAAACACTGTTCAAAAAAAAAAGCTAAAACTATAGAATGGTTAACTAAGTGATTTGATAAATGGTTCTATTGATATTGTACTTGAATTTTTACTTTTCGTCTTTATTTTCCTACAGGTAAAAACACCCAGTTACAGGAAATATTCAAAAAAATATATACATTATTAACACCTAATGATTTAATGAATAAAAGTAGTTTAAAAATGATTATCAATAAAAGAAGTAATAAAATAAGTATATGGTTATACTTCAAAATTCACCATACATGAAAAGATTCCAAGTAAATCCGACTTATGAAATCAAATGAGTCACTGTTGATATCGCATTTTTCAGGCACATCCTCGAATAGCGTACACAAATATCTAATGCGTGATTGTACGAGGAAATTAGTATTCAGAGTACCCAATGAAAAAAATTGATTTAAACGTGAAGATTGTCTAGGAACATGAAAATCAGTAGAGCCAATAAGGGTAAGACAGTCTATAATAACCATGTAAGAGGTTATACAGAAACTTCAGAGACAACAAGTCCCTGTCAACTTCGAGTGATTAAGCTCCAAACCTGTTTAACAGATGAGTCTGGCTATAATCCTATAGCCGGACAAACGTGATCTTCCCTCCAAATTAGATATTTTAGAGATTTTAGAGTTGTATCGACTCTAAATGATTTTTATGGGAATTGTAAATGGGACGCCAAATCATACATCCGAAATCTAATTTGCTCTTTATAATTGCAATAAATAATTGTTTAAATGTTTTTGTATTCGAAAAATTTTCAGCATTACGCACAATAAAAACATAAGATTTGAATGCTGTTGAAATTGTTTTATTCATATGAGGTACAAAAGTGAATTTCTGATCAAATATTATACCGAGGTCTCGAATTTCGGAGGCCCTGCACAGAATGGTTTCGTTAATTGTGTAGTCAAATTTTATAGGCCGCTTCTTTTCAGTGAATGTGACAACGTTACATTATTTACATTAATATTAAGTTTATTGCGGTAACCAGAAACTGTTGTGACGCCATACTGTAGCTTATGCAGTCCTCTTTTGTTTCTATTTTGCGATATATTTTGTTATGAACTGCTGGACAGTCTATTAAAACTTTCACAAAAAGATGAAACAACAGTGGTCCTAAATTAGACCCTTGTAGTACATCCGAAAGGGCTATACATACATATATGACTTATGACCCTCAAATTGTACAAACTGTGTTCGATTATTTAAAAAAGACTGAATTAGAAAAAACTAGATCTGTGGAAAAACCTAACTTGGCTTTCATAACATAACTTTATGATTCATTTGATCAAATGCTTTCATTGAATCGGCATATACAACATCTATCCGACTCCTTTTATCAAGATTCTTTAACACAAATTGTGAGAACGTTACAAGGTTAGTCATGCAAGATCTATGGGTCATGAATCCTTGTTGCTCAATCTTCACTTGATTTCTCACTTAATAAATATTAAATACTATGATCTCAAATAATTTATCATAGTAGAATTAATCAGTACAAAGGTGGAAGTTTAGCTAAAGCTGTTCCAGCTCTACCTGTGAAAAATACAGTCATATAACTCATCTTTATAATTCGTTATAATTCATCTGACAATACAAATATATTTCTTTAAGGTGTTTTTCAGAAATTTTTACATCTGCACAGATATTAAAAATGTCCAGATTATCATGAAGAATCTTAATAGCCTTATAAGAAAAACCTCCTTCAAAATATTACGTACAAAATGACTGTTACGTAGATTCACATAATGACATAGTTGTCTTTTTACACAGAGCTATCATTTGTACACTAATTAACTATTGCAATTATAGATTAATGAGTATCACTTGTTTAAAGGACTTATCTCATTCTTCATTGAGTATTGTCAAAATGCATACACAAAGAATTTCTATTACTTTTGCAAAAACTCTAGTGATTCATATGTCAACGTTTTTCGACCAGCTGGAGTAATATATCAACATAAATATCCCTCCGGCGATCATTAACTTTTGTACCAAAGTCAAATATATTAGTTGTTACGTATATTATTATTATCTCAATGAACCAGTGGTGGATTCAGAAAAATATTTCAAATCAGGAGAAGTGAAGAATTATTCTGCACGAGTATATAGAAAACTTCTCAATTATTTGATCTAATTGTTAAGTGTCATACTTAAGTAATTTAAGTGAAATTATCTCAATATTGAAACTGAAAGAAACATATCGTCTGCCCCATACTATCAGAACTAATTCGTATTTGTAATTCAAGAAATTTACTTTAAACGTTTGTTTAATTATTCAGAAAAATACAAATCACACATTTCTAAACATGTACGGTGCAACGAGATAATTATTCGATAATCCTAATTCCGGTGTTATAGTTCTAATTATAATCTAAATTATAGTTCTAATTCCTAAGTCCATATGTTTTAGTTGATGAAATTGTGTTGAAGAGATTAGTTTAAATTTTTATATTTTAGTTAAATTTGGAGAACCACATAATAATGGGTGATTTTTCAAGCGCAGTTTTCTTTTAAATCGAATAAAACACTCAATTTGCATCATATATTCAAAATTTTCATTGAAATTGATAACTTGCCCTTTGCCTTCTACATTTTATAGATAACTTCATGTAAATGTTGTCCGCGACTCCGTATCAAATGATCTATGCGGAAAGTCCAATTTTCCGTCACTTTTTCGAGCATTTAGGCTTGTATCCCACGAATTACGCGTGTTATGTTATCATGTAAGGCTTCAATCGTGTTCGGCTTGTCCACATACACTAACGACTTTACATAACCCCACAAGAAATAATCCAGAGGCGTCAAATCCCATAATCTTGGCGGCTAATTCACAGGGCCATTTCGAGAGATAAGCTGCTCACCAAATTCATTCTTCAACATGTCCATTGTTTCACGAGCTGTGTGGCATGTGGCACCGTCTTGATGAAACCACATGTCAACCAAGTTCAATTTGGCCAACTGGGGTAAAAAAAAGTTTCGTATCATGGCTCGATATCGTTCGCCGTTGATATTAACGTTTCTCCCACGATCGTCTTTGAAGAAAAATGGACCGATGATGCCACCAGTCCATAAACTACACCAAACTGTCATTTTTTCGGGATGAATCGGTAATTCTTGTATGGCATGTGGCTGTTCATCACTCCAGATGCAACAGTTTTGTTCATTTACATATCCGTTAAGCCAGAAACGAACCTCATCGCTGAACACAATTTTTCGATAAAACAGCGGATTTTCATTGAGCTGTTCTAAGGCCCAGTCACCAGAAATTAGACGTTGTGGTAGGTCATTCGGCTTCAATTCATGCAGAAGTTGAATTTTTTAGGCTTTCAAACCCAAATCAACACGTAAAATTTTCCATGTGGTTGAGTAACTCGAGTAACTCATGCTGAGAACGGCGACGAATTGACATTTCACGATCCTCATTAACACTGTACGCTACAGCTGCAATATTCTCTTCAGTACTCACTGTACGCATGCGAGACAATGGTTTAATGTTCAACAAAGTAAACTTGGTGCGAAATTTGGTGATAACAGCACGAATTGTTGATTCACTAGGTCGATTATGACGATCATAATATGGTCGTAACAAACGATACACATTTTTCACAGAGCACGAATTTTGATAGTAAATTTCAACAATTTGCAATCGTTCCTCGTTTTAAAGTTTTTCCATGATGAAATGGCAGAGTATAATGTAAACTTTTCAATTTGACAGATGACGTTTGGATGACATTACCAACCAGTGCCGCCAACCTGTAGAACTTAAAAATCATCCAAAACTAAACCACTATACAAGCAAAGTACTGATATAATATTGCCTAAGTAACATAAAATGCTAATCACATTTAGTACAATTACCATACCTACTTAGATATATAGTTGTTTTTATATAAGTAAAGCATTTGTTAAGTTTGGCAACATTTTTTAGTCTCCCAGGATCATTTTATGCTGACATCTTCTGGATGGTTTATAAAGCATAATATCAACGGTATGTAGGTATGTTCCTATATGGTCAGTACGCCTCAAACCTCAAACTGTGTTTGGATCTTCCTAACTTTAAACTCCAATTGTTAACAATGCAACATCATTTAGTGCCCCAGTGTATCAAGATCTGAACTGTAAATATGAACTTATTAGTTCTCTATGGCGCGGCGTGCATGGAGTATAGATATAGTTTTGTCCAATTTGTCTATTTTTGACCCCTTAAACCACAATGTAAAATAAAATTAAGAATCATCCTAGCAACTACCCCACAATAAATATTTGTTAGCTAATGATCTGAAGGAAAAGATGAAAAATGTCATCAACATGTTTATTGAAAAAAGAAGTTCCAGAAAAGTTTGTTTTGTGTCGAGGAAATTTGGTGATTAGTATACAGAACTACGCATTGATTTGCCAAATCAGTAATATTACTTGGTATTACTGATTTGATCTGATGAGCAAATCAATAATATCTAGTCCTATCTCCGCAAATAGTAGTTCCAGAATCGCTATCTCTGTTTGCAAATAATAATGAAAAGTGTGACGAGGTTGATCCATTGCCATTATTTTTATTTGAAATACACTGTATTTGTATACGATATAGAGATATATTGTAACGACCTTCTAGCGTAAGATTTGTAACTTCACTTATAATTTTCATGGGGGCAGATATTTAATTTAAAAAAAATCATTTATTTTTATTAACGTAAAATAATATTCATTCCAGCTTTCCAGTTAATATTTCATTATGAATTTGAACAATTGATGAAATTCATTTTGTAATTTAATTAATGAAAAACAATATAAGCACATAACAAGATTTCAATATATTCAAGTGGTTATTACTGAATATCAAAATATGTTGAGAAGAGTTAAATTAAAATACAATTACAAATGAATACAAAATATATTAAAACAGTACACACACACACACCCACATACATATATAAAGAGTTCAGTGAAGCATCAAATCCATTTGAAATAAAACTTTTTCAACATTGTTTCAGGAAAAATCATTCTTCGCTTCATAAGGATCTTATAAAGGTCATACATCGCATTAATGCCAAATGTCTCGTTTTCGCAGGCGATATTGGTATTGCTAAAACATGGTGAAATTCTACAAGTAAGGCATTTTAAATGCTTCTGAGAAATTATACACTCCCCAGGTTTAAATCGAATCGCCAATGAACAAAGAATTACCAAGTTCTAAAGGGCCTACAAGCTAATATGGACGTACTATAATTGGATTTGAGGAGACGCAAAATTATGACATTATAACATAACGATTCTTCCAGAAGCAATCTACGCAAGTGAAACAATTGTTGACATCGATTTCAATATTCTCTCAGATATATCTCTTGAAGCATACTGAAGGCATCTCATTGTATATGTTTTACATAGACAGATATGCTATGATATGATTTTGATTAATTCGTGAAAAATTTATTCAAAGCACGTTATTAGTAGGTATACTTTAAATATCAAATATTCACTAGTGTCCTGATATTGAACACGATAACTATATATATATATATATATATATATATATATATATATATATATATATATATATATATATATATATATATATATATATATATATATATATATATATATATATATATATATATATATATATATATATATATATAATTCACCCAAATTTCCATATCTAATCATAATGCATTAAATTTTGACTTTGTGGAATCAATTATTCACAAAGTTTGCCGATATAATTATGAAAACGTTATGAAAATTTTTAGTCAAATTAATTAAAAAGTCAAATTAATTTTGACATCTTGCTACGAAATACTATGAGTACCTAAGCATAAATAGTTATATTAAAATGTAAAGTTATATAGAAATAGCATTTGTATCCTGATACAAAATAATACTAATAATTATATAAATAATATAAATAACTGTATAAATTAATATAAAATAATTTATTTATATTATTATATAAATTTTACATGATAATTTGTATCCTAAAAAACATAATAAGCAATAGTGGGTCTAAAGGGTGAGACAATCTCCGAGCTCTAATTTAAAATGAATTCATTTATATCGCTCATTTTCAATGCTCTCATACCAGTTCGTTTCATGTATTATTTCATATAAGTTCAATTTAGAATCATTTGAATAACCACCGAGTTTGAATTGGTCTGTTGGACAGTGAGGTGTGTCGTCCTAATTATAACATTATTATAAATAATGTTCGCTGTTCTCATTTTCACCTCACGTTGCGTAAGACATACAACGAAATATATCTATATATACTTATGTATACAAGCGGATCCGAAAAACGTTATCCTGCACACAGGCCTTTTATACGAAAATTTCTACCTTTTTGGAATAAAGTATAACAATTTGGACCGTTTTGACACACAAAAATTTTCATTTGCCCTTTTTGTAGAAAGAAAATTAACTGTTATAATGTAAATATATATATATATATATATATATATATATATATATATATATATATATATATATATATATATATATATATATATATATATGTTTGAACGTAGAGATTCACGGATGGAAAAATATAATGGTATATTGTTCCGGGAATACATCCGTTGGTTTGTTGAGTGCCTGTTGGGAACAGGCAGACGTTTCGTCAAGGTCTCACTTGACATTATCAATGCTTCAAATGATGGTTATCGATTACTCGGAGTCTGGTGACTGAAAGAGAGATCGGTTTGCTGGCTACCTGTATTTATACGTTTTCGTCGCTGTCGGAGATTATATCTGTCCTGATTGGTTAGCGGTAGCGGTGGCCCCGCCTCCTCAACTGACTGGTCTTGGATATCTCCTCTTGTCTGTTTTGATCTTTCCGTAGGTTGGTGAATTTCGGTGTGTCGTCTCGTTATTGTTTTCCAGGTACTCGACAACTTCAGGGTATCGTCTTTCTTGTTCAAATGACCAATCTTCTCTATTTCGATGGCTTCTCTAATTAATCGGGTCTTGTAATTTTCGACGTTTGCAATTTGTTTACCACTGTCGAAGTTAATTTTGTGGCCGGTTAGGTGTTCGTGTTGAAATAGAGCCGATGATAGTTGTTTGTTTTTTATGGAAAGTTTGTGTTCTTCTAACCTAGAGGAGATTCTACGGTTCGTTTGGCCGACATAGCTTTTGTTACATGTTCCGCATGTTACGCTGTACACACCCTGGTTTTCTAGTGGGATCTTCTGTTTAGGATTTCTCAATTTTGTTCTGATGGTTTCAAGTGGTTTAAATGTCGTTGATATATTACATTTACGAAGAATCCGTCCAATCCTGTCAGTTGTTCCCTTGATGTACGGTAGGACGGTTTTAAATTTGCCTTCGGAATCTTCTCTTGGTTTATTTCCCAGATTTTGTTGCAGATCAATCGCTTTTTTAATTGTTTTCTGTTTGTATCCATTTTGTTCAAGGGCTGCGGTAATTTTGTCAAGTTCTTGGGCTTTGTGGTTGTTGTTCGTAAGACGCAGTGACCTGGAAATCAGTGTGTTTGCAACAGCTTGTATCTG
The DNA here is from genome assembly GCA_030704895.1 of Henosepilachna vigintioctopunctata. Taxonomy (NCBI): domain Eukaryota; kingdom Metazoa; phylum Arthropoda; class Insecta; order Coleoptera; family Coccinellidae; genus Henosepilachna; species Henosepilachna vigintioctopunctata. The sequence continues at coordinate 2,161,722 of JARQZJ010000099.1, forward strand.
CGATGGATGGTGGTGGGATTCGGCTTGAGTATAGAGCTTGAGTATAACAACCAATTACCCTTCCTCGATGTACTTGTTATGAGAGGTGAACATGGCAAATTGGGACACACTGTATATAGGAAACCAACTCACACTAATAGATACCTAAACGCCGAATCCCACCACCATTCATCGCAGATACAAGCTGTTGCAAACACACTGATTTTCAGGTCACTGCGTCTTACGAACAACAACCACAAAGCCCAAGAACTTGACAAAATTACCGCAGCCCTTGAACAAAATGGATACAAACAGAAAACAATTAAAAAAGCGATTGATCTGCAACAAAATCTGGGAAATAAACCAAGAGAAGATTCCGAAGGCAAATTTAAAACCGTCCTACCGTACATCAAGGGAACAACTGACGGGATTGGACGGATTCTTCGTAAATGTAATATATCAACGACATTTAAACCACTTGAAACCATCAGAACAAAATTGAGAAATCCTAAACAGAAGATCCCACTAGAAAACCAGGGTGTCAGCGTAACATGCGGAACATGTAACAAAAGCTATGTCGGCCAAACGAACCGTAGAATCTCCTCTAGGTTAGAAGAACACAAACTTTCCATAAAAAACAAACAACTATCATCGGCTCTATTTCAACACGAACACCTAACCGGCCACAAAATTAACTTCGACGTGGTAAACAAATTGCAAACGTCGAAAATTACAAGACCCGATTAATTAGAGAAGCCATCGAAATAGAGAAGATTGGTCATTTGAACAAGAAAGACGATACCCTGAAGTTGTCGAGTACCTGGAAAACAATAACGAGACGACACACCGAAATTCACCAACCTACGGAAAGATCAAAACAGACAAGAGGAGATATCCAAGACCAGTCAGTTGAGGAGGCGGGGCCACCGCTACCGCTAACCAATCAGGACAGATATAATCTCCGACAGCGACGAAAACGTATAAATACAGGTAGCCAGCAAACCGATCTCTCTTTCAGTCACCAGACTCCGAGTAATCGATAACCATCATTTGAAGCATTGATAATGTCAAGTGAGACCTTGACGAAACGTCTGCCTGTTCCCAACAGGCACTCAACAAACCAACGGATGTATTCCCGGAACAATATACCATTATATATATATATATATATATATATATATATATATATATATATATATATATATATATATATATATTCAATGTTTTTAGCAATAACAGCTTTATTTCAATGTGAAAACTTTATTTTCGTTGACGTTTCGTTGTATGTCACAACTTTGTCAAAACTAATGAATAATTGAATTTTTTGAATTACTATAGATATAAATGAGAGGTAATAATAAAAACTTGTCTAAAAATCACTGACTGAACAATTCTTTATTCGACTAGTTTCGCCTTTTACGGCATTATCAAGAATGCTGTAAAAGGCATTCTTGATAATGCTGTAAAAGGCGAAACTAGTTGAATAAAGAATTGTTCAGTCAGTGATTTTTAGACAAGTTTTCATTATTACCTCTCATTTAAATATGAACTATCACAGAGTAGATTCATCGTCCATTGAATTTACTATAGATATCAAAATACTATATATTTTGAAAAAATCAAATTAGTTTTTTTGTATTTTCACATATTGGTTTTTAGTATCAGAGGAATATTTCTCGCTTAGCATTCGCTTCGGAAGTTTTAGTCTTCTTCACCAGGAGGAAACCTCTGAAAAACTCATGGTTAGCCAGGTGATTCTTATAAGTGTGATTTATATATACATATATATAATTACATATAGTCGAGTTTTATTCTTATCAAGAATATGTATATTAACTGGTTTATGTGTGTGAAATTGAAGGTAGATCTGGAAAAAATGAATTTTGAGTCCTATATAGATTTCACTGCAATAATTACATGGTATATTATAAACAGTATGAGTTTTTTTCTGAGCTACTGTTTCACTCTTTAGTTTTGTATATATTTCTTTGATTTATTTTTTGGCAGTATGTGCTATTATTAAATTATAGGGTTTTAATATTTTACCAATGTTGTATGGTATACCATACAACATATATACAAATATATACCATATATGTATATTACCAATATGTACTCAATTTTGGAATATATGGTATGGTAATGTAATTATTTTTGTTGGATTTGAAAATTTTTATTTTTACTTTCTTATCATGAGTTTTTCAGAGGTTTCCTTATGGTGAAGAAGACTAAAACTTCCGAAGCGAATGTTAAGCCATAAATAATCCTCTGATACTTAAAATCAATATGTGAAAATACAAAAAAACTAAATTGATTTTCTTAAAAAATAAGTTTGACATTTTGATATAGTAATTCATAAAATTCAATTATTCATTAGTTTTGACAAAGTTGTGATATACAACGAAACGTCAACGAAAATAAAGTTTTTCACATTAAAATAAACCTGTTATTGCTAAAAACATTGAAAATAAACCATCTTAAACAGGCAGTAAATCAATTTTTAAATATATATATATATATATATATATATATATATATATATATATATATATATATATATATATATATATATATATATATATATATTAATATATAATTTATATATATATATATATAACATTTATCCTATGAAGGATAATATTCTCTAACATTGATCCCTAGAAGAACAATGGAGACATCGTTTCACATAGCTAGCTCTGCTATAATATTCTTTAGAATCTTTTGTCAAATATCGAAAATTATTCAATTATCGAAAGAAAGTTATAGTGTTCTTTGATAGCGAATATCTATAAGTAGTATTATCTACAAGTGAGATAGTATAGCACGAGAACTACATATTTCTTTTTCTTATAGTGAATTTATGACACATATATATATATATATATATATATATATATATATATATATATATATATATATATATATATATATATATATATATATATATATATATATATATATATATATATATATATATAAATATAGTTGAATGTTTCACGACTTTAGAGATGTATTTTCAGTGTTTAATTGGGATTGCAGTCTAGGACAGGAAAACCAGTTACCTCTTTAGTATTTTCCACAAATACAGTCACTGTCGTCGCTTCCTTGGACTACCTTACACGTAGAATGCAGTAATATTCCAACCCAATGCATTTGGGAACACTTTTACTCATTTTCAAAATTCAAAAAACTAATGTACTTTCGGACTAACTTCACAGTAATTGTAAGAAAAATTTTTATAGTGCCTTGCTATATAAACTGTTAATTTTTGTACTATTTTAGCCCTGAAGAAGAAAATAAACATTTTCGAAAGCTTGGAAAAAACTAAGGAGGTAACTGGTTTTTTAATAAAAACCAGTTACCAGTTTTTTATTTAAATATATATATATATATATATATATATATATAGATTTTTTTTTTCAGTGTTTAATTGGGATTGCAGCGTAGGACAGGAAAATCAGTTACTTCTTTAGTATTTTCCAAGCTTTCGAAAATGTTTATTTTCTTCTTCAGGGCTGAAATAGTACAAAAATTAACAGTTTATATAGCAAGGCACTATAAAAAGTTTTTTCTTACAATTACTGTGAAGTTAGTCCGAAAGTACATTAGTTTTTTGAATTTTGAAAATAAGTACAAGTGTTCCCAAATGCATTGGGTTGGAATGTTACTGCATTCTACGTGCTAGATAGTTGAAGGAAGCGATGACAATGACTGTATTTCTCAATTTGACTTTTCAAGAGCATTTTAAGAAACGCCCTTAAAAACATCTGGGAACACTCCACGTGAAAAGCCAAATTGAGAAATACAGTCATTGTCGTCGCTTCCTTCAACTATCTAGCACGTAGAATGCAGTAACATTCCAACCCAATGCATTTGGGAACACTTGTACTTATTTTCAAAATTCAAAAAACTAATGTACTTTCGGACTAACTTCACAGTAATTGTAAGAAAAAACTTTTTATAGTGCCTTGCTATATAAACTGTTAATTTTTGTACTATTTCAGCCCTGAAGAAGAAAATAAACATTTTCGAAAGCTTGGAAAATACTAAAGAGGTAACTGATTGTCCTGTCCTAGACTGCAATCCCAATTAAACACTGAAAATACATATCTACAGTCGTTAAACATTCAACTATATATATATATATATATATATATATATATATATATATATATATATATATATATATATATTTACATATATATATCGATCTCTCAATCAAAATTTCGATATATTTCAAATAAAATTCTCATTGGGATGTCTACACTTATTTTGTCAAGGAAAACACAACCTCAGTTCTCAGAAAACAGAGTCTCAGTATTGTCCAACTATGAAGGATTCGTGAATCTGCATCTATATCTACAGAAAACGTTGTGAGGTGTTTGAATGAAATGCCTACAAAGCCTCTACGTACTCTCACTGATCTTGTCACAAGAAATCGATCTAGAATGCTCGACAGTGTTTATGTCATTTCGTCGATAGAGGATGCTCGTGTGATAACTTCACGATTGAATGTTCTCCTCAGGATGAGACCTCGGGACGTTTAAAAAGCCATCGAAACTTCATTATTTGGGTGTATATTACTGAAGATTTATTTCTAATGAGAATCAAACAATTGTATGGCATCATAAGTTCGATGATTTTTCGGAACGCACTTAATATTCATTCTTGAAAGTGATAGATTCGTTCTCGTTGACAACATTTGTGTAGACAGATTCCTGACAGCTTTTTTGAAATATTTCGTTATTGTAATTTAGAGTCCCAGTATTGTCTAACTATGAAGGTATCGTGAATTTGGAAAAATTCATGATGAATATAATAAGGCAGTTTGTAAGGAAAAAACAATGTAGGTTTGGGTTTCTGTTCTACATGTTTTTGAAACGGTTACAAAGGTATCTCGAAATTAACACGTAACTACATTATAATATTCTTTAATTGAAGACTGTTTTTATGCAGCTTGTAGTGTTAGTTTGAAAACATTTTCTCGTATGTGTCTGAAAATTATAATATCTGTAGTAGATACGCCGTTTGCATCAGGTCATATTATTGAAACAACTAAATGCAGTATCTGGTTTTACTTTTATAGTTGTAGTAGTTCCTGGCTCAAATATTTTTACAAGGCTCTCTTCTGCTTTCAGTACTTTTCATATTTCTTTATTCGACATATATGGGTAACGAGATTAAATTAACATTATAATTAAATATTTTATACCTGAGTGATTAAAACAGTCAGGTAGCTGTTTCATAATTCAACAAAAATACTAATATTTGTGATAGCTAATCCTAAGCTTTATTAAGTATACTTTTACCTGACTCTATTTTGATGTTCTGGAATATTTATCTATTCAGATTATTCCGTAAACACAAAAAGGAAGCATAAAATTTTTCCGTTTGAATCAGCTGTATATAATTAGCATATATGTAATCTTATTATCTTACTACGTCGATTAGTTCATGGAATTATATGTTTCCTGCGATATCATGAGTTATGAGTCATATATATCTTGCGCAGTATGAATCATGAGTTATGAAGAAATAATAAATCTGTATTATTGAGTTAGCATTCTACTAATTATATTGTTCATCCTCATTTTCGTATAAACATTATACAACATGTCTTGAAATAGACATTAGTACTAATTTAATTCACGTTGAATCGCCTCCCCAATAAGTTTCACAATCGTAAGTCACAACTAAAAGGTTTTCCATTGAATCTGCAATTTTTCATTATTAATAATAAAACACATATTTTTGACTGCAGTGATCCAAATTCTTATTGATAATTAAGTTTATGGTTTCACAATTATATTTTGACAATAATGTCTGATAAATGACACCTTTAGTTTGCTCATAGTGGTGCTTCTTTCATCCAAATTATGAATAATATTTTCACACAATTGAGGCTCAATATTAACAATTACTCGACTTATTCCAGCTTTTAATTGATCAATTATTCGTGGATGGTTACTGTAGACAAGACTTAAAACGCAGCTCCAATGAAAAGAGTCGAATGGTGTTGATCTTTTTGGCTAATTAAAATCATCAATCTTTGAGATTAGACACAGAGGAAAAGTTTTATGCAATAAATTGATTGTATGGCATCTTGTTGGAATATTTGTCTTGAATATCAATATTTTCAAGCTCTGGCAATAAAAAATTGTTTATAGCGGGCACTATTTACAGTTAGAGTAGCAGCACCAGCATCATTTTCGAAAAAACGTGGCAGTCACCACTACGCCATAATTCACACCACGGTGACTTTTTATGGGCGAATTTGAAGTTCATGAATCTCTTCTAGATTTTCCTCTCCCCAAATACCACAATTTTGTTTATTATCAAAGATATTCAGGTGAGAATATGCTTCGTCACTTAAGCCGTTTTTTTCTTAATTTAACATCTTTTTCTTTGATGAAATTAATAAATTGGCGACATTCTAATTGGTCTGTTGGTTTCAAGTCATGTGGAAACTGAACTTATCAGCTTTTAACAAAATGCTTATGCCAAATTCGCCATAAAGTTGTTTTTGGAATGTTCAATTGTTGTGAACGTTGTGTAATTGACATGTCAAACATAAAAATCGTGTAATTTACGAAAAACATGTTCATTAGAACGTCTATTTTCATAATGAAGCTGAATTATTTAACGCGTTGTTCAACACTATATCTTTCCATTTTATAAATTGTCAACCATAGCAGATTATTGTCATTTGATAAGTGACAAGTATAAAAAATATAACATTCAAAAAATTGCGTTCAAATGGTAAACCCTTTATTATTATGCATACTGATCAAAGGCAAGTTGCATTCTGGACTTTATAATGATAGAATTGCGTCTGAATGTTTGCCAAGCCAATTTTATTCTTCTGTCAAATTCCGTCATTAGTGAAACAGATTTGTATATTATTTATTCCACGTATCTATTCATCTACTACTTCTAGTTGTAGATGAATAGATGTGTTGTCGATAATTGTTATAGCTTGATTCTCTACGAGTTCATTGAACATTACTTTGGTTTTATGTAAATGCGTCTAGGCCTACTTTTTTGCTAAGTGCATTCATGTGCTCTTGCAATTCGTCATGGCTATTAGCCATCAGGACAATATCATCAACAAATCTTCGATGGTTGAGATATTCTCTATCTATATTCAGATCTAGTTGCTCCAGTTTAGTTCGAGAAAGACGTTTTCAACGCTGATTTGAAGAGATTTCTCGATATTGAATCTTGCTGTCAGATTTCTTTTGTTGGTTCGAAATTCTGAAATTCCGTCAAAGACTCTTACGGTGACTATGACTTATTTATACCTACGCCTTCGCCAGAGTCCATATATTTTTTCCTGACACATTCAATGCTTTGTTAAAGTTTATAAAGGCTCATGTTAGAGGTAACTCGTATCACACATACGAATAATTCACATACTCCTCAATAAGATTTTTTATGGTCTCGTTCAGGAAACGTAGAAGTCAACTTTTTTTGATGTTTTATGGAGATAGATATAATAAATACTTTAGAATATTAAGTAGACAAAGAATTTTTTTTATATTTATTCAAAATTTTAAATAACTTCGAAGTTTCTAAATTCATGCAGCGCCTCAATATAGAAGGTTCATGATGTTGTTACTTTTATATCCAATGTAATGATATTTAAATATCATTGAAGATCACTGAAGGAATTTTTGAAATGCATCAATACATGTCTTAGAAATAGATTACACTGCGTAACAAAAAAAAGTTGAACGTTTTCTCTACTTTATGAGTCAATTTTTACTTATGTTGGGTTGAGAAAAACGAATATGAAAAATAATAAAATTTGTTAGCTCTACATTCTTTGATATGTAAATGATGAAAATTATTGTTCTAAGAAATTGGTAGATATGAATTACATATCCTAACAACATTTAAAGTGAGATTGCACTATCATTAATGATATTTAAATTCAAAATTCTTCAAAAACTGATTTCTTTGATCGCGATCGTTTAGCTTTCCTCTTGTAAGTGACCTCTGGAGCATATCTACATTTAAACCAGCGGTAATCTGCAAAAATTGCTTCATTCCAGCGGACCTGATATATTCGTTCCATCACAGAAATTTCTTGATGGAACTGTTTTCCATAATCATCACTGACTTCTCCGCAATCAGGTGGGAAAAAATTGAGATGGGAGTGGGGAAAATGGATTTTTAGAGACATATTGCAGCCGAGTTGGTGGTATTTTCGTAGAAGTTCGTTAACTAATTAGGGGTAGTTATCATCTCTTTTGTTCCCTAAAAATCCATGTATATCTTTCTTGAGAGCTTCCCAAGCTTTCTTTTTTCCCTTCAAAAACTAAATCGAATGCAATGTCCGTTACAAGTTGACTTATTTGTAGCCGAACAAAGATGACTTCCTTGATCTTTGCATCACTTCTTTTAGGAAATTTGTCTCTTACTTAAGAGACAAATTGGTTTTTACTTGGTTTTAATTGGTTACTTAAGAGACAAATTAAGTTTAAATACTCATTTAAAAGTCTGACCTTCTTGGTTCATGGCTTTGACAAAATTCTATATCAAGCCCAACTTGATATATAAGGGTGGAAGAACATTTTTCGGATCTACGAGTGGCTCGGCAATTACATTTTTCTCACTAGGGTTGAGATTTCTTGCAGGACAATCTGCTTGAATATAATGTGATTTTCTATCCCTACTCTCCCACATACATACAAAGCAACAGTATTTCGTATACCCTAATTGCATCCTTTAGAATCTAACAATCACTTTTAAATCACCGCAGATTCACTTATATTGCAGGTAGTTCATTGAATCCAGGAGGTTTGCCACGTCTGCATAAGTCTCCTTCATGTGAACCGCATGCCCAATAGAATTGGAATGTTGGCGGTTGCCATTATGAAGCAACACAGCTTTCAAACTAAGCTTGGAATTAGAACTAATTGATTCTTTTAATGGCCGGTTTCGCATTCAGTACACGAGAGGACATAGGCTAGGACTATATTCGAGACCGAAGCAATTTAATTTTTCGTAGTGTTATTAAAGGTTTCGCATCGTCTGTCTGTCGTTTCTGATTCGCATATGACGTCATTCGACCTATTCGATATCACCATACCACAAATCATTCTTTCAGAGTCGCGCTAGGACACTTCCTACGTTTATGTTTACTCAAATACAGTCGTTTGTTTCTTTTTCACTTATGATAGTGTAGTTTTTATTCCACTATAATGGAAAAAGGTTTGTCAAAAAAAGCGATAATTTAATTATTTAACTATATTTCATCACAATCAATCATTTCAAAAGGTTCGAAGGAAGGCGATTCACTCGAAAACGACGGTACTTCTTTTGTTAATAGAGTTTCATAAAATTCAATTCGACATCTTTTTCCATATGCTTCTAGTTTTTTTTTGAGGTTTTTGACAGTCAAATTTATGAGGACATAAATTTTGTCAATAAATTCGATTACGACGATACCTGCCTACTTATAAAATAAATAACAAATACATTCCCATAAAAGATTTATTTATTTTCACTGAACGAGTTATTCCAAACCTACTCACGACTCAACAGATATTTTAATTAGAAATAGGCGGCTATTATAATACTAACTTACATAAAATTATTTTCACACATATTTAGTGCTTTCAGGGAAAAACAACGCTTCATCAGTTTGAACAACAAATTTTTCTTGGTGTTATATTATCTGGTACACTAAAAGGCACGAAAGGGTATAAAAAATTTATTGGGATTTTTAACTGTTGTGCTTTCGCACATTGGAACAATACAATATATTTAGGCATTTTTGTCAACTTCTGCAATCGGGTAATGAAAAAAAATACGAATCAAACGCCGTAAGCAACTACGCAATAATAGATTATTTGGTACTGGGCGAATACGCCGTATAGGTCAAAAGACCACACCATGGAGCGTCGCGTGTAACAAAATTATTCTTGCAAGCACAACTTCAATGTCCCATAGCCTACTCATTTATTGAGATATTTTTTCGATTTTTCACGCGTTTGTTTTATTCCGTTTAAATTTTATTCAAAAGTTATCCATAAAAAAAGGCAAACTTCTTCATTGTACGCAATTATTTCAACATTCTCTTCATCAAGTTAAATATTTCCGTTATTTACTGAAAGATTTTTTTATTCGCAAACTCCTTTTTTTTGCGCATTTTTATTTCTAGCTTAGATTAATACCTATTTATAATTGTCAACAATAACCATAATGATTTACAATATTAATTATCAACAATTATCTTAGACCTTGAGTATTATTCTCACTAGTTATAGGATATAAAGCAACCTATAGTTAGTTAAGTACCTATTATCTCAAGTTATGGTATTATCTTCGTATGTGCACGATTGTTGTCACTTGTTTGATGGGGAATGATTTTCTAAAATGTTCTCAATTTTTGCGCATATACAAGGTCTGTTCAAAAGAGAAGGTGAATTTTGATTTTTCGCAGATGTGCACATCGATTATCGAAATTTTTTTTGTTATGTTGATACAAAAGCGTTTCTCATATGTTGATGTTTAACCCATTTTGGATTAGTAGTAAGTTTTTGACAACTGAAAAGGTTAGTCACGTTTTTGTGTGTACTTTGATTTTTAACTTTTGAAAAAATGGATCTTTAATCTGCACGAAATTGGCTGGTGCCATGCAATTTTCTCGGATGTTTTGGGCATGAAACGTGTAGTTGCAGCGAAGTTTGTTCCGAAATTGTTAAATTTTGGGAAAAAGCAACGTCGTATTAGTATCGATCAGGGTTGAAGGACGTCAACGATGATCCAGATTTGGCCAAAAAGGTCATAACTGGTGTCGAAATGTACGGTCAATAAGGAATACTACAAGGAAGTTATGCAACGTTTGCGTGAAGCAATACGTTCGAAATCGGAAATGTGGAAAAACAAATCATGATCATGCACCAGCTCACACATCAATGCTTGTTCGTGATTTTTTTGGCCAAAAACAACACCGTAATCACCAGAGGTACCTCAACCACCATATTCACCAGATTTGGCTATTAGCGACTTTTTCCTATTCCCAAAACTGAAGAAACCGAAAAAAGGAAAGCGATTTGACACAATTGATTAGATAAAATCGGAATCGAAAAACGAACTGGTGGCCATATCGAAAAGCGCATTTCACAAGTGTTTTGAGGATTCGAAGAAGCGCTCGCTTAAGTGCATTATATCTGAAGGAGATTACTTTGAAGGGGACACAATGGATATTGATGAATAAATGAATACATTTCGAAAAAATTCAAAATTCACTTTTCCTTTTGAACCAACCTTATATTTCTATAAGAGTCAACACGGTTGACATCCTTCGACATAAAGTCTAGTAATGATCTCAATTCTAATTTTCATCTTAAGGAAAAGGCACGTTTTAATTCGAACTGAAATAGTATTGTGCCTTGTAGATACATAATTTCTCAGAAAATACGAAGACAGTAAAAGACTGATTCAAGAAAATTCAAAAAGCGATCAAGTAATCTGTTTATAAAATTACTTGTAAGTACTGCAATGCTGTTCGGTTAATTAAATGATGAGCCATATAAATAAGGGACCTTTGAGACCACATAATTTATCACGATTTATATTTAGAACCTAATACTAAATGAGAAAATTCCATTTCGTATTCAAATATCCCTATTTATGATGATGGGAAACTTTCTACATCTATATGCGAAGAAGTTGCCAATATTATGTAGTTAATGTAGACAATTTTCAGCAATTTTTGGCACGTCCTGATTATATATTCTGAACTTCAATTTCACGATTCATTATGTCAGTATATTTCTATACGTTCATTCATCTATATAAATATAAATATATATGAAGAAATATTCGAACAAATTTATGGTATTTATGAAACTTTTCAAGAAATTAAGATAAAAAGATGCATAACGCATTTGATGCCATATAATAATGACTAATTTGAAACAAAAGATCAATGTTATAAATATAATAAAGAAAATTACAGTTTGTTTCACACATTTTCTGCTTGGCGAATATACGCTAACATTGACCTGCACTCTTATATATATTATAACAGATCAGCATTTGTCGCCACATTTCATAAAAACTCAGTTATACTGATTCAACAAAAATATCTTGATTATCTTCTCTTGAACATTAGTGGACTGAAATCAAAAAAGTTACAAGGAATTAAATTATATACAGTGTAAACTCTATCTAACGACACTGACTTAGTTAGCCGTAAGTTGTCAATCATAGTTTTTATCAGTATAATTGTATAAACATCTCTTTCAGATTCCTGATGAAGACTGTAAACACAGTCGAAATATAGACCAGGCAGACAAATTGGATAAAATCTATTCATAGAGGCCTCTTATTTTGCCTATAACACACAATATATATATATATATATATATATATATATATATATATATATATATATATATATATATATATATATATATATATATATATATATAATATATATATATATATATATATATATATATATATATATATATATATATATATATATATCATCATCAACCACTGTCGGTCCACTGCTGCAGAACGAAGGCCTCCCCCTGTCTTTGCCAAGATTCCCTATCAGCAGTCTCTTTCTTCCAGGCAACGCCCAGCCAATCCACAAGCTCCTTATCCAATCGATCATGAGGGCGCTTTATGGTCTTACCCTGTCTCTGGGCTCCCAATCACCAACCACAGGTGACCAACGCTCATCTCTTGTTCGGGCTAGATGGCCTGCCCATTTCCAGTTCACCTTTTTACACACTCCAAGACATCCCTCACCTTTGTTTGACCTCTTATCCAGCTGCAGCGTATTCTATCTCGTATGGTTAGGTCCATCATGTATCTTTCAATACTCCGCTGTGTTGTTCGAAGCGTTTGGATGTGAGCAGATTTCAGAGTCCAAGTTTCGCTGGCGTAGGTCATCGCTGGTAATACGCATTGGTCAAACACTTTGCTCCTTAAGGATAGTGGCATATCTGATTTGAAAATGTGTTTCAGTCGGCCAACCGTACCCCAAGCTGTTCTGGTTCTTTGCATGATCTCCGGTGTGATATCCCCGCCTTCTGTGACAATCTCTCCCAGATATATGTAAGGCGCTGCTATTTCTAATGGGAATCCGTCCCCCTCCGTTTGCTCACTGGTGCAGAAAGGGTTCAACATCATCTTTGTTTTTGCGGTGTTTATTTCCAGACCTATTTTCTTCCTCGCGATGTTCATTGATGCGCACTTGAAGATCGGTAGCATCGTGGGAGAACAGGACTATAACGTCAGCGAACCTCAAGTGGCTAAGGTAGCGATCATTGATCTTGATTCCTTTCTCGCTCCAGTCCAGCTTCTGGAACATACACTCCAAAGCAGCTGAGAACAGTTTTGAGGAAAACGGGTCTCCCTATCTAACGCCTCTCATTATTGGCAATTATTCCGAGTATTCGTCTATTTTGAAGGTTGCTGTGGCATGTTCGTATATATTCTGGATCAGCTCGGTATAGCAAGATGGTATTCCTATCCTCACTAATGAGGTGGTTGCAGCTAGAGTTCTAAGCAGGTCAAATGCCTTCTTATAGTCGATAAATGCCATATATAGAGGAATTGCATTTTCGTTGCATCTTGATATCACTTCGCGGATGGTGAAAATGGATTCATTGTACTGTATGACTTCCTGAAGCCTGCCTGTTCTATTGGCTGATATGAGTCCAGTTGTACCGATAAGCGGATAGTAATAATCTTGACTAAGATCTTATATGCTGTGGGGAGTAAACTTATCGGTCTGTAGTTCCTCAGGTCCTCCGCATCCCCTTTCTTATAGAGCAGAACAATGGACGCGTTGTCCTATGAGGTGGAAATGTTTCTGTTTTTCAAACAGTCACTGAAGAGCCTCGATAGAATGCGGTGAAGTAATGGGCCCCCTGACTTGATAACGTCCAATGTGAAATAGTCCTCACCTGAAGAGGTGCCAGCTTTCAAGGATTCAATTGCAGTTCTCGTGTCTAATGCCAGAACTTCCGGTGGCTCTTCATCCGATATTATCTCAACATGATTACGGTTATCGCTGTAGAGCTGTTTGTAGAACTCAATGGTGACTTTTAGAAGTTTTCTGTCTCCGCTTGAATTTTTGAGCGCGATTATCTTATGTTTCCCAATCATGTTCTTCTGGATAGCTTTCTTATAGCTTCTTGCATCTTGTATAGCCTGCCTCAATGTTCTTGTGTTGTATTCACATACATACAGTGACGCATATTCGTTCCATTGGCTTCTAGTTCTCAGTTCGGATGCTACCCAATTTTCGAAAGATTAAACTGACTTTCTATTATTCTAAATTGAATTCATATTAATCAATTTTCATCAAACGATTGTATATTTCGAAACATTGTGTATATTAAACCATATATCGCCAAGAGATCAGATTTAATCATCTTTATAATGATTTTATCCCTGTTATATATATTGATTATGTTTTTTTTACAGGTCTCAATGCTTCAGAAGAAAAATCATTCATATTCCTTAGGAAAGAACTTCCAGTCCGTCTTGCAAATATAATGAAAGAAATCGCATTGCTACCTGAAAATTTGATCAGAATGCCATCGGTAAATTTAGTAAATGATTGGTATATGAGGAGTTTCCAAGAAATCATCGAATTCGAAAAAACAGATATTACTCCTAAAACTTTAGAATACTTTTGCAACAGTTTAGTTAAAATAAGAAATCGACATACTGATGTAGTTGAAACAATGGCTCAAGGTGTACTGGAATTGAAGGAATCGCACGATGTCGATTACCATACTGAAAATAGCATCCAGTATTTTCTGGACAGGTTTTACATGTCTCGGATATCTATAAGAATGCTTATCAATCAACATAGTAAGTCATTTGTTCATATTGAATCGATTTGTTATATATATATATATATATATATATATATATATATATATATATATATATATATATATATATATATATATATATATATATATATATATATATATATATATATATATATATATATATATATATATATATATATATATATATATATATATAAATTCGAGATTCACGAATCTTTCATACTTAGTCAATACTGAGACTCTCAATCGAAATATTTCAAATAAAACTCTCCGGGAACTACCTAAACAAATTTCAACGAGAACGAATCTATCACTTTCGAGAGTGAATATTATATGCGCTTCAAAAAATCATCGAACTTGTTGAATGATATTAAGATACAATTGTTTCATCATTATTCACAATCACAATGAGGAGAAAATTAGTTCGTAAACTACTCACGTGAGCTCCTTCTATCGGAGAAAAGACATATAAACTCTACCCAGCATTTCAAATTCCTACTCATGACAACATTAGTAAGAATACGTAGAAGCTTTTTAGGCATTTCATATAAACACAACAGAGCTTTGCCTGTAATGTGTATGAATGGTCCCATACTTAATCGCTGGACATCACGCCCAGGAGGCAAACAGATAGCTAGTTTCAAGATTCACGAATCATTCATACTAGTCAATACTGAGGCAATTGTGTAGACAGTTCCCTGATAGTTTTATTTGAAATATTTCGATATTTCTGTTAAGAGTGTCAGTATTGGTTAGTATGAATGATTTGTGAATCTTGAAAATAGCGCTCTTTTTGCCCCGCTGGGCGTGATCTAGATCGATTAGGCATGGGACGATTCTTACAAATTACAAACAAAGCTCTGTTGTGTTTGAGTGTAATGTCTACAAAGCCTCTACGTACTCTCACCAATGTTGTCATGAGCACAATCTAAAATGCTGGGGATAGTGTTTCCTTCGATAGAGGGAGCTGACATTAATAGTTCACGAACTACTGTTCTCCTCATTCGGATATAGGACCTGGGGGCGTTTTCAAAATCGATTCTTGATTGATTTATTAAATAAGACCCGTGACTCATAATAATGATGAAACAATTGTATCTCATTATCATTCAACAAGTTCGATGATTTTTCGAAGCGCACTTAATATTTACTCTCGAAAGTGGTAGATTCGTTCTCGTTGACATTTGTGTAGACAGCTCTCTGAGAGTTTCATTTGAAATATTTCTTGCATTATTACTTCCTCTGTTAACGTTTCCGCTGTGGCTACTTCATAATCTCATGTGACGAATTCTTCGAAAGTAATTTTTAAGTGTTATATACACTCATTCCATTCTTCAGGCGTTTTATCGCCCTCCACTTCAATACTTTCTTGCATCTGTTTTGGAAAACCACATTCTTTAAAGCAGTTTTTCACTGCATTGGATGTCACATTTCGCAAAGCTTTGTCTACTACCATGCTCACTGCCTATAAAGCATTAATAGAAGAAACGTATTTTGCTCCATATCAGTGATAATTTTTTTTATAATTTCTCTCCGAAAAAATGTTTTGAAGTTTTTAATTGTGCCTTGATGCAGCGGTTGAAGTTGGGATTTGTGTTTTCTGAAAGAAATTGAAGTTTAATATCCTTCAATGGAGGTACATTAACATGTGCTGTGTGGTTATCTATGACAAGAAGAATTCTTATTTTTACGATTATCATTTGTTTGTCTGTTTTAATGCGCCATTTTTCAAAAAATTTTCCAGTTATATTTGCTTTTATAGCTTCATAATCCAGAGGCTGTGATCTACAGCCGGCAAAACAACGAAGTTTATTTGATTTGTAAAATAAACTTCGTCATTATCGACTTAAATGTAACGTCTTTACTGTTCAAATCACTGTTGTCAATGAAAAGCCAATCGAAAGTGCGTTACGAAGAACATCGAACTTCTTGGAAATGCCATACAGCGTTTTTAATTCTATTATGGCAATCTTCAGTAGCATACATCCAAACAATCAAGTTTCGATGGTTTTTCAAACGCTCCTAAGACATATCTTTTCAAAAACTATGAAAAATTCGAGTAAAATTGTTTAGTGTAAAAAAATAAATTAATGAAATTGTGAGAATTAGGCAAATTTTTCCAATTCAATATATAATATTCAGTCTTTAATATTTAAATTGAATATATGTGAGTATTCAATTGAGCAAGAACATCGAAATTTGAATTATAGATGCTCGAGAAATTTGACAATAAATCAACTCTACAACAAATTTTTCCAATTACATAGCCATTCGATTTACGTTTTACTATTTCTGATACCATTAATAGTTAAATGTTACATTACTCGGGTAAAATAAAAAATTACGTCAGCAAACCATAATGTTTGGAGTAATATCATTATACTTGCAAATTGTTTTATGACTGCTTTTTAATGCAAAAAAAATGAAACTGCATCTTAATCGTTTTTCAATTCTTTTGTATAATCTCGATAAAAAATCTTTTCTGAGAATTTGCGAATTATCTTTCATGATTTTTTAAATGAAGTCTTAATGAATAAAAAATATTCTGATGTTTTTATTGTGTCAAAAAAGGCAGTTGAAGGTGTGCAACTACCTATAGTTACATGCCTGCAGTTGCGATGACCTTAGATGGGACGGATTAATTTATAATTCATATATTATCTTATCGCTATAACTAAATTTTACACAAAACAAACGTTTACACAACGGCTGCGCATTTAGGGGCGCCAGATATATATATATATATATATATATATATATATATATATATATATATATATATATATATATATATATATATATATACAGTAGAAACTCGATTATCCGGCCCTCAGATATACGGATTCGCGATTATCCGGACTGTCAATCGCGACGAATTCATTCTAACATGAATGTATCGGAACTGGCATTACGCCCAAATTATACGTACATCATGTACCATTTCTTGATAAATGTTGATTTTCGTTGATATGTATTTGTTGTTTTCAATAAACACGTAACATTACATATGTATTATATGTAATATGATTAGAAAGATATATGTAATATGGTAGAATTGATTATCAGGATTTATGTGAACAACGAAAATTGACTGAAATGAATTGATTTAGATTGAGTTATTTGTAATATTTCATTTAATGCTATAATGTAGTTATAAGTTACTATTTTGTTTTTATTTTAGATTGAGTTCTTTGTTAA
The DNA here is from genome assembly GCA_030704895.1 of Henosepilachna vigintioctopunctata. Lineage (NCBI taxonomy): Eukaryota > Metazoa > Arthropoda > Insecta > Coleoptera > Coccinellidae > Henosepilachna > Henosepilachna vigintioctopunctata. The sequence continues at coordinate 2,179,736 of JARQZJ010000099.1, forward strand.
ATCTTTTTTTTTATTATTTAGTTGAATCTTTTTTCTAATTATTTAGTTATGTATTCAACCTTGTTATTATTTTCTGTAATTGGGTGTTATACCTGTTGAGAATAAAGAAATTATTATTATTATTATATGTATGTACATGCTACATATGCAAAAAAAAACTAGCTTTTCTTCATACATTCGATTATCCGGAGTTTCGATTATCCGGATGCCCAACGACAACAATTAGTCCGGTTAATCGAGTTTTTACTATATATATATATATATATATATATATATATATATATATATATATATATATATATATATATATATATATATATATATATATATATATATATATATATATATATATATATATATATATATATATATATATATATATATATATATATATATATATATATATATATATATATATATATATATATATGATATATATGTATATATAGTGTGAATTATTTATTCGGTGTACTGAACGAGATACTTGTTTTTAGCATTATTATTTGGAGGAACTCTAGAAAATGCACCAGGTCCAAAAGGAAATAAGTATATTGGATGTATAGATCCACAATGTGATATTGTAAGCGTCATCAAAGACGCATATGAAAATGCAAGATTTCTCTGTGATCAATACTACTTAGATTCCCCGGCTTTGATTATCAATGAATCTTCACATCATGGTAAGTCCTAATCATTGATAGGTATCGTATTTTTTTATAGTATCTATATAGTGACAATAGTTCATAATTGTTACGGATATTCATTAACTGTTGATTATTATCCTATTTGGATAATAATCAACAAATTATAATCAACTTCTGAATTTTTGCGTGTAGCCTGGGATTGAGTTAATAAAAAAACTGGTTATATATTTTATCAGTATAAGTAAAACATTTGTGAAATAAAAACTTGGCAGTTATACGGATTGTCAATAGAAGTAAATGTGAATAGAAGAAAATAGATACTTCATAATGTTCAAATTGAAATTATCAACATCAATCTGGCAGTCTGGTTTTCACATCTACTGTCACTCCGAGCAACTATTATATATATATATATATATATATATATATATATATATATATATATATATATATATATATATATATAATGTTTATATCGTTGTTTACTACCTAAATGTATTATATGGTGTGTCCCAAAATTAACGAAAGATTTTAATTTCCCGTCATTTATGCAGTATGTTGGCCACCCTTAAAAAAACAAATCGACATCGGACAGTTTAGGGTTAGTGAAAATGGAGCTTTACACAATAGAACAACGTGTCTTCATTATTGAACAATCTTTCAAAAATAATAGAAAACGTGGACAATAATTGCAAGAAGCTCTCTACAGCTAGTATAATCATTAAAGTTCTGTCTTTATGCTTACAAAATTTAATCACAACAACTGAAGTGAAATGACCATGCACAGCGGAGAGAGTTATCATTGAGCATCGAGAAATGGATGCTGATTTTTCGATCAAAATCATCCTAAACGACGAAGCACATTTTCACTTGATTTAGTTTATTAATCGCCAAAACTGTCGCATTGAGGTTCTAAAAACCCACATGTGATTGTCGAAAAACAATTGCATACAAAACGATTCTCTGTTTAGTGTGGATTTTGGGCTGGAGGCATAATTGGACCATTTTGAAAATGACGCTGTTCAAGCAGTAACTGTTACTGATGCTCGATATCGTGACATGATAGCACATTTCTTTCTGACGAAATTGAATAAAATTGATGTGGCCAATATGTGGTTTCAACAAGACGGTGCCACATGCCATACAGCCCGTGGAACGCTTCAATTACTGCATCAGACATTTCCAGTTCATGCACTCTCTCGTTTCGGTGATGAGAATTGGCCCCTTGGATTGTGTGATTTAATACGATTACATTTCTTTTTATGAGGTTATTTAAAATCACAGGTCTATATCAACAAGCTCTAGACAACGCGTGCATTGAAGGAGATTCAACGTCAACGAAATTCAGCCACATTTACCTATACAGAATGATCATGGAAAATTTTGATAAGCGAGTGTATATGTGTAAAAAAACCTATGTGAATGCAAATCCGAGAAGGTCATTTGCCTAATGTTTTATACCTTATTATTTGCCTAGTTTGTACTTTATGATTCAATAAAAAACTTTTTTATTGAATTCGATTTGATTCGATCGTTTTCCATTCGATTCGATTCTTGCGTTAATTTTGGAACACCTTTTGAATACATTGAATTGATGAATTGAGAAAAATAAATACAATTTCATTGAAATAAAAATTAATATGGAATCATATTATTTATTGATAGTATTTGTATTTACATAAATTTCAATCTGCTTGATTTTTCACATTATTTTCATTGTTTCCGTCATTGTCATCATTAATTTCAAGAATACTTAGATTTTTCATACTTCAATTTTTTCATTCTGTCCTGAAAAAAGATACAATCTGCTAGAAATGAAAATGTTTAATTGAAATTTATCTAATTACAGCTGCATACGCGAACGCACCGTATTTCACCCATCCAAAAAGCGTCTAATAAGGCGTCTGACATGCACAGCACAGGACGCTCCATGTCGGAGACGCATCCCCATAAGATTTTCCTACCAAAGAGTGACCTACGCGACTGAAGAAGTTTTCAATTCAAGAAAACATAATAATTTATTAATAGCAAAACAAAAAACAATTAATCTATTCTCTAACCTCTAATTTGGAATTGTACCCGAGCATACTTTTATCCTATTTCTTGAAACCAGAGTCAAAGTTTTTTTACGTATCTTTATAGAAACAAATCAGTAGTTTTACAAAATTCTATGTCTTTTAAACTTTATAGCTCAAACTGTGTGAATCTCTTAATCTTCCAATTAAGAAAAAACGCAAAGTAAAATATCTGTCAATAAATACAGCACTTCCATTAACAACATCAACATGTTTGCGTAACAAAATTTTTTGCAATAACGAATTCAGAATCAGGCTTGACAATTGGTCTTTTGGTATCACTAAGATAAAAAATCCAAGTGCCCCACTCGTGATATCATAACAAAATTTTTCATTCCTAAGGGTTTCAGCTTGGTTATCACATAGTGTCTTAGCGTGATTTTTCTCGAAGCGTAAACATTCAATAGTTAATACTTAATGTTTCGTCTTTCATCACTTCATCTTTTTTCTAGCATTAGAAACTGTGCGTCTATGATCTATCACGAATAATTTCTAACAATGGAATATTTTGGTTTTCTAACTAATTTCTAACAATGGAACTGATGATTACCAGCAAAATTACTGGTGTTAACTCTTTTACGATTCAATTCGTTTTGGACACCTGCGACTCTGCTTCCAAACTCACGTTGAAAAATTTTAAAAGGGTTTGTTAAACAAATTATATTTGTTTAAGTGATAAAACTGTTGTTTATATTATTCTGCTTCATCGGCAGTAGGTACCCAGTTTTTTCATATTTCATACCTTTTTTCCGGTAAACTCAGGAAAAAGAAAATACTTCATCTAAAGTCCAGTCGAAGATTTTAACGGTCAATACGGCAGCTAAACCCGAAATACCTACTATTTAATGGTGAAAATTAGTATTTAAGGTTCAGTGTATTACAAAATGAATAAATGAATTAATTTTGTTGTTACATGAGCCTGTCATAATTTCACTAGATCTATAAAAATCAGGTTCTCATATGGGAAAATCCGTATACTTTCTGGCTCCCTAATTGGATTGCGAACTACAACTGGTTTTACAATACGTACGATTACACACGTGGTAGTGAAATTAAAATTTGTCAGTCGGCTACACCGAGAACCGAAAAGGAGATCTATGTAGAAGGTTTTTAAAAATTTTAAAACCCAATCAGAATTCTTTTGAAAATTTACACAAACTTCAAAATGAATGAATGAATTATTTGAAAAATTATGATTTCTAAATTAAGAGGGTGTGGTGTAAAGTTTCCTGCCTGGCCAAGAGATGGCGCCACTAGGTCTACTTTTGGAGCGGCGTCCTACAGTACCATTCTTACTGAGCTTGTATGTAAAGTTTCAGCCCAATCGCTACGTTAGTTTGCGTTTGAGAGCACATTGCGACAGAAAAATAAGAGAAAGGTGCTGTCATCAAATACTTCTATTTGCAAGGTTTTACACAAAAACAAATAAAATAAGATATGGATTACAGTAGCAGACTCCTCCCCATCATATTTAAATATTAAGTAGTGGGTTTCTGAATTCAAAATGGGTCGTGTGAGCATCTCTGACGAGCCTCGCTCAGGACGGCCCGTTTAGGTCACAACTTCAGAAATGATTGAGGAAATCCATCAAATAGTATTGGAAGACCGCAGATTGAAAGTGCTTGAGATAGCTGAGACTTGTAAGATGTCAGCTGAACGTGTGCGAAATATTTTGCACAACCATTTGAGCATGGAAGTGCGAGATGGGTGCCGCGTTTGCTAACGTTCGACCAAAAACTGATTCGAAAAAATATTTCTACCGAAAATTTGGCGCTCTATAGGAGTAGTCCAAACGAATTTTTGCGTCGATTCATAACTGTTGATGAGACTTGGGTTCACCACTACACTCCTGAAAATAAAAAACACTCAAAACAGTGGGTTGGAAAGGGGGAACCAACTCCAAAGAAGGCAAAAACAATTTTATGGGGAAACAAGGTTATCGCTACTGTTTTCTGGGATGCGAGAGGAATTATATACATTGATTATCTTGAAAAGGGTAAGACTATCTCTGGTGAATACGGAGACTTATTGCAACGTTTGAAGTTTGAACTGATGCCGCATCCTCCCTACTCTGAAGACTTAGCCCCCAGCGACTATTAACTGTTTCCTGTCCTCAAAAAATGGCTTAGCGGAAAAAGATTTGAGAGCAACGAAGAAGTTATCGAAACTATGAATCAGTATTTTGAAGAGCTTGACGAACATACGTTTAAAACTGGTACAACTAAATTAGAACACCGTTATGAGAAATATATCAGTGTTGATGGAGATGATGTTGAAAAATAAAGCAACAAATTTTCAAAACATCGTTTTTCTTGGTCTGGCCGAGACTTTTCACCCCCACCCTCGTATTATTCAATCTTAACCTAGTTTTGTATAATTTTTGAACTTGTTTATACTTGCAGAAGAAAACGAAAAGATATCGAATTTCATGATTGTATTTCTCACATTATTGGCGTTTTGAACACTATTTTTTATGTGACTCAACTTCTATTGACTAATTTGATTTCAAACTTTGTTATCTGTGGACATGAAATACTGCCATATTTTTATAATGATTGTAAAGCTGCTTAAATGTAAAATCATATTCAATAGTTCTGAAGATACAAATTTAGGAACAGTAAATAAATAAATAGGTATCAAATAACAAGCATTATCAAGATTGAATTGAAATTTTTAATTTTTTACATCTGAGATTTTTGTTACAAATGATAAATTGCACATTATATCCATGTGTACCTATTTCAATTTTACAAATGCATATAGTGTGTAAATTTATCAAAGTAAGTTGTCATAATATTATGAAACTTCGGACGTTGAATATGCTTTCAATCACGTTGACCTCTCAGAAAGTGAATTGATTGAAGTTTGCCCTACGTGAAAATATTTGTTATTCAGATTTGGAGCCGGAACATGGAATCAAGATAGTCTACGTACCTTCTCACTTATATCACATGCTGTTTGAACTCTTCAAAAATTCAATGAGAGCAGTAATGGAGTATCATGCTTGTGTTGACAAATATCCCCCTATAACTGTTACAGTATCCAAAGGAAAGGAGGACATCTGCCTCAAGGTCAGAAGACTTGAAATATCGATCCTTTTCCCACATCTTTATTGATCGGCTTTTTTTCTGTATAATTTTTCTGTCTCGCAAAATTCACACTCTGACAAAATTTCGACTCATTTTTAACATATTATACAAGATATTGTACAAATTTAATAAAATACTAATACTTTCATTATTGGTCTAAGAACGGAGTTTGGATCTACAGTTTAACTCCGATTCGGAAATCGATCCGATCCAATTGGTTGAATCGAACGGATCCGATTCCGTTGGGTTGCCTATTATTTACCGGAACAAACTACGCGGTTGTCAGGTATAAACAGGTATGTCGATGCCAGTTACCTTCACTTGATTGGAAAATAGAAAAAATTTTATATCAATATAAGCGTTGTTTTATTGCGAACACGTTACGAATACTCAACTCGGATCTCTCTGTCACACATTTCCACTCGCGTTAAAATTGAAATCTTGAAAATTCGCAAACCTCTATATCAACTTGTTAGCAATAAAACAACGCCTATATTGATATAAAATTTTTTCTATTATACAATCAAGTGAAGGTAACTGGCATCGACATACCTGTTTATACCTGACAACCGCGTAGTTTGTTCCGGTAAATAATAGGCAACCCAACGGCTGCACATTCTATACGTTTCATACTTTAAGTCAGGAAAAAATTTTCTAATTATCTTGATGTTGCTGCATTTTAAAAAAAATAATTTCTTTTAAAATAATTAAAAATGGTCTGTCCAGTCTTTTAGGCAACCCATTTTTAACATATTTTCTAATATACTAAATTTGTTATAAAATATGTTTCATTTTATTATCAGCTCGTTGAAGATCGTTTTTAGTTCAGATCTTAGACTATACAGGTACCGTTCCGCTAACGAGCCTCTGTATGTCATTTAATTAAAGTATTATATAAGTTACTAAATGATAAATGTAAATCCAATGATTAATAATTAGTGATACTTATTGAAAGTACACACTAATTTCTACCTTCTAGTTTTGATTGGAAAACGCATGAAATGTCTATAATAAAAACATCAAATAATAAAACCTCATGTGGGTCTTTTTACTGAATAAACGATGGTTGTAGATTCTTCTTGTCCTTGAAAAGCTTTTGAAATACATACAATATACAGAAATACAAATAATATTTCCATTGAAATATATTATTATATCAGTGCAGTAATATAATAAATAAATAAATAATTCAGTTTTATCGGTAGATTGTCATTGTCCTTTCTCATATATATTTTTAAAAGTCATTTACTGCCTGTTTAAGATAGTTTCTTTTCAATGTTTTTACCAATAACAGGCTTTTCGTTGACGTATTTTCGTTGTATATCAGAACTTTGTCAAAACTTGAAAATAAAGTTTTTAACATTAAATTAAGCCTGTTATTGCTAAAAATAAAATAATATATATATATATATATATATATATATATATATATATATATATATATATATATATATATATTATTTTTAGCAATAACAGGCTTAATTTAATGTTGTAATTAATGTATATATATATATATATATATATATATATATATATATATATATATATATATATATATATATATATATATATATATATATATATATATATATATATATATATATATATATATATATATATATATATATACATATACATATATACATATACATAAGAAAATGAACACTAGAACATTCATTTGAAAAATTGAAATTAATCAAGAGAATGTTATAGTAGAGCTAGATATGTGAAAGTGTACGATGTGATATCTCCATTATCCTTCAAGGGATAAATGTTAGAGAAATATTGAAATCCATGCCACACCTGATGGAAGTGTGAGACATATATGTTTCGTTCTGCAAGGAACTCGTCAGTCGCACCACGTCCATCGAAGTGAGGCAACGATTTCAACCTCCAAGCATCTTCTTGTGATTTCAAGCGGAAGATCGTAGAGTAATGAATACTCTGCAATTCCATCTATAGAAATCAGTAGAAAACACCTCTCTCAGATTACAGACACACCAAGCATCGAAATTTCACATATCTTCTATACCCGTACGTATCTACTAAATTGCAATGTCTATTTGGCAAATATCATCGAACGATGTTTTCAAATGTCAATAGGTTGCGTTAGTAGTACGCTCGGGTTTATTACCGTATTTCAGTATCCAATATTTCTCTAACATTTATCCCTTGAAGGATAATGGAGACATCACATCGTACACGTTCACATATCTAGCTCTACTATAACATTCTCTTGATTAATTTCAATTTTTCAAATGAATGTTCTAGTGTTCATTTTCTTAAATATTTCATTCAGTGCCATAACCACAAAAAAATTTCATTTCCTTGAAAATATCGCCGAATAGGCCCCTGAAATACGGGAATAAACGCGAGCGTACTACTAACGCAACCTATTGACATTTAAAAACATCGTTCGATGATATTTGTCAAATAGACATTGCATTTTAGTAGATACCTACGGGTATAGAAGATATGTGAAATTTCGATGCTTGGTGTGTCTGTAATCTGAGAGAGGTGTTTTCTACTGATTCCTATAGATGGAATTGCAGAGTATTCATTACTCTACGATCTTTTGCTTGAAGTCACAAGAAGATGCTTGGAGGTTGAAATCGTTGCCTCACTTCGGTGGACGTGGTGCGACTGACGAGTTCCTTGCAGAACGAAACATATATGTCTCGCACTTCCATCAGGTGTGGCATCGATTTCAATATTTCTCTAACATTTATCCCTTGAAGGACAATATATATATATATATATATATATATATATATATATATATATATATATATATATATATATATATATATATATATATATACTTATGTATTCGTATATATTGAACTTACAAGCAAATTATTGCAAGATTGTAATATTATATTGAATGCTACAACTTTTTAAAGTTGATTCAGAATATATTTGTTCAACTATTCATTTGTGGTGGGGATATTATATAGTATATATTTATTTTTTTAGTGTTGAGTTAATTGTATGATGTGTTTGTTGTTTTAAAACAGCGTAAACATATGTTGATTACTTGAATGATAATAAAATATTCTCAAAATAAGTATATTTGTAAAAATATTCTTAAGGTTAAATTTAACAAAATCAAGTTTTAAAGTGACACTTCAATATTCTAAAAATTTCCTTCGAAATATAATACAATAGTTAACACAAACTTTTTCTTTCTGTAAATTGAATAATTTTGTTTCAGATGTCTGATAAAGGAGGAGGTCTGCCTAGATCAACTATGGAGCACTTATTCAAATATATGTATTCAACAGCCCCACAGCCTAGCAAAGCTGACGCTCATACAGTTCCTCTTGCTGGTTATGGTTATGGTCTACCAATCTCAAGATTATATGCCAGATATTTTCATGGAGATATTGTCCTCCTAACTTGTGAAGGAGATGGAACCGACGCAGTTATTTATATGAAGGTAAGAAAACATGTTGGTGAATCCAATTGTTTCATTGTTTTAATTCTGAACTGTAGATTTAGATACATCATATATATATATATATATATATATATATATATATATATATATATATATATATATATATATATATATATATAATTATGTTCATACCGCTCCCAAAATCTACTCGTTACCAGATTTATATTTTTAGTGCGGAAGTGAGGCAAGAGGGAAGGCAGTTGGTAGTTACCAACTGTGTCGAACTGTCAATGGCTAGTTTGTCTCTTAGGTTATCGCTCATCCAAACAAATGAAGGTTTTGTTTAAATATTATGGAATTTGTAAATTGTATGGTCGAAATATTGATAATGATATTGTATATTGTGAATATATTTCGTTTTAAATATTTGTCGAGGTGTTAAGATCTATTAAATCTGGATGTAATAAACACTAGATGAATAGTAATCTGCTACTTCATGAAATGAATTTCTGAACTAAAGTAGTGATTAAAATATTTCATTGAATTTACTATATTACAGGATACACAATTAAGAGCTTATATGGAATTGAATATGCTACTATTGAGTAAATATTTCAGAATCCTCTAGGTTAAAATTCTTGGGCTTAAGAATATTGTATTGTGCTACATTCTGCCATGGAGTTAATTCATAGATGCAAGATGCCTCATAATTGTCTATAATATAGTTATCATACTTCGACTAGAAAAGAAAAAATATATATATTTCAAAAAATAAATTAAGTATCAAGACAGAGAGAATAGTGAGAAAAGATAAAATTTGTTGGAAAGGTTTGTGTTTATATAGTTTGTTTTTATGTTACCAGAAATATTCATTGTAGTTTAAATTGGCTTACTACATAATTTCCATTTGATAAATTGACTACACACTATCCCAGATAATCGAATACTAGAGTACTTATATGAAAAATAAATTGAAGTGCTTTAAAATATATTATTGGGTCCAAGCAGTTTCACACATGATACAAAATACTATATTGCAAATTGAATACCATTATGTTGTTAACCCTTCAGCAAAGAGTAGTAGTACTCATTATCTCATTTGTTTTGTGGTAATTCATTGTTCTAGGTCATATAGAAAGAATGCATTGTTTTAAAACACATCTACAGTAGTTTCTACATCTAGCTATATAGCAAATGAATTGAATGTTCAGAGCTAAAGCGTCTATTTCTATGTTTGATATGGTCAATAAGAGTATTCGATAGAATAGTACTGATTATAATAGGTGTTTTGTAGAATTACTTGACAGAATGTTGTGATGAAACATGCAATGTTCAACATTAAGTCAGGTTCAATATACACACAACAGTTGTTTTCATTATTTCATTCATTTTGTGGTAACTAATTGTTCTAGGTCATATAGAAAGAATGCACTGAAGAAAACACATCTATATTTGTTTATACATCTAGGTATATAGCAGCTGAATTGAATGTTCAGAGCTAAAGCTGCTATTTGTATGTTTAATATCATCAATAAGTGTATTTGATAGAATACTACTTATTATTATAGGTGTTTTGTAGAAATACTTGCCAGAATAATGAATGGAACATGCTATGTTCAACACTAAGTCAGTATCAATATACTACACAATTGAGATTGAACTTTTACTTACCTCTTGGTGAAACATGATTGAATAAAAATTTGAATCAAACTGTTGGCTTTATGCATCATAAATTTGTGAAACATTAAGTCAAGAGTTTGATTTGAATTCTTACTACACAATTCATTATTCAAAAAATTGTGTTAGTTAGTTACGAGCTTCATTTCAATATAAAAAATTTAATCTCAATTTAGTATAAGCAATTTAACAATGAAATATCCAAAACACAATACTTCGATCATAAAGATGAAAAGATGTTAGAACAATTCTTGCTGAATTGAAAATTCAATACAGTAGTGAGAGATAATTCAAAAGAGTAGTAAAATATTGTTATTGAGACTAGTAGAATAGATACATGATAACTGAAGGGAATGATAATTGTATATTATATGGAAAAAGAACAAGAAACTTCAATTCATTGATGTTGCATTATGTATTTTCTTGAAAATTAAGGCTGACTTAAATAAGCAGATATGACCTGAGTAAAAGTTGAAAATGTTTTCTATAGAACATAAAATTCAGTGAAATATATACCAATGGGTGAAATATTTATGTTCTATTGATGTATTTTATATATTTATTCGTTTAGAAAATGGAATACCAACAATAGCATTCACACATTGAAAAATAAAGAAATGATAATGTATATATAACTAATACTTCATACATGCATATATAATTAATCTCTAACTAAATCAATGATGAATACTTAAATAAGCATTTGTGACCTGAGTGAAAGTTGGAAATGTTCAACATAATCCATCATAAAATTCAGTGATATATACCCATTGGGTGAAATATTTATGTTCTATTGATGTATCTTATATATTTATTCGTTTAGAAAATGTAATACCGACAATTATGAAACCAACAATAGAATTTACATTGAAAATTAAAGAAATGATAAAGCATTTATAACTAACACATCTTACATTGCATATATAATTATGCTCTAACTAAATCAATGATCAATATATATTATATCCATATATATTATTTTCAATATTTAATACAATAAAAAATGATAAATTTTTCAATTATATTCAAAACTGAGTTAGATAACTGCAACCACCTTATATTATTGCATTGAGATGATAAGTGTAGCTAAATGACTGAGTTAGTGTTGAAATTTATCATTATTCATGTCTTTTCTCTATACCCTTGTTCTGTATACCTTGTATTCTGTATATATTTTTTCATGAAAATGTTGGAAAAAAATTCAGCACAAATATCGTTCGGGTAAAACGAAATGATTGCATTTTAATATTTTAGATGAAAATATATACAATATGAAAAAAAAATTGTATAATTAACGTATTTGAACAACAATTCCGAAAATTTTCATGTGTTCTCCTGGGTCTAAACTAAAACAGCAAGTTCATGTAATCATACCAACATCCCAAGAAGTTGTATAAATGATTTTCTAAAACTTACACCTGACAATAATTTTCTGCCAAGCCACTTAATGCTAGATAAGTAGCTAGATCGTAACATATGTCATAAGATGAAATAAGTTGAATAGAGCTCAATTGAAGTTGAGAATTTCCTTGAAATTGAGCTCAATTTCAAGGAAAAACTCAATTAGCACTTCATAATACATTTTCACTTATATTGAATAACTTACAGCAAACAAACAAACCAAATAAAGGAGTGAACTTGTTGGTGATTTTTAAATGAAATAAAACATGATAAGAAAACTTCATGTTCATTCGCAATTAATTCAGTATTTTTTGAAATGCAATTGATAACTGCAACAATTCGAAAACGAAAGCTTGACAATGAAACAATTGGGTTCACAAAATCAGCTTCAGTCAAAAATTTATATCGTAGGGAGGAAGAAGCTGCAAGAAAACCTCCTTGGGGTTTTGAACCATTGTTACAAGTCTTAAAATTTAGTGATTTTGGTTAGCTGACTGACCTTTTTTGTCTCAAATCCAAATACAATATTTATTGCATGTTCAGAAATATTCAGAAATTCTGATTTTTATTCCACATTTCTCCTAATGAGATCATTTCTTTTTTTCTTACTATGTAGTGAGACAAAAAAGCTCAACTTGACTACCACAGGATCGGAAGAACATTCAATGTAGTAATGAACAAAACTTCTAAAAGATATTCAGTCTTCACTATTGATTGTGAAGAAATATAGAACCTTATAATTTGAGTAGAAAGAATGAGTCGTACTAATGCATACACAGTTAACATTATTTCGAATCATGTCGCAAAATTCCAAAAGAAAAATTGATTTAAGTAAATTTTAAAGTTTTTAATAATCGTTAAAATCTGTCAATGAAAGTCCAACTAAAGTACATTTATGTTTGAAGATAAATATATTATATATAAATGTATAATATATGTGAAGTAATGATACTTCTAGAGAAAAGGAAGTTAAAATTCCTGGTGACTCATTTATACTTTGCTTACAAAATTACCCAGCATGAAGAAGTAAATATAAAATAAATATGTATAAAATAAATCAATCGTGAGTTGTTATTTTTTACACATTTCGAGCATATAATGCAATATATAATAACTACCTAATACTTTGGAAAATTTTCGAACCATTTTATAGAAAAGGTTCGAAAATGAACAGCTATGAAAAACCAAATTTGTTTTTAACCCTTAAAAACTAAAAATAGACGTTAGCCACCAAATTTGAACGGACAATGAAGCTCCAGGTGCCAATAAGATTGTGTTAAGATTTTTGATGTGGAACATGTTCAGGTAATCAGGTTCTTGGTGTAGGTATCATCTGCAATCAAAAAAATATGTATATGAAAAATAATCGAAGAGGACACTAATACCATAACAATTACAATCAGTATTATGATTTTATGTAGTTTATAATGCTATTCATGTTTTAAGTCCAACTAGTAGTAAATTTTCAAATTACATAATTTTTCCACAAAACTACTCGAGATTGCTTCAATAATTGAATTAGATTACTTCAGTTATTAAATTATCTGGCTGTCGTTCGAAAGTCAAACCTGATGAAGTTATAAAATCATCAAAATTTTCAGAAATTCCTTGCGCATTTCTTTCATCGAGCAAATTTATAGGAGCGAATATATTTCACCAATATTTTTGCAATAGTCTTTTTGCATCTGTTATTTTGGATCTCTATACCATGACCAATGATCTATGTGTCCTACAATCTAACGACTAATTAATTTTTTTAGTCACGAATATTCCAAATCCAGGGGCATATTTCTTTTGTTTTTCTTTTTTTTTGTTTTTTCGTAACTTATTTACATCATTTCATTCATGATCTGTGTCAAGAATTCCCTTGTTATTATTTGCCATTTTATTGTTGATATATTGGCATCAAGAGAATGAAAATGTTTTCATCCGTCATTTTTTCTCAATTTTTTTTATGAATTTTCTCGGTTTTTGCATCTGAACAAAATTCATCATGGTCCACAAGAACAGAAACACAAGCATTTATATTTCAACAGTAAAAACTAAATATTAGGAACGGTTCTAATTGAAAATATTTAATTTATTCGTCATGCCTATTGATTGTTGAGTGTTATAGGCATAAAGCCGTATTGAATAATATAGGTTGAAAAAGTGATTTTATTGAGTAATAAGTTATAATTGAACCAAATTTTTCGAGTCGATGAAATGAAAAACGAAATCACTAAATAACGAAAAATACCTGATGAATTGATTACTTACCTGCTGCCAAATTTTCTTTCACCAAAGGTTCAGTACTTAATAAAGTTGTCAATCAATGTCTTTCCAAATTTTTCTGCAACCAATCGCAAAAAAGGAACAAAATTTTTTCCTCCATAATATTTCCATGATAATAATTGAAGGTGGAACTTGCGTCACCTAAAAATACATTGAATAACAAAAATAGTATACCATAGACTTAGTTATTTAATCCAATTAGTGAATAATTGAATTAAAAGAAATAGATATCAAAGATTATTCATTTTACGTATCAATCAGACATGAGAAACATTCTTGATGGAAAATTATTATCAATGTCGTTACTTGAACATAAATGACTAGGGTGTACTTTCAGAAGGGATATAAATCGGAAAGGCACTTAACTAAAACGAATACAACGAGAAGTATCAATTTGTTGAAGTTATCAACTTTTTCCGGTCACCTGAGACATTATTTCTCAGCATTGCTGGGGAATATACTTTTTTGGCTTGTCAAATAATATGAAATAATGACCCTTAATGGAATAAATGCGATTTCAATTGTAAGCTCTGTTAGGATATTCATTACATGTTCAAATGTAGGGCTGAATAGATTCGAAAAAAATGATTGAGAAATAAGCAATAAGAACAATTTTTTATGAAATGAATTCAAACATTTCCCATATAGTCATGAAATAAATGGAGCGCGTATAACAAACATTCGTATTGCTATTAATTATTGGAAGGCACATAATAACCTAATAGTGAGAAAAATCTGAAAGTTCAACTGTTTAAAAAATAGAAGGAATAATAAAAACGGAAATAAAAGTTAGTAAATAAAATATTATCCAGAAGAAACTGTTTTATAAACAATAGTTTGGGTTATATGATTTATCATTTTTTGACCAATTTTTTTCAACGCCAAAAAAAATTCTGAATTGTATAATGTTTCATAAATATCCGAAAATTCATCAATGAAAGGAAATATTTGATATTATTAATGTCGTGCAAGTACTTACCCGTTTTTTCCTGTAGAATTTCACGATAAATTTTCATCGGTTCATAACTCAACTTTCACAAAACTGCTAAACAATGGTATGTTATATTTGACTGAAAGAGAATAAATTTCACAAACATTCACGAAAAATACAATTAAATTATTTTACAAGACTTTCGTGTAACACGCTTAAAGTTAGACTGGCTCGGTAAAATATACCTACACATATTTGTACGAGGTCACTTATCTCCAGATGTTCTCAAGTGCCCTACGAGTGAAAATACTAATAGGGATCTCGGACCGTATGGTTGTTGACATTATACGTAATAAATAATGTCAACAAGTATCGATTACCTACTAATGTAATCAATACAACAATTAGTTCAATTCGTTGGATATTTTCTGAATTCAAATTTTTCGTGAAAGAATAATTTAAAAAATCTCGAGAAATCTTTTCGTCTTAATAGATTGTTAGCGGTCGTACGAGACAAGGTCTGTTTCGGCAAATATAAAGCAATGGGAAATCATGATGAAAAACAAGAGAAATCTGTAATTTATTCCAAATTAGCTAGTATTTTGATGCCTAAACCATTTCGCACTCATAGTGTGAATAAGTCAAAATTTCATTTAAACAGACTTGTACAAATTATTTGATTGAAATGCAAATATCATATCAAAGTAATGAAGCAGAATCCCTTCAATTTTTTCGGGTATTTCTGAAATGGAAGTTTTGAAGAGGAATAATTCGAGAAAATATGGTGAATTTATTTCTTTATTTCCGGTCAATATTTAATTTTTGAAAGAACTTAATAAAAATACTTTTAATTTTTAATTATTGATCTAATAAACAGTACTGGATTCAAATGATAATTTTACTTGATCTACATTGTCAAGAAATGAAAATGTGTAATAAAATGTTAAATTTTTACACAATAAAAGAGCCTTGCTTCAATCGAATAATCAAATATCGGTTAACTGCTCATTATATTGTGAATTCATGCAACCAATCCCTTATAAAACAAAACTTTCGATTTGCTTCAGCATTACGAAGTACAGTTCATACTCGTCTAACTCATGGGAAAACGAACTATATGAGTGCATCGTTCGAACGTAAAATGTTTCGTAAAATATAGAATATGATATCGATTATTTTCCATATAAGTACCAATGAAATCCTGTCGAAAAAATTTTATGAAGATATAATTTTATTCGATATTCATTGTTGTTGTTAATTAATACATTTTGAATAAAAGTGATAAATTGCCATGTGTCCATACTCTAGAAATATATTTTTTGAATTTGAATGGAATACAATGTTCGTTCGAAAGAAAAGGGGAATTTAGAATTTTCTTAAAGTATTCAATTATTTATCAATATCCATTCTATTTCCTTCAAAGAAATCCCCCTTAGATATAATGCTCTTATGGCAGCGCTTCTTCTCATCCTTGAAGTTCTGAAATGCGCTATTCCGATTTTATGTCATCAATTGTGGCTTTCCTTTCATTGATTGCTCCAGTCATTGGGAAAAGGAAAAAGCAAATCTGGTCAATACGGTGGTTGTTTTTGTCCAAACAATCACTAACAAGCATTGATGTGTGAGCTGGTGCATTATCATTCTGATTCCGATCGTTTGAGCCGTACTGCTTTACGCAAACGTTGAATAACTTCCTTGTAGTAATCCGTATTAACCGTATGAGCTATTAGGAATAACTCATGGTGCATCACGCCGTTGTAATCGAAGAAAACAGTGAGCAAAACCTTCACATTGGATCGAACTTGGCGTGCCTTTTTCGATCTAGGCTCTTCTGACCGATTCAATTGGAATTATTGGGCCTTTGTTCCGACGGCCTAGCCATGTATTCACGTTATGTCACCAGATATGCCCTTTTTGAGCAAATCTGATGCAATACGAAAGGGACCTTGCTTTTGCTCAACATTTTGCAATTTGAGATTTACGTTGCTTGTTTATTTGTAACAGCCGTTTACATATGTTTCAAGCTAATTGGCTCTCATCAGAACGGCGTAGTTCAAGTTATTAGATGTTGACACTTGAAAGTTGTATTGTATTATGTTATTTGAACGGCTGTTACAAATAAACAAGCAACGTAAATCTCAGGTAAATACCGAAAACTATTAACTCCTTTTTCATCCTGACAAATTTTGCAATTTCTTAACAAACTTCGCTACCTCACGTTCCATGTCCAAAACATCCGAGAAAAGTGCATGGCACGAGCCGATTGATATGCCAACGTCCTGTGCAACATCCCTACTAGGGATTTGGCGGTTTTCCAGAATCATTTTCGTCATTGGTTCGTTGTTTTCTTCGTTTTTTGAGGTGGTTGCCACTCCAGGATATTCTTCATCATCAACACCTTCTCGAATATGCTCGTACCACTTATAAACAATTTTTTGTGACGAAGTAGATTCTCCGAATGCCACAATCAATATTTTAAATGCGTTGGAACACTTTATTTCATTTTAACGTAAAATTTAATACAGATTATTTGAGCCATTTTTTTGAAAAGTAAAAAATCGAAATAACATATGAAGATCGTGACAAACCTTTTCAGTTGTCGGAAACAAACTTCTCATCTAAAAGGGCTGATAATTGCAACATATTTGAAATACCACCTTAACAAAAAAAATTTTGATAATCGAATGTGTACAGCCTGCAAAAATTCGAAATTCACCTTTCCTTTTGTTCAGTCCTATTATGCAGTTGGAAAAAAATTCTCAGGGCATTTTTGATATCTCAGTATTATGTTTTGAAAAATTGCAATTTGTATATCTAGAAAAAAATAAGGATTGTCTTTCAAAGAATTTAAGTCTAAGGAGTTACTGTGAAAAGTCCACTGTTAAAAAGATGTAGCAGATGAAGATACGGTAAAGTCCTATTTTGATAAAGCAGTTGAAAGCAGCAAACTTAGTTTTTTTTTGTTTTCTGCGATAAACATTTGCAGTTATTGTATTAATGAGAATAATTGAACATTAGTCGTTTCGAATTCGAATTATAATACTTTCGATTGATATCATGTAAAGAATCGATCTAGTGAGCAGACATTTCTTCCTAAAAAATTTAGATTAGAATTTTTCTGTTCGATAACAACAATGAAATAATTTACAATTAGCTGAACTTTCCAATCACATTTAGAGAAATTGCAGTCTTCCATCTGATATGTAATTGAATTAAGGGTAATCATTTATTATATTCACTCAAATGCTATATTTTTTTGTTGGTTATGTTGTTTTTCATTATTTGAACCACAGATAATTCAGAACGTTTATATTAGTCATTATATGAATATAAAAGATATCTTTACCGGCAGTTGTTAATATAGTTTATACAGCATATTTATCATAATAAGAATAGGTACAGTGTGATATGCAATTTCACAAGTAAAAATTTAATGAACTTGAAATCATATACCTAACTTTTTCGAATTTCAATAGAACGACCCCTATTCAACCTTGTAGCTTCTGGCGGAAAACAAATCATATGAATATAAAGCAAACAGGCATCTGGAAAATACGAGTACCTAGTTCACTTCATTTTATACATCAATTATTTTTTGATAGAACAAATCATATTTCGATCTTGTATTGTAATACTTTGTAACATCAACTCAAAAATCAAATCGAAAAATCAATTTTCTGTAAATCGATTATTAAGACTCGAATTTTTTCGTTTATCGATTCAATATTTGGATTTGAATCTAAGTGAAAATCGATTAAGAATAAATCGCCCTTGCCAAACTTGAAACACATCCAAGCCTAGGTAGGTATATTGGTTTTCGTATCTGAGTTCAGATTTGTTCTTCATAACGTCATATAGGTAGGTCATCATAACGTTTCTGAGGTAATGAACTGAAGAACTAGAGCAGTGATTCTTAACCACTTTGCTCCGGTACAGTTAAATGACGCGAGATTCTTCAAGTGTACCTCCAAATTTACCTGATACTCCCACGATGCAATTTCTAGATTTTCAAGTTGAGCACCTTAGAATTTATAGACCTTAAAATCGTACAGAAGACAAAATGTCGATGAACATCAACAATTCGTCCCAAAACAAATTCGTTACATTTGAATTTTTAGAAAAAATAAAATGAGTTTCACCCAGAATTTAATTAGGTACCTTCTAATTATATTTCATATTTTTCGAGCTTCCTGACGTTTGTTCTCTGTTATTAGCTTCCCGGCTCTGCGCGTATAAAGAATGAATATTTTTGTTTACGGTTCACTAGCGTGACCCTGATTAAGTTATGTAAACAAATATCCTAAAACAACGATAAAGTGCTATAATGATCCCAAGACCTTGACAGCAGTCAACAGATTTGTTGCATATATAATTTTCAACTCAGATTTCAGTTTGATGAATTTCGTTCGCAATAGTTAATATTCATTCGGAGCCCTTATATTTGCGATTTTCAATTGGAAAGGAGCATCTGAAACTATAGACATTCTCACATTTTAAACGACAAAGAATCGGATTAATACATGAGTAAACATTCAAATAAAACTTCACAATAGGTACACCTAAAAAATTATAGAAAAACTATTTTATGGAATAGGAGCATAATTAAAGTTTTGAATACTCGAAAATTATATTATTTCTGTGCTCTGTTGCAACTTTTTTTGCCCGCAATCTCAAGTCAGATTTTTCGAACTGAAAATTCTCGAAAAATATGAGGCTGTTATAACTTAGTTCACCGACACCTGATGAACAAGACAAAAAACCCGGACATTTAGGCGAAATATGTTTTTTTCACGACATATCTGAAAAAATATTTTTTGCAAACAAAATAAAAACATTGTTATAAATTTTCATTAATTCATACAGTGTGCCATTGAAATCGACTTCATTTTATGTAACCCCAACAAATAATAGACATTTTAATAGAAGCACTCCTTCTGTTGTATTATGGTAACAAAAATAACTAAAGCGCTTTTTCAGGTACCAATCAAATTATTATATGATACTTCTAATGACTTATACTTGATAATTTGAAAAAAAAACTACTACACCAATGATATTCTCATACATCTAGTAAGATAGCCAAATCCCTATAATATTGTTTTAATTGTAAATATAAATTATTTCAAGTAAGTTCTAAAACTTTCAATTTTAAGGAGATCAAGTTTTTTCAAACTATTTTGATTTATGTTAGTCTTCCCAATTTTCAATGAAATATCTTTCTGTTCCAACAAGAATTTGTAAAAGATCGAAATTTTTCCAAAGAGATCAAATAAAAGATTTGATCAAATTGATTTGACATTGATTTGTTGATTTGAAAATAAGCCGTTAAGCGAGTTTCTTTATTCCGTCCATTGATACGTGACTAGTGAAAACACTTTCTGTGGAAGCATTGTGTGCAGATATACACAAAATAATACTGTACGATTTTCAGCATTTCTGACTATAATGAGGGTTTCGAAAAAAAATAAGCCATAGATGAATTGCGCTATGAAATCTTATCTCCGACAATAAGGTCCATGCTATGAGCGTTTGTATATTCGTCAATCAGCTTCGTGTCATCGATTTCGATGTTAATTTCCTTGAGAAAAGGGACTGTTCATTTCGACATCAGACCATGGGGTACTTTCAATGATGTTCAGTAACATCATCCAGTTAAATTGGTCAAAGTGTTCAATTGGTTTTTCAAACTTTTCTATTTGAGAATTCATTGCTATGTAAAAACATGTAAAATATTTTGAAATGGTTTTTGTGTTTTCATCTTTGTTTGTTCGAAATATTTTGTGCCTTTAGAGACAAAAAATTTTCTTTCATTCTGTATTCTAACGTTTTACTCAGAGACGCAAATACGATTCTGTTTTCGATTTTCCACTTTTATCCAATTTTTCGATATTCGAGATTAGAAAACGTACATCAATGACTACATTTGAAATATATATGCCTCTGACAGTGGGTCTTCAAAAAATTATTTGATCGGAACGGGAAGTCTATCCAAGCTATCAAAATAAATTTCCAAGGCCTCGAACATTTTCTAAAACCTTCCGATTGCAGGAAAATTTGTCGCTTTACTAAAAAAAAAATTGGATTTCCCTGACAAAAAAAAAATTGTACGGTTTGCACACGGTCACTCATTAAAAGACGCTGCTGGACAGCCCCTGGACTCTCTTCGAAGAAGACAAATCTGGGAAATCCCGGACGGATAGCAACCGTAATAATTGAAGATGACCGAACAGTAGAGGATTCGATAATACTAGAATTTCAATTAGCCACCCATTTTCAATCATCACTATCATTATCACTATTCAGTTCTGATTCAAATCTTCAAAGATATATTAGAATTAGGTAATAATATAAAAAATACTCGAGAATCTTTGCACATCTCTATTAATACGAGTGAGTTGAAATACAGTTCAGTATAATTTCGAAATAATTGAATATAATATTCTCGGTCACTTCCGAAAAAATTTCTTGTGATTGCAAAATTTCAGAAGTATTTAAAAATCCTTGTCTCTTATAACCTGATAGGACAGGAATGATAAGAAATAAAGGCCTGTTATTGACAATATAAAACAGTGTCAAAACAATAGGACTCATCTATAATGTATTCTGAATTCCAAAATTTCGGTATTTGAGATATTTTGCACATTGGAATAAATATCTTCAATCAGAATTCAAATTTTAAACAGAGTTTTACAAATTGTTCCATTTTTGGAAACGCATCTATCCTTAATCAAAATAGTTGCCGACTTCATGATAATAATCGGTTTACCAAATAGATGTTAAATGCTAGAATATTCATGTTCTTACATGTTGCTCCTGTATTGAGAACTGCATCTCATGCAACATTTTACAAATTGAACTTGCTTACTTATGAACTTTAAATTGATAAAATAGATGAATCAACAACTGTTGACTCACATAAACAATATCTTCATCCAATTATTTATGTTAAGTCAAAAAAATTGCGAGAAAACACAGAAATAGAAGCAGAAATAATGGACATGAAAAAATTTTACGTTCCTTAACCTGAATTATTTTGAAGTTATATTACATTCCTCAAAATATAGTGATTTACTTCATTTTATCTTATTTCAAAATGGAAATGACCTACAGTATTACAGATATTGCTTCTTGAATATATATGGTATGTTGAAGAATTTGTTTAATGATAATCCTTTGCATGTGAAGAATTTCAGTTGAAAAACCTATGAAAACCCTCAACTGTTTAGAAATTTGAATAGAAGATGAAGAAAACCTTTTTTTGTAAGATTAAATTTCGACCTTCATTCTAACTAATATTATTCTCTTATTATAATAATATCTTTTTTTATTATGTAATAAAAGACAAAAATCTCGCATGCAACTAGGTTGGAGGACAATGCAAAATTGTCCTCCGACAATTTTGTTTATTTAAAATTCTGGAATATAATTTGGTTTTTACTATGGATTGGAAGAAGTGAACTTGGGCTAGAACAGGTACAAAGCATAAATAACTACACTGATTCATTAAAAGTAATCAATATTTCAAATGATATGTGGAAATTCCTAAAGAAAAATTTTCCTGAATTGTATGCTTTTTATAGAAACTTTCTATCGATTTCTATTATACATTATTTATAATATAAAAATAATTGATATTTTTAAAATATGAATGATGTTTTATATACATTATTCCTGAAGTCCTATAAATTCATAATCTTTTGAATCGGACACCTATCTCATTTGAGTAACGTACATTCCTTTTCTATTCTTCAAAACGACATAAAATTAAATTTTTCGACTCATTTATGAAGATCTAGGTGACCATGAATTATTTCTGCGCATTTTTGATTTGCAATATGTTACATCTAGTCGTACACGTAGGGTATTTCGAAATGAGCATATTCGTGATATAAGTAATAAATAATACTACATAGGTAGTATCTATTATACATAATAGTACCTATTAGGTACTATTGACTATCTTATACCCTTTTCAGTTATTCAGATTTTTTTAGTGTATTTCTGCTTGAAATATACGTAGGTATGCAATTCATATTCGTAAAAAATATTAGAAAAGCTTCGTTCACAATTTGAATTATTTTTGCTTTCTTAATGGTTTCAACGATTTTCTGCACCTAGGTATTCCGACTCTTCTATGAATAAGGAATGTTGTTTACGGTTCACTCACGTATCCCTGATTAATTGATATAAACAGATACTCTCATAAGCGGTACAGTGCTACGATAATCAAACCGCTGATATCAGTCAATAGTTTTTTGCAATTTTTACGCTCGAATTCAAGTATTTCGAAAATATTGTGGTTCAAAACGTGTTTCACATTCGAAACCTCTATATAATCTAAAATAATCCCCACGATTTTTTCAAACATTTCTGAATTATTTTAATTGATCGAACAATTTATAACTTGATCAGAGGTAATAAGCTAGATGTGTTTTCATTGAATATACTATAACCTTTATGAAGCTATGAAATCATACCTAAATAACTATAAGAGACATCTATAATTTATTCTCAATTATTAAACATTTTCATTTTTGAAATATTTCAAAAATAAATAAATAAACAAATAAATAAATTAATGAGATTGAATTCTCGCTTAACTCTTGGTGAAACATAATTGAATATTAAAATAAATTAAACTCTTGGCTTAATGTTTCACGATTTATTTAGCAATATGTATAGTCATCATGTTTCGAGCGTTAGCTCATTTTCAAGACTTGAAGTCTTGAAAATGAGCTAACGCTCGAAACATGTTGACTATACATATTGTTAAATAAATCGTGAAACATTAAGCTAAGAGTTTAATTTATTTTAACAAATAAATAAATAAAACAAATAGTAAACATTTTCATTTTTGAAATATTTCATAATTATATGATATAGTAATTTGCAGTCAAATATTCATTCTACAACATTGCATTCAACAGTATTGTACAACTTATTCATGTTGTAATTAATAGGTATATCAAACAATGAATATGAATACATTGAATTTAAATGACATTTTTACTTGATCTTTATTGAAAAATTATAAGTAAAGTAAAATATTAACTTGAGACATAATATAACACTTTCATCTTCAGCTGAAATAATCAAATAGCTGTAGATTGCTCATCTCATTATGCATTCATTCAATTACCTATAAAACGAACTATCGATAAGCTCCTCTTTGTCGAAAAACTCTCATAAAAGTCACGATTAGGTACCTATGTTGTACACAATTCTCTCGGTAATTCATTATTATATTATAAGATACAGTAGATATAGTTGCGATAAATAAATGAAAAAACTTTGATCAAAGAAGCTACTTCGTAATCGAGTAGAATCCCCTCAATTATTTGGTGATTTCTGACATTAATGTTAACTGTTCATGACGATGAACAGTTAAATGTCTGTTATTGTTGAACGATATTTTCAACATTTTCATGAGTTTTTGTGTCTATTTACCTTGTCATAAAAACGAGAGACTTTATTTAGTCTTTGTTAATAAAATGCCTTGTGAAATCAGATGTGACTACAAGAGACATCTAGAACATCTCGAAATACATGTTCTGAATTAGCCAAAATTTTGATAATCAAAATAGCTATTTTATAATCACGGAAAAAAAATCAGTCAAAATTCATTTTCAAAACCTCTTAACTTTATATAATTGACGTCCATATGATGACCGTTAATTTCTTATTCTTTCTCATTTCTTCTTCCGCAGTTATAAATTATAATATGTCTTTTAACATCTGTTAAGAATTCGAGATCTACATGGTCGACAGTTCGACAAGTTCCTGAACCTTCCAAGAAATTAACCTAATATTGAATCCATAAAACCATTGAAATGACGACGCAAGGGCGTATATAAAAGGGGGCCTAGCGGACCGAACCCTCCTCCTCGAAATCAGACAGTGTAATACAAAATTAACTCATTTGCGAAAACGATGAGTCCAGCATAATCTGGAATTTTGACGAATAAACGTCAAATAAAGAGGCCATAGTGATATTGGATCTCCCGCAAATTGTCATAGGACTTTTTATCCTATCATTTATATCCTCTTGATACTTACCAGGAAGTTATTGATGAATTCTGAAGTACACTGAGAATCTTGAACTTTGTTCTGTACTATGTGAATATTGTTAACCTCACAATTAACACCTCATATTGTTAAGTCTTTATAACATATAATTTTTTTGAACGGTTTTTTTCCTTCACTTGTATATACTTTGTTTCGCCTTTTTGAAACAAAATTGAAATTTAATTGTAATTTGTCCACTGAAATCGATCTCAAAACCTAACGTGAAACATAACTACTTTATTACCCAAATTACATATTATTACCTTGTTCTTGCCCCCATCTCCTAAAATATTATGTATATCCGCCACTGGTGGGACTGGATATACTGTGCGTAGTGATATTAACCAGATGCCAACGAAACTCCTCTTCAAAAGGTGGTAAATCTTTATGAAGGATAATTTGAATCGATGAAATGAAATTAACTGTGTGAACTTTAATTTTAAATGAAGCTTCTATGAAGTACAAATCTTATAATCACTGAGTTTATTGCAAAAACAACTAATCTGAATTGTACTATTACAGTTTTATCAAGTCTTTATCTCTTGATTTTGCTGTTATGGTTGAAACTAGTTGTTTTAAAAATGGATTCAGTGTTTTTGACAATTATAACTGAAGTTTCAATTATTTATGCAGAATAGTCGAATTCAACCCTTCACGAAGAAAAATTTTATGAAATCTATATTAATAAATTATGGCATACCAAAATTAATTATAGTCATGTACATCAGTTCAAATTTTTCTGATGAATGTACACGGTATTATCCCGTGTCGAAATGAAAAACACATCTCGCAACTCATAGTACAGGTTTGATACAAAAATATCATCAAACTGAATACCTACTTTTTTCTTCTCGAATTGGCAATTTATTAACTTATTTATTATTTATTTTTTAGGGCTTTTTGGATGATCTATTACACCTTTAAAATTCTTCAAAGAGTAAATAAAATCGTATATCAATAACAACAATCGAGACCTTCGCACTGAATACTCCACTTTCATCACGCGAAATTGATGCGAATGTTATTTGCTTATTAAAACATAGTGTTTGGCAACTTTCAGAACTTTTTCAGTTTTTCAAGAGAAAGTGTTTCTATCTATTTTGATTATATGACTCAGATTAAAAGAAATGATTCAAAAATAATTTTCTGTTGAAACTGAAGAAAACTAAATATATAGAAAAATAATAAATCTTGTTGGTATTCATTCAGCATAAATCTTGAATATACTGAAATCTTGAATCATATATTTTACTTAACAAATAAATTATTTTAATAAATAAAACATTCAATAATAGTGTTCCCTTCGAAATAATGATATATTAAATATAATACTTCTGATTAGGCGATTAGTCCGCTATAGGCAGATTGAATTTTTTTTATCAACACAAATAGCGGTTCCAGTCATTTCGCAGTTAGATTTTTTTGCATATGAATATTGATAGACTGTAGAATTTTTTAGATTAATTTTTCAAAGTCATTAATATAATTCATTTCTTACTACCACTTCAACGAACCAAAAAAGTAATAATGAACATAACGACTAATACACGTATTAACTAGAAATATGTATGCAGACATGTCTATCAGCGGAAATTTGATGAAATTTATGTTCATCCAATGTATCAAACGAAGTAAAACAAATATTGAGTTCATGTATACCTATATGAAAAATAAGCTATTAAAAATAGTTTCAAACACTGAAACTGCATCTGAAAATAATTCCGTATAATCTCAATCAGAAATACATTTTACAATCAGTAAAGTAATAAAAATTCTATCAAAGAGTTGTCTGTTGTGCCCTCTATAGAATAATTTCTGAACAAGTAAGAATGAACAGAGAAATCTACACCCTAACATCCTACATCCTAAGTCAACAGCCTAGGCTACACACATGACGCTTTGAAGTAATAGATGTTAACTGACTATTTTTCGTTATATATTGTTCAATTTAACATATGCACTTTATATTTATGATATAAGTGTAACTGATCCAGATATATTCAAAACTTTGTGACATTATATTGCCTATATTCTTTATATGCAAGTATTCTTCCTTATATTTCATTAAAAAAAGAACTTCTTTAATTAATTGAATATTTCTGTCGTTCCTGCAATTGACGAGAATTTATATAAAAAGCCGAGTTTTTTTATTAAGATCACTTTTATCATCTCTATCTTAATTTACATCATTTCCAAAATAATAATTCAAATAACAACAAATTATTATTAATCTACAACATCCGTAACTAAAACGTATTCGAATGATCTTGTTGAATTATTTATGGATATGGGGAATGCCTTATATTAATGGTTCCTATACATTCAATATAAAATTCCGAAATATACTTATCAGGTTGAATCACTCAAAATGCTGTTTGGAAAAAAATACATATTATGAAACATTTGCTTCAATTCATATTTTCCATTCGTTCCGTCGAAATCATATTTCTGACATCTTCTAATTTCAAATATATGTAGATTAAATAGCCGAACGATATAATAATAACTAAGCGAATGTCAAATTAAATTCTCGTATATTACCAACATTCTTCTCTAAATAAACTAGGATCGATAAATATAAGCCATCCGAGTAGATTGTGTACGGACGAGTAGATTTGGGCCCAGCCGAGTAGATAGTGTCGGATGTACGTAAAATTCCGAGTAGATTTTGGGAGCGGTATGAACATATATATATATATATATCTCCGCGTGTGGTTTATTTGTAATAATCTATGTTTTTATATAAATTTCATCTTGCAGTTCCCCTTTATCCCTACGAATTAGCGTTGTCATCTAAGAACAATACGATTTCATATGAGGATCTTGGATTATCTGTCAATCCTGTACGTGTTGTCTATTGTTCCGTCAATATAGCTTTTTAAAGTTAGCTTTGTGTACTGGAATGAAACATTTTGAAGATATTATATTTTCTTTGTGAACCCCACTTTTGGCATTTATTCTGTGTGTTGATTTGTGCTGCAGAATGTTAGACATTGTATCATTCTAATAGATCTTTTTAATAAGGTTTATATAACGTTGATCCACTCCATCATTTCTAAAGGATTTTTTTTTGCCTTCTGTATGAGGGTAAAGTTCCTAAAGTATAAGGACTTTTTGTAAATTTAAATCAACAAAAGCCTTATAACCACAAATACACCTATCTTGTACTCACTAGCTTTCTCAATAATCTACCTTGCTGTATGAAGTTATTCTGTTCTACCATACTGACTTTGAACCCAGCCTGTTTTTTTGTTTGGTAAATTCTGAGTTTTCATCTATCCTGTTCAAGATTATTCTCATTAATAATTTATATTATAGACAGCTGAATCGTCTTTCTTGTAGATTAGACCAACTATAGCCTTTGACAGTCTTTAGGGATATATATCTGTTAATTACGTATTAAATATTTCTTTACTTCTTTCTTTGTCCTAGTATAGTTTCTTTGAACATTTTGGGTGAGATGTTGTCTTTCTTTGCCTTTTCATATTTCAACTGTGATATTACTTTGTCCAAATCTATCTTGGCCACTTCTTCTGATTTACATTTAATATTCTCTTATAACCTCTTTCATCATAGTTTGCCATTTTCAATTCACACAAGATTTCAAATTTAAATATTTTGTCCTTGATCTTTTATTTTCATTATTTATTTCGATGTGCATTTCTTGGGAATATATTTATTAATCCACTTTAAAAACACTAGTCTACGGCATTTTTTTTTCAATGGGACCTATATACCCTCTTTTTATGGTTTTTATAGCTAAAAATAAGAATAAGAAGGAAAAATAGTTCAGTATGATTTTGTATGAAAAATGCTAAAAACTATCCCAAAAAATACTCATAGAATTTATTTATTAAAGGACAATGAGCGGTTATTTATACTTTATTTTTCTTGAATAAAAAAAGCAGACACTTTCAAAAGGTTTTTTTTTATGAGAGAGCCAAGAAACATTACCCACAGCACACCCCGCTTTCTTGCCTTTCGACAGCGACAGAGAGCAAACTTACTCGTACTTGAAAATTCAAAATTATCAAATTGCTTCAACTTTTTCGGAAACAAATATTTTAGACAGTCTATCAGAAGTCGTCGTAGCGCGCACATGTGCCTCGAATTATATCTGATCGATTATTTATTTAGTGTGAAAAAATCAGTCGGTTGAGTGAAGTGATAAGAAAATAAAAAGGTGCAGGTGAGACAGGCCCGGACCTGGCCAATTCACAGGGGGGGGGGCTGCTGGGGCCTCCGTAGCGAATAATTCCTCCACTTACTCCTCTATCGTCAGCAGAATGAATTATCCTTCGAAAAATCAAGCGATTATCTTATCGACAGTCGAAGAAATAAAAACCCAGGACTATATATATGCCATTGGATCTGTATTGTCTCCTAAAAACATCTCCCACGCCTCTAGAATAGTCAATAACAGAATTTGCATTTACCTATCTAGTTCCGAACAAGTAGACAAGCTCATTAATGCTCACAAATCAGTCTCAATTAAAGGACACCAAATCGAAATTCGCAGACTCATCACCCCAGCTCAACGTTTGGTAATATCGAATGTATCCCCGACGATTCCAAATGATATCGTAGAAGAACATATTTCCATCTTGGGCCTTAAAAAGTCTCTCAAATAACGGCTCTCCGAGTAGGTAATATGGATCCAGAGTATAGTCATATCTTAAGCTTCAGACGTCAAGTGTTTATTTCGCCTACCGATAACATTTCTGTTCCAGACTCTCTACTGATTGAATACGATAATAACTCGTACAGAATTTTTCTTTCAATCAACGGCCTAAACCGTAGTTTATGCAAATGCACTGGGCATAGCGATCCTGACTGTACATCCCAAAGAGCAGAAGCGGTAAGTTCTGCCGTTGTTGTCGAAGAAATTCCGCATACTGAAACACATGAAGTGATGATACATGCTCCACCTAATACTTCTAATCGATTCCAGAATACAACAGAAACCGAACAAAAATCTACCCTACAGATAAAAAAAGGACAGCAAATCTCATCACAATCATATATTACATCGACTAAAAGACAACTCTCCTCGACTCCTGAAATTATGAACGCTCCGGAAACTGTTCCACCCTTTCCAAAGCCGACTAATATGCCGTCTAAGAGAAGCAAATCCTCAACAGTAATGGAAGATATTGCATCTATCCTAAAACCTATTGAGAAACTCATTGAAGAAAGAAATCCTCCATTCTTCTTGAGCTTCGTGGAAACATGTGCTCTCCTGGAAAACTGCTTCAACTCTAATCACCCTGAATTAATTATTAAAAATTTTACAGACGACTCTTCGAAAATAATTGAACTACTTAACGAAATCCATCAAAACATACACAACAGAAGGATGAAGAATAATATTACTAGGTTGAAAAGAAAGTTATCAATCAATACCAGTTTCTCTACTACAGAAGATGAACCTGATCTGTCTGCAACTCAGTAATAAATCAAGGAATGTTCATATTGCAATGGAATATTAATGGTTACTTCTGCCATAACGAAATGCTAAAGTTATTGCTAGATGATTTTTCTCCCCTTGTCATTTGCATTCAAGAAACTCATTTTTCTCAAGATAATTTCTCTACGCCACGACATTATCGAGGTTTTTATAATTCCAGAACTAACCAACAGAAGAAAAGCGGCGGCATATCTATTTTCGTAAAAAACAATATAGAATGCTCCGAAATTCCAATCACTACTAACCTAGAAGCAGTTGCAGTCTCAGTTGTACATCACAAAAAAATAAATATATGTAATCTATATATTCCTCATCCAAATCTCATAAATTTCCATGACGTTGAACAACTTATAAAACAGATTCCCTTGCCTAGAATAATTGTAGGCAATATGAACTGCCACAATTTATCATGGGGTTCGATCTTCAGCGATCCATATGGTCAAGAATTACTAGATATAATCAATAATGAGAACCTAATCATTCTCAATAACGGCACTCCAACTCGCTTCAATGCAGCAAATGGAAACTGTTCAGCAATCGATCTCTCGTTATGTGATCCTTCTCTCGCAACATCTTTAGAGTGGGATGTAGCTGATCATGGTAGTGATCACTTTCCAATTTTTGTTAGGATGTGCGAGGATGAAGATCAGCAGTGCATGAATTTTCCAACCTGGAATCTTAAATCTGCAAAATGGGAAATATACCAGCATTCAATCGACCAAGCCAGTTTAAATTTCAATATAGATGATGATATTAATATTACTATTCGGTCCTTCAATAAAATGATTCTGGATGCAGCATCATCATCTATCTCGAAAAATATTGAATCCAAAAGGCCTCGTGTACCTTGGTGGAATGATGAAATTGAAATAGCACTGAGAGCTAGCAAACATGAGTTCAATATTCTGAAAAAACATAAAAGCCCTGAAAATTTTGACAATTTCAGAAACCTTAGAGCTAAATCCAGGCTACTTATTAAGAAAAGTAAAAAAGAATCGTGGCAGAAATATGTCAGCACAATTAACGTGTCGACTCCTATGTCATTAATTTGGAGGAAAATTCGAAAAATTAAGGGACAAAAAACTCACCAGCAGATCAATACTTTAATAAAAGATGATGAATTTATATCTTTAAAATCAAAAATACCTGAAGTTCTTGGGGATTTTTATGAAAACAATTCCAGCGATAAAAACTACAACCCGTCATTTCAAATATACAAACGATCATCTGAAGAAATTGAAATTCCAACTTGTAATACAAACGGCGAATTAAATCTCCCGATATCTCTTCAAGAGTTAGAATACTGTCTTAACATATCCAAATCGACTAGTCCGGGCCCGGACGATATACCGATAATATTTATACAAAAACTTCCATTTCGATGCAAACTAATATTAGTCGACGTATTCAATAACATATTTTCGAAGCAACACTTTCCAGACATATGGTCCACAGCCATAATTGTTCCTCTCCTTAAAACAGATAAAAAAAGAACGAATATCTCCTCATACCGACCAATATCACTAACTTGCAATATGTGTAAATTGTTAGAAAGAATTCTGAATTACAGGCTTAAATGGTACTTAGAAAAGCATAGCCTAATATCTCTGCAGCAAAGCGGTTTCAGATCTTCTCGAGGTACAATTGACAATCTCGTCGCATTGGAATCTGAAATTCAATTGGCTTTTAAAAATAATCAACAGTTATACGCAATTTTCTTCGATATTAAAAAAGCTTTCGAAACAACTTGGAAGCACCGAATTATAAAAATAATGTACGACTGGAACATAAGGGGTAACATATTAGCATTCGTCAAAAACTTTCTGAATAATCGATCATTTCAAGTTAGAGCTAATGGTTTTCTTTCATCTAAACGGCAACAAACAAATGGCACCCCTCAAGGAACAACAATTAGTACCACGTTATTTCTTATTGCTATAAATGAAATAATAAAGGACATTAGACTTCCGGTAAAGGCAATTTTGTATGCGGACGACTTATTGATATACACAACAGGATCGAATGACAGCACAGCGGAACACTTACTCCAAAAAGCCGTAGATCAACTGGTATATTGGACATCTCGTTCGGGTTTTGTCTATTCGACAGAAAAGACATGTTATATGATATTCCAAAAAGGAAACGAGTTAGTGTATTGAACTTGAGTCTATATGGTAATCAAATGAGGAAATGTGAAGATATTAAATTTTTAGGATTGATCTTTGGCAGTCAGCTCAACTGGAAGAAACATATTAACAGCTTAGTTCAGTCAATACAATCTTCTCTGAACTTACTGAAAATTCTGTCCAATACTTCGTGGGGGGCTGACACTGGCTGTCTGCTGTCCTTATATAGGTCGACTATAAGAAGCAAGATTAATTACGGATCTATCTGCTATAATTCCGCCAACAGATCATTGTTGACAAAATTAGATACTATCCAGAATTCTGCCATAAGAATTGCATTGGGTGCACTTAGAAAAAGTCCAATCCAGAGTTTGAGAACCATTGCACATGAACCTGAATTAGAACTTCGTCGCGAATATTTATCACTTTGCTACGCTGCCAAAATCTCCGGAAACACTCAAAACCCTGTGCATAGTATTTTATTTCCATATACCAACGTATTTCGAAATCAAAAAAATAGGAAGGTATCGCTTTCAGAGCGGGTTAGTAGGAGTAACTTTAACGCAAACTATTTCAATCACACTCTCCCTTACCAGTACATCTCTACGCCTTGGTCTGTGGATACTCCTGAGATCAATTTATCTTTAATGCGAACGTCGAAACATTCTTCAACGGCCTCACACTTCCAAATGTTGTTTTTTTGGAAAAATATCTAAATATCATGGATTTAATAAATTGTATACGGACGTGTCTAAGTCCAATAAGGGGTGCGCGGCAGCGGTAATGATGCATGATACTAAACTCGCCGTTCGTCTACCGTCACATTGCAGTATATATATACAGGAGAAACGTTTGCTATATTGGAAGCATTAAAGTTATGCAAGTCCAATGGAGGTAGAAACGTCATAATAACTGACTCATTCAGCGCTCTTCAAGGAATTAAGCATATTTATTCAAACAACCCCATTGTAACATCTATCAGGGAGGAACTAGGTAACTTGCAGAGACGAAAAATTATTGTTAAATTCATGTGGGTTCCATCACATATGGGCATTAAAGGTAACGTCGAAGCTGACCAACTCGCAATCCACGCATCATCAGATCGAAATGCTACAACAATTTTACATACTCCAGCGTCTGACATAAAATTGTTAGCCAAAGAGCATATTTTCAAGAAATGGCAAGGAAAGTGGGATCAAACTAATGATAAATTAAAACTTATAGTGAATTCAGTGCGACATATACTTCCGCTTCCGTCGAACCGTATGGACCAAGTGAAGTTAACGCGCTTACGAATCGGCCACACGAAATTAACCCACGGCTACATATTTGAAAAAGCTCCTACTTCTGTGTGTGAGACGTGTCAAGTCCCTCAAACAGTGTATCATATTCTCTGTGTTTGTGAAGACTATAGTGAGGAACGAAAATCTCAAGATCTGAACACTGACTTGAAAACGTCATTGACTGTAAAATGGAAAAATACCATCACGTTTTTGAAAAATTTGAATCTGTTTAAATCCATTTAACCTCTCTTATTTATCATTAATTTGTTTTGTATATATCTCTGACTGTACCACCGCTAATAACCCTCCGTGGTTGATGCGGGTAAATTCAATAAAAAAAAAATATTTTCGATATTCAATTGTATATATATATATATATATATATATATATATATATATATATATATATATATATATATATATATATATAAGAAATTAATTTTTTGTGCTTATGGCACTGAATGAAATATTTAAGAAAAAGAACACTAGAACATTCATTCGCAAATTCAAATTAACCAAAAGAATGTTATAGTAGAGCTGGATATCTGAACGTGTACGATGTGTTGTCCCCATTATTCTTCAAGCGATAAATGTTGAGAAATTGAAATCGATGCCACACCTGATCGAAGTGCATCGACTCGTCAGTCGCACCACGTCCACCGAAGTGAGGCAACGATTTCAATTCCCAAGCATCTTCTTGTGACTCCAAGTGAAATACTGTAGAGTAATGAATACTCCACAATTCCATCTATAGGAGTCAGTAGAAACCATCTCTCAGATTACAGACACACCAAGCATCGAACTTTCACATATTTTCTATACCCGTAGGTATCTACTACTAAATTGCAATGTCTATTTGACAAATATCATCATATTATGTTTTCAAATGTCAATAGATTGCGTTATTAGTACGCTCGCGGTTCTTCCCGTATTGCAGGAGCCCATTCTGCATATATATATATATATATATATATATATATATATATATATATATATATATATATATATATATATATATATATATATATATATATACTATAAAATATAATATATAGAATGAACACTAGAACATTTTGAAAAATTCAAATTAAGCAAGAGAATGTTATAGTAGAGCTAGATATGTGAACGTGTACGATGTGATGTGTCCATTTTCCTTCAAGGGATAAATGTTAGAGAAATATTGAAATCGATGCCACACCTGATGGAAGCGCGAGACATATATGTTTCGTTCTGCAAGGAACTCGTCAGTCGCATCATGTCCATCGAAGTATTACCCATTTCATTCCGTGCCATAAGCACAAAAAAATTTGATTTCCTTAGATATATATATATATATATATATATATATATATATATATATATATATATATATATGTATGTATATGTGTGTGTGTGTGTGTGTATTAGAGATTGTGGGATATGTAGTTTGTACTAAGGCCGCCTTTCATCATGTGTTCACTATCCACTTTCCACCGATATTGAACTAATGTTTGCGACATTTCGTAAATGAAAACTTTTTGTTCGACACTGACCGCGTTTCATAGTACCTTGAGATTCACAAATTCGATCTCAAATTATGTGTTTGTAACACATGTGTGTAAGCTCACACATCTCCTATGTTAAGGCAATCTTTTTTGTTGGCATGGTTTATGTTATTTTTCTGATTTATTGAATGTCAACTTGAAGAAGATAAGTTAATTGCCAGTTAGATTCATTCCATATCAGCTGTTAAAAAAAATGTAATGTTTTATGTAATGTGTTTTCATTATTGTTATTTTTCAATTGTATTTAAAAAAAACTTGTAGAAGTTCTTAATCGAATCAATTGATTTCTAGGCATTGTCCAATGAAGCTAATGAACTGCTTCCCATATTCAACAAATCGGCTTCGAAGTTTTATAGAACTACAACACCAACTGGTGATTGGTCAAATCAATCAATAGTGCATATGACTGGTCAGCGACAGATGTGTGTACATCAGAAGAAACACCAATTACCTCAAAGCTGTCAACAGAGTATGACTGGTTCTGGAGTAATTTAGCTTATACATTAGAAAATAGTCTTCTAAAACTAACTAAAAATGAATGAGAACTAAATATTATTCCATCAGATACAAGATTCCAATCTTATTTCTTACATTAATTTGACATCTTGATAAATGTATTATGAATTAAAATTTCAAAAAATGTTTTAAAACTAATTGAAATTTTTTGAGTCATTTCTTAATTTATTTTAATTATTTGCTACTATGACGATTAAGTGATTTTACAAAGCTTTATTAGATTTATATTGAATTTTTACTCTTCCTCGTGGGAGGTTATAAAAATCATGTTTTAAATATATATCCTCTGTTGGGTATAACAACATTTTATTCTATTAGACTATTATCAGAGTTTGAAAATATCTCAAGATGTAATTACTTGGTTGTTTGATCATCAATTACTAGATATTGTTGTTTACCAAAATTTAGATATACACCTTTGTTGTAGAATTATGTACATCAATTTTAGTGTAGCTTCATTTTGGATCTACTGTTACTGTTACCTAAGGTAAACTGTTCACAAATTAAATTATGTAGGTATTTCTATTTCTTTACAAGTTCAATGACAGAACTATGAAATGAATTTTGAAATATATTTTTACACATGAGTTGTTGAAACTAAAGCAATTTATTATTTGTAAAGTATTTATGTCATACATAAGTTATTAAGTGTAAAATGAATGAAAATAGCAATATTCAATAAATATTCGTCTATTATTTTCCTCAAATAGAAAATCCTGATTTATAAAAAATAGTTTACCTCAAATAATTTTTTAATTTTTTTAAAAACTTTTTTCCCATATTTTCATAAGCTTATTGCTTCTCCCAAACTTCAACTTCCCACTGAATACCATTCTCTTCTTGAATGCCTTGCGGTACAAGAGTATCACTGAAAACAATAATTTATGTATTTAGAGTTTGTTGTGTTTTATAAAAATTTTTATACCCAGGTTTCTTCGAATTTTTTGAAATATAATTAATCGCCTTTATTAAAAACCAAAGTGATGTTTATTGCATCAGTTCAGTTTTTTATTTACACGACATAAACCACTTCCTCAACCTTATGAACAAATTTTCATTTCACTTACTCAATTTTGACATTTGCATTGAAAATCCAGATTTTCTTAATTTCAAAAAATTATATTCCACAAAATCTGCCCAAACATTCAACACTTTAATTATTTCTTAATGAATAGTTTAATTTGAAATATATTGTACCAATTATAGCTTCTTCCAACAGTTCGGATTCCATAATATAATTTTATTTTATATTCCACAAAATCTGCCCTAATATCCAACAGTTTAAATATATCTTAATGGATAGTTTAATTTAAAATATATTGTACCAATACAACTTCATCTAACAGTTGGGGTTTCCATAATATAATCTTATTTATTTATTTCAAACATACATTATATAATATTTGTACAACTGTTAATTGACGACGAGAAACCAGAATTTGAGTATTGAAAAACAGCACATCGTTTAAAAGATTTGAAATCATTAGTAAAAAAGTGTGAACATGAAGCCACCATAGATCAGGACAAAAAAAATTAGAAGCGTAGTTCGATAAGTTTACGTATTTACGTTTGATAAGTAGTTTTAATAATGATTGTTTATCTCTATCATGGTACAATTATGATACAGTGAAATTATTTTGTTTTGACGGAAATTAGAAATTAAGAATTGTATTAACTGCAAATGAGTACTCACCTAACTTTCTTGATGTTCTCAATTAACTTTGGAAAGAATGTATCACAATCGTAATTCTTCTTAATTCTTGTCAGATAAAGCCTATAGAAATGTTGGGATTTCATAGCATCCTGAAAGAATTGAAATAGTGAGTTCTGTTGCTATTGAATAATTACACCTTTATATAGTAACTCAGTATACTCTACTTCTACTATAACTATATATATGCATAGTTATGTGCAAGTGGTATTAATTTCAATAATACGTTTATGGACACCACTTTTTATACCTATATATACTACTGATTGAGTAACATTGTATACTCTGTATTGTTAACCACCCGAAACATATATATGTATATGTTTTGGGTGGTTAACGATAGAGAGCTTATTCTTATTCATTCACGTTGTTATTTTTGAAAAAATAACAACGTGGATGAATAATAAGCTCTTGTTGAATAAAGAAAAAACAATGGCTACTATTTTCAAAACTAACAAATCCAAGAAGAAACTGCGGACTCTCTAGAGATCAATGGATGTAGAGTTGATATGAATGATTCTGTTAAATTTCTAGGTGTCTATGTTGACCAATGTTTTTTATGGAGGCAGCATATACATGTAAAAAACCCAGTCAGATATGCTTTCAGATCAACAGAAAATTACTTAAGCGAAGATGTACAGAGAATTATTTATTTCGCCAACTTTGAATCTATCCTGCGATATGGGATAATCTTCTGGGGAGTTGTAAGTGATGTTGAAGAAATTTTTAAGATTCAGAAAAGAGTTATCAGAATAATGTATAATAAAAGGCAAAAGGAGTCATGCAGAGGATTATTTCAAAGAAACAAAATTATGACAGTATATGGAATTTATATATATGAATGCCTTATACTTTTAATGAAAAATAGAGAAAAATTTACTGTTTATACATCAAATCATTCTCATCTAACGAGAAGTGTTGATATTCATTATACCCACCATAAACTCTCTCTTATAGAGAAACATCCATCATACAGATGTATAAAAATTTTCAACCAGCTCCCAGATGAAATAAAGAGAACTTACACTATGAAAGGATTTGAGAGAAAAGTTAAAGATATGATCATTACATTGGAACCGTACTCACTGAATGACTATTTAGAAAGGTAGAAATACCATAAATTCAATTCATGTGTGTTGAGTGGAAGATGAAGATATAGGACTTATAAGATTATGTTGAAGGTTGTAGTTCTGACGTCATTTTAAGTTCTCTGTTGGTTTTTTATTATATGTATATGTAACCTATCAGATAATTTGAAATAAAGAAGTTTATTATTATATATATATATATATATATATATATATATATATATATATATATATATATATATATATATATATATATTATTTGGATCTCAAGTTTACATAAGTAAACTACACTATTTCACAACACATCTTAGAGGTACCGACACACACAAATTTAAGAGGTTTAGTAGAACGGTATAGCGATCCTATAACGTTTTCGGCGTACTGGTGCTGATGGGTTCGATTCCCACCATACTCTTGCGCCGTTAGAAATCAGCATTAATGTGTACGTTCAACTTTCATCGCTTTTGAAAGAATAACTGAATCACCTATTTCAGTGTTACCTACCTACGAACATCACCTATGATCGCACCACCAATTACCTATTCTGATTTAGAGGCATCTTTTAGAAGAAATCACTCAAGTCCACCGACTGCCCGCTTTAAATTCATAAATCACTCGTATCATTCAAAAGAATTCAATCATTATCAAACAAATTTTTGTCTCAAAAATGTGTTCTATGGATATTGATATTCTGATTTAGAAACATCTTTTAGAAAAAAATCACTCAAATCCGTCGACTACCCGCATTAAACTCATAAATAATCATTCAAAAAAATTCAATCAGAATCAAACAATTTTTTGTCTCAAAAGTGTGTTCTGTGGATATTGGGGTTTCTGAAATACATTATTCAACTATCACCCTACTGCAGTATTATTATTATATATTCATGAAAGATTTGTACGATGTTGCTTTTTATCTCACCTCATATATTTTACTTCCTCCGCAAATCCAGACGTCTTCATATTTATTCTTGAATTCCGGGTCCTCCAATTTATCAACTATCTGATCCCAGGAATTGAAAACATAGGTGTCTCTGTACTTTGAAACATCCAAATTTTTTGCACTTGTTAAAATGAAATTTATTCTTCCAACTAACGGTTTGTATTTTCCCGGAATGCAATCCCATGACTTCTTTCCTAGTACAACCACATTTTTTTTATTTGAATCGTGTGTATTTGTAGTCATTGATGTAAAATGTAGCATCTCATTTCTTGAAGAAAAAAACCAGATAAATTAAGCCAAGAATATTGAAATGAAATTCATCATAAATAGATAAGTCGCTTCAAAAATTTTTATATATATATATATATATATATATATATATATATATATATATATATATATATATATATATATATATATATATATATATATATATATTCTCAAGTTTCACTATAAAAATAATAATATATCATTCATGTCCGCACGTGGTTGGTTAACACGATAAACTACTGTACTATATTTATCATTGATCTTAAAGGGAATAAATTAATACATCTGGGAGGATAGGTAGGTCTTATATATATATATATATATATATATATATATATATATATATATATATATATATATATATATATATATATATTAGGTGTTCCTTATATGGCAAATAAAAATTCTTTTTAGAATTTCGAAACGCATACCCTCTACTTTCTTTATAAATGCTAGAATGTACTCAAATATGAAATTTCATATTTGTAGCATGATTGCAACCCGTGCCGACCGAGCTCTAAAGTTTAATGAAAAATGGTGTTTTGGCCTGACATTTTGGTTTGATCCAAAACTAATTAAAATGCAACAAATAAAGTAAATATGAGTAATAATAAAATAAGATCAACATAAACTTTTATTTAGATAAAAATTATAATAATAATTAATTAGGGTAACTTCTCTTTAGTGTACTTTTTGCAGTCTGGATACAGATTTCTATGTTCCTGGAACCACCGCAAAAAAAACTGTTTTTGCTCTTCTTCAGCCATGATGAGTCCATTAAAATCTAGAATTCTAACATCTTTTAGCAGTGTCATTTACGACCTTCAAACGACTTATTCGTCTTCTAGCTTCCAAAAAATTGAGATTGTCACCCCAAGAAGATACATCCTCTCGAAGAAAACTGTCGTCGATTTGCAGTGGAGATAGAAATTGTTTGCTTCATTGTCTCTAAAAGGAAGAAAAAAAGGTTTAAAAAAGCAAAAACTAAGCCACGAAACTTTGAAAAAAGAATCAAGTAAATATTAAGCTTACTAAAGAAATTTTGCGTAATTTCTTCCTTCGATGGGATATAGCGTTTGACGGAATCTGAACTTTCATCTATGTTTGAATTATTAATTATTTTTGTCTTTGTTTTGAAATCAACTTCTTCATCAAAGAGTGATAACATGACTTTTTCTTCACTCAAATACCATAAACGATGAACAAACTTGCTTATGGATGCCTTGGAACTTGTCGCGTTTACTTTTTCATATTCTTCTAGAGCTTTCAGAAAGCATAAGTCTTGGTTAGATGCTTTAATTGCCACTGTGCATTCGAGCCAAGGTTTAGTACACAAGGTGACGATAAATGACCAAACATCTTGTAGAGCATTTTTGTCTTTTGCCGTAATTTTAAGTTGCGATTGAAGCAAACATATTTTCATAGAATAAATCGCTCTCGCCATCCATCGCGCTTGATGAAAAGCTCCAGGGGGCCTGAGTTTCAGTTTATTCTCCTTATGTCCTCCTAAGGACACAACGCATAGTTCCACCAATTCACGGTAATCGTCTCTAACAAAAGGTTTTTCTAATTCAGTCTTATAAAAATTTAACAAAGATGTAATTTTTGTCTCAGCAATATTTGCTTCAACGAAATTCAGCGGTGGCTCAATTTTATCGGTGTTAATATTTTTCCAATTATCTCTTAACTTGGAATATCTGGAATATCTGGACTATCTGCACTACTTGTAATTTGCTTTACCTTGGTTTCAAAAACAGCTTCAAGGACCAACTCATAAATATGATGACGACAAGCAGAAAGCAGTCATTCCCTTTGTGAAGTCTACTCCAAAATAGCACAAGCTTCACTGAAACGGCCAGTATTTGAAGCAGTGGTATCGCAGCACATTATCTGTACTTTATCATCGAGGTTCCAGTCAAAGAGTGAATTGAAATGGCTTTAGCTTGCTGTTTTCCAGAAGAACTCTCTAATTTTGGCACTGCAAGAAGCTGTTCTCTATCGTCAAATGAAGCAATAACTGGCCTTCGTAGGAATTCTGGCTTTTTCCCAAAATATAATGCACTTTCTCATAACAAGATTCGCACTTTTAATAACAGTCAGCTTGACTTCACGTATATTGTAAAATATAACGGTCGAACTTGTCGATTAGATGGTAATTTTGTACCATTTATCTGGTGGCTTGGCAGTCCGATAAGGTAAATATTTTGTTTATCACTTCGTAATTCCACAGAAATCTTCACACAATGAACAACAACGCACAAATAATGTTAGAAATCACGTATGAAATGACAATTGAAACTCGCAGTAACAGGTCGCAGCGCTGCACCCGCGCAACTTGTATGGACAAGTTAAAAACTCAAGTCGGCACGGGTTATCGTTGATAAATCGGGCTAATATTTATTTCTGTACTATATTAAGTCAATACGAAACTTTTTAGAAGGTATGCGTAAAAATATATTGACATTGAATTTTAAGGGACACCCTAATATATATATATATATATATATATATATATATATATATATATATATATATATATATATATATATATATATATATATATATATATATTATAATCAATTGTTCTTGAACTTTTGAAGGATCGATTCAATTTAGAACAATGGACAATATATTGTTAATTTTAAAAATCATTATTTGTTAATTAATTTGATGACTTTTATCAGATAAATGGGAAATATGTGATAAGTTTAAAAAGCAATTTATTACTGTTCAAATATAAGTACGTGATGAAATAAAAATCAAAACAGTTTGAGTTTTTCATTAATAATACCATAATGTGAAACTATTCATTTAACCCATCTCACAAATACAAGCACCTTTCTCATTCTGTGATTATACAATTTCCTTATTTTATGAAATATCAAAATGCCGGCAAAAAATGCTGCGACGATAGCTCAAAACACCTGACTGACATTTTTGAGAAGGAATTTGAGATTCTTGAAAAATTGTTGAATACATTTTCTGTGTTATCTAAATCAAAACCAACCCCTGGCAACAAAATTGTGGAGTTTGCCAACGATGTTTTTCAAAATGTAATTGTGAATAAAAAAATATTCTTAAAGCCTATCGAGATTTCAAAAAATAAAAAAGCCAGATAATTTTAATGGATTTAATATGCAGAAAAATATGCGATTTTTCAAAAAACGTTTTTTGAAAAATCATTTTGCAAAAAGCCAAAAAATTATATTTGGGGCATTTCAAGATTTATTCTTTATCATTAAAAATTGATTATTGAAAAAAGTCAGATCATTTAAGTGGAATTTTCTACCTGCTAGGTGACCGAAAATGTAACGGATGTTTTTTTAGAGGTATAGAACTTTAAGTTGGCATTACTGTTGCAGATTTAACAGCTGAGAAGTGATTTATTCTCAGTTTGGTTTGGCAATTCATCATAAATAGACTCACGCCTAAACAAAGCTTGCAAATAGTGTCGAATGGGCACAAAACGAGATTGCCGTTGTTTCCGATTTTCATAAGCGAATTTTGTTTAGCGATGAAGCGCACTTCTGGTTGAATGGCTACGTCAACAAACAAAACTGCCGCATTTGGAGTGAAGATAATCCTCAAGTGTATGTCAAAACACCGTTACATCCAGAAAAACTGACTGTTTGGTGCGTTTTATGGGCTGGTGGAATCATTAGTCCGTACTTTTTCAAAAACGATGATGGCCCGAACGTTACAGTCAATGGTGATCGGTATAGAGCAATGATTACTAACTTTTCCATTCCTGAATTGAACAACCAGGATGTCCAGGAGCTGTGGTTTCAACAAGACGGCGCAACAAGTCACACAGCTCGTGCCACAATCGATTTATTGAAAGACACGTTTGGTGACCGCCTCATTTCACGTTTTAGACCTGTGAATTGGCCTCCAAGATCTTGTGATTTAACACCGCTAGACTGCTTTCTGTGGGCCTATGTAAAGCCATTGGTCTATGCGGATAAACCACAAACGCTTGACCATTTGGAAGATAATATTAGCCGTGTTATTGCCGATATACGACCATAAATGTTGGAAAAAGTCATCGAAAATTGGACGTCCAGATTGTACTACATCCGAGCCAACCGTGGCGGTCATATGCCAGAAATCATATTTAAAATGTAATGCCACAAGATTATCTTTCAAATAAAAAAAAATTCTTGTCAATCGAATGATCCATCGTTGTTTTATTGCAATTTAAAATTATATACCTCTAAAAAAAACACCCTATACATACTACGAGTGAACAGCGTTACAGCCCAATGTCTGACAGACAGCCTATATTGCCTGTGGTTTCGGTCGTAAGACTGCGCTGCCATTGTCTTTCGTAAAATAATGTGACTCACATAAAATGCTCCTGAAAATTTCAAAGCAAGTATAGCATCGTTTTTTTTTTCAATTTGAAATTTTTTTATTTAATGTCTGAATATTAACCCACTAAAATGATTTGTCTCT
This sequence comes from Henosepilachna vigintioctopunctata, assembly GCA_030704895.1. Taxonomy (NCBI): domain Eukaryota; kingdom Metazoa; phylum Arthropoda; class Insecta; order Coleoptera; family Coccinellidae; genus Henosepilachna; species Henosepilachna vigintioctopunctata. The sequence goes on from JARQZJ010000099.1 coordinate 2,224,695, forward strand.
TATATATTTTACTATCTTGAAATTTTTAGTTCGGAAACTTGAAACTGAAATATCAAAATTTCAAAAGGCTCAAGAATCTTTTTCGTCTTATAAATTTTAATTTCAAAAATATATTGGTTAGCAAACTCCTACAACTTTTTAGCCTGGGGTCGTCCTTGAATTTAGATTGCCAAAATACCGTATTCAACAAACTTTTGAGATGCCTCAAATACCTCCTCAAAAATGTCACCCAGATCTTAGACTATACATTTTAGACAATAAATAATGAATTAATTGAAATGTTTCTTAAAAATGATTATCTCATCGAATATTACTTTCAGTAAAAGATATCAATATTATTTACAATACATTTTTTGTTAAAATTATTCTCTTAAGTTCAACTGTTTTAAAGCGAGATATAAACAGTAGAAGTTATAAACAAAAAAATAGATTATTATTGTATTGTTGTAATTAACTAAAAGTTTAATGGGGATAAGTAATTGAAAAAATTATTTATTTTGACAGTTTATTAAATTACTCATTCTCCAATATCTTTGATTGTTACTAAAAACTGAAATACGTAATTTTTAATACCTAATTCAGTAATTTTTCCAGTCAAAATATTTGTAAATTTTATTTGTTTATTTTATTTTGTTATTTTCGAAACTGAATATTTCGGAAACAGTTCCGTGATAAGCAAAAAATAAAAAACGCCGTTTCTCAATAAAATTGCATTTATGTGCTAGATTATATAATAAAGCGATTTTTTTTTAAAAGCATTATTTGATCATTGATTTTTCACTGAACTCATGGCAAAACATTCATATAGCGATAAAATATATCATATTTATCGAAATATATTTTCAAGCTGAACACTTGGAGAAGTTATATTACTTTATACATTTGGAGTTAAATATGAATTTAGAGACTATATTTCAAAAGAATTTCAATTAAATTTCTTTATTTAACAATATTGGAATATCTTTATTCAAATCCAAAATTATTGTAGTGAATATAATTAATTAAACACGTCTTTTTACATTCAAACACTATATTGATGAAATATACAATTCAATTAGTGCCGTCTAATACGAAACTACAAAACAGAATGAATCCACCGTCTCATGAATTTTGGAGACACAGCAATTCGGCCGAAATAATATGTACGTCATCTATGGCGTGATATTCCATCGATGAGGTCATTGATTCGTCATCAATACTTGGTAATCGTAGAATCCAAACAAATTCCTTACATTATATCAAACTACTTTTGGAATAATAAATTTGTTAGCCATTATTAATTTTCGAAAATTTTCCTTCTCCATATATCGGTTCGATTTAGAACAAAATTATCGAAGCACTTATCGCAAGATAATATTATATCTTCTAGGTCACATTCCTTGAACCGACGCAATTTTAAGCATTGCCTGCAGCATCCATACTATTCCCTTTCCGATTGTTCGATAAATAAATAGGTGTCGGTGATATTTGTAATATATAACATATAATGTCTCTTGATATAACATTTTGAATATACTGAAGTAATGAATCTAATATCAATTTATTTCATATATTCATAATTCTAACAAACAATTGTATACAAACCTCAAAAAATGTGAAATATGAAATTTATGACTTTTCGAATATAAAATTTATTAAATAAAATTATTTAATAGAAAGAACGAATTTAAACCAATAATTTCTTCTTAAAAACACAAAAAGGCAGCAATCTTCAAACAGAAAATATGAAAAAAATTATAAGAGTCGATTATGGCAGCGGCAAAAATTATTACAACGTTTAGAGATTTTGTTGATAGAATTTTATTTCCTGAGCAACCACGAAACGAGTAAATCTCTTTAAATTAATTTGTAATTAGAATTATGCTAGAATGTTACATGTTGTCGCTGTAAACAACTAACGTAACATTACATGGTTGTTTACAGCAACAACTATATAATGTTACATGGCTATGTAACATTATATAGTTGACATGGCTATGTAACATAGCAACATATGTTACTATGAAAAACTACAACCTATTTTAATGCATATAAGGACAAGATTAGAACAGTAATTTTAGACATTTTACTAAAACTTAATTTGAGCTTGAAGTTTTTCAAAGTTCCTCAAACTGTGACTAGATCCAAAAGCAGCTATGGCACCATATTAAAAATCATTAAATGAAACAGCACCACAAAAGTAAAGGTCAAGAAGAAGTTGCAATACTAGTAAAGAAATTAGACTAGATAATTCAAAAATTAAGTCGGAATGCATAAACTTTAAAACTAAAAGAAAGAGAAAAGAGCTAACCATCCTGGTCATTAGTCCAATATCAAAAAAGTGTTAGTTCTTGCTAATCAAGATTGTTGAAACATTGTTTCCTTTACCAACTTTTATTCATTCTCAATAATTGTATGACTACGTTTAAAAAATAATTTTTTAGTGTTTATGAAAAGAAGATTTCTTTATGGATTAATCAATTAGTATTTAAGACTCAAGTTTTCCTGAATAAAAGCCATTAAAATACTGCATTTCATATTATGAACATAGTAAAATGTACTCATACTAAGGAATATTATATGCATCAAATATATATATATATATATATATATATATATATATATATATATATATATATATATATATATATATATTACTCAAAGATAAAATTGTCCATTAATGACCTGGCAATAAAGACTAATTCAGTGACCTTCATGAGATTTTTGCCTGTAGCGAGTAGTTTTTTGTCTTTATTTCGTCGCTCGAAAATAAAAGCACAGTTTTGTTCCATTCAGAGGCGTTGCCTATTTTATACGCCAGTCTCTAATCTCGCCTCAGTGAGAGCTGGTTGTGATAGTACCTGCTCAGCATCTTCGGCAGGTCGGGTTAGAGATCTTGTAGGACTTCTGTGTTGGTGTTGATGTTCTAGTTGGTGTCATTCTGAAGTGTAGCTTGTTGAACAACGATGGTCCACCTTATTAACCTTTGGCCACCAACATCCCGCATACTGTCATGTCCAGCGTTAGCTTCAAACATGGCCTGGCGAAACTCACGCAGCGGCCTTTTTACGAGGGGTTTTACACGCCTTGACTCCATTCTCAAGAGGGTGTCGCCAGTTTCCCTCGGTAACCCAGGTAGCTCGGAGCAGTGGGGGCGTCACTTCTCAAGCTTTCTACCAACTGGTAGAATACCGTTGGACCGGTGGATATACCTAGCAAGGTATATCCACGATTAGAAACGTTGCATCAATCATAGCGACAAATCAAATGCATGCACTTCGGGATAGTGAAAACATCACCGCCCATCAATACCTTGACACCCTTCAGCCAAAACTGTTTACTTAAGTAGTTTGAAGCGATACAAGGAAATCAATAGGACGACGGTGGACAATGCATTCTTTGTGAGATCCCAGAGAGCCTTTTATAGGCCTCTCAACGCCAAGAAATCGACAGCCAAAGACGGAAAGTACCCTTCCAAAGAAGCCTTTCAGTATTTCTGGAATGAACAGTTGGCTTCACCGGCTCATTCAAATCGTAATGCAAGATGAATATATCTGGAATCTACTTAGATCATGAAGCGAGTACAGAAAGGTGCTGAAAACTAAGCTTGACAGTAGACTTCTCTCTTCAAGCCAATCAACACATACGCTTGTTCAGTTCTTATTTACTTATTCGTAAAGTGGACAGAACTGATGTTGACAACCTACAGCGAAATATCAAAATACTGCTTACTTCAATAACCACCATCCAAAAAGCGGAGTGGAAAAGACTACTCTATCAAGACATAAGGACAGTATAGCATTGGCAGATAGCCAATAGATCAGCAAATCACAGCTGCACATAGTGGTTTGCCAAATTATGACTCCACTCCTCAGAAACTAAGTTAAGGTCAGGTTACAAGTTATCATCAATCCAACAACGAAAAGCTAGAGTTGGAGAGAGAAACCGTTGCACGGTAGGTACATTAATGGGACGGCAAAGGAAAATGTCAACATAGAAGCGTCGATTTACTGGTTGCCCTCAGTCAAAATGTTTCCCGAAACTGAAGGACTCCTAGCTATTCAATACCAGGTTATTCCAACTGGTAATTACATCGTCAAAGACCAAACAGAGAGGGGTGACAGGTGCCTATACGGATGCTAAACATCAGAAACAGCATATAACAGGGATGTGTCAAATATTCGCACCTACGGAATACAAAGAGAGACATGACGCCGTAGCGAAGATTGTGCATCAACAACTAACAATAAATTTACTTCTTCTAAGAAGGAAAAGGTGCCTTACCTACTAGAAGTATATTCCAAAGTCAATTTTGGAAAATGACCAGTTTAGACTCTACTGGATCCGCACTATCTTTACTGATCAAACAGTTCCCGGTCTGACCTTGTCCTGGTGGACAAAAGCGCCAGTGAAACTATGTTTACCGAGGTGGTCAAATGAAAACAACCTAGTTGATAAGAATGCCGATAAAATCTCTAAATATCGAAAATTTGAAGTGCGAGTGCAGAAGCAGTGGTCAAGACTGTTCCAATCATCTTAGGCTTCACTAGTATTATTCCAAAAAATCTCCTGTTAAACATTAGAGAACTAGGACTCGGGGAGCATCTCTATAAGGAACTACAGAAATCGGTGCTACTTGACTCACCAAGTCTGGAAATTTCTGGGAAATAATTCCCAGCTATGGGGACCGCCTCCACAGTCCTGATAATTTGGAAAAGGTCCTCACATAGCCTAATCCCTCTGATATATAATATCTGTGATAAGTGGATATACTGTCGGTGGATATACTTAAAAACTATCCTTATTCGAACTTTAGTGGACTCTACTATTCTGTATTACTAAAATTGATTTAAAAGATTTTCTGCAAGAACCTACTAATTAGCACATTTTCCAACTAATAAAAAAAATTATTAACGTCAGTTTTATCAGTGAGTTCAAGGGAGTTTGAGCTAGATATTAGTACACTTCTATATAATAAATTGACAAATCATTGTCCTAAAAATGCTATTCTCTTTATGCCTATAATTTTATTTTCAGTAGAAGTCATATATCTGGTAAAAGCATTAAATCTGGATTCTCTTTTGCATTTTACCTCCTATATTTAATGAAATTCTCATAGATAAAACATACTGCTTTTGAAACATACTCCTCTCTCAAAATCAATTGTTGTGTGTCGTGAAATAGTAACTGGGTCAAGTAAGTGAATGGTTTTTTATAAAATAACTTCAAGAATCTTTTCATACTACAATCAGTTTTCTCAAATGACCAGTGAATTCTCCTCCCCAATCCATTATACCATATGTGAGTCTTGATTCAACAAGGACCTAATCAACTGTTTTCAATTGAGCCAATTCCAAAATATGTGCAAAAACTTAAATTTCTCCAAAAGTGCTTTCAGGCTCTGAGTTATGGTCGATCCATCAAAGATGATTATCGCTAATTATTCCAAGATATTCAATTTTATCAGAGTTTTTTATGTTGATTCCTTTTCCCTGATGAAGAGGGAGATAAACTGTTTTATCAAAATTTATAGTGAGCAACTTATAGTTTAACTAATCTATACTGAATTCAAGTCAATTTAAATTTTTTTCTTTAATCTATTCCTACTATTATCCACGTAAAAGAGTACAGTGTCATTCCCAAAACTCACAATATCTGCATTTGATTCAACATTGAATAAGCTGTTCAAATATAAAATAAACAAAATCAGTGCGAGAATTGTTCCTTAATGGACAACACACTGCAGATATTTAAAAGAACTGTATTCATTATCTATTTTGACGCACTGTATTCTATTGAATACAGTGCGTATACAATAATATTATTATTATTATTATTATTATTACAATGGGTAAGACTGAAAAAGTTTATATGGAATTCCACATATTCCTAACTAAGTTGGACATTATTTACTCATCGAAAGTAAATATGTATTAATCATGATCGAAGCTTTTAGATAATGTGTTCTTCAAGGTGGTTCTGATAAAGAACAAATCGAATCATAAATCGAACTGGACTTACATTTACCTAAATTGGACTTATAGTTTGAAAATTACCAAACACTATTGAAATTTTTGAACTTGAAATACAATAGCATAGTTTTCATTGACATTATTTAAAATAAAGAAGATATCTACTAAGAAACATTTAAATGGAAGGGTCCACAGACAACTTTTGCTTGACGTTAATTATTTATCTTTGTTACAAAATTTTTTCAAATAAGATTTTGCTTAAAAAACGGAAATAGCTTACCTTAAAAAATAGGTTATCTCTATTGGATAAGTATCCAATAGAGGTAAGCTCTGCTCAAGAATAATTTGGAACTGCTATTCGAACTGCTAACTGAATATGAGGTATACCGAATTTGAAAGTGCTAAATACATTAATTGGAAATTTATAAAGAATTGATGAATTATTTTGATAACACGAACGGCATTCAAAGCATTGAAAACTGATAGCAAAATTAAGTCTTTGAGAGAAAATGGAACGAGTTGCTGAATTTAATGACATATTCAAACTAAATTTTGTACTCACTTAAGCCTCCAAGGTAAGTCACCATTTTTTCCAATGCCCATATTTTCGCAACAGGCAGAAATTAATTTAAATTGTATCGTCATTTCAATATTAAAAGTGAATTAAACACGATAGTTATAAATGAAAGACTGTAGTGAACGGTTCAAAAACAATATACTTATAAAAATACTTATCTCTCAATCTTATCAATAAACGTGTAAAGATAAAAGTAATAATTTATTTATCAAAAATCTCATCAATATTATAAATGCTCTAAAAGTTTTGAAATTTTTAAATAACCACAAATGCAAAACAACTTCAAAATCAGCACAGAAGATACCCAATAATTAGGTATATTCTGTGAAAATAAGTGTTTCTAGAGATGAGCGATATTTCACTTCACAGTGATTTAATCACTGTGATTTGGAAATCACGAATCACACCTGTGACTACATATTTGAAATTACTGTGACTGTGATTTTCGGCCATGTTGTAAATATATGGGGGAAAAATGAAGCGGTAGGTAGCTTCGTGGACGTTCGTGAGGTTTATCGCTACCGCCATCTACATTATCTAATTAGAACTATAGGAATATTTACATACAGAAAGCTTCTTTGGATATACAATATTCGGAAAGGGCGTTAATCTCTTCGTCAAAAATAATGATTCTAGTTTTGTCTCTTTTAAAATTTGATTTCAACAGTTACAAAAAAATTTTGATTAATTATGATAACTAAGATTGGAAATACAATTTCAGAATAATCTTTCTCTTCCGAAAATTGAAAATATTTAGACGAGGATTACTTGAGAAATTTTATTTCAATGAAAAAATTTTTATTCCTAATATCTGAGTATATAATGTAAAAATTGAATTGGGAAATGATTGAATTCATTTAATTAACATCATATAAAAAAAAAACGATTTCATTCATGTTATGAGACAGATAAAAATAATGCTAAAAAAATAATAATAAAAAATAATCTAATTAAGAGATTATTGGATATTTATATGTATATAAATGAAAAGAAAGTTTAATGCGGAAGAAAATACAAACAAATGAATACATCATTGTTATAGTCCGCAATCATGTCGACGGAAGCAGCTCTCTTCAGAACATCGTAGAGAAAATAATTCAATTTTTCAATCAAAAAAACAAAAATTTCATATTGTGTTAATTTATTGCACTCTCAGGAATGTTATTTTTAAATATGTATATTTTCCTGTTCTGAATTTTTTTTTCGAATAAATTCTGCTTTGGAAGGATAAAAATTAAAATAGTGGTATAGTTAGCATATGAGATTCAATGAATAAATTGTGTTTAATATATAACCTCGATCACCGATCGCAATCGCAGTTTAAATTCACTCACAGTTTAGATCACACTGATTCAGAATCGCCGTGGGTCAAATCGCCGTGATTCAAAATCGCGGTGATTTAAAATCGCGGTGATTTAAAATCGCGGTGATTTAAAATCGCTGTGATTCTAAATCACCGTGAATCACAATCGCCGTGATTGAAAATCGCGGTGATTTAAAATCGCTGTGATTCAAAATCGCGGTGATTTAAAATCGCTGTGATTCAAAATCGCCGTGAAATATAATCGCAGTGATTTACAATCGCCGTGAATGAGACTGGCAATCTGAGTGTAGGTCGCGATCGCGCAAGTTGATATTATAAAATAATTTTTGGGAATATGAATAAACAGAAGAAACTTTAGATGTTACACCCACTAATTTCTTTTAATTTTCGATTCTTTGTGAAATCATAATTTTTATATAGAAATTTTTTTCCTGAAAACAGTTTATTAATGTTATTAGGATTTATTACATTATTAGATTATTATTTAGGAAAATTATATTTGTGAGTATTATTCGCTAATATTGGTTTTCTGGTAATATTGGTGGTAATTATTGATTTTATGTGAAAAGCAAAATTTTAGTCATTTGCAGGCGAAAAATATTTATTTCAAGTGTGTTAAAAGAAGCATGCTATATTAAATGATTTTCAAACTTTTTCATTCTTCCACAAAAATAATTTCTGATATGATATATTTACTTTATACATTTATATATTATAGCTTTGACAAAAGCTGATTAGTTATACTGTTTGTTTAGCTCAATGGTCTACTTTTTATCGATGGATTTCAACACGAATGCGGTTACTATCTTTGTACATTACTTATCATTCAATCACTTAACTTAATCAATAATTTAACAATTTTCAAATATATGAAATATGAATGATTTAAAAATTTTAATAGGCGTTATCCATAGTATTTTGTTTTATTTTTTTGTGAAATCATAATTTTTTAATACTTATATTACTCCTAAAAACACATTTCAGGTAAAAATAACATTTCTATGTTGAATATGATATTTTCAGAGAAGAAGCATGCTTTATTATACTACGATTATATTTTATTATTTATTATTGAGAAAAAAAATTTTAAAAAAATATTTCAATATTTCAAATTAGAATTATATTATTTATTGAATGAACTTTTGAATAAATTGTACCTTTTCATTTTGAGATAAATATATATTTTAGGTCAAATATACCTTCAGATATTGTCTGAACATTTAGTATATTGAAAGTCTTGAAGATAAAAAAAAGTTCAAGACTTCAAACACGGTTAGTTTATTTCAATGGAAATGTAAACTGTAATCGCAGTCACTACTAAAAATCATTGTGATTTACAAATCACAGTCACTGTGATCACCGATACTCAAAAATCACTGGATCGCTCATCTCTAAGTGTTTCCTTGAATTATAACCAAATTCAATATAATCTGTGTTTGTGGTTAATCACACCCTAACTTTAGAGTAGAGTTAAGCTGTGAGTTAATCCTTAGTAAAGATATAATTTACACGATAATTACACTAATATTACATAACTACTATTTACACTACTAGTGGATAAATAGTAACATGAAAAAATTTATTTACGTACCTTTCAATTTGCACATCGTTAAGATGCCGGAAAATTGTTTTGCTGGAAAACAATTCAATCTAATTTTTCACTATTCAAAAGAAATAATTTTTCACTACGTTAAAGATGTTAAGTTAAGTAATATAAATTAAGTAAGACATATATGAAGTTAATACATTTCTTAAGATACTTCAGTAAGTTTACAGTTTTCGAAGATACTTCAGTAAAAACCTATATATATATATATATATATATATATATATATATATATATATATATATATATATATATATATATATATATATATATATATATATATATATATATATATATATATTGTTATTATTATTTCGATTGTTCCCCATGAGGAGAGCGACTGAACTTGAATTCGCAATCATTAGGAATTTTGCTTCATCTTTTTTGCCTCCCAAAAACGCTTCATCCTCTCTGAATGCTCTTTCTTCCGTTCATCTGTCCACTTTACTCCAGGTTGACGATTTACTCTTTGCTCAAACTTTATATGTGCGATTTTATAGCGGCATTCAGTGCGATCTTCGAGATTTTTTATATTGATCTGTTATAGATCCTCTTGGACCTCTTTTAGCCACTCTGTTCCGCATTTACTATTCATAATTATATTGAGTAGTTTCTTCGGTATTCTGGACTGTTTCATTCTGTAGACATGTGCATAAAACTTTGCTCGTCGTTTTCTGATTTCTTCCGTTATCGTATTTGTCTTTTGATACAGTTCATTTTGAGGTCTTTTCATCCAAATACCGTTGCTATTGATTGGCCCGTAAATCTTTCTGAGAATTTTTCGTTCTTGTTTTTCTATTTCTCTAATTCTTGAATGGCCGCCAATAACCATTGTTTCAGCTGCGTAGATTGCTTTTGGAAGAATCGTGTTATAATGCCTCAATTTGGCGCCTCTCGAAATGCACTTTTTGTTATAGTGAGCCCATGTTAGTTTGTAGGCCCTTTGGAGCTTGGTTATTCTCTGTTCATTAGCGATTCGGTTTAAACCTGAGGACTGTATAATTTCCCCGAGGTATTTAAAATGGCCTACTTGCAGAATTTCACCATGTTTTGTCATAAGAGAAGATTTATCTTTTGGTTTTCTTTCCAAGTATTTGGTTTTATCATAAGAAATTTGTAACCCGGTTTTCTGCGCAATTTCATGTAGTTTTTCCACGGCGCGAATGGCTTCAGTTCTGTTGTCTGTGATGATAGCAATATCGTCTACAAAGGCGAGACATTTGACATTTATTCTATTTTCTTTTTTGATACCCACTTGTATGCCCTTCACGTGAAGTTCCCATTCCCTTATGATCTTTTCTAAAACAATATTGAAAAGAATTGGCGAAAGTCCGTCCCCCTGCCGCACACCGGTTTTGATTTCAAAGGGATCTGATATTTCGCCCATAAATTTTACCTTGGAAGTTGTACATGTAAGTGTCTGTTTTATAATTGTTCGGGTCTTTCGATCGATTCCAAATCCTTTCATGATTTCGAAAAGGGTTTCGCGGTCTACCGAATCATATGCTTTTTTGAAGTCAATGAATGTGATCACTGTATTTCTCTACATTTCCTCATCTGTAATATCGTCTTCAAAGTCCAGATCTGTTCAGCACATGATCGGCCTTTTCGGAATCCAGCTTGGTATTCCCCAATTAGTGGATCCGCTTGGTGTTCTACTCTGTTTAGGAGTGCTTTAGAAAGTATTTTGTACGCAACCGGTAGTAAGGAAATTCCCCTGTAATTATTGATATCCATTTTGTCCCCCTTTTTGTGCAATGGATGTATCAACGCGCATTTCCAATCCTCTGGTATCTGTTCCGTTCTCCAGATTTCTGATATTAAATGATGAAGTTTTTGGGTCAAAGTAGTATCGTTCAGTTTCCAGAGTTCCGCTTTAATCCCATCTTCTCAGGCTGCTTTGTTGTTTTTGAGTTGCTTGATAATTGCCGTAATTTCTTCCACATCAGGGGCTTGCGAGTCTGGATGCCTAAACCCCGAAAAGTCGAACATAAGTTTTTCTTGGGGTGGACTGCAGTTGAGAAGGGTGCTGAAATATTCGGCTAACATTTTGCAGTTATTTTTTGTGTTAGTTTCCAACGCGCCATCGGATTTCCTGAAGCAAAGAGTGGGCGCTTGGTATCCTCGCAAGTTTTCTCTGAAAGTTCTGTAAAAATCTCTAGTATTATTATTGGTGAAATCCTTCTGTATTTCGTGACACCTATTATTATCGTATCTCCGTTTTTCTCTTCTAATTACTTTGGAGGCCTGTTTTTGAGTTGTAAGGAAATTCTCCCAGTTTTCCTCATTTTTATGGCCGTTAAATTTTTTCCATGCAGTTATTCTCTTGTCGACTGCTTGGTCGCAGATTAAGTTCCACCAGCGGTGTTTCCTGGTGCGAGGAGGTTGTCCTAGTGTGATGGCTTTCTGAATATTCTTTGTAAGGATTTCCCAATTCGTCGATTCTTCCTGATTGATTTGTGCAATGATTGTATCCTTGTGAAGTTTCAGATATTCTGGATCGGACCTAACTTTTCTGGGTGTAAATTTTTTATTTCTGTTGGTTTGAAATTTTGTCTTTATTTGGAGGAGATAGTGATCCGAATCAAAGACGCCTTTACGAGTTCTAACATTTAAAATTTCCTTTACGTTGTTCTTGGAAATTGCGACATGATCAATTTGATATTCACCCTGCTTGAGACTGGGCGATCTCCAAGTAGTTAGCTTATGCACAGGTTTTTGAAATTGAGTACTCATGATTTTGAGTTCGAAGTTCCTACAGAACGCGATTAACCTTTCACCGTTCTTGTTGGTACGTTTGTGTTTAGTATGGGGACCCGTAGTGTCTCTGAATTTCCTTTCCTTACCTAGCTGTGCGTTAAAATCTCCTAGCAAGATTTTCACGTGGTGTTTTGGTATTTTATTGGTTGTTTCTTCCAATGTTTCCCAAAAATCTTGTACGCTTTCTGGAAAGGTTTTGTTGTGGTGATTAATGGGAGCGTGCACGTTGATTAAAGTGTAAGCTTTATTAGCTGATTTGATAGAAAGCAACGACACTCTCTCGTTGGGCGATGTGAAATTAATAACCGAGTCTAGTATGGAATTGTGTATCGCGAATCCGGTACCTAAAAGCGGTAATTTGCCCATAACTTTCACGGCAGGTTTCCCCTTGTAGATTCTGAAACTGTCGGTGTCGAAATGATTCTCGTCCATGAATCGTGTTTCTTGGAGAGCGGTGATTTTGAGATTGAACTTTCTCATGGTGTTGGTGAGCTGCTTCAGTTTACCTGTTTTAGCGAGTGTATTAACGTTAATTTTACCGATGTGATGTTTTTGTTTGATCTTGAGATAATGGAAGGTTTTTGAGAAGCTCCGATTCTTCTCCGCATGGTGTCCCTGATCCCCCAGAATCCGATGATCAGGTGAAGCCAGTCTTTCGACTGGTGCCTGGGGTAGTGATACTTTGATCTTGTTTTCCATCATGCGTTCAAGCTGAATAGAGCTTAGGGGTGGTCTCAATTGAGACCACAGGGTGTACGACTCGATTTTTGAGTTCGAGAAGATTGAAATACAGCCGCCTCAGCTAGAGAAACAGACGCTGACCACTGGCCGTCAGATACTGAACAGACGCCGATGGATTTGTTTAGTTAGTTTTTGGTCCGCCCTGTGTATCAGTGTCTCCTATATCTAGGAGACTTTCCCCTATCCGCCACCTGGGGAGGCGCCCGATGGGGGTACTAACAACCCCACACGAGATATATATATATATATATATATATATATATATATATATATATATATATATATATATATATATATATATATATATATATATATATATATATATAACGATATAAATTCATATATATAAATAAATCAATTCAATCTACTAAATAAATCAAAAACAAGTTTGAAGTTAGCATCTTCATCCTCTTCAAATATTTTTGATATTAACTGGATTTTTCAGCAAGGATGACGGTGAAAACAATGCAGTCTATGAATCTGCAATCCTGTCGTAAGCATTAAAACCATTGAGTATGTTTCCAATGTATTTTTGGTTTTATTCTATATCAAGCTATAAAATTGTCCTATTCTTCAATATTATATTGTATTACTTCTCCATTTTTGATGAGAACATACGTGCAGTTTGTTTCCTTAGTTCATCTCAGTTATTATCACTAAAGTTAATTTTAACATGTAGGTGATTCCACAAAGGCAATAAGAATAATTCATACAGATTAATCTAAGAAGACATTTGTCCAATAATCAGTTTAAGTTTGATCAATTTATAATTATTGTTATTGCCATTATTTTTTCATTTCTTGTCATTATTGTTCATTATTTCACAGTTTTTTAACTATAAATTGAATGAAATTGTTAATAACTTAATTCAACAATATTTCTCAATTTCTTTTCAAATGATTACTGATTAACAGCTCATAATTGATTCGAAGAAATCATTATGTACATATAAGGTATAATTGAAAATACTAGCCAATTTTCAAATTGTTTACTATCGAGCTATATTCAACTCAAGATAATGGGATATTGCCTGAATCATATGTAGAATGAATTGAACAATTGAAGAATTTTTAATTTTACTATACAATTATAAATGTGTTGTGCGAGTACTTCTCAGTTCGGTTCGCTAACAAACGGTATTTTTTTTAATGTAACGAGCGTTCATATTTAATTTAATATGATACACAGACTAACTCTATTACGTAAGTATAGTTAGGCAGTGTATGAGAAATCATACCGAGATGAAGTGTCTGTTTAACCACAGAAAAGCATACACTTCCATAATACATTATCATGTAGAATACATGTTTATATTGTGATGTGACATAACCTTATTAGATTGTCGAAGGAGAAGTTACAATTTATATTGAAGAGGAGTCTTTTAAATATAATGTTTTTATTTTTTAATGTTAAATTAAATAATAAATTATCTTTATACTATGTCTCACGTTTGTAGAATAGGAAAAGTAAATTATACCGGAAAATGGCTTAGTGATTATATATTTTGTTTTAAAAGATATAATTCGGTTTCATGGAATTCTGATCAATTCAACTCCAATCAACTCTTCAAAATATACATCCCTACATTGGTGCATCTCGTACAAAAAAAGTATTTTTGTGAAAATTTTGGAAAGAGCCCTGACCGGATAGACTCTAATTCCCAAAAATATCCTGCTAGAAATGAAATCAAAGCATATATACAATTGAAAAAAAACAAACTGAAAAATACAGAGGAGCGGATAAAAAGTAAAGGTACAAGTTTATTGAGAGATATTAAACAAACTAAAGATAAAGTGTATGAAAAAGTAGAAACTATAATTGAGGTAGGTTCATATTGCTTTGATGTAACTAGTTATTATGAGTAAATTATGTTTCAGAAAGAAAATATTTATACAATTCCTAATCTATTATGCATTTCAAGGATAATTATTTCTCCCTATTTGGGAATGTTGATAGTACAAGCAGACTTTAATATTGCTTTAGCAGTTCTTGGTGTAGCTGCTATAACTGATTTGGTAAGGTGTTACATTTTGATAAATGAATGTGCACTTAGAATGAATAGAACTCATTGTTTGAGTTTATTCAAACATCATTTTGAGAGTATATTCAATATTTCTTTTCATTTTGTGGAAACCAATGTTTTTGTAAGGCATATATTTTTAATTCATTGTACAATGGTCAATTAATTTCTTGTCACATCTTAGAGTGAATATAAATTTATAAATGATAGAAACACTTTTCATAATGCCATTGTTCATGCATATAAATCATCATATATAGCAATATCTATTCATATTCTACTAAGCAATTATATTATCTGAACATTTTCAAAATTTAGATTGTTAATTTTAGAAGAAAGAAAGTTGAAATTACATTTTAACTAGTACTAAAGCTTACTACATATAGTAAGCCAAGTATTGGTAATTAGATTTTTCGTTTATAAGAGTGAAATGAAATTTCATGTTTTTAGTTAGATGGATGGATTGCTAGAACATGGGAAAGTCAAAGTTCAAAAATGGGTAGTTTCCTTGATCCAGTGGCAGATAAAGTAATGATAGCCACATTGTTTCTGGCATTGACATATGCTAATTTAATACCAATACCATTAACAGGTATTATAATCACAAGAGATGTTCTACTTATAATAGGAGGATTTGTAATAAGATATAGGTCTCTGCCAGATCCAGTGAGTTTAAATTTATTTGTAATAACATTAATCTATTAATTTGACAATTGATATATACATTTCCTGTCTAATTCAGTTAGTGGAGTGCCAGAGAGCTAAAAACATGAAAACCTTGAATTTATATGTAAATATCTGGTACATATATATTATATGTACCGGATGGTTTTGAGTACAACAACACACATCTCAATCTTACGAAAGAATCAGTAAAATTCTTAGAAGTTCATATAGACAAACATCTCAAATGGGGAAATCACATCAACACATTGAAAAAGAATTTACACACAGTCATATATACTCTCATAATGCTACGAGAACAGGTGGGCACTGATGTACTCAAGGTGTTGTACTTTGCCAACTTTCAGGCCCTACTTACATATGGTATAGTGTGCTGGGGTGCTTCCTCTGCGGTTCGTGAGATCTTCATAGCACAGAAGTGTGCAATGAGAGTAATATATAAACGAGAGTTTCGTACAACATGTAGAGGTTTGTTCAGGAAGGACAATGTAATGACAGTATATGGCTTGTATATATATATTGAATATTGCTATTTCTTCACAAACATCCCTCTTATTTTAAGAATAACCTCAGCTCAAATAACACCAGGAAAATGCAACCTTTCATCTTCCTGGCACACAGTTTCTCTCATACCGAAAAAGGCCCACATTATATGGCAATCAAAATCTTCAACCCAATTCCTACTAACTTGAGAAATAAAAAACCTATAACCAATTCAGGAGAGGCATTCATAGATTCATAGTGGCCTGTGAACCATTAGTATTGAAGAGTTTCTGGATGCCTGTTAAGTCTATACATGGTGGAAAAGACCAGAGGTTTATATATGACGGGTTTCATTATTGTTGCACTCAATCTGTGATATTTTGTCTTAATATTTTGTTTTTTGTATACTTTTGCCCGCCGGGGCGTGATCTGGAGCAATTGGGCATGGGACTATACGCACACATTGCGGACAATTTTCTGTAGTGTTCGAATAAATATCTACAAAGCCTTTCACTCGCGCTACTCTTGTCATGAGTAGGAATCTTGAATGCTATGGAGATTTTATACGTCTTTTCTCCGATAGAGGGAGCTTACGTTAATATTTCACTAGGAAAAATTCCCCTCAATTTGGTATAGGACCTATGTTTGTTTTGAAAGTCATCTATTCTTGATTGTTAGATTAAATATGGACTGATGATCTGACTGATCACTCTCGAAAGTGATGGGCTCGTTCTCGTTGACAACATTTGTGTGGACAGCTCCCTGAGAGTTTTATTTCAAATATTTCAATTTCAGTATTTACTGGTATTGAATGATTTATTGTGAATCTTGAAACTATATATATATATATATATATATATATATATATATATATATATATATATATATATATATATATATATATATATATATATATATATATATATATATATATATATATATATATATATATATATATATATATATATATATATATATATATATATATATATATATATATATATATATATATATATATAGATTCAAGATGGCGACGAGTGATGATGAATCGGAAATTGACTCCCGTAAAATTAAGAAAAGTAATGAATTTAAGTGCCAATATTGCAACAAAAGAGTTGTAGAGTCTTCAACATGTGCAAAGTGTCAGGAAAATTTCCATCCATCATGCTTAATAAAATCAGCAGAGCAGAAATCTACAACATGTAAACATGAAGCTATTTTACCGGTCATGAGGGGTGAGCATATCAACCTCCCTATCCGCGTCTATCAGCGTCCTCCCTATCAACTTCCTACCACCCAAGTTCCTCATGCTATCGTGTTAACCATCAGCCCCACACATGTCCTAGCGAACTCAAGGCAGCGACAAAATTTGAAATTGAAAGTATAGTACAAAAGTATTTCACAACTTGGTGATAGTTCTACATGAGGAAGGGGTGGAGTATAATAATGAGTGAATCGTAATATGAGAATTGTAAACTCATTTTTGAACAATTTCTTTACTAAACAAATCATACATATTAAAATAAATCTACCTTAACGAGAGTCATAGTTATTCCAACCTGGGCCTGGGGAAGAACATAAGCCACCTCATAACACACGCCCAGCGAAGGGGCCAATTCCCCAGTCGAGACGGACGTCAGGTTTACGTTCCTCCCCTGTTGCGCTGACATTTCTAGCGTGCGAGACGCTCCCCGGAGTCTAAACTGTCGCCTATGCGTGATCACAAACTTTGCCAAAGTCCCAGTAACGCGGCCCGTCGTATGCGCCAGCCTCTCACGAGTAGCACCGTTACTTCCACCTTCGCATTTTCCAGAGAGTCGGTCCTAGTGGTCGGAGATCTTCCTACCTGGCGGAGTTGGAAGTGGTCTCCGTACCGTAATTGGCGGAGATACACCGTCGAAATAAAATGGTTCGTTCGTTAAAAGTCCGTTTATCAGAATCTATATCTTCAGTTATTTTTGATGGCACACGTTACTTGCCTTCGAGGGGTAATCATGAATGCATTCTTGAAGACGTTTCAATCTGAGAATTAAATCAGGCGATAAATATTTGAAACAGCGCCTAGAACGTGACAAAAAAATGTCATGTATTCTTTCCCACAAATTCAAAACGATTTTATTGATGTTGTTCAGTGGTAAAGAATGAAATTATAGAAATTGCAAAGTAAGCTTATGCTTATAGTGTGATCGCGGATAAATCATGTGATATAGCTGGAAGAGAGCAATTTTCCATTGAAATCCGTTTCTATGGCGAGGTAAAAATATCCGAGATAATATAGAATCCTATAAGGATTCGTATTGATTGCAATGGATGCTAATACCATATCATCAGAAATTAATGTTTTTGTAAAATGCAGGACATACACGCAATAGTTACGATGGGTGTTCTACAATACTTATGTGTGAATCATATCAAGATCATCGTGGAAACGCAGACAGAGTCAGAATATGCAATTACCTTCGCAGCTTAAAATGATACGGTCCTGTATCCACTTATCAATCTCAGCAAGATGGACTTAACTTTGCAATTTACAGCATCAAAAACAAAGTCCTCGTTTGACCATTCAAATATGTATTCATTCCGTTTTTTATATTGAATTCGCTTAGAAAATTTAAGAAACTACAATACATAATTCACAGCAGAAATTGAAAAACGGACTAGTCTTAGTAGTTTCTTTTTTTTCAGAAAACTCTCAGGCGATATTTTGATGTAACCCACGCTACTGTTCAATTAGCACCAACTTTTATTAGTAAAGTAAATACAACAGTGCAACTTATATTAGTGGGAACAACATTAGCAGCACCTGTATTTCATTTTGTAGGACATCCATTTTTGGAATATTTATGGTAAATAATTTAAGTTTATAAAATTATAAAAGAGATCTCTTATACTAACAACTCTTCCATATTTCAGGTATGTTACAGGTTTTACAACAATAGCGGCTGGCTTGAGTTATGTTCTTTCAAAAAATACTTATAAATATTTAAGAAAAAAAACTTAAAACGTGATTATGAGCAAAATGTTAATTGTAAAATATAAATAAAACATGACTTTATATTGATAATTTTCATTCTGTAATATAAAGAGTGAATTTTATTGTAGAAAGCATTGCTTATCAGTTGTTTGATGTGCTTTTGTTTTATCAACACTCGGGAATTTTTCAATACATTGATATTTCATTAAATATCAAAACAATGATATTTCTCCAACAGATTTCTTTGAAACTCCTAACAAAAAACAGTAACACATGTACAAGCCATGAATATAAGGATACTTGTGAGTTTTCCAGCCAATTTTTTTCATAGTATTCCTTGTAATAGTCGCGCTGTGAAACATGGCTTTTTTTTAATTCAGTGGACCTACAGTTTAACGCTGGTTCCGAACGGCCATTGGATTTGTAATCAATGTACACTACCCAGCATATATCATTATTTAAACTGCTCAACTCATAGACAAACACAAACACCCATGCCTTCAGCGGGGCTCGAACCCGAGTTCTACCGCACCATAGTCAGGTGTTCTACCGACCAAGCAACGGAGACTGGTCTTGAACAAGAATGACATATCTGATGGCATGTTTAGTCTTTAAGTTTAATATAGGCTTTTGCGAATCGTAACAAATGACAATTTTAAATCACATTCACTGTGTATTGATTCTGTTAATTATCTGGAAATGTACTTATTAGTAGTAACATGATTAATTCTTATTCTCAAAAAAATTTTGGCATAAATATTCATGTTTTCATCAAAGGGAAAAAATGTTTCCTGATTGTATGCTTATGATCATCTTTTTTTCTTCAGTTGTTTAAAATTCCTGCTATATTTTCCTGCCTGAAGAAGTTGGATTATTCCAACACATCTAACTTTTTATCTTGTCCATTTGATTATTTATATAAATATATATTTATATATATATATATATATATATATATATATATATATATATATATATATATATATATATATATATATATATATATATATATATATATATATGCATAAGCACAAAAAAATTTCATTTCCTTAAAAATATCGCCGAGTAGGCCCCTGAAATACGGGAATAAACGCGAGCGTACTACTAACGCAACCTATTGACATTTAAAAACATCGTTCGATGATATTTGTCAAATAGACATTGCAATTTAGTAGATACGTACGGGTATAGAAGATATGTGAAATTTCGATGCTTGGTGTGTCTGTAATCTGAGATAGGTCTTTTCTACTGATTTCTATAGATGGAATTGTAGAGTATTCATTCTCTACGACCTTCCGCTTGAAGTCACAAGAAGATGCTTGGAGGTTGAAATCGTTGCCTTACTTCGGTGGACGTGGTGCGACTGACGAGTTCCTTGCAGAACGAAACATATGTGTCTCGCACTTCCATCAGGTGTGGCATCGATTTCAATATTTCTCTAACATTTATCCCTTGAAGGATAATGGAGACATCACATCGTACACGTTCACATATCTAGCTCTACTATAACATTCTCTTGATTAATTTCAATTTTTCAAATGA
This sequence comes from Henosepilachna vigintioctopunctata, assembly GCA_030704895.1. Classification (NCBI taxonomy): domain Eukaryota; kingdom Metazoa; phylum Arthropoda; class Insecta; order Coleoptera; family Coccinellidae; genus Henosepilachna; species Henosepilachna vigintioctopunctata. The sequence goes on from JARQZJ010000099.1 coordinate 2,245,357, forward strand.
ATTTTCTAGTGTTCATTTTCTTATATATATATATATATATATATATATATATATATATATATATATATATATATTTATTTATTCATTTAAACGGGTGATTGTTTAAGAGTTTCAGGTTGGCTGCACTGGTTGGCAATGGCATCCAAACGTCATCTGTCAAAGTGAATAGTTTTCAGTAGGTATACTCTGTATTTCATCATGGAAAGACTTACAAAGGAGCAACGATTGCAAATTGTTGAAATTTACTATCAAAATTTGTGCTCTGTGAAAAATGTGTATCGTTTGTTACGAACATATTATGGTCGTCATAATTGACCTGGTGAATCAACAATTCGTGCTGTTATCACCAAATTTCGCACCAAGTTTACTTTGTTGGACATTAAACCATTGTCTCGCATGCGTACAGTTCGTATTGAAGAGAATATTGCAGCCGTAGCGTACAGTGTTAATGAGGATCGTGAAATGTCAATTCGTCGCCGTTCTCAGCAATTGGACATGTGTTACTCAACCACATGGAAAATTTTACGTGTTGATTTGGGTTTGAAAGCCTATAAAATTTAACTTCTGCAAGAATTGAAGCCGAAAGAGCTACCACAACGTCTAATTTTTGGCGAATGGGCCTTAGAACAGCTTAATGAAAATTCGATGTTTTATCGAATTGTGTTCAGCGATGAGGTTCATTTCTGGCTTAACGGATATGTAAATAACGGTCGCATCTGGAGTGATGAACAGACACATGCCATATGAGAATTACCGATGCATCCCGAAAAAACGACAGTTTGGTGTGGTTTATGGGCGGGTGGCATCATCGGTCCATTTATCTTCAAAGACGACCGTGGAAGAAACGTTACCGTCAACGGTGAACGATATCGAGCTATGATACGCAACTTTTTTTTGTCCCAGTTAGCCGAGTTGAACTTGGTTGTCATGTGGTTTCATCAAGATGGTGCCACATGTCACACAGCTCGTGAAACAATGGACATGTTGAAGTATGAATTTGGTGATCAGCTTATCTCTCCAAATGGTCCTGTGAATTGGCCGCCAAGATCTTTCTATTTTACGTCTCTGGATTATTTCTTGTGGGGTTATGTAAAGTAGTTATTGTATGTGGACAAGCCGAACACTATTGAAATCTTACAGGATAACATAACACGCGTAATTCGTGGGATACAGGCCGAAATGATTGAAAAAGTGACGCAAAATTGGACCTTCCGAATGGACCATTTGATACGGAGCCGCGGACAACATTTACATGAATTTATCTTCAAAATGCAAATGGCAAAGGCCAAGTTATCAATTTCCATAAAAATTTGAATATTTGATGCAAATTGAGTGTTTTATTCGATTTAATAAAGCTACGCTTAAAAAATCACTCATTATATATATATATATATATATATATATATATATATATATATATATATATATATATATATATATATATATATATATATATATAAATCTATAATATAAAAATGAATCGCAAAATGTGTTGGTAAGCGCATAACTCAACAATGCCTAGACCAATTTCGCCAATTCTTTTTTTAAAATGTTCATTGAAGCCCAAGGATGGTTTTCACGCCGAGGAAAATTTGCGGTGAAAACCCTAAAAACAGCCCAATTCATTTTCTCAATCAAACATTTTCTAACTCAAATGTAGAGTCAACGGCTGGGCCGATTTCACTATTTTTTGTTGTTTGTTATTGTCAAGGAAAAAATTTTAAAAAATTGCGTTTAAAATTATAGAATTTAAGAACACTTAATTAATAATATAAGTAAAAAATTATTAATTCTCACAAAGTGAATGTAAAAATCTGAATATCTTATCATACATATCGGTTAGTTCAGAGAATCAGAGACTAATATTAAAACTTCAATTTAAAATTTTGGTAACTTTGAATAGACTAACATACACGTTACTAACATAGCACGTGGTATATTTGATTATAAAGAAGAATACATAGTTTTCTTTCATTTTCAGTAGAAATTTCGTTTTTAAGAATGCTAGTTATGATGTACAAACCTAAGTCGCTGAACTCGCAATGCAGCAAGTCAAAGATATAAAAGAGCAAGTCAAACTGATGAGCAACGCAAAGCTCAGAATGAAGTTGAACGGAATCGATGGAATCGAAACTAACAATATGAAAATGTTGCGTTTAACTCCTATCGACCTGTATTCAATTATAACGTTGAAATAGACTACAGTTCACAGCAAATCGTTGCTATTGGACCAATGAACGTTGTGTGTCAATATTGCATGGTAAAGTTTAATTGTTATTGATAAGAAAAACTACCAATGATGCGACAAAATATTGCGCGAAGAGTCAATTCAAATAGACACTATTGGTACAGCCACCAGAGCCACTATATTCATTGGTTTCCGGGAATGGACTAAATTCTGAACATTTTATGACTTATATACAGCAAATATCTCATACAATTAATGATGAGATATATTTGACAAGTATTTGCTACAAAATTAGGAAAATGCCGTTTAACTAAAGAACGGACAGATTAATAACTTTCAATATATCAAACGTGTTAATATAGAAATTTTTTGATAATTCGACTGATATGAAATAACAGGCAGAATTTCAGTCCTTTAAGTGAGTAAGTCCCTGGCTCCACACGGGATAAATATTAAAAACAAGATTGCGTAGCACAAATAGTAGAACATATCTTTCCGATTATTTGAAAAATATTCAGAGAAAAATAAATGGGCGTACAAAGTTCACCGGGTAATTTAGTATAAATATATATAGGTATATATATATTTTTTGTTACGAAAATATCTGAAGCCATCTCTGTGTTATCTAGAACATTCCGGCAAATGTGATATAACAACGGCTCCTACGTTCTGGGAATCGAATCTTCTCGAAATGGAATCGACTAGAAAACCCCAGGGCATATAATGAAACAGGCACGAAAGATGGGAGGTCAGAGAAAGATTAAATTATCTAGGGTGGAGTGAAATATAATTAAGTGTGACATAAGCGATATTGACATGGGTTGTGTTTATTTTCAGTTTGTAAATAAAGGATTATTTTGTTAATGATTGTTAAAAGTTAGTTATTGGAATTTATACGTCGAAACCCATAATCGTAACAACTGTTGTCAGAAGTGGGATAACTAGGCACTAGTATAACTAGTGCCAATAACTAGAAATACAACAAAAATGGAGTCAATCACGAAGTATTATATCTATACTTCGTGGAGTCAATGTTCGAAAAACTTATGCAAAAATTTGCCGAGCAAGAAGAACAACGTCAACAGGAAAAACGTCAGATGGAGAAAGAAAAACGACGAGAACAGGACGAACAAAAACGCCAACAGGAAAAACTGGAGAAAGAAAAACGACGAGAAAGAAAGCCCAAAAAAACGCCAACAAGAAAGGTTAGAAGACAAAATCTTATTAGAAAATATTTTAGCAGATCTAAAAAAACGTGGGCAAGAGGATATGAAAAACTAGAGGTTCGAAGTTTCGGAAATTTCTACTGAAACGAATACATTTGTTATCCTCAGATAACAAATGTTAAGGAGGACCTACAAGAACAATTAGGTAAATTAAAGTCACAGGTACTTAAAGACATGGATGAACGTTTATTAAATATGATAAAACATGAAAATGGAATGACATCAAATCAAATACAAAATAGAACTATTTCAAAACCACCTACCTTTGATGGAGAAACTTTCTGGCTAATATTTAAGAAACCAGTTCGAAGCAGCCGCACAAATAAATGGTTGGAACGACAAAATAAAAGCTGTAGAATTAATTTTATCTCTAAGAGGTAAAGCAGCTGATGTACTACAAAAGGTATCAGGGAGAGATCAAGAAGTGCCTTTTGTTAATGAAGGCACTGCGTTCCAGGTATGAGGGCAATCACAAGGAAATGCTTTAGCATGCCCAATTGGAAGGTAGGTGCCAACAACATAATGAAACGTTACAGGAGTTTCATGCTGATATTGAGAGACTGACTTGCTTAGCCTACCCAATGGTAACTGAAGACATGCTGGAATTATTCAGCATCAAATCATTTATTAGTGGACTAAGAGGTTCAGAATTAATTCAACATCTTAAGATTATTCGACCGAAAACAGGGAATGAAGCACTACTCAGTAGGGCCCTGGAATTTGAAACTGCTAAAGCCAGTTCTACCCAAAGCAGAACTAGTCATAAAGTAAGACAAGTAGAGATGCAAAAGGGTACAATAATCTCAGAACTCATAGACCAATTAAAGGTCTATTAGTTCTGAGATCATGTTTCAGAGAAATATTGTTTATTGAGGATGGTCGATATAGTTAGGTACCATTATTTAGTGTTTATTCATAAAGTACTGCAGACTTCTCAGCCAAAATATTTGAAAAATAAATTAATTTATAGGTGTGAATCTCATAACAGAGCTATGAGACAACAGTTGGTTCTAAATATACCAGAACACCGTACATCTGGTTTTCGAAAGGGATTTTCATATGTTACAGTTAATCTTTCTAATGCACTTGATGACAAAAGAATATGTCGGTTTCTCATTTTAAAGAACATATTTTATTTAGTTTGTACAAAAGAGTCATACACATATGAATTGGTGAATGAACAATTGGCTTTTTGTTATATTTTTTATTACAATATATTATATTTTCTGTTATAAGAAAACCATCATCGAAGAGCAATGCTTTGAAGGTTAAGTGGAGAATAGCCATGGTTAAACTCCGCCTTCAAAGCTATTCCATGCTTACTCACAAGTGTTTAATTTTGTAATTATCAGGTGTGTGGGTGAATAAAGTCGAGTTATTATTATTCTATAATATAATAATAATCTTTATTTGATCCTTTTTGACAATAAATAATGTATAGGACAAGTCGAATAAAAATATAAGAATACATATAAAAATATAAGGTTACGAATAAAAACATAAGAATACACGCAATTAAAAATCACACAAACTACTACATAAAATACCGACTTCAAATATCAAACCTATCCCCAAGGAACTCACCAACGCTGTAGTGCCGTTTTCGCAATAGCTGCTTTCTTATCTTAATTTTGAAGAGAGGATACGGAAGAGATCTAACCTCGGGGGGAAGGTGGTTATACAGTTTCCTACCTTGATAGAGGGGCGAGGACTCGAATCTGGAGGACCTATGTTTGGGCAACGCCATTAAATCACCATACCTACTGAGATAACGATGACCGTCTGCAAGCCTAGGAAGTGAACACTCATTTTCTCTAATATACAGCAGGCATCGGAATATGTATAAACTAGGAGCAGTTAGCATATTTTTATCAACAAACGATTTTTTACAAGATTCCCTAGGTCCCAAGTTAAACATCAATCTCACTACACGTTTTTGCGATAAGAAAACTCTGCCTACATCCACAGAATTACCCCACAATATAATATTATAGTCCATGTGGGCATAGAATAGTCCATAGTAAACACTAAGCAAGGTGTCCACTAGTAAACTTTTTTTAATTCTATATATAGCATAGTATGCACTATTGAGCCTTCTGCAGAGTTGATCTACGTGATCGCACCACCTGAGACGACTGTCCACATATACACCCAGGAACCTTGTGTGTGGTTTAGATGTTAAAATAACATCATCATAAACAAAGCTCAACACATCCCGATGAAGACTATTTGTGCTGAAATAAATACACTCTGTCTTATCAAGACTCAATAATAAGGAATTTTTTCTGCACCACTCAATGTAGTCTGTTAGTAGAACTTTACATCTACTCGATAGCTCCTCATGAGAGGGTGCTGATATAGCAAACGAGGTGTCATCAGCAAAAATTATAATTCTTTCGGCTTTAACTTGTTCAGGTAGGTCATTAATAAACAATAAAAAGAGAAGCGGTCCAAGAACTGAGCTCTGAGGCACTCCAAGAGTCGACTCGTAATTTCCAGACAGACCATTCTGCACCCTAACAACCACAGATCGACCACCAATAAACGAACCCAACCAGTCATGAAAAGTTCCCCTAAATCCAAGGTTATACAGCTTATCCAGTATGAACCCAAACATAAGGCAGTCAAATGCTCGCGATTGATCGAAAAAAAATCCCGCAACATGGAGACCAGCATCTAGGCACTCATGGACGTATCCCACTAGGGAAACATTGTTTTTAGACATTGTTTTATACTTGTTGAGATAATTGTTCACTCGATCAAATACAATTTTCTCTATTACCTTTGAAAAAACACTAAGTATAGAGACAGGCCTATAATTACTAATAATATTAGGATCATTCTTCTTATGTACTGGAATAACAGTTGCCACCTTCAGAACAGATGGGAACCTACCACTAGCTATCGATAAATTTATCAAATGAGCAAGATGTTCAGATACCAGCGCAGCAACATGCTTCAAAATCCTTGCAGTCATGTTATCAGTTCCTGTACATTTTTTATTCTTCAAGCCCTTAATTGTACTCAAAATTTCATTTCCCATATCAGGGAGAAAGAAGAAATTCTCGTTTCTCATTTTAGAGGATGTACATGACTGAGACAATAGTTTTTCATTTGTACATAAATAACTTCAATGAAAATATATTTAGGTATATTATGTAATATAAATTTAATAATATCCATTACAAATTTTAAAGCATTGAGCTGCTTTGAGATATATTTACTTCACTCCAAAATTTTCCAAGAGGTGTCAACGCAATAAGTATGTCTGAGAAGGAAAAAATTTCCTTATATAAATGCGGGAGATACATTCGGCAATGCATTAATAACTATAAGATATTTTTGAAAATATTTTAATAGAAATATTACAGTATAAAAAAATATAATTTACAAATAGAAATAAAAAATGTATAAGTTATATGATGAGACTTCTTTAAATACAACATGTTGAATCATGTTTATTGGTAAATCTTATTGAAAATACAGATAGCAAACAGAAGATTTAATTAAAATCTGAATTGCATAAAACTAACAATCTGGCTCATGTAAAAATATTTACAAAACACCAAAACCTGAGATTCCTTGAAAATTATCAACAGTTAAACTGATTTATATTTAATTTTCTGTAAAGTACATCAAAACTGAATTATTATAAAAAATTCTCAACAGATTCTTGTAATTAAAAATATAGGGCAAACAAAAACTGAGCAAATAAACAATAATACCTTAGCGTAAAAAACCTCTAATTCAAGTTATGCTTTATCTTCCTTTTCGCTTTCTGATGAATCACTAATAACCCTTCGTTTCTTAGTGCTGGATCTAGGATTTGATGAATTATTTTTTTTTGAACTACCAGGTGACGTTTCTTGATGTACTTCTCCAAATCCATATTTAACTTTCAATCTTTCTTTGATCAATAAACCTCGGATTAATTTTTTCCAGTTTCCATAAACCCGTTTTTCGTATTTCTCCTGTTCTTTTTGCTCAATTTCTTCTTGCTCCTGGAGGAAAAAATAATTAGTATTATATATAAAACTATTAAGTATCGATAAGACAAATGTATACTATCTCGATGACTCACAAACCAATAAAACACAAAAATATACTATTTTTTCCTAGTAGTCAAAATCCGACAATTTCACTAATAATAATAATTTCAAAAAACAATTATGAAAATTAATTATTAAGAATTCTGAAGAAAAATTGCTGCTGAATAAAAAAACTGAAGGACGAATAGGTGATAGATTTTTTTTCTTATCTATGTCTATTTTTACATATTAAAATTGAAAAACAAAAAACAATAAAAGCAATGCAAAAAATACTAAGCTAGGTAAGTGGACAAAAGGTAATGAAATAACACCACTGTAACGAGAATACTTTCGGCATGAGGTATTTCAAATATCAGCACAAAAAAATTTTTACTAATAATTCAGATAGAATGGACTGAAAAGGTCTTGCTTGGGTTCATATCTATTAATTCGTAATTATTCAATTAATTCACATACAGCATCTAACGATTAAATATAGGTTGTTTCATTGGAAAATGGAAATATTGAAATGAAGATAAACTGCCAGGTGTCACTCGTGTGTCAGATACGTGTGTTTTATGAATTTTGCTCAATTCTTCCTAGAATTGACAGCCATGTTTCTTACTCAAACGAATCATCTAATAACCACAAGAAAAATACAGGTCCAAGTTAACAAAAAATTATGAAACTATTGTATCTTTGAAATAACACCTTGCATACCGAAATATTGGAAATCCCTTTGGATATTTGAAAACAGCACAAAAAACAAAACGGATACTTGTGCTTTACTGCACAAATTTTCACTTGAATATGGAATTTTCAAGATCTTGGATACCGAAAATTGATTATAAGTGATGATACATTATTCAAACTATTGAATTCATAATCATTTTGAAATGAGTTAATAATTATGCAATCTGTATTGGGGTTAACCAGCAAGCAAAGTATTTTAAAATACTTGTACATCGTTAAACATCGAAAGTCTTCAACAATAAACTAATGAATTGTCCTAATATTCCGCAAGTCTCCATGATCTCTATTATAAGGCTATGGATCTCTATTATTATTATTTCTATTACTATTATTATTGTTAGTTATGTAACTGTATTGTTTCCCAGAAACGTAAGGCACTCGATTGGAAAGGAAGTTTTTTCTCGAAAACTTACGAATTTCCATCCCAATTCAGTCGTAAGGAACGTTCACGCAGTGCAAATTCTTAAGATTGAAAGAATTAATATTAAGAATAATATCAAGAAAATTATGATGAGAAAATGCCTGCGACGAAGCGTTATACAAACGAGCACTTATAAAAGGGATAAATGAGAAAATTACATCTAACATACAGGGGGCAATAGGAAGGCAAAAAATGGGTGCTGCACAAGAAGAATCTAATGAAAAAGTTTTTTAGATCTACTTATTGATCTAGACAAAAATCTTCAAAGAAGAAGAGTTCAAGAGAAGAATTTTCAAAAAGTTAAAAACGGAACTACAAGGAACATTGTTATGTATTACAGGATTACATAAGCATATACAGGAAATATTAATAATAATAATTGATTTATTCACTTCAAAATATATATAGTTTTACATATTAGGAAAAGGTACATGAATGAATAAATGAAACCGAAGTTAACCAATTGGTTCAGAGGATCTGTTTTGGTAATATGTATGAGTAATTAAAAAAATTTCCAAACTAAGACAATATTTCCATATTTTACATATTAGGAATCAATAATAGGAAAATTTCTTCAAACATATTTAGAAAGACTATATAAAAAATAAACCTGAAGGAAACTAGTAATTGCGTGGCACCTGTTTGGGAAACAACATTTCATAACTACACACGCCATAGAACGCATAAAGCCATCTCCAAATTGATCTTATACTCCCAGTCATTTATTCATCTAGGTTAACTCACAAAATTCCCTTTGCTGTCTTAACAGAAACGCTTTTAGTCTACTTTTGAATATATTGACATTTTTTATTTCTTTAATCTTGATCGGGACACAATTTAAACTCTGGGCCCGAAAAATGCAAAATATTTTTGACAGATTGAATTAAACATTCTGGGAGGCACAAATGTTTCTGTCTAAAACTATTTATAATTGTGAGGCGGAAGTATGCTCACTTCTTTCAACGGGTATTTTGCTAAAAGTAGGTAAGAAGTATATTTGTTTAAGATCAAATATACTATTTTTATTACATAACTTATCTGATAGATCGGTATATGAAAAAAAGATTGTTGATGAATCGTTTTTGAATAATAAAAGTCTTCTGATATATGATATCTTCTGGTAGGATATATACATTTCTTCTAGTATTTGAATTTTCAGAGGACATTCCCCAATTTCATAATATGTTTGATTTTTTGGCACCATTTTAAGTTGCTGTCGATAATAATACCCAAGTACTTAATATTTGGCACTGGTTTTTATGGATAATTGATGAGGCCGATACTTGGAGAAAATTAATATCCATAATAAAACAATATTTAGAATTTCCTTATAATTTATTAAATACGCATGACGACGTTTCGAAGTACTGCTTCTTTATCAAATGCTGGATTAATCCTATGCATATACATTGTATTAATACAAAGTATAATATACATAGTATTAATCCAGCATTTGATAAAGAACTTCGAAACGTCGTCATGCGTATTTTATATTTTATATAAATTATGAGAAAATTCTAAATATTGTTTTACTGGTTTTTATAGTAAACTTCTGACCATCTCGATGTATTTCAAGAGTTTGTGATTAAAATTACAACCTCTTTTTATATGATTAATCTTTAATTGGTGTGTAATTTTACTACAAGAGAACCTCAAGTAATGGTTTTTGTTGATATTTATCGTGAGTAATTTGTAGTCAAACCAACTCTTTATTAACAACAAATCCTTTTCCACTATTAACTTCAGCGTATACCTGTCGTCAGCTTCATATACAAAGGCTGTATATTTCGTCAGCAAAGCGAATTATATATATATATATATATATATATATATATATATATATATATATATATATATATATATATATATATATATATATATATATATATATATATATATATTTGTATATTTCAGTAAATCAGAAGTTGTAATTCGAAAAGTAGTGACAGCGCGCCAATAGTTTGGCCTATCAATACCGCACGGTTTTTTCGGTCTCCTGTAAAGTTAGTAAAAATGATTTATGCGATGTTATAAGTTAAAAGACGATAAGAATGTTTTATTTGAGCTTAATGGTGTATATATTTTATTGTCAGATTTGGGACTGCATCCTGGGTTGAACAATTTTCTTAAAATTCCTAATGTTTAGTTGATAATATTTCATATTTCTGTAATTACGAATTAAGATTGTTCTTAAGTATGTATTCAATGATTTTGGATATATGCGAGATGACCGAGATAGGACGATAATTTGTATAGGACATTTTATCAGCAGTTTTTTTGGTATGAGTATTGTTTTTTTTTAAGAAACTAGGCCTTCTACCTATTTAGAAGCACAGATTGCTAATATCAATCTCAAGGGAATAATTATAGAAGGGGATATACACCTAATGGATTCTGAGTTAATGTAATCAATTAAACCTGCTTTTTTATATTTTAGTTAACTTTCAGTGGTTTTTATTTCTAGATTAATTACGGAAAATAAAACCATATAATTTGATGGATTTGTGTTTTTAAACCTAAACGAGTTTTTTTGCTGGTCATTATTAGCTAGGTTCTCTCCTAGCCTTGAAAAAGTTTTATTAAATTCATTGGCAATATCAACTGTATTAATTCCAAGATCGCCACATACATCTTCAATTTATTCTATATTATAATTTTTGTTTTTATTACCGCATATCTCACTCACTACATTCCATATTTGTTTATTGAAAGTTTCATCCAAAATTTTTTGTTTGTAATGGCTGCGTTTAGTTTTCTCAATCAAATGTTTTTGTGAAATATTTTCTCTGTGGTTGACTGTGTTTTTTCTGTATTTATAACTCTTTATTACTATTATAATTAATATTCAAATATGTATGCTTATCTTATATGCCCAAATTTCAAATTTGTAAAAATACTTAATATTGTAAGTTTTATGAATAAAATATTGATACAAACTTTAAAATGAAAATAATTTACTTACAATATTCCACGCAGCTATTAACTGATCCTCATATTCTTCACATACTACAAAACCATCATAAACAGGATGACTCCAACCGCCATGAAAGTCAAAGCCTACTATAGCAGACGCACAATCAATATTCATTTTTCTAGCGGTTTTGTTTAAGCCTGGTACTGAAATAGTATAATCGTAAAAAAATAATCTTTCGGAATTGGTTATGAAGCTGATGAAAACTTACACTGTAAATGGACACATTTCTTCGGCAACATAGATGGTTTAAACAGATCAACATTTCCAAATGCATTTCTGGGAACTATTCCATTCTTAGCAGTAGGTGGAACATAATCCTCAACCTGCCAAGGCCCAAATATATCCAAATTTTGATCTGTAATCAGTGTATTTGATAACTGAAAAAAAAAACATTTATTTGGGAATGTGAATAATGAATTTAAAGAGTTGCCGCACCTTATCATACTTAGGCCTAGCTTTCACAATTTTATAAGGCTTTTCTCCTAATTTGACAACCTTAGCCTGTTTCAACCAAATATCTCTTGAATGACAAACATGAACGCAATCTCTAGAATAAACAGGTTCATTCCTCACAAATCCTAAAGGAGGAGCATTCGGAGGATAAAGGGCTTCAAATTTAAGTAAATGCCTCTCAAGAGCATAAAGCGGATGATTTTTGTACCTGAAAAATATAAATGGATTTCAGAAAATAAATGCTGATAGATTAACAATTAAATGCCATCATTACTCTAAATTTTCAAGTTGGCCATCAGTAGTTTTAATGAATCAGAATACATATAGTGTTTTTTTGTTTGTATGTGGGTAAACTTCAAACGTTCTCAATATATGGTTTCTAAATATGTGAAAAGAAATTTACTACAAGAAAAAGAATTATGTTCTTTATTACACCACAAGATTTACAATTTACTACAAGAAAAGAGTTCTCGTGCTATATTATCGCACCTGTAGATATTTGATATCAAAGTATACTATAACTTTCCTTCGATAATTTTTCGACAAATTATTCAAAAGAGCAGAGCTGGCTATGTGAAACATGAACAATGCGATGTCTCCATTATCCTTCTAGCGATAAATTTAGGGAGAATATTGAAATCGATGCCTACATTTATAGAAAGCGTAAGACAGTTACTGTTTCGTACTACAAGGTACTCATCAGTTACGCCACGTCCAAAAAATTAAAAGCAACGACTTCAATCCTGTAAAATATAGTATTCTGATTGATAAAGACGTGTGCAACTTTCAATGTTAGATGTATTCATGTGCTTCTCATCGATTCCTAAGATTTGAGATGTACATTAATCTATGCATTATACCGCACGTCCAGAATGAAAAGGGCACAACTCAAAAAGTGCCATTTTTGAGATAGTATCATTGTATGATGAAAAAAATTATAGAAGGTCAGATAATATTAAACTAGAGTTATTAAGAAACAAAATAAAAATAACAAATTCGTAAAAAAACGTTCAAAGCTTGCTAAATAATGAGTTCAAGAATGTATGAAACTTTAAACAGGATTTACTGAAAACATCACTTTTTGAGTTGTGCCTTTTCCATTCTGGGCGTGCGATCTATGCATACGACTTACTGTATATTTCTGTCTTACAATCGATAGGGCATGTGAGGATTGAAATCGTTGCCGTTCATTTTTTGGACGTGGCAGTACGAAACAGTAACTGTCTTACGTTTTCAATAAATGTAGGCACCAATTTCAATATTCCCTCTAATAATAATTTAAATTTACAAATATATTTCTGTGGTATACTTAAGCATATTTGATATTAAAAACAACAAACAATTTAATATTACATACTCTGATATGGTTGTTGGAAGAGGCTTTTCCAATTGTTGTCTATTCAACTCGTCATCCTCCTCCCTGTCTCTAGCATTTTTAGGTCCAATGAAAGGTTTCAACGATTCCTCCCACCACTGACTATCTATTCTACATTTTCTAGTTACTGTATTATAATTTTGACAGTACCTTCTTGTTATATCTTTTATATGGTTTGTATTGTCCCAAGATAAAACATATGACACTGGATGGGTAGCCCTTGACTAAAAGATATATCATTGAAATTTCTGGACTAAATATATTCAAGAAAATACCTACATATAGCTCATTGATGCAATGAATTTGACCATAGATAACATCCACACTGGTCCACTTTTCTTCAGTTTCAAGAAAAACTTCAAGCCAAACATCATTGCCTATTTTTTTTTTCGTGGCCTCTCCTTTGAATTTTTTTTCACCTTTAGTTTCTATTTCCACATCTGTGTATTCACTGTCACTTGAAATCACTTTTCTACTGTTCACATCTTTAGGTTTCTTCAGTTTTCGTACTGTTTTTACTTCTTTTTTAACTTTTAATCTCTGCTTCTCCTATAGTAATTATAAAAGCAGACATATAAATATATATCTTATTATATAAAAATGAATCGCAAAATGTGTTGGTAAGCGCAAAACTCAACAACGCCTTGACCAATTTTGCCAATTCTCTTTTTAAAATGTTCGTTGAAGTCCAAGGATGGTTTTTACGGCGAGAAAAATTCGAATAAATGCCGGAGAAACCCTAAAAACAGCCCATTTCTTTTTCCCATACAAACGTTATCTAACTAAAATATAGAGTCAACGGCTGGTCGGATTTCACTATTTTTGTTGTGTTTGTTAGTCAGGAAAAAAATTCAAAAAACTGCGTGTAAATTTAAAAATATAAGAATACTTAATTAATAATATAAGTAAGAAATAATTAATAATTCTCAAAAAGAGGATGCGAGAAAACTGAATATTTTATCACACATTATCACATTATTTCAGAGCTACCACGACTAATTTTGAGACTTCCATATAATATAAAATTTTGATAAGTTTAGATAGACTAACATACACGTTACTAACATAGCACGTGATATATTTGATTATAAAGAAGAATACATAGTTTTCTTTAATTTACAGTTGAAATTTCGATTTTAAAAATGATAGCTATTAGATGTACAAACTTAAGTCGCAGAACTCGCAATGCAGCAAGTCAAAGATATAAAAGAGCAAGTCAAACTGATGAGCAACGCGAAGCTCGGAATGAAGTTGAACGGAATCCGTGGAATCAAAATTAACAATATGAAAATGTTGCGTTTAACTCCTATCGACCTGCATTCAATTATAATTTTGAATTGATTACAGTTTACAGCAAATCATTGCTATTGGACCAATGAACGTTATGTGTCAAAATTGCAAGGTAAAGTTTAATTGTTAGTGATGAAAAAATACTACTAATGACCCGGCAAAATATTGTGCGAAGAGTCAATTCAAATAGACGCTATTGGTACAGCCACCAGAGCCACTATATTCATTGGTTTCCGGGAATGGACTAAACTCTGAACATTTTTTTACTTATATCCAGCAAATATCTCATACTAGCTGACCCGGCGAACTTTGTTCCACCTAAGAGGCAATAAATGAGCAGACTTTCGATTTTATCAAGGGCAATTGTTTATTTGGATAATTAATGTAAATTAAAAATGCAAGTATCGTATTTTAATGATTGGCCATGTATTTTAGTGCATGGATTCCACTGTTTAGTGAAGCATCTTGTGATAGACGCCATTTTTCGTTTTATTATCAGGTGCAAGAAAAAAAACGCAAATGGTCCTCCGATCGTGAACATGCCACATATACTCCGAATTGACCATGGGAAAACATAGATTTTTTAGATTCAGACCACAAACTTTTAATCATTGGTCGTGTGATTTGTTTAATGTCATGGCGAATGCAAGTCAGATCGGAAATTGAAGTCGTTTAAACTCAAACGGCATGTCAGTCGGGATCCTTGGAATGAGAACTTCCTCACCTTCGAATTTTTTTTTGAGTATCGTCGCGTAAATCACATTGTTCATCGATTTCTTTATCACCAAACGCGTTCCGTTGCACAGTTTTGGTTGGTTTATGTTTCGAAGCATGATTACTACGGAGCCAAAACCTTTAGTCGTAAATTGTGGGGTGGTAATCCCGGCACATCCAAGGAGTTTAAAAATTGCTCGCTCTCTCAACCATTCCTTATTTTTGTGTTTAGTAATGATTCTTGGGAATACTTTGTTGATAAGTTCGTCTTTTGATGAGACAAAGTTACAGAAATTCTAAGTACTCGACCATTACCGATAGTCAGTAATTTCTCAGAGAAATCTTCAGCAGATGTATCGTTCTGCAATGCAACTCCAAAACATCTTCATTGATTGCGTAGATTTTCCAATGTTCGGTGAAGTGCTTCCAATGCACGTTTATTTTTTTGGGCATTCGTCCCAGATGCTGATTTTAGATTCTAATAAAACTTTGGCAATTGCGGAGTGTTTTGCAATATTACATGTTAGTTCTTCAATAGTTTGAAGATTTAACGGATATTTTAATGCTGAATGAGTCATCCGTACGCCATCCTTCTAACAATGTAATGTGGCTGCTATTCCAGAAGAAGCAAACTGCAACCTCAATGTTGGATCTCGCACTAACAGTGGCTGAAACTACTGACATGAGGAATGTCTTACCAGTTCCACCAGGAGCATCCAGGAAATATAAACCACCATTTTCATCATCAATTGCGTTCATCATTGTATCATCCTCATGTTGGTGATTCAACAGGGGTACTTTCGTTTGAACTATTAAATCTAATTCCTGGTGATCATATTCGAGTCAACGAAAAAGTTCCCGTTCAAATTCTTGATTAAATGCGTAATTCATTTCACGATTTGTCGCTTTCATTCCTAAACTGACTAATAAATTACCGAACATGAAGTAACACGTCTTCGATCAATATCAAAGCCTGATTATGTATCTACTCATTCATCTGAAGGTCGGGATTTCTTTTGCTGACACAATTTGAATGAATTTACTGACTGAATTTGATGTAAAATGCCTTCCGACATAATTATCCTTGCTATGGTATATCCGTTTTCTTATACCACGTATTACGTCACGTCCCACGGGAACGTGACAAAAAGTATCCTATGTCCTTCTCCTGGTTCTAAGCTGCCCTCCGACCAATTTTCAGCCAAATCAGTTCAGCTGTTCTCGAATTATAAATGTGTAACTAACACGACTTTCTTTTATATATAGAAATATTAATAACAAAATTTGCGAAAATTTTCAAAGAACAGCCTCAGAAGTGTCATTGACCTAAATTCAACAATTAATTGAAAATATTTTGAAAGAATATAATGTGTTTTGTTTTCAATACAGTAATTGTTCTTTATATGAATTGAATATTCGATTGCTTTATAATTATGTTCAATATATGTGTATTGAATGAAATTAGTGAAAACTTTTGTCATTGAAGTAAAAAAAGCTAAGCTTGGATCAGCCGGGACCGAACCCGAGCCTCCCGCGTGACAGTAGAACATTCTACCACAGAACCAGTGATGCTTACTATTTTGTGCTAAAAAAGTATGATTTCAACCAACTCATACAACCTTTCATAGTGACTGACGTTTCTTGTCAAGTTACACGGGAACGCTGCCGAACGGGACAAAAAGTATCCTATGTCCGTCTCCTGGCTCTAAGCTACCTCCCCACCAATTTTCAGCCATATCGGTACAGCCGTTCTTGAGTTATAAGTGGTGTAACTAACACGACTTTCTTTTATATATATAGATAATTAATGATGACATATATGGGATAAGTTGATACGAAATTAGGAACATGACGTTCGACTATAGAAGGGACAGGTTAATCGCTATCAATATACCAAACGTGTTAATATATGATTTTTTTTGATAATTTGATTGATTTGAAATAACAGGAAGTATTGCACTCCCTTCCTAAGTGAGGAAGTTCCTGGCTCCAAACGGAATAAATATTAAAAACAAGATAGTGTAGCACAAATAGTAGAACATGTCTTTTCGGCTTTTTGAAAAATATTTAAATATTCATAGAACAATAAATTGAAATATTTTCAATTTATTTTTCAAGTTTCTTAAATATTTGAAATATTTAAGAAACTTGAATAGAACTTCAAGGAAGCTATCTACACGAATCTTTTCAACAAAAACACAAACTATCAAATTCAAGAGAGAATATTTAGGGTATAGTGCATCGTTGGAGTTCCAATGAGTATCGATGGGAAGGGGAATTGCAAACAAATTATAAAGTTTCCAAAGTTGGCCAAATACCAATCAGGAAACCAATTTTACAGGTGGAATACTACTCTATCAACACACTTCAAATACTGGTAATGTGCTAATGTAATGTATATAATTAACAATTGGCAAAGCATATTTTGAAACTACAATAAACTAGTTCAACAAAATATTATATTTTCTTCTTAACTCTAATGTAAACTTCATAGTCTTTTTGTAAAAAATTAAGTAACGAACTAATTTAACAAACCATAACTCTAATTTGAATATTTTTGACGGCGGCTAGATTTCAAAATTACCTTAATTTTTGGATAGAACTCATCATCACTATCATATTTTTTTTTGATAACTTCTGGGACATAGTCACTGTCGTCGCTATCATTGTCGTATTTATTGGCTTTTCTTTTATTAACCAGTCTATTTTTATCAATATGTTTTTGCTCAGATATTCTGCCTTTGATAAGTTGCATTATATCACTTGTTACATCCTTGGAATGAGCTTTATTGTCAGAATCAACAACTAGAACATCAAAAAGTATTATCAATAAAAAGCGTTAGTTTAAAAATTGAGGAAAGTTACCTTTCATTCGACGTAATTTATTTAGATTGACTTTCCTCTTTTCTTTATCTGAATTACCACATTTTTTTTCAGGTGACTTTGATCCACTCCTTACCTCAACTTTTCCTTTATCTATCACTTTAGATTTCTTAGTTGGAGATTCTCTGAAATAATCATCAGAATCTGATGTTACATCTTTATAATTAGGTTTTGTTGTACTTTTTCTATGATTTTTCGATTTACATTTTTCATTTGGAATAGTTTTTCTTAAAACTTTCAGATTAGGATTTGACGTTTTGGGTTCATCATTTGCACCATCTAACTGGGGTAATTTAATTGTATTCCGAGTTGTCAAGTCTTGAGAAACTTGACAATAAATTTGCGAATAAAAATTTTCGAATGAAGTGTTCCCTAGGGTTCTGGAAAGAAATATTTGTGTAGAAACTGAAAACAACTCGTTTTTCACAATATAGTTATTATTATTTTAGATACAGGCCTTTTGTTAGTTCAATTCTACAATAATAATTTCTCTATAACTAAAGTGTGGGGAAAAACATTTGAACAGTAAGTTTAACGCTTGATATTTTCGAAAAAAATGAAAACTTCTGTGAAGGGAAAGATATTTCGTGTAATTTGAAATCAAAATTAGGCTAAACTTTCAAGCTCAAGGGTTCGGAAAAGCCAAAAAATTACATCAACCATAAGGTCGAAAATGGCCCCATTCCAAAGTGCCGTCCTAGAAGGTATGAGGGAAATGATGGAATAATGAAATTAAAAAAAAAAGAGCCAGAACATTGATTTAAAATAAGATGTTTTTTTGCGCCAAAAACCAAAATTTTGTACTCATTTTCCAAGAATCTATCGAAAAGAATAATTTGTCAAATTGTAATGTTCGAAAGTGAAAGTTCCTGAAATATCATCAAAAGTATTTTTGAGATCAATAAGGACTAAATTCTTAATATAAAAATCCGAAATATGTCTTTTATGTTCAATATGAGAAACTAGCATAAAAAACTATGATTATGTATGTTTTCTGATTTTCTCTTTATATACTTCTTCTTCGTTCTTTTACATGTGCCAGGCAACCAAGGCCATCTACACATCAAACCAATTAGGCCACCAGGTCCGTCTTCGACGGGTCTTGGATAGATACCAATCCCCAGTGGATCGTTGAATAACAATTTTATTTCAGACTAATGTTTAATGACTTGATACTAAAAGTGATGGGAAGGGGTTTGAGGTGCTTTGTTATTTTATACCCATGATTAACGTCACAACATCTGAAAGACAAAATCTGAAAAACAAAACCAAAAAAAAACAACCACTGGGAAAATGATGGGAATAATTGACTAAGGAAGTAAAACATATGGTACTTATTAGTCTACAGCTTAATATTGGAGGATCTTAAAAAATTAAAAAGTAGTCGAGGAATCCTAGGATCAGCGGAAAATATAACATCAGAGATATTTAGTGGAAGGGTTAAGTTTATATTTAACTTTAAAATATCTGAATATAAACGACTACAATTAATTGCATTTAGAGGACAGGAGAGAAAAATGTGATTAAGATCTCCCCTCTCTCCGCATTCACACAGATCCGAATTAACTACCCCTATTTTTTGTAGGTGAGCTGGGCTACTACAATGATTCGATCTCAAGCGACAGAGAGTAGTGATGTACCCCCTCGGGAGGTCCAAATACTGAAACCATGGTTTAGTGGAAAAATGGGGACTATCCGTCATTGCTACATAAATACGACCCTTTTTAGCTCCTATCTCTACCCAATCCCTCTTCCATCTCTCCCAGACATTTCGCTTAAAGGAAGGCCAAAATTCTGAAACATCACCCTTTAGATCTTGATAAAAGTTTTTATTAGAACCCTTTTTGGCTAATTGATCTGCCAAATCATTGCCATAGATAGCGGTATGACTAGGTACCCACACAAGCTTAACTAAAAATTTATCTCTATGCAACGCTAAGAGATTAGAACGAATGTCTAAGGTAATGTGATCATTTCGTGAACTGTTTTTCCAATGCGAAATTTTCTCTAGCGCACTCTTCGAATCCGAAATGATGAGACATTTTAGTAGGTTTTCTTTTCTAATAGTTTCAGTGGCTCGTAAGATTGCTAAAAGTTCTGCCGTGCATATCGAGAAAAAATCTGGAAGACGCTCAGAGGTGGAAATATTATTCGAACTGTAAATACCAATTCCTACACGAGAATCAGTTTTAGAAGCATCCGTGAATACATGATGGAAACCCGGAAATCGATCCTCGCATTTAAATCTAAATTCCGCAGAATTATCAGGGGAAGCTTTATCCAATTCTAATGACTGATAATTGACTGAGAAAAAGTGAACCAATAACTCTTTGGAAAAGCATGGTAGTTGGAGCGAAGAATAGAAATTTTTTGCATCAACTAAGGTCACCGCTTGCGCAATCGGAGCCAAAGTACCAGCACGCAGGTTCATCCAGAAATAAAGCGAGCGAACCTTAGGAACTAGAGGATTATCAATTTCTTTATGTAATTTGGAAAAGAATTTTGTTGCTAGCCATAGTCTTCTATACGTGAGTGGAAGCTCTTTAGCTTCCCCTAGAATGATATTAGTGGGGGTTGATTTCATCAACCCTAAAGCTGTTCGTAATGCAGCATATTGTACGCGATCTAACTTGTCTAGAATTGACCTCCGACATTTTCCAAAAAAAAGGCTACCAAAATCTAGATATGGTCGAACAATCGATTTATATAACAACAACAAGGTAGACGGGTGAGACCCCCACCAGACTCGACATAACCCTTTCATAATATTTATATTTTTGATAGCCTTTTGACACATAGAAGAGATATGTTCCGACCAATTCAGCGAATCCTGGATTATTACACCCAAATAGGAAGCAGATCGGACCCAAGGAATAACAGAATGAGATATACGAAGACCTGGGAGATTAAGAAGAACTTTTTTCCTAGAACATACCATAGCCTTCGATTTATTCGGGGATATCTGCAGACCCTTCTCTTGAATCCATTCTTCTATTAATTGGAGGGTCTCCGACATTTTCTTATGAGCCGAATCAATAGTTGAGCCAGTAGAGATGACTGTGGTATCATCAGCATATTGTAAAATCTGAACTCCTGTACTCCTAATAAGGTTGGTTATATCTTTAACAAAAAGATTAAATAAGACAGGGCTAATAGGGGACCCCTGAGGTAGTCCCCTATTCATCTGTTTTGGGCCCAACAATTTGCCTGTACTAGGATCAACTAGGTAGGCATTACGATGAAGTAGAAGATTTTCAAGAAGTGCTATGATAGCAGAAGGAACCTTAGCTCCTCTCAAAGACATTTTTAATTTACAGAATTCCACAGAGTCATAGGCATGTCTAAGGTCTAAAAATACAATAATCATTACTTCATTTCGAGCTAGTGATATATACATAGATGAAATTAAAAAACATAGAGCATCATTAATTGATTTTCCCCTTCGGAAACCAAATTGTAAATCCCGAGGGGAAAATTGGGTTTCCATGATACGATGTAATCTTGTAACTAACAAAGATTCCAAGGTCTTAAGAATACACGAAGAAAGAGCAATAGGGCGATAACTTAAAGGATCATCAACAGGTTTATCAGCTTTACGAAACGGGAGTATTACTATTTCCTTAAGGGAGGGATGAATGATTGGGTTCTCTAGGAGGGAATTGAGAATTATAAGAAATTTTTGTTTCATATCTATAGGAAGACATTTCAGCATGCTGAAAGTTATGCCATCTTTTCCAGGACAGGTATCTTTTTTTGAATTCAACGTAATAACTAATTCATCTAGAGTGAATGGAGTTAGTGACTCCTCATTTTGAGTGAAGTTAGGAATGTAAGAAGTAGGGACAGACAGTTGGGAGAAGTCTGGAGAACATAACAATTCCAAAATTTCCTGCCCACAGGTAGAAGGGATGTTTTTATGTGAAGGAGGGACTGAAATTCCAGTTTTAAATCGTCTTATATCATTCCAGAGATTTTTACCATTAAATGTTGAAATATTTTCGCAAAAGTTAATAAAAGAAATTTTTTTTTTCTGACGAATCTTAAACTTAGCTATAGCTTGCAAATGTTTAGCTTTTAAGTAGGAAGTTAACGAAGGACAATCCAAATATTCTTTAAACGCCTCACGCCGTTTAGAGATTGTATTAACTAATTCATCATCCCACCAGGGATTTTTATATTTGGAAAGGAATTCAGCTTTTCTCTTAGGTATTGAAGCTTCTGCCGCAGTTACTATAGCATTTTTGAAAGTTTCAAGATTGTGGACCGATCCAGAACAATTCAATGATTGAAAAGAGGTCTGATACTGTGTCCAATTAGCAAGAGAAATATTGTATTTTCTTGAAGAGAACCTAGAGAGTTTAGGATGTGGATTGAAATTTCCGATAGAAAGCAGAATAGGAAGATGATCGCTCCCGCAGGGATCCGGCCAAACCTCCCACTCTGCGCCTACACCAATGTCGGTAGAACATAAAGAAATATCAGGAACGCTTTGATTAACATGTGGGGACGTAAACCTGGTGGGATCACCATTATTGAGAATATGTCATTACCTAGAAGAAATTCTTCTAGAATAGATCCATTCCGGTTAACAGTCCCAGATCCCCATGAAGGGCTCTGTGCATTTAGATCACCACAAATAATAAAAGGGCGAGTCAGGGAATTTAACAGATGTTCCAGTAGCGTAACCGACAAATTAACGTCCGGAGGACAGTACATATGTAACACTGACATATTCCCTATTTTGATTGCTTGATATTGAAATCTATCCGGAGTATTCACAATTGAAAAAGAAAGAGGACAGAACTGAAGAGAGTGCTTTACCAGAAAGCAGATGCCCCCTCCCCTTCCTATCCTATCACATCTTAAGCTGTAGTAACCCGGAATTCTAAGATTTTGATAGTTTTGTAGCCAAGTTTCAGAAAGTAAGATAAGATCTGGAGAATGATCCTCGATCAAGAGTTTAAGATTTTGAATATTAATTATCGCTGAACGAATATTCCATTGAAGAATTTTTAACATCAACGGTCAAAAATAGAGATGCTAATATATAAATATTAACTGGAGGATCATTAAGGCAGTCAAAAGACATTAATTTCTTATATTAGAAACATCAACGGAAATGGGACCAGAACAGGAATTAAGCGGAACAGATTGATTCTTAATTAATTCAACAAGACTCTTAGCAAACTCATCTTTTTCAGCAGAAGACTCTAACAAATATTGTACAAATTTTAGACACTCGTGACTGGAGAGAGAACGAAAATTATTTGAAACGTCCTTATTAAATGTGGTAGGCGATTTGGAACTGTCACCTGATAACAGAATATTAGCAGGATTGAATGAAGAGGAAGAAGGAGAAATTAGACAACTAGAATGAGCATTATAATCATAGCCTGGTTGTTGCGAAGGTTTCCTTTTTTTTGCTACTGAAGAAAATAAAGGGCCAGAAGATTTCTTTTCTACAATGAGTGAAGCACGATTGTGCACTGAAATGAGTTGAGCTTCTTTTGGATTAACAGATCTATTGGAGGACTTAGCCAAAGAAGGGTAAGCCCGAGGATGCAAGGCATTATTTTCCTGTTCCGTTTGCTGATGTGGATAGGTTTTCGGAACTAGCTTCAGGGCTTCAAAATATGAGATATTTTCAATAGCGATTGTTTTATTAATTTGATGTTGGCGGGAGTACTCCGGGCATTGTCTATCAGTGGAAGCATGCTTACCTTCACAGAAAACACATTTGGGAGTGTTAGACAAAATACAATCAGCCTCCTCATGAGGACCAGCACAATTTCGACATCTTTTTGAACCACTGCAATTTATTTTTGTATGACCATAGCGAAGGCAATTATAGCATTGAACCACCGGTCCAACGAATAAATTAATTCTTCTAACACAACCCCAAAGTCCAATATATTCCGGCAAATTTCTGCCTTGGAATGTTAATACCCATGAATTGGAAGGGACATATTCCACTTTCCCATCCTTAGCTACTCTTCTTCTCAATTGTCTGGCTTCCAGAATTTGCACCCTTGATTCAGCTCTTTTAATAAGATCTTCTTCAGTAATTTCCGAACCTACATTGGAAATGACTCCTTTACAGGTGACCATACGAGAGGGAATATAAACATCTGTATCATTTTCTTTCAAAAAAGGATTAGAACCAATGAATTGATTAGCTGTTGAACCTGAAATAAACTCTATTGCTAATCTGTTTTTACCTTTCTTAGCTATATTTTTAATACCAGTTATACCTGAATTTATTAGTTTTTTACCTAAATTCATAGGGTGAATATTTCCAATGTTATTATTAGATTTGGATTCAACTATAATTAGAAATGGACCTGAGTCCGAACCTGCGTATCTGAGATTTAATTTTTTTTTAAGAGATTTATCTTTGTTTTGGTTTAGGGAAACAGTTGAAGTTTCAGTTATTTGAGTTTCTATAGAGGTGATCTCTGTTGACAAATTTCCAGGATTGATAGAAGAACGGTTGGATCGAGTCAAAGTTAAATCAGTCGATATTTTTTTATTAGTCATTTCAGCAATGGCTTGAGAAAGGGTTTCAGCTTCTTTCATCAATTCAACATCCTCAGTGAATAAAGATTGGATACTAGAAAGCTCCCGAGAAAGTACCGCCATATCTGCCGGAGATAATTTATTTACATTGGGATCCTCTGAAACAGTTGGATTTAAAAAAATTGCACTGCAAGTTCTCTGTGATTTGGGGGTTAAATGTGATGTCAGTAAGGGCGAAAGAGGAGATCTTGGGGGCTCTGACGAGCCCCCGCTCTCCCAATCCATGTGGTTCGAACCTAACCTATACACTAATTCTTGATATAGCTCAAACTCTGATGTTAATTAATTTAATTAACGGATAAAACTTAGAACAACACTCACCCTTTATTCACAAGCACAACCCTTCGTGTTAGTACCAAATACAGATTGATTATAGTAGTTTTAATTAGGAAAATTTGGGAAAAATCAGGATATGCAACGTCTTAAGCAACGGTTCAAGAACATCCTCTTTATATACACAAACACAAATGACATATTTTTGATAAATTCAATGGACGATGAATCTACTTTGTGATAGTTCATATTTAAATGAGAGGTAATAATAAAAACTTGTCTAAAAATCACTGACTGAACAATTCTTTATTTGACTAGTTTCGCCTTTTACAGCATTATCAAGAATAATTCTTGATAATGCTGTAAAAGGCGAAACTAGTCGAATAAAGAATTGTTCTGTCAGTGATTTTTAGACAAGTTTTTATTATTACCTCTCATTTACATATTTTTGAGCCTACAATATATATTTTATATATCCCCTAGAATAGATTATAGAATTAGATTCATTTCTCTAAAATATATCAACATCCTGATCTTGTTGAATGATAATAGGTTACAATTGTTTCATCATTGTTATGAATCATCAGTCCATATTTAATCAATCAAGAATCGATGACTTTCAAAACGCCCAGACGTCCTAAATACGAAAGAGGAGAACAACAGTTGGTGAACATTCACGTGAACTTTCTCTATCCCTCTCTCGAAGAAAAGACAAATATACTCTCCTAGTGTTCTAGATTCCTACTCATGACACTATAAGTGCGAGTGCGTAGAGGCTTCGTGGACATTTCATACGAACACCACAGAAATTATACATTTTTTATTTGCTATACACATTAAATAAATTAAGAATACACTTACTTATTAGGTTTTGATGGTTCATCAAATCCTTTAAAATCTTCCAAATTATCATCACTTCCATCCAACTGAGGAATAGTTACTTTTTTCGAAATATTTCCAGTTTTGGAAGATGTACTCCTTGAACGAGTTTTTTTAATATTCTTTATCTCTGAAAATTCACCTATTATACTTGTGCTTTTAGATCTACTCTTTTTCTCAGAGTCATTACTAGAACCTTTGGATTTAAGTCTTTTACTGCTAGAAACTTTAGGCACAACCACATCAATTTTTAATTTACCATCTTCAATGTCATGTAATTTCTTTGCCTTCACTCCTTGAGACCATTGACTTTTTACTTTTTCACTTTTCTGATCTGAACTTTTATTAGATATTTTTTCTGTTTTAAATTTTTGGTTCTCTTCTTCATAATTTTTTTTTATTCCTATTGAATTATTTGATTTCTTCTGCACACTTTTGGAAACATATTTCTCCTGTTTAGCCCTCCTATCTATAGCATGTTTCGATTCAATTGTATCTTTATTGCCTGAGTTATTAGACGATACCTTTGAAGTCTTATCATCATTTTCTGAATCGGTACATTTTTTTTTGTTTGATTGATGTGCAATTGATGAATTGTAATTCATTCTTTGAATATTTACTATTGCTCTTCTGGGTCCCAAACAATCTTGGCGAGTTGTTTCAATACTTGATTTATTAGGGTTCAAATGTTGATTACTCTTATTTACGTTTATTTCCACCTGATCCTTCTCTGCATGGGATGTTGTGGAATGTTTAGATATTTCACCTTTTAAGCTCTTTGCTGTAGAATCTGAAGATTTTCCTAGAAAATGTAAATCACTACTTGGGGGGCGCAAAGGCTCAACTTGTAAGGATAATATCAATCTGCATTGAATACCAAGAGATCTCAAAATAATAATGAAAATCAATACCAACATTGTTTTAGAATGTACCTCTTTTTTATCAATGTGTTCTGTCAATAATTCATTTAATGATTTACTTTTTGATGGTAGTTTTTCATTAACCTTAATAGTTCGTTTATACCATTTTAATATTTGTTCTAAATAATCCAGATCTATTCTTCCAGCAGGGTAACATTTCTCAGATGGTATTAAGGATAAACCAAGAGCGATCATACTCTCATCATTTAGTATAGAATTCACATAGTTGCCATGAGCTATCCAACACAGTAGATGAACTTTATGAATTAAAATTTGATTTTCTTTCTTTATGCGGTTCAAACGTCGTTTAACCGCTGATAATAAATCATTACCTGAAAAAAAAAACAATCTATGTATACAATCTGAACTACGACCACTGAATTTTTATAAATATGCAATTAATACATGGAACAATTGCATAACATTGAAAAATTAGTGAAAGATGACTGATTAATTGTTTAATATGCATTAGTGTGTGTAAAACATTTTTGAAATTTATTAGTTTTGGTAGATAACAAATTAAAAATTTCAGTTCATAACAAGGAAAACGCTGATAAATGTTGAATTTAAGGTAATTTATCACTTGTTGCATATTTTCCCTCTCATAATAATTTAATCAGACAGCTGTAGAAGTTATACATTATATTAAATGTAGAACTTTAGAATGTTATTATATATAGGTTTGTAGTATGAAGTGAAAGATGCAATTGAAATGGTTTCACAGTGACCAAATAGTATATAAGACTACGAACAAATATATACTTTTATCATTGACAAAATGGTGTTTTCTGAAAATTTCAACTTCTGCTTTCAAATTTTCAAGTAAAAACAATTTATTACACTAAAATTAGTTCCATCATATGTTTGCATCGCATATCATTATGTTGCTTTCTAAATGATAAGTAACATTGAAGCATATATTTTAACTAACAAACCTTTTTTTTTCTTGAGTGTTGTTGGCATTTCCACAGTAATTTCCAATTCTTTCTTTGGAACCAATTGTTTTTCATGTTCATCTTTGATTTCTTCCCAATCTTCTGGCTCAGAGTCTGATAATGTCCCATAATTAGTATTTGTGATTGATTGTGACGGAACATCACTTTGTTTTGCTTCACCAGCTGCTAGAAGACCGTCAATGTTATCTGAATCAATTTTAACTTGAATAATTTCTTGAGCGTGTTTAATATTATACAGTTCAATGCTCTTTTTTGCATCCTCAATTTTTTTTTGGTAGGCCTGAAGTTGTTGGAAATTCAATTTAGCAATTCTTTCTTCCTCCTTTAATGTATTTTTGAGATCAACATCATCATGTAGTGACTTATCTTTTGAAACTTCTGCAGGAACAGATTTAGTTGGAGATACAAGAAGTTCATCTTCCGAAGTATCAGATTCTGATAGTCTAGTAACTGTTACACCTGAAAATATTTCTTTTTCTATTTTATCGAATGAAGAAACTTCGTTCTTTGTGGTTTCAACAATGAAGAATGAAGAATTCAGATCTATTTTCTCAACAGGTTGTAAATAATTTTCAATATCACTTTCACTTGACGAAGAGTCTGATATATTACATTTGGCTTTTTTAGCAGAAATTTTCTTGTTTTTAGATGATCTTTTCTTTGAATTAATAATTTCTTGTTCACTATCGCTAAATCTGGAACTTGTTGAATCATTTTTTATTTGAGATTCCAAGTTTTTGTGAATTTTTAATGTATTCGATTCCTCCGAATCTTCATTGGATTTCTTAACATTTCTTGTGGATCTTCTGAGCATTTTTAATTTTTTCTTGTTCTTTCTACAAAAAAATATGAAATTCTCAACTTTACATTTACAAAATCACTCATGCTATTCTATAAATCACCTACTAAAATAATGTTTTTATTTGAAGAAAAATATCATACGTTATGTTCCATTAATTGTGTTTGCACGACTATAGCTTTGACTTGGTACATATTGGAAAACCACTTTTTCTTACAATTAATAATTGACTCCGCCAAATCTTAGCTGTTGCCAAATGCCAACAAAATTTGAGAAACATATTTGAGAAACATATATATAACCAACAATAATTCTTTGATTATACGATCAAAATATACAGCACTGCTCACGCAGCAAATATAAAAACCTTTAGTAAAATTGAGATCTAAACATAATTTTCGTAGAAGCAAATTTTTGTAATAAAGAATAAACTTACCTTACAAGAATTAGTTATTATAGAAGATTTGAGTCTGTTCTGTCCTTGATACTAGTCGTTTGGAACCATTTGAACAACTAATAGATGAAGAGTTATTACAGAATTTTTAGAACGCATTATTTTATTCCCTTGCCTAATGTCAAGGTTGGATTGAAATTAGAAAAAGAAGTTAATTTTGTTGGTTGTAATGTAATTTGATATTGATCAAAGAGATCTTGCGGATTTAATATTGCTAAAATTGCAATAAAAGGGGGTACCTATATTAAACTAATACACTAAAGTCAGTGCGCATACATATTTTAAAAACTACGAGTTCATTTGTTATGAAAGTAATTAAAAATATATAATTAGGTATATTTAACACTTTTTATACTTTATTAATATTATAAGTGCTTATATAATATATATATATATATATATATATATATATATATATATATATATATATATATATATATATATATATATATATATATATATATATATATATATATATCTAATATATAAAATTCTCGTGTCACGGTGTACGTTATTGAACTCCTATGAAACGGCGCAACCGATTTTCGTCAATCTTAGCGTGCATATCAGCTAGGGTGGAGAATCGGACATCTATTTTCACCCCCCTAAATGTTAAGGGTGATCTAAATTTTTTTAAATTTTTTTTAAACTAAATTTTCTGTTTTTATTTTTTATGATACAGCATTTACAAATACATACAAGCCTAAATTTTCACCCCTCTACGATCAACCCTTATGACTTTTTTCCAATTGAATTTGATCTCCCGTCGTCACCGGTCGACAACTGATCAACTATCGAGTATCGATTGATCACAGTTATTCCCGCCAGGTGTCACCACTCATCCAGCAAACATCACGGAGTAGTGATGAGGACGAAGCCGGTCTCCTGTCTTACTCACTATTTTTCAGCCATTTGTTTTGGTTTTATTTGTGTATTAATCGTAGCAGTCACTGTTATACCAATTTCTTTATTTTTTCTGTGCAACTGTCATGTTAATTTTACTGTCATCGTAAATTTATCATTCATTTCCAGTGCAATAATTATTTATTTATAATTTTTTTAATCTGACAAAGGCAGTTTTAAGTTTCAGTTTATTAAGTGATCTCATGTAAATAAACACGGGTTGTAAGCTTCCGCTAACAACGGCCATTATCGTACCTGTACATATATATTGTTAACATTTTTGGAAATAGTTTTAAATCAAAACGAAAATGGTAAATATACCTGTTTTATTATTGTGAAAGGTAAGTCAAATATTAAGCAAATGAATACAATATTATGTCACTGTTTTTCACGAATACACTGATTGAAGGATTTATTACCTATTAATAATTTATTTAAAGGCAATTATTTAATTTATTACATTTAAATTAATATTTCTTAAAATTCAATAAATATTTGGGAAGATAGTACATTTATTAATTGTTAATAAGCCATTTCTAGAGCCATGCGAGATATAACAGCACGAAGATCAAGCGAAGAAGTTCAACAAAACAATGCAGATATTTGTACAAACAGAGAAATCTAAATCCCGCATTCCTGGTATTATGAAATACGAAGTGTTGAACTAAATAATTCTCAGAGCATTGTTGACGGATTTTCCACTTTCTTTTCAAGCGTCTTCACTACCTCCAACGTACAATTCTCCCCTGAGAAGTATGATATTCTTTACCCAAATCACAATTCAATTCCTCTTCCTGTTATCTATAATCAGAGCATCAAAGAAGCTCAAAAATAAATTTACATCTGGCGTTGATCATATTCCTAGTTTTTTAGTTAAGGACTGTATTCATTCTTTCGCTAAACCTTTATCCCTAATTTTCAACATTATTTTAAGAAATATACTTATTCCAAAGATTTGGAAAGTTACAAAAATTTGTCCAGTTTTGAAATCCGGCGATGCTGCTCTCATAACTAATTATAGACCCATAGCAATTTTGTGCAATTTTGCTAAAATATTTGAAATCATTCTATATGACTCTATATACCGTTCAGTTCGCACACTTGTCTCACCACACCAGCATGGGTTTATGAAGAATCGATCAACTGTTACTAATTTGGCATGCATCACTCATTCCTTGTCAGAAACATTAAATGACCGTGGCCAGATTGATGTTATTTACACAGATATCCAGAAGGCCTTCGACCAGATCGATCATAGAATACTGTTGTCAAAATTGAAGGCTATAGGTTTTTCATCACAGTTGTTAAATTTGATGCAGTCATATTTTTCGGATCGTTTTCAATATGTTAAAACATGGTGGTAATGAATCTGCACTCTATTCTGCCTCGTCTGGTGTGCCACAGGGGTCCAACTTGGGTCCATTGTTGTTTATTATATATATAAACGATCTTTCTTCACAGCTTAACTGCATGCATCTGCTTTTTGCAGATGATTTGAAAATATTTGCTGCTATTAACGATCGTCATGATTGTGTCAGATTACAGTCTTCCCTTGGCGCTGTTAATTTGTGATGTAACAGCAATGGGCTGAAACTGAATATCAGTAAATGTAAAACTGTATCATTTTCTCCAAAAATTGTTACGAATTCATCATAGTTATACATTGAAAGGTCAAATTCTAGATAGATGTGTTGAGTTTAAGGATCTGGGGGTACTTTTCGACTGTAAGCTGTCCTTCTCTAAACATATAACTTGCATTACGGCTTCTGCTTCTAGGATGCTGGGTTATTTGGTTAGAAATTGGGGCAACTTTATTAATCTTGACACTATGAAAACGCTTTACTACTCCTTTATTCGAAGTAAACTGGAATATGCGTCTATAATTTGGTCTCCCGTGTACATTAATTCTATTGTCTACTTGGAGGCAGTTCAGAGGAAATGTTTGAAGTATATGTACTTCAGATGTTATGGGCAATATCCTTCTAGAGGCTTCGACCATTCTATCCTAACCGATAGTTTGGGAATTGAATTATTGAAGTTGAGGCGTGAACGGTTCGCACTAACATTTCTCTTCAAAATTTTGCACAATTCGATTGACTCACCATTTCTTTTCAGCAAAATAAATATTCGTGTACCAAGGTCTGGTCTGAGGCGGAATAATACATTTTATGTCACTTACAGCAGATCAAAAGTTATGTCACGTTCTCCTATCAATTTATATGTAATCTTTATGATGTTTGTTGCGGTCGATGTGATATCTATTTTGATCGGCTAGCAGTTATCTTGGCATGCCACTCAGAACAGCGCATTAGGATGTCGTGATATTTTCCTGAACTTCTGTTGTCCACATATGTCTTAGTTATAAATACTATTTCAAATATTATTTTAATTTTAGTTATTTTATTTGTTTACTAGATAATACTAACGCAATCGATTTTAATTCTATTTTTATTTATCAAACATATTTCGTTACCTACTAAATGGTCAACTTCTGCTGACCATACGTAACTTTGTAATGGACAATATTTCATTTTTGTTTTGGTTATTGTTCAATACTATTTAAATTTATTTTGAATTAATTTTTTCGTTGTATATATTAGCTTATACTCCCTATTTTTGTTTTTTTTCTTGTTAATTTATTTTCTTATTTATTATTATTTGTGTACAATTTTGCAATTTTTTGTAAATTGTAATTTTTTCTCTGTAATTGGATGTATATCTGTTGGGAATAAATGTCTTATTATTATTATATGCGTGTGATAGTGATGTAGTTACGTGAATCACAATCACAAGAGGCACGAGATGAACGAAATCAACAAAGACAATTAGAACGAAGAGAAACTTGCAGATTCATAGTCGACAGACGTAGAGGAATTTACCTACAACGCCAAAAAGTTCATCGAGCATTAACATCAAATTCATTTCTTCGACTAGCATTCCAGTACGATTAATCGCCTCAGTATTTACTAGTATGAATGATTTGTGAATCTTGAAACTAGCTATACTTTTGCCCTTCGGGGCGTGATCTGGAGCGTTTAGGCATGGGACTATTCTTACACATTGTGGACAGTTTTCTGTAGTGTTCAAATGAAATGTCTACATAGCCTTACACTCTCACTACTGCTGTCATAAGTAGGAATATAGAACGCTAGGGAGACTTTACACGTCTTTTCTCGGATAGAGGGAGCTCACGTGAATTTTCACTGAGAACTATTTCCCTCATTCTGGTATAGGACCTATGGGCGTTTTGAAAGTCATCGATTCTGTATTGATAGATTAAATATGGACTGATGTTTCAGAATAATGATGAAACAATGGTATCCTATTACCATTCAACAAGATCGATGAATAATTTCGACGAATTATAATATATATATATATATATATATATATATATATATATATATATATATATATATATATATATATATATATATATATATATATATATATATATATATATATATATATATATATATATATATATATATATATATATATATATATATATATATATATATATATATATATATATATATATATATATATATATATATATATATATATATATATATATATATATATATATATATATATATATATATATATATATATATATATATATATATATATAATATATATATATATATATATATATATATATATAGGAAGGTCATCTCCAAAAAGTAATTGTCAATATCGGATAATTGGGTATATTGTGAAATATAAATGTACTCATTCAGTGGTGTACCATTTATTGTTCATGCTAAGCTTTCGCAACTTGTCACTTGCTTCATCAGAACATACATATTCTGATGAACAATAATCCTCTAAATTTTAAAATCTCCGAGAATCGAGAACTTGAGGTGCGAATGCAGAGACAGTGGCACATGAACGTAGCCAAGACTGTTCCAATCATCTTAGGATTCACTGGTATAATCCCAAAAAATCTCAGTGAACATCTTTATAAGAAACTACTAAGTAATCGGTGCTCCTTGCTACGGCCAAAATTGTCATGAAGTTTCTGGCCAATAATGAAAATCAACGCCATGAAAGCCGTCGCTGTGAAGATTGCAGTCGTGAAGACCGCCGCCACGGAATTGTTCATTTGGAAAGGCCCCCCCACAGAGCTTAATACCTCTTATATATAACATTTGAGATAAGTGAAAGTTCCCCCGCGAGGCAGCTTGAAAGTCGTGTAGGCTTGAAATCGGGGATGTTTAATATTTGATTGGTAGTTATCTCCCCAAAGACTTATTCCATATGAAGGGTCCACTGCAATAATGATGAAAGTCCAAAAATATTAAAACCTTAGCGACTAATGTCATTCGGTGGACTGAAATAAGTTTTTGGTTATTTCATTTACATACTCAGCAATATCCCTTGCAGTCTCGCGATAAATATGTTTTTGAAATTAGGCTACATGGCTGAAACGCTCAGCGTCACAGGTGTTCACGGCAATAATGATGAAGGTCCATCGCTTCGCAATGAGCGCCATCCTACAGTCTTACTGCCAAACCAAAACTTAACTAAAAAAACTAAAACTTAACTTTTCAAATTGGAAACTTAGCTCATAAAAAGAGAGC
Organism: Henosepilachna vigintioctopunctata; assembly: GCA_030704895.1. Classification (NCBI taxonomy): domain Eukaryota; kingdom Metazoa; phylum Arthropoda; class Insecta; order Coleoptera; family Coccinellidae; genus Henosepilachna; species Henosepilachna vigintioctopunctata. The sequence goes on from JARQZJ010000099.1 coordinate 2,280,008, forward strand.
TGAAATATTTTATGACAAAAAAAAACTCGTTTAAGTGCTAGGCAAGATTCCACAACAATAGCGATAGCAAAGGATTTCTCAAAAAATCTACCCATACCTAACATAACTACTAACGATTTATATTACAGAAGGCAGCTCAGTTATTTTATGTTTAATATTCGTGTACTTGCTGATTACTCTTCTTACTTTCTCGCATACGATGAGAGCATCGGAAAAAAGTGATCAGATGAGTTGGCCTTTCTTCCATTTCATATTTAATATAATTAATGAACAGGCCAAGACTCCTATAATTTTCTATGACTCATGTGGGGGTCGAAACAAAAATTACACTATGTTTAGAATGTTGCATTACGTAGTTTATTGTTGCAATCGCTTATAATCTGTGACAGTTATATTTCCGATAAGAGAACACTCATACATGGAATGCGATCGAAACATGGCTTACTTGAATTAAAAAACTAGGATCGAACTCTCTGAAGAATGGGCTGAACATGTGCGTGGAGCTCGACAAAGATCGAATCCTTTCAATGTCATCAAAAGCAATTGTCCCTTTCCCATTAGACCTGTGTGTGAGTTTAGAGTACAGAAAGCTTCTTTGCGGTCTATAAAGGCAGACATTAATGAGGGAGAATTCAAATTACCTGGTTTGGCTTATAAAGACAAGCTGCCTATATCAAAAGCAAAATATAACGACCTGCAAAAGTTCTGCAGGCCTGAAACGAAACGTTATCACGATCAACTTCCTCATGCTCCGAGTATTAAAGATGCACAATAGCTAATGAAACCAATCATTGAAACCCCTATTATTATCGACTGTTAACGCAGTGTGGACATTGATCATTATAGTCCTTATTTCTGAAGACTTATTCAAGATTATTATTATTTTTTTTGGTTTATGGTACTCAAAGTATGATTATCCACAAAAGAAATGTTATGAAATACATGTTCTTTAACTTAAAAAATGAATATTTCCTTATCTTCAGGTCAGAGTTTTGTTTCACCGTTTATAAAATTAGAACTCAATTATCTTAAAACGATACACAAAGGACATTTATCATTATTGCAGTGGACCCTTCATATGTCAAGACGGACTGTATCAGAGCGAGGTACTTTAACCGTAAGGTATTGACAGAAAGAGTTTCTCTAAAGAAGTAGAATTTAGGTATGAACAGAGTTTTTCTTTGATGTTTTCTCTATCTGTTTTTTTCATCATATATTTATGAAATTGGTGTAGGTCAGCATTTCCAATGTATGATTGAACTAGTCAATGACAAATGACAATTTCCGTACACGTTAACACAGTAGAAAATTCTGGAAATTGAGGTTAGAAATTACTGCAAACCAACGTTTCAAATCACATTAAAGTAACTGGACATTTAAATTGTTTTTTCACTGTGAATTTAAAAGAGCTCAGGTACGTAAGCTCCTTAAAACTGATACCCTGCTAATTTAGGATGTTTGCTTCTCGTCCAGGGTTCAATACCGGCGTCCAGATATTTCGTCGGCATTTTGGATCGATTAGTCCAAAGGAAATAATAAAAAAAATGGAGAAACATGAAGTTGTTCCCGATGTAATTGACGTAGTTCCTGAACTAACAGTTGAAGTCAATTATCCCAGTGGCGTTAAGGTTGATTTTGGAAATGAATTAACTCCTACGCAAGTAAAGGATGTTCCAAATGTTAAATGGAATGCTGACCTCAATGCTTTGTACACTCTTTGTATGACTGATCCTGATGCTCCATCAAGAAAAGAACCAACGTTCCGAGAATGGCACCATTGGCTAGTTGGAAATATCCCAGGGAACGATATATCCAAAGGAGAAACTTTATCTGCTTATGTTGGCTCTGGTCCTCCACAAGGCACCGGACTTCACCGATACGTTTTTCTCGTGTACAAACAAAATGGAAAAATTAAGTTTGATGAGAAGAGATTACCAAATACGTCTGGCGATGGAAGAGGTGGCTTTTCTATAAGAAAATTTGCTTCGAAGTATAACCTTGGACAACCAATAGCTGCTAACCTATATCAGGCACAATGGGACGATTATGTTCCAATTTTGTACAAACAATTAGGAGCTTAAATATTTTCATGTTTACTTCAGTAGTGGTACCTATTTGAAATTGAATTTGTCACTGTAAAAGCATTTGTAAAAGTTAATTAAAGTTTTATTTCTGTATTTCATAAAATTTTTTCCATATTAAAACTATTAGCAAATTTTATATTGCAAACTCAACTTACATTTAAAACTTCATTTCTGAATGCTGTGAATAAATATTCACTAACAAAATTGTTGAAAGAAGGAAAATCTTAATAATTAACAATAGCTATTCAAGTTGAGCTGGTTGATGTTTTTGAATGTATTAACTATCAAGAAATAAAAATAATGTTAATCCCAATACAAATGCATTTAGAAGGAGGATAAAGTAAATTTGAAGTCAATACACATAAAAAAAATTTGCTTCAATAGCGTTACAATAAAGTTCAGAGAAAAGGTTGTTCAATAATTTTGTTACAAGGTTTACAGGGAACTTCAGTACTGCTCTTTCAAATAAGAAAAGTACTTTTCAATTGAGAATGTTGCAATAATTTGATTTGCTAAAAAGCTTGGCATATTTTCAAAATAATTATAACCAAGGTATTAAATCTTACAATCTACTTGCCATGCGTAGTAAATAATATTGATTATTAATAATGAATATTTCATTAATAAGTAAAACAAAAGTTTAAAGATATGAAAAATTATAAAATTAACAATTTAAGTCAATAAAGACATGATACACAATAGGTAGTAATATATATATTAACGCCTTGGTTATCTCTTTCGTTATCGTAATTTTTTAAAGCATGATTTCTGGAGCGGTATTAAAGTAACGAAATATCGGAAACACATGCACCGTTTCATTATTCATCGGTAGTCATTATCACATATATTGTTTTTATCCCAAATCATATTATTTATGTGAACTGTAGTTATCAGTCATCAATAAAGTATCTAATACAAAGGCTCAAATACATTCGACAAAATGTAGTTGTAGTTATAATTCAGTTTTCACTGTAGTCCTGAAATTCACAATGAAAATAGGTAGTTCAAATTAGAATTCGTTCAAGTCTATTTCCAAATTTAACTTAAAAAAAAACGGTGTTGTTAATAAATACATCCTCGCAAAATACACATCTGCAAATCTTTTTGGATATATCATGGGAATTTGGAAACTTATGAAGTTTTTATTAATATACAAATACGTGTTTCAGAAGAATGTACATCACTTCAAAATTAGAAGTTTATTCTGTTGTTGGCCCAGTTCAGTTATTTGGCTAAAAACACCTATAGGAGGCAGTAGAGTATATAAAATTTGTCAGTTTATAATTAATCTAATATATAAAGTACTTTTACGTTACAGAAGTCGCTTTACAACCCGACTCTTCGAACATGATATCGCATTAGTGTTCCACATTCAAAATGAATTTTGCTATGAAACTTACTAACGGAAATTCTTTAAAACTCCTGCACTATAAAATATTCAATGCGACATGAAATATCAATTTCATTCTATAATAATACGCTTATAGAAATGAAATTTATATTTGTTGTAACTGGTTTTTTATAAGTAATTTAGAAGATATACGATCGATTTTCAAAAAACAAATGATGGAAAACCGTTAAGAATCCAATATAAACGATCACCTGGGGCTGAATTGAATACATTATTCAATAAACAAAGAAATTGAGAACATATCGATTCCAATGGATTCGAAAAAGTTTACTAGCGAAAAAACAAAAAAGAACAAGTCTCGTTTTGAAGTAAATATGAATGTACGAACACCATTGTAGAGAGATCTGAAAAGACTGAAAAAAATTATAAGGTTTACTATTATATGGTATTTTAGAGGTTTTCATGGATGGTGGAAAATGATTGATAAATCATTTTCAAGAAAATGTAAATTTTCACTTTTCTCATTCCATGAAACCCGGAAAGCCTTTATTCAATTTTCTTCATTCGTGTAATATATATCTTGCTCATCATTTTTCATTGCGTTGGGTTGTTATTGTTTGTCGACTGCACGTTTTTAAAATGGTTTAATTTGACAACCTCAACAAAAAGAAAAATGATGAAGATATAAATAGAGCTCACCTATAGGTAAAACTCGATATCCGGCAGAGATCGAATGGGAGAAATTCAACAATGTTGCTACCTTGTGACCATCATGAATACGTGAAAAAAGATCTACGTGACATACTTAATCGAAAAAAAAGGCACCTAATGAATAGATACGATACCGCCTATTGCAAAATATAGCACAGGAAAAGATACCTGATAAAAGATGACCAGGAAGAAGAACTGCATATGGTTGCAAAACTTTCGCACTTGGTTCCAAAATAGTTCAGAAGAATTGTTTCAAGCGGGTAAAAATTCAGAATTGCCAACCAAAACGAATAGTTACTAGAAGAAATATTCTCAAGACTTACGTGTTGCTATGATTTCTATATGTGAATCAAAATTGAAATGAGAAAATTAATTTGTAACACACTTTATTCTTTGTATACAGCTCAGTATAATAGTATATACTTATATAGTAACTTCAAATGTAACAATTTGAAAGGTCAAAATTAAATACACAAAAACAATGTACAAAACATTATAATGTTATATACTATACTCACTTCGGTATGTCAAGTATAACAAGTTTTACTTTGTGGAACATTATCTTTATTAATGAAGATGCTACAGAGCTCTCAATAAATATTTATCAGTATATTTCTAATCAGTGGAAGCTTCAATCAATGTTTGCAATTTTTACCATAACCTTAATTTATTTGTAGTTAAATCTATACCATAAAGATTGGTCAAAACGATATATCCTGAAAATTGAAGATTCATTAGAATTATGTTCATAAAAATAATATAAACTTAAAGTATTAGTAAACTTTCAGATAAGCAAAATAAATGCGTCAATAGGGAACAAGAAGTTATCTTCATGTATATATCAAAGCGAGCTGAGTGGATCATCATTGTTATAAGTATTCCAATAATTTTGCAGGTCAGATTTTAGTAAACCTAAAAATTTTACCTGGAACATCTTCAGCGATAAGCCCAAACTTTGTAAACACTTTTCAGAATCATCATTTCTAAGATTTGGTAACTGTCAGCAGCAACTTCAGTACCTTTGATTACTTTGAATAGTGTTTTCCAAATTTTTCCGATTGTTAACATTGATGGTGCTTCGCAATTATTTCCCTGTAAATGAATCAGCCCTGAAAATTGAATCAAATCAGAAACTCCAACAACAAGTTTAAAAGACTATTTATTCTTATAAATCTTTCAGATAATAAATAATTGCGTCAATAGGGAACAAGAAGTTATCTTCATGTATGTATCAAAGCGAGCTGAGTGGATCATCACTGTAAGAAGTATTCCAATAATGTTACAGGTCAGATTTTAGTATACCCAAATATTACCTGGAGCATCCTCAGCAATTATCCCAAACTTTAGAAACAGTTTTAAGAATCATCAATTTGAAGATGTGGTAACTGTCAGCAGCAACTTTATTACCATGGATTACTTTAAATAGCGTTTTCAAATTTTTCTGATGGTTAACATTGATGTTAGTTCGCAGTTATTTCCCTGCAAATCAATCGGCCCTGAAAATAAATCAAATCAGAAACCTCAACAATAATGTTAACAAGACCATCCATTCTTATAAATCTTTCAGATAATAAAAAATTGCGTCAATAGGGAACAAGAAGTTATCTTCATGTATATATCAAAGCGAGCTGAGTGGATCATCATTGTTATAAGTATTCCAATAATGTTGCAGGTCAGATTTTAGTATACCCAAATATTACCTTGAGCATCTTCAGCAATTATCCAAAACTTTAAGAAACAGTTTTCAGAATCATCATTTTGAATATGTGTTAACTGTCAGCAGCAATTTCAGTACCTTGGATTACTTTAAATGGGTTTTTCCATTTTTTCTGTTTGTTAACATTGATGTTAGTTCACAATTATTTCCCTGTAAATCAATCGGCCCTGAAAATAAATCAAATCAGAAACCCCAACAATAATGTTAACAAGACTATCTATTCTTATAAATCTTTCAGATAATAAAAAATTGCGTCAATAGGGAACAAGAAGTTATCTTCATTTATATATCAAAGCGAGCTGAGTGGATCATCATTGTTAAAAGTATTCCAATAATGTTGCAGGTCAGATTTTAGTATACCCAAATATTACCTGGAGCATCCTCAGCAATTATCCCAAACTTTAGAAACAGTTTTAAGAATCATCAATTTGAAGATGTAACTGTCAGCAGCAACTTTATTACCATGGATTACTTTAAATAGCGTTTTCAAATTTTTCTGATGGTTAACATTGATGTTAGTTCGCAGTTATTTCCCTTCAAATCAATCGGCCCTGAAAATAAATCAAATCAGAAACCTCAACAATAATGTTAACAAGACCATCCATTCTTATAAATCTTTCAGATAATAAAAAATTGCGTCAATAGGGAACAAGAAGTTATCTTCATGTATGTATCAAAGCGAGCTGAGTGGATCATCATTGTTATAAGTATTCCAATAATTTTGCAGGTCAGATTTTAGTAAACCTAAAAATTTTACCTGGAACATCTTCAGCGATAAGCCCAAACTTTGTAAACACTTTTCAGAATCATCATTTTTAAGATTTGGTAACTGTCAGCAGCAACTTCAGTACCTTTGATTACTTTGAATAGTGTTTTCCAAATTTTTCCGATTGTTAACATTGATGGTGCTTCGCAATTATTTCCCTGTAAATGAATCAGCCCTGAAAATTGAATCAAATCAGCAACTCCAACAACAAGTTTAAAAGACTATTTATTCTTATAAATCTTTCAGATAATAAATAATTGCGTCAATAGGGAACAAGAAGTTATCTTCATGTATGTATCAAAGCGAGCTGAGTGGATCATCACTGTAAGAAGTATTCCAATAATGTTACAGGTCAGATTTTAGTATACCCAAATATTACCTGGAGCATCCTCAGCAATTATCCCAAACTTTAGAAACAGTTTTAAGAATCATCAATTTGAAGATGTGGTAACTGTCAGCAGCAACTTTATTACCATGGATTACTTTAAATAGCGTTTTCAAATTTTTCTGATGGTTAACATTGATGTTAGTTCGCAGTTATTTCCCTGCAAATCAATCGGCCCTGAAAATAAATCAAATCAGAAACCTCAACAATAATGTTAACAAGACCATCCATTCTTATAAATCTTTCAGATAATAAAAAATTGCGTCAATAGGGAACAAGAAGTTATCTTCATGTATATATCAAAGCGAGCTGAGTGGATCATCATTGTTATAAGTATTCCAATAATGTTGCAGGTCAGATTTTAGTATACCCAAATATTACCTTGAGCATCTTCAGCAATTATCCAAAACTTTAAGAAACAGTTTTCAGAATCATCATTTTGAATATGTGTTAACTGTCAGCAGCAATTTCAGTACCTTGGATTACTTTAAATGGGGTTTTCCATTTTTTCTGTTTGTTAACATTGATGTTAGTTCACAATTATTTCCCTGTAAATCAATCGGCCCTGAAAATAAATCAAATCAGAAACCCCAACAATAATGTTAACAAGACTATCTATTCTTATAAATCTTTCAGATAATAAAAATTGCGTCAATAGGGAACAAGAAGTTATCTTCATTTATATATCAAAGCGAGCTGAGTGGATCATCATTGTTAAAAGTATTCCAATAATGTTGCAGGTCAGATTTTAGTATACCCAAATATTACCTGGAGCATCCTCAGCAATTATCCCAAACTTTAGAAACAGTTTTAAGAATCATCAATTTGAAGATGTAACTGTCAGCAGCAACTTTATTACCATGGATTACTTTAAATAGCGTTTTCAAATTTTTCTGATGGTTAACATTGATGTTAGTTCGCAGTTATTTCCCTTCAAATCAATCGGCCCTGAAAATAAATCAAATCAGAAACCTCAACAATAATGTTAACAAGACCATCCATTCTTATAAATCTTTCAGATAATAAAAAATTGCGTCAATAGGGAACAAGAAGTTATCTTCATTTATATATCAAAGCGAGCTGAGTGGATCATCATTGTTAAAAGTATTCCAATAATGTTGCAGGTCAGATTTTAGTATACCCAAATATTACCTGGAGCATCCTCAGCAATTATCCCAAACTTTAGAAACAGTTTTAAGAATCATCAATTTGAAGATGTAACTGTCAGCAGCAACTTTATTACCATGGATTACTTTAAATAGCGTTTTCAAATTTTTCTGATGGTTAACATTGATGTTAGTTCGCAGTTATTTCCCTTCAAATCAATTGGCCCTGAAAATAAATCAAATCAGAAACCTCAACAATAATGTTAACAAGACCATCCATTCTTATAAATCTTTCAGATAATAAAAAATTGCGTCAATAGGGAACAAGAAGTTATCTTCATGTATATATCAAAGCGAGCTGAGTGGATCATCATTGTTATAAGTATTCCAATAATGTTGCAGGTCAGATTTTAGTATACCCAAATATTACCTGGAGCATCCTCAGCAAAAGAATCATGCAGAGGAGTATTTCGAAAAAATGGACTACTTACAGCTACAGCAGTACACATTCAAGAATGCTTGCTATTTGTCTTAAAAAATAGAAATTATTTTGAAACTAAAACCTCCACGACATACAATACGAGAACAATGGAATTAAAATATCCAATACATAGGCTGTCACTAACAGAAAGAGGACCACAGTATAGGTGTATAAAATACTACAATAAAATTATAAATCTGACAAGAGAAACAACAAACCTAAAACTATTCAAGAAAGAAATATATAAATTGCTGTTAAAAGTTGAGCCATATACCGTAGAAGAATTTTTATCGTATGGTAATAAGTGATGGAAATAGACTATGACACAATTTCATTTCAAGTGGATGTATGTATGATGTAACGTAATCCTATGTCTACTTTATTTGAAATAAAGTTTATTATTATTATTATTATTATTATTATCTTTATTACCATGGATTACTTTAAATAGCGTTTTCAAATTTTTCTGATGGTTAACATTGATGGTGGTTCGCAATTATTTCCCTGTAAATCAATCGGCCCTGAAAATAAATCAAATCAGAAACCCCAACAACAATGTTAACAAGACGATCTATTCTTATAAATCTTTCAGATAATAAAAAATTGCGTCAATAGGGAACAAGAAGTTATCTTCATGTATATATCAAAGCGAGCTGAGTGGATCATCATTGTTATAAGTATTCCAATAATGTTACAGGTCAGATTTTAGTATACCCAAATATTACCTGGAGCATCCTCAGCAATTATCCCAACTTTAAGAAACAGTTTTCGAAATCATCAATTTGAAGATGTGGTAACTGTCAGCAGCAACTTTATTACCATGGATTATTTTAAATAGCGTTTTCAAATTTTTCTGATGGTTAACATTGATGTTAGTTCGCAGTTATTTCCCTGCAAATCAATCGGCCCTGAAAATAAATCAAATCATAAACCTCAACAATAATGTTAACAAGACCGTCCATTCTTATAAATCTTTCAGATAATAAAAAATTGCGTCAATAGGGAACAAGAAGTTATCTTCATGTATATATCAAAGCGAGCTGAGTGGATCATCATTGTTATAAGTATTCCAATAATGTTGCAGGTCAGATTTTAGTATACCCAAATATTACCTTGAGCATCTTCAGCAATTATCCAAAACTTTAAGAAACAGTTTTCAGAATCATCATTTTGAATATGTGTTAACTGTCAGCAGCAAGTTCAGTACCTTGGATTACTTTAAATAGGGTTTTCCAATTTTTCTGTTTGTTAACATTGATGTTAGTTCACAATTATTTCCCTGTAAATCAATCGGCCCTGAAAATAAATCAAATCAGAAACCCCAACAATAATGTTAACAAGACTATCTATTCTTATAAATCTTTCAGATAATAAAAAATTGCGTCAATAGGGAACAAGAAGTTATCTTCATGTATGTATCAAAGCGAGCTGAGTGGATCATCATTGCAAGAAGTATTTGAATAATGTTGCATGTCAGATTTTAGAATACCCAAATATTACCTGGAGCATCTTCAGGAATTAACCCAAACTTTAAGAAACAGTTTTAAGAATCACCAATTTGAAAATGTGGTAACTGTCAGCAGCAACTTCAGTACCTTTGATTACTTTGAATAGTGTTTTCCAAATTTTTCCGATTGTTAATATTGATGGTGCTTCGCAATTATTTCCCTGTAAATGAATCGGCCCTGAAAATTAAATCAAATCAGAAACTCAAACAACAATTTTAAAAGACTATTTATTCTTATAAATCTTTCAGATTATAAATAATTGCGTCAATAGGGAACAAGAAGTTATCTTCATGTATATATCAAAGCGAGCTGAGTGGATCATCATTGTAAGTATTCCAATAATGTTGCAGGTCAGATTTTAGTATACCCAAATATTACCTGGAGCATCCTCAGCAATCATCCCAAACTTTAGAAACAGTTTTAAGAATCATCAATTTGAAGATGTGGTAACTGTCAGCAGCATCTTTATTACCATGATTACTTTAAATAGTTTTCAAATTTTTCTGATGGTTAACATTGATGGTGGTTCGCAATTATTCTCCTGTAAATCAATTGGCCCTGAAAATAAATCAAATCAGAAACCCCAACCTTAATGTTAACAAGACTATTTATTCTTATAAATCTTTCAGATAATAAATAATAGCGTCAATAGGGAACAAGAAATTATCTTCATGTATATATCAAAGCGAGCTGAGTGGATCATCATTGTTATAAGTATTCCAATAATGTTTCAGGTCAGATTTTAGTACATCCAAATATTACCTGGAGCATCTTCACAAATTATCCCAAGCTTTAAGAAACCTTTCTCAAAATCATCATTTTTAGGATCTGGTAACTGTCAGCAGTACCTTGGATTATTTTAAAGTGTTTTACAATTTTTCCAATTGTTAACATTGATGGTGTTCGCAATTACTTTCCTGTAAATGAAGCAGTCCTAAAAATTAAATCAAATCAGAAACCCCAACAACAATGTTAAAATACTATTTATTCTTATAAACCTTTCAGATAATAAATAATTGCGTCAATAGGGAACAAGAAGTGATCTTCATGTATGTATCAAAGCGAGCTGAGTGGATCATCATTAGTGTACACACTAATCAAATAATGTTGTGAGGACAGATTTTTAGTAACTAAACAAGTATAGTTTTTACCTGGAATATCTTCAGCAATTACCCTAAACTTGCTGAAAGATCTTTCAGAATCATTGTTTTGAAGACCTAAGAGCATTCAGAAGCCATAACCTTAGATGCCTTCATTGTTTTCAAACATGTCTAGTTGTTAACATTGATAGTGTCCACCAATCGTCCCATGTAAATGATGATGCACCCTGAAAATTGAATAAAATCAGAAACCTCAACAATAATGATTAAAAGACTATTTAATCTAATTTTTCAGATAATAAATAATTGCGTCAATAGGGAACAAAAAGTTATCTTCATGTATCAAAGTGAGCTGAGTAGATCATCATTGCAAAAAATAATCGGTATACCAAATAACCTGATAATGTGAAAATATAGAAAAATAAAAATTTCACTATACTCAAATCTTAACTTGAAAATCTTCAGTAATACGCCTAAACTTTCTGGAAGGCCCTTCAACATCAGTATCAATTTGAAGATATAAGGGTAGGTAACACACTAACTTTTAATTTTCAGAAGGAATTTTAATACAGATTTCGTTAGTATTATCAAAGTTGGTAAATGTGAAAATTGACGATTATGACGGTATCATAAAAATATACACATGTAAAATCAAGGATAAATATCGAGATAAAAGCACTGCCTTAAAAGAAACCTCAACAATCACATTTCCTAATTTACTAAATCTTCGTTTATCGAAGCGAGATGAGGAAATCATCATGGATAAAAGAATGAGCGTGCCAATATTAACAATAAATTAAATCTTTTCTGTAACGTTATAAAATTTTCGAATAATTTTAAGAAACAACCTTACAACTAATTATATATTATTTGATATTTCAGACTATTTCAACGATTTTAAAATTTTCACACTATCTGTCCAATCATAATTTCAGGTGGTATTACCCGGAAAACACAAAGTGTTGAATTATGAATGGTCCAACTTTGGTGTTCATAGTGACTTGGAAATGCAGAACAGATAGGATGACATTGTAATATCCTGCAGACTAACGTAAGGCTGTCTCCAACTTCAAATTAGAAATTAATCGATTCGAGAACGAGTTGATGGAAAAATTTTTCGAAAAGTCAATTTTGTCATACCTGGTTATGAAATAAGGTCAGGTTTATGGCGAAAATTTAATTAATGCTATTTTTTCCTATCTTGAATGATAATCCAGGTAACGCGTCATATATTAATTTTTATGAAAAAATATCTGGAAATATTTGAGCAATCCTGAAATATTCTGTATAAACACTAGTAAGAAAATGAAATGTAAGTAACAAATACTTTGCAGAATACTATATTTGCATAACTTTAATACTCACATATTATTTTACACTCAGCACCTTGTCATCTTACCACTTTTATGACAAACTCTAACTTTTCCTAACGGCCAAGCAGGGTTACCAACTCGTGGAATCTTATCCCCCCGTAGTCAAGTTGAAAAACCCCTAAAATCCCCATGAATTGTTTTTAAAATCAAAATTAAAAAAAAAAATAAATATTAAGGTTTTATTTTGCAATTATAAGGTACTTAAGTGTTTTTTATTATTAAATTTGAAATATTATTGAATATGTATTATTATTAAATATTTATTTTCATTTAATATTATTAAAATATTATTTTATTATTAATAAATTTTTCATTTATAAAATTCAATGGACGATGAATCTACTCTGTGATAGTTCATATTTAAATGAGAGGTAATAATTAAAACTTGTCTAAAAATCACTGACTGAACAATTCTTTATTCGACTAGTTTCGCCTTTTACAGCATTATCAAGAATGATAATTTCTTTCTTGATAATGCTGTAAAAGGCGAAACTAGTCGAATAAAGAATTGTTCAGTCAGTGATTTTTAGACAAGTTTTTATTATTACCTCTCATTTAATTTTTCATTTCATTCTTGGAAATGAGAATATTAGGAATATTTTATATGGTATTATTTTCCACAAAAATTAAATTATTTATTTACTTTATTTATTTTATAAAATTTTTCATTAACCAACCTACATTAATAATAGTATTGAATATTGTCATCATGAGATGGATTTTTTAATTCAAAATAGAAATCAAAATTAATTTTAGTTATTTAAATTATGATATGAAATATTTTGGATTGCCTACTTTAAAAATACCCCTAAGATTACCCCTGGAAATTTTAAGCCCCCAAAAAAACCCCACCAAACATTTTGTCCCCCTAAATTAGGGGGAAAACCCCTAAGTTGGTATTTCTGCGGCCAAGATAAAAATCACAGAACATTAATGTAACAATTGTAAGCATAGAATATTGAAAGTTCTGGTTCTTCTTCGTGTAGTTAAGTTTTCCATCCCTGAAGCAGCTCCCCTTCGCGGGTAGAAACTCCCAATGGACTAAGCCTCACGGCTATGCATCCAATTAAATTTATGATGGATCGATCTGTACAGTGTAATACATTTGTTGACGTTGATAATTTGTTGAAATCTCAACATCAAACTATACAAAACAAAGTGTTTAGCTTGTTTACAAATTTCAGTGAAACGAAATCAATTTTATGTTGTTTTAGACTTTTGTAGTTTGAAGTTGAATATTTTAGGATTTCAGTTCTAATCCTCTATTCATCAATTTTCTATAGTGTTATTTATGTGCTAGTGATCATAGTTTGTAGATAACATAACATCAAATTATAAAAACGAAGTGTTTTGTGTGAACCGATTTAATCGAATCGAAATCGAATTTGTGTTGTGTTTTGACTACGGATTACTTACAAATAATTTTTTTCTGAAATATGGTGTATAGGATAGGTATTCCGTAGATGATTCAGTAAATTTCAGGCTTGGGATAGGTGAGTTTCTAATAAGTATATTTTATAACCTATTGATAACCGATAACCATCGAATAAACAGATCGCTATTCACAAATCTAACTAACAATAACACATTCTTTCAAAGTCCAAACTTTCCTCAGAACAGAATATTTGTAAGCTATGATTTTATTTATAATATTTCAATTATTTGCAACGGGGAGGACTGAATATACCTACAAATTTAGTTAAAAATGTCTTATTTCACATGTGTGCCATCTTTGGAAAAATTATTAATAACATTTCTCTCGAACGGGCCTTTTTGAATAATATACACCAGAAAGCAATTTTGTGTAATCTCAATATTTTAAGCGTGTCATTGAATGAGTCCTTGAAAGATTTTTATTGTTGCTGTTTATGTGGTGAAGACAATAAAAATATTCTGAACATGCTGTGTTCCATTTTTTCTAATATCTTATTGAATGTCTACACAAAAAAAATAATGAAGCCGGACACGAGAAAACTGAAAAACAAAAAATAAACGAAGAAAGCTCAATACTTTCATAAAGTAGTTTGTCGGTTGCGCTAATCAGAAATATAATATTTATTTATACTTAGGTAAATAAATCAATTTGAGTAATTCCTACAGGGTTTCCTTCAAGAAAAGTTTTCTCTCAAATAATTCAATAAATTTGGTTAGGCAACTTTTCAGGTAAATAAATCCCACTGACTAATCGAGACATCGTTGTTATCTTGCAATAATAAATGTTTTACATTTTTCTGTTACAGAAATATGTGCTCACAATACTCAATATAATATTCTATATGTTTTAAATACTAATAATATTTCTTGTTTGTTCGCAATATACAAGAAGAGTTGAAATAATGCTTGAAAGTTTGGGAACAACCCATTAGGAGTGTATACCACTCAAGTCAATTTGGCAACACCGACGAACTACGCTCTTCATGGCCTGTAGTAAAGTTGGCCGTGGGCTATTCCACCTTCTGTTAATTTAATGTCGGTTTACAGATTGTAAGACTTGGCAATTTCCGGTTTTTGTTTTAAGTTATGAGGTAAAACATACAGCGGGTAGTTCGACGACACAGTGGTGTGGAATAAGAGTAGGTGAATGTTATATGCTGATTTCCTGTAACTTAAAATATTAGATAAATGGCAATGCTATATACAGCGAGCAATTTTTAAAACTTGATGGCACAAGCAGATAAATAGTGAATTATAATATCTAGCGCAGCTAGATTCTCACTGAATAAAACCTCATAGATGTTTATAGGTTTCGAGAAATTAATTCTTACTAGTTTATCGTATAAAATGTTGGTATTGTTAGGATTGATTAGACAATCAAAAAAAAGATGTTGGACATCACCAATCATTCCACAAGGACATGTGGGAGTTTCTTTTATTTCTAATCGATGAAGGTGTTTAGCTGTGAGGCAGTGACCTGTTTTCAACCTTGAAATTAGTGTAATGAACTTTCAAGGACGATCAATTCGTTTGAACCATGGATCCTGCTTCCATCTCTCTCAGATTTTAAATTGAAATTTTGAAATTAGATCCTTTGTTTTGGGGATTACCTGATCTGTACCTTCCTTCGTTGACAATAATATCAGCTATATGTTTGACTGGATGTTTGAATGGCTGGGGATCCACACACATGACACCCTGTTTCCGTTCCTTTGTATATTCTGTATAAGACTCATGATTTTCATTATGATTATATCTGTATTGGCCGTAATGTGTTTTTATTTTAGCTTCTCCACAGCACTCAGGAAATCTGATACAATTAGTGTGTATTTTAAGTTCAAACTTCTTTCTTCTACCAATGCCCTTCCTATTGTAAACATCTCTGCTGTATAAATGGGCCAGTGGTCTGGTAGCTTACCTGCTATTTTGGTTCCATACTTCGGTAAAAATATTCCATAGCCAACTGAGTCAGGACATCTGGATACTCATGCATCTGTGAAGAAAGCTGAGTATTGTGGGAAGTTAGTTTCAAGGTACTAATGAAATTCTACGTTGTTCGACACTGAATATTTTGAGAGAGCAGAGTTGAAAACATGTATTCTACTGATTCTCTCTTCAGCATCCAGAAAATAGGATGGTAATTTGGTTGCTTGAAAAATCTATTTGCTGTTATCGTGGAAATCGACCAGAGCTTCAAAAATAGGGGGAATGGTATTGTTGAAGCACAAGTGTCCAAACTCTTTCCGATCCTGAAAGAGAGATAAAACAGGGTATGCTTGAATGCGTAATGCTTTACTAATATATTTATATGCAAAAAGTAGTCTTCTATATTTCAGTGGTAATTGACCTCTTTCTACCAGTATGAGGTTGGTAGGAGTGCTCCTCATGTGAGACATCACTGCCCTCAACGCAGCAAACTGGGTGTTATCTAGCTTTTTAAGAGTTACTCTAGAACATCTGCCGTACATCATACAACCAAAATCTAGGTGTGGCAGTATCATTGATTTGTAAATCCTTAACAAAATGCTAGAATGTGTTCCCCAGTAAGTTTTACTTAAACATTTGATAATATTAATACCTGAGTTTGTTTTCCTACAAATATTTTTATCTGTTCTTGCCTAGATAATTTACTTCAGTAGACTAGGATATGTTAGTGAAGTTTATTTCAATATCTAGTCGCAAGTTAGGAAGTTTAGATTTGCCGCATATGATTGCTTTAGATTTATTTGAAGCGATCTGCAAATTTTTCTTTGCAAGCCAGTCGTTTAATCTAGTCATAGAGTGGTTAACTTTGTTTGTCATGTCCTTAAGATCCCTGCCCATGTATAGTAGAGTCAAGTCGTCCGCATATTGTACTGAAAATACTCCTTCCATCAGTGTGCTTTCCGGTATCAATGAATATAAATTGAATAACGTTGGACTTAAAGTAGATCCCAGTGGTAGACCGTGGTGAGAAATCTTTGGTCCTATAAAGCGACCAGTTGTTTGGCTTGTAATGTAAAGGTGACGTTCTTGGAATAATTATAACAGGGTAGCCACAATGTAACTTGGCACATTGGCATCTGAGAGGTCCTTCCCAAGTACTTGTAGATCCACATTGTTGTACGCATTTTCTATATACAAGCATGTGCTTATTGCATGTTTCTTGTGAGCAAAGGATTTTTGGATGAAAGCCGCTATGTATGCATGACAGTCGTTAATCAACCAGCCTCTACGGAAGCCAAACATTGCCCTTTGGTTACCAATTTTGCATTCGACAAAATCTTCTATTAGGTTTTTCAATATAGTTTCAAAAATCTTGGTGACACATGTAAGTAATGCTATAGGCCTATAACTTGACGCTACCGATGGAGGTTTGCCTTTCCTTAGTAGCAGATATATTAAAGTTCGTTGTAATAAAACTGGGATTTCATTCGAGGTGAAGATATTATTGAAAAAGTCCACAAGTTTGATTTTTGCAGATGGTGGCAAATGACTGTAAAAAGAGTATTTGCATCTATACCAGGCACGGAACTGCGTTTATTTTCAAGGGAGTAATCAAATTCCTGTAGAGAGATATACTCAATCTTTTCAGATGAGTTACGAAAAATAGGTTGACTGCTAGTAGAATTTGAAGCAAGATTTTCTATACATTCCAATAGTATTTTATCCGGTATTGGTACTTTATGATGGGAAGTTGAGTTACCTGAAAATTTTTTTATTGCGGCCCAAAATCTTTTGGAATCAGTGTTAGTTAATTGTTCACAAAACTTTTGAAAGGATTCTTTTTTCTTGATACGTATCAATTTTCTACATTGCGCTCTAATTTTTTTTGAAGTCATGAAATTTTTTAATGTAGAACACGTTTTTAGGATTTAGGATTAGGATTACATCTTTTATTGTATCTTGGAAAAGTTGTATCGATGATATTGATCAACATATTTTGAAAAGCCTCCAGATCCTCAACTGTTGTTGAGTGTAGCTGATTCATCACATTAACCCCGTATTTTGTCCATTCTGCATCTTTCGTTTTATATTTTCGTGATGAGGTCATCAGTGAGGAGGTCAAAGAAAGATTTTTTTCATCAATGCCAATAAGGATGGGCAAGTGATCGCTTGATCCGTAGCCCTGCAGTACTGCTCATTTACATCTCAACGCTAATTCGGATGAGGCCAGAGTTAGGTCCGGAGTGCTAACATTTGAGTTGGGTGGAGTAAGTCTGGTTGGTGTGCCATCGTTTAGTAACGTCAACGAAAAATCCATAATGAAATTCTGTACAGTTTTTCATTAAAATTTGTTATCTGAGAGCCCCATAGGGGATTTTGGGCATTGAAGTCACCGAAAATAATGCACGGTTCCAACAGGTGCGGGGAGATTTCAATTAGAATCTCATTTGAATTCATTAGTCTAATATCGGGAGGAAGGTATAAATTATAAAGAGAAATATGTTTAATTCTAATGGCCTCCATTGGTATTCTTTCTGGTAGATTCGTGTTTGGGAATGAAATTGGGTTAAAATGCAAGTTATTTATTATTGCGATTGCTATTCCACCGAACCTATCGGGTCTATCATCTCTTAAGAGTGTATAATTTGAAAATGTTATTTTGTGTGTATGTTTGAGAAAAGTTTCGTTTGCCATTATTATATCTGGTTTATGATCCCTTACATGATCAGTTCTTGGAAGTTAGAGAGAAAGGACCGTATATTCCATTGTAGTATTTTGAATATAGTTGATGAGTAAAAAAACGAATTAGTCGTTATAGGGATATAGATTAACAGCTGAACTGATATTGTTTGTTCATTAATTTATACATAAACATTACGTCCATGTTATCCTTTTGCTCTATATTTGAATAACTTTCATGGTATAATGCTAAATGTCGGTTAGTTTCAAATAGTATCGAATCTTCGTCAAATTGTGTATGATGATCTTCTACTTGCGTTCTGACCTTTTTGGGAGAACTCACAGATGTCTGAAAGATAAACCCTCTTATTATAAGAGAGATAAACTTCATTAATAATTGTTCGTGCTGAACCTTGTTATAACTTTTACTAATCGGTTTTTTATTATTTACTGTCTTAGATGAATGAGGATACGTGACTTTTTTCCGTGTTATTTTTTTTTACTGTTACTGATGAAAACGAATTTTTATTTAAGACTGAAGAGTTTGTGTATGTTGGTGATTCAGTGCTGTTGAATGAGGGAAAATCGGAAGGAGTAGCAATTCGTGCTTCCTTGCATGCCAGGTTGGCTTTGCAGAATAAACATATAGGCTCCGAGTCACAAGGTTGTTCATCACGGTGATGCTCTCCGCATTTAACACATCTATATTTACCCCTGCAATATTTTTTAACATGGTGTATAACTTATAAATTAAGGGCCTTGGAAAAGATGAATTCACAAAATAAGCTAATAAAGAAATAAATTCTATTTTCACTTACAGTTGTTAATAGAACACCATTACATAAGATCTTTATATAAATAATAATAATAATAATAATAATATTTATTGATTTCAAATAATATTCATACAAGAAGCATTTATAAAATTGAAATAAGTCAGTTTTATGTTTGACGTCTCCTTACAAGTTCCACATACTCATTCAGGTTGTATGGTTCACATTCCAGGAGGAGGCTGAGAATTTCTTTTCGAAATTGGATGAACTTGTCTATGTTCTGGTGGCGGCGCGGCATACATCCAAAAACCTTTATGGCCATGAGTTCAGGTCCCTTCTCTGGTAGTGCAGTCCTATGCTTGGGCGTGAGATAAGGCAGCACACCTCTCGAGTTGTTTGGATTCTTGTATTTGGAGAACTTGATTTCATGCTTCTTGAAAAATAATAACAGTCTGAAGATATACAAGTCATAAACTGTCAGGATCCCAAGTTGCTTAAATTGATTTCGGCATGATTGTCGGTAGCCCATCCCGAGCAAAGTTCTTGATGCCCATTTCTGTGCCACAAAAATACTGTCAACACAAGAAGAAGCCCCCCAGAAAATAATGCCATACCCCATAATTGATTGAAAGTTGCTGAGGTACAATGTTCTTAAAGTATTCAGATCAACTTGGTCCTGCATCATACGTAAAGTATATTTAACAATATTAAGCCTACCTCTCAGGTTATATATGTGGGATTCCCATCTCAATGATTCGTCAACAATAACACCCAAAAACTTCACAGACTGCTTCACCGGCACAGGGCTGTCATCTTCAGAGATTGTAGCAGGGTAGATATGGCGAGACCAGCTGGTGTGGAAGAACATACTTTCCGTCTTATCTAAGTTCAAGAGTAACCTATTGTTATATTACTGATTTAAATTATTATAGTATAGAATTATATACAATTAGTATATTTATGGGGCTTTTATGAAGATGGATTTACAAAATGAAACAAAAAAGTAATAAATTTCATTATCACGTACAGTCGATAACAGAACCAGCACATAATATATTTCCTCATTAATTCAAATTTTTATAGTATAAAATTTAGGGCCTTCATAAGGATGGATTTACAAAATAAGGCACCAAAGAAATAAATTTTATTTTCTCAAATAGTCGATAATAGAATACTAGAACGCATCACATAATGTAATATATTCCTCTTACCAAGTAATATTACGGTGAAAACATCAAATTACACAGTACGCAACGTGATGAACCGAATCACCACGCGTGATGGTCTACGAGTAATGTTTAACGTGATCGAGTGATACTATGATATAACTGAGTAATATTTCTTTCGAGAGTGATGTGATATGACATCACATCACACGTTAACGTACTGTTTTGTCTCGTCCGGACCATAGAGATATTAGAGATTGTGGGCATCTCCTACAGGCGCTTGTTAAGCAATATCGTCCGACCTTTAGAATGAAATTGGTATTGCTCTCCTTAATCAAGATAATATAATATTTATAGTTGAGAATGTTTGAACTTTTTTTCAATTTCTTTTCTATCGTCATAATCAAAGCAATTATATTAATCGTTCCAATATGTGAAAAATTACATTAATCAATATGTTGTAATATAAACTTGTACATCTCTATCAAATGGACAAACTGTCGAACAGAGAATTTCCAACAGAATGAAAGAATTTACACCATGTTTTACTTTGGACACAGATCATGAAATCATACAATTTTTCAAAATACATAGAGTTTGATTCAGTTATAATCACAGAACATACCCTTATTTGGTATGTTCTATGGTTATAATCAAGCTAGAGTGAGTGATAGAAATACCAATTCGATTCTATTTCTCTTTTCATCCGTAGAACCACAGCTTAACTCTACTTACGTACTCTACTACGTAAGTAGAGTTAGGCTATGGTAGAACGCTCTCACATACAGGCATGCCTATTCTATCTGTAATATCTCTATTCTCTATCCGGACGCAGGACTACTTTAGTATGTAAAGTTGGGCTGTGGTCCGGACCCGAAAAGAAATTAGTTCGCTTCTTTACATCCTCAGCTCCAAACTCCGTCTCAGTTAATAGATCCCTCGGATACGGACCTATTCAGTAGAGTACCAACTCCAGCACTTTCGGCTCACCTGAGTGCTTGCTACCGTTGTGGAGGAGTCGGTGTACATTTCAACCGGTCGTTTGTTTTTTTTCGATACTGATATGAGTTCTGTGAGGATGCCGCGATTCTTTCCAGTATTCTAAAAAATTAGATAACAGCAAATATGTACATATACCAATAATTTATTAATACGAATGCTAACATGGGGTATTCAAGTATTTTGCTTTAACAAATTGGTTGAGGCTTTCGCTGCCAGTCGTTGAACTAGTGTTGTCCTGGTTCGGGTCTAAGGGCCGTCGTCGGTTGGAATTTCTTCCTAACGTTTCGCTAGCACGAGTGGCGAGCTTCTTCAGAGGTCGTTTCATTTGTGATTCTGGAAGTAGACTGGCGAATTCTCGTACGCAGGTTGTATTTATATCTCGGCATAGGGGGCGTGGTTTGTTCCACTTCGGTTGAGGTGGGGAGGAGGGCTCGTTCTGCTCTGGTTGGCGCTTTGATATCAAATGGCATCACTCGTGTATTCCTTATGATATGATTCCAGATTGGATTGAGACTGAGGGTTTCCTCCTTTCTGTTGAAATTGTTTGTATGTTTTCGGATTTCAATGCCTCCTCTGACCAGCCCGTTTTGATAGCCGTTGACTAATGCCAAGAGCGTACAAACCTCAAAATTTATCTTGTGGTCTCCTTCGCTCAGTGCGTGTTCGGCTACTGCAGACTTCTCAGTTTGTCCTAACCGGCAACTTGCCTTGTGTTCCTTGAGTCTCGTTCTCATTGATCTTTTGGTAGTCCCAATGTAGACTTTTCCGCAAGAACACGGTATGCGATAGACTCCTGCAGCCGAAAGTGGGTCCCTCTTGTCCTTCACCGATTCTATGATCTGATGGATCTTCTGTGTAGGTTTGAAGATAATCCTGACATCGTGTCTTCTCAAAATCCTGCCGATCCTGTCAGTTACTCTTGGAATGTAAGGAAGGTATGCTTGTGAAATCGTCGATCGCTCCTCGGTTTCTTTACGTCCAGGCGTTCTTACGCACATTGATCTCTCGATGTCCCTCCTACTGTAGCCATTTGCTTCGAACGCAATTCTTAAGTGTTCCAGTTCTGACTGAAGGTTCTCTGGTTCACAAATTCTCCGAGCTCGTTCCGTCAAGGTTCTGATGACTCTATACTTCTGACTCTGGTGATGGTTAGATAAGGCGTGCAAGTATTGGTCCGTATCGTAGGTTTTCTGTACACTGTATGGCCTAACTTGTTTCCTCGCTTCCTCACTAGGACGTCCAGGAAAGGTAGCTGTTGGTCCTTTTCTGTTTCCATGGTAAACTGGATACTGGGATGTTGGCTGTTGAGGTGTCGAAGAAAGTCATTTAACTTGTCCATACCGGCACTCCAAACCACGAAGGTGTCATCCACATATCTGAACCATGTAGTTGGTTTGTGCTTCGACGTTTCAATGGCTCTCTCTTCGAACTGTTCCATGAAAAGGTTGACTATAACTGGGCTAAGTGGACTTCCCATTGCAACTCCGTCGACCTGCTCGTAGGTACCACCGAGGCTGTATGGTTTACCGAAGATCCACAAGGAAAATGTTCCACTGAGACCGATAGTTAGTGCCCCTGGTTCACCAACTTACTACTTGGCAAAACACTTGGCATTACTGCTCCAACCGCATGTGGGAAAGGGTGCCAGTTATATTAAGGACTCCGATGATTTCGTGAGGAAAATTCAAGCTATCAACTTAGGACCCGACGACCTTCTTGTGAGATTCGACGTCGTCTCACTCTTCACTAAGGTACCCCTGAGGAAGTGTCTGGACCTGGTTACTAAGATCTTTCCGACCGACATCTGCAAGCTCTTTGAAATTTGTCTCATTGGAAGCTACTTCGTATGGGGTGGAAATTTCTACGAGCAGGTCGACGGAGTTGCAATTGGAAGTCCACTTAGCCCAGTTATAGCCAACCTTTTCATGGAACAGTTCGAAGAGAGAGCCATTGAAACGTCGAAGCACAAACCAACTACATGGTTCAGATATGTGGATGACACCTTCGTGGTTTGGAGTGCCGGTATGGACAAGTTAAATGACTTTCTTCGACACCTCAACAGCCAACATCCCAGTATCCAGTTTACCATGGAAACAGAAAAGGATCAACAGCTACCTTTCCTGGACGTCCTAGTGAGGAAGCGAGGAAACAAGTTAGGCCATACAGTGTACAGAAAACCTACGCATTCGGACAGATACTTGCACGCCTTATCTAACCATCACCAGAGTCAGAAGTATGGAGTCATCAGAACCTTGACGGAACGAGCTCGGAGAATTTGTGAACCAGAGAACCTTCAGTCAGAACTGGAACACTTAAGAACTGCGTTCGTAGCAAATGGCTACAGTAGGAGGGACATCGAGAGATCAATGTGCGTAAGAACGCCTGGACGTAAAGAAACCGAGGAGCGATCGACGATTTCACAAGCATACCTTCCTTACATTCCAAGAGTAACAGACAGGATCGGCAGGATTTCGAGAAGACACGATGTCAGGATTATCTTCAAACCTACACAGAAGATCCATCAGATCATAGAATCAGTGAAGGACAAGAGGGACCCACTTTCGGCTGCAGGAGTCTATCGCATACCGTGTTCTTGCGGAAAAGTCTACATTGGGACTACCAAAAGATCAATGAGAACGAGACTCAAGGAACACAAGGCAAGTTGCCGGTTAGGACAAACTGAGAAGTCTGCAGTAGCCGAACACGCACTGAGCGAAGGGGACCACAAGATAAATTTTGAGGATTGTACGCTCTTGGCATCAGTCAACGGCTATCAAAACAGGCTGGTCAGAGAAGCCATTGAAATTCGAAAACATACAAAAAATTTCAACAGAAAGGAGGAAACCCTCAGTCTCAATCCAATCTGGAATCATATCATAAGGAATACAAGAGTGATGCCATTTGATATCAAAGCGCCAACCAGAGCAGAACGAGCCCCCCTCCACACCTCAACCGAAGTGGAACAAACCACGCCCCCTCTGCTGAGATATAAATACAACCTGCGTACGAGAATTCGCCCGTCTACTTCCAGAATCAGAAATGGAACGACCTCTGAAGAAGCTCGCCACTCGTGCTAGCGAAACGTTAGGAGGAAATTCCAACCGACGACTGCCCTTAGACCCGAACCAGGACAACACTAGTTCATTCTGCTTTAATTTTTGAAAGCGTAATATTCCTTAGCACGATCAGGCTCTGGGACTCTACGCGCAAAAAGACTAAAATGTCACATCTCAATGTATATTGTCAATTGCAGAATGTAATTAAGAGTTGATTCTAATGATGTTAAAATTTCTGAAATTATTGAGTAATACAAAAGTGAACTATTCCAACGTATATTTCGAAAGTAACTAGTATATAGATCAATTCTATAGTAACTATACTATATAGTAACTAGTATATAGATCAAAGATTATGTACTAGTATATAGATGAATAACGAGTTTTAAGATGATTTTAAAATCAATTGGAGTTTCAATTAAAAACATTTCATGAATACCGAACTATTCCAACGTATATTTCAAAAATATGTACTTGTATATAGATCAATAACGAGTTTTAAGACGATTTTAAAATCAATTGGAGTTTCAATTAAAAACATTTCATGAATACCACTCGTTATTTTTTATTCTTCTGTTTAATATTTGTAATTTTATTAAAAATATATAGTAGATTATGTAAAATAAGCGGTGAATTATAATGATTTCATTATAAGAGAAAATGAGAAAACACGTTAAAATTATTATTTAAAAAAAAATAATGACAATAATAATTCGTTTTACCTGTTGTGAAAAGTTCGAAAATTTATCTATTATCGAGAAAGAGAACAAGATTATTAAAAGAACGAGATCCTAGAGTGACCACTTGGTTTATCTTCGGGCAGTTCAGTGAATAAAAATAATGTTGACTAACTAACTGATTTTTTAATTCATATAAAGCAAGAATGAAAGAAAAATATAAGTAAATCTCGATGAAAATCTTATGCGAAATTATGTTTTTCGATTTTTTTATTCAACCATTTCAAATATTAATAAATCTTGATAATTGAATACTAATAATATGAATTAAAAAAATTATAATAAATAATAATTATTGAAAATAGAATTATCAAAAATATTATTACTACAAAAAATTTATTATGAAAAATAATTAAAAAGAATCAAATTGAAAATTACTGACGAATTTACAGATTATCCCGCAAAAATACTGAGTTGGAAATTTTATTTGATTACAATGCCCTGCGCTCATTATTTGGCCGGTTGTCGAAAAAATGCATTCGTGTTACATATATTGTGTGCTTTGTATATCAAAAGTCAAAATTACATTTTGATGTTTGATATACACAGCAGTTTATAATTCACTGCGTCGCACCAGAATATCTCCTCGTATTAACTTCAATATAATGAAAAGTATACTCCATTTTCCTAGAAAATTCATTCATAGAAGCTTTCGCGAATGTTTAAGTCGAATTTTTCATATGTGTCATAATATCCTAGTTCCTTTAGAGACGAAATTGTGGAATAATAACAGATATTATCAGCTAAATAAACTTTTTGCTTTTCAAGGTTTTTTAGATAAACAATTTTGTGATTCAGCTTGTACGCCTTTTTCTTTCATGTACAGATTTTTAATGTCCTCAAACTTCGCATATCTGCGTATCTGTCCAAAATTTTCAAATTTAGGATATAAAAAAGTATTATCTAAATTCTATAAATTTCTCCAGTTATTAATATGTTTGAATAAATGTACAAAATCACAGCTTACAAATATCCTGTTTTGAGGAAAGTTTGGGGTTTGAAAGAATGTGTTATTGTTAGTTAGATTTGTGAATAGCAATCTGTTTTTTTTTTTTTTTTTTATTGAAAGTAATGTGTCTCGACATCTAAGGCCATTGACACAGATACAATAACACTAGTAAAACATATTTATTCAGATTCGGTTACTCAGATTGATGTGCTTCAAGTATTGAAGAACTCTATGTATCTGGTCCGGAGAGTTAAGAATTTCTGCTAGGGTGCTTGAGAGTTCGAATTGTCTTCTTTGGTTTATGAACTGCTGACATTCAGTGAGAAGATGCTTCACAGATAAGGCACTGTTACAATTATCACATAAAGGTGGTTGTTCGGAAGTTATCAGGAACTTGTGTGTTATGTTTGTATGCCCAATTCTTAATCTTCGTATTATCCGTTTATCCTTCCTAGGCAACGAAGGGAGGTGGAACTGCTTAACGGAGTGGCGAACCTCATGTAATTTTGAGGGGATTCTATTCCAATGTTGCTGCCATGAAGAGTGGGTCCTGTGTTTAAAAAAACTTCTTAAATCACCATAAAGTTGTAGACTTTCTGTAGGGAGACTAGATGATGATGCCTCTTTTGCTGTACGGTCTGCCATTTCGTTCCCGACAATGCCAACATGCGACGGTACCCAGAGGAGAGTTACCCTCACTCTTTTGGAATAAAGGTTTAGGCAACTCTCATGTATCTCTTGCACAAGGGGATGAGGACTATAAATGTTTTGGATGGATTTGATCGCGGAGAGCGAGTCTGTGCAAATTGTCACTTCTTGGTTATCTTCAGTTATGGACTTGAAAGCTTGAAGTATAGCAAATAGTTCTCCTGTATGGACACTAGAAAAAGATGGCAGTAGGTTTGAACAAATGGCTGTATGAGAGAGAGTAACTGAACATCCCACGCCGTTGCTATTTCTGGACGCATCGGTGTATAGTACTTTATCGGATTTGGAGCTATGCATAATATCTAGAAAGTTCTGTCTTAAAAGCTCGTTTGAGGTGTCATGTTTCGTATATTGATTCAAGCTCAAATCGATTTTAGGTGGGTTTATAAGCCATGGAGGGGTTGAAGACCAAGTAATGGATGTTGTTCTGTTGAGGTCTATATCGGAGAGAAGTGGTAAGAGACTATAGATGATTGGCTGTGTTTTCTTAGATGTATCATAGTTTGTGTTCTTTTTGGTCAAAACAGTGCGAGCTAGATTTAGTGGATTGGCGGAAACCCTGCAGCAGTATGATAAAAGTAGCTGCTGTCTTCTAAGCCAAAGAGGCGGCTCGTTGGCTTCGGCACATAAGCTTTCTACTGGGCTTGATCGAAACGCCCCTAGACAACTACGCAGAGCTGCATTTTGTATAGTGTTAAGAAGCCTCAGGTCCGTTTTAGTAGCTGACATGTAGAGAATAGATCCATAGTCCATCTTAGAACGGATAAGTGATCTGTAGACTCTCAGTAACATTTCCTCTTCAGCGCCCCATTGATAGTGTGATAGACTTCTTATAATATTGAGTCTGCCTAGACAGTTATCCTTGATCTGTTTTATGTGACATTTCCAGCTGAGTTTTGTATCGAATACAATGCCTAAAATTACAATTTGGCTAACGGTAGGGATATTGTGATTATTAATCATGATATTCGGTATGTACTGATTATTTTTCCTTCTTGAGAACTTGATGACCTTAGACTTGGTGGTCGAGAAGTGAATACCTATTTTGGTGGACCATTCGTAGAGAGTATCGATAGTTTTTTGAATCAAGTTGGATGTGGTGGTAGTATTTCTTCCATGGCAAAAGATAAACAAATCGTCAGCGTAGAGAGAGAGACGTATAGGCGGCTGAATTATTTTGTAAACATCGTTGATGGAAAGGATGAACAATGTAGGACTTAGTACTGAGCCTTGAGGCACGCCATTTTCCTGCCTATGTGACGGAGACGTCTTTCCGTTGGCTATAACCTTGAAAATTCGGTCTGTCAAGAAATTTTCAATGAAAAAGTACATGTGTCCTTGTATGTGATGAGCTTCTAACGTTTTTAGAACGACCGAGTGAGGGAGCAATCTGTTTATTCGATGGTTATCGGTTATAATATCCAAAACTCTTTAAAAATTCATTTTTAGGGAAACTGAAAGTCGATACTAGTTGCCCACTCGCTCGCAGGGTGCTGTTTTAATTCGATTTACAACCAGGAATGCAACAAGTTTTCGTCATTTCAAGAAAATATTCTCACTAGAAACTCACCTATTCCAAGCTTGAAACTTACTGAATTATCTACGGAATACCTATCTACACTATATTTCACAAAAAAATTATTTGTAAGTAATCCGTACTCAAAACATAACACAAAATTCGATTAAATCGGTTCACACAAAACACTTCGTTTTTATAATTTGATGTTATGTTATCCACAAACTATCAACACACCTAAATAACACTATAGAAAATTGATGAATAGAGGATTAGAACTGAAATCGTAAAATATTCAACTTCAAACTACGAAAGTCTTAAACAACACAAAATTGATTTCGTTTCACTGAAATTTGTACACAAACTAAACACTTTGTTTTTTATAGTTTGATGTTGAGATTTCAACAAATTATCATCCACACTTGTATTACACTGTACACAATTGAAAAATATAGAATTTATATCAAAAGCTCAAATTATTTAACTTCAAACTGCGAATGTTATGGGAAGCGTCCAATTTGCATTAGTACACCAGCTCAACTAATGGCGGGATTGTTGGACCACTATCTTCTTTTAACAGATGTTCATTTCATGGCCTGTATTGAAGGTGGCCGTGGCAAAGGCCTATGCAGCCCAACAACAACACTGAACTTACGAGCATTCTTGACATCGTAGACACAGATCGCAAAATGTAGCTCCGGGAGCGGATCGTTTCACCCCTTTCGTGTTCGGATCCGCTATTTGGAACTACAGACGACTAATCTCCAGGTCCAGAAGAAACAGTAACCAACAGTATATCCCACTGATGGCAGTCACTAGTCCCATCACCATCACGTCATCTAGAACGGCGTCCAACCATCTGAGGCAAGGTCTTTCTTATCTTCTGGTGGCATATATCTTGGAAATTAGGATTTTCTTTGAAATGAACCTGAATCTTTGTATGAACTTCACGATATCGCCCTGCAGTATTTCGCAGATTCCCTGTTGGTTCAAATACGCCAGTCAACCTAATTTGCTCGAATAGCCCAATAAATTCTTCCGATTATCTTTCTTTTAAATCTCAGTAAGCGCCCCACTCTCAAAGCAATATGTTTTATTGGTACATTTTAGGTTTCATAAATGCAGTAAATTGAATGACCCTTACTTTAAAGAAACTATAGTAAAATATGACCAAATAAAGTTATGAACCAAACATGGTACATATAGAAATATTTGTGCAGTTCAAGCCGATTTGTGAAATATGTTGAATTTTAAGATACGACTGGTTGATCATTTGAAACAAGACGGATACAGCATTCATTTATAAATTCAACATTTTCAATCCATTGCTTTAGGATTCACCAATTGTTCCCACATTTGTGGAATATATATTACAGACAATTCAATAATTCATAAATATCAAATGATTTTAAATTTTAGAACTAATTGAAAACCGTAATAGCTTACTCAACAACGTATTCAAAACATATGTACTCCAGAAAATAGTTGTATAAATTCATTTATTTTTCAATTATTTATAATTATTATACGAGTAAAATTGCGTTAGTGCATCACTGAATATATCATTTGTGAAAAAGCCACAATTCAAAAAGAAATTTATTGTTTTAAATTCTATTAAATTATTTTAAAAAAACTTGCAGATGCACCACTTATGCCCTCTCTAATTGAGGAAATAACAGGTATCAGTTTTTTATTTTGATGAATATTAATAATCAATTTCATTAAGCAATCCTTATTTAATTGACCAAACTAAGGAAAATGCACGGCTAAAAGTAGAATAAAATGGCCAAAAGTGGAAAATTTTGAAGTTCGTGACAAAAAATTTCTGTAATAATTTTATTTGACATGAATCTGTATCGACACAAAATTTTTTTAAAGGGCAGACCTTGAGACATAAATGACTTTCAGCACAAATTTCTTCTCCAAATTATACATTTTTTATATTAATCTTATATATTAAAATTTTGTGTAGACAATTTCACATGGTTAAACCACAAATAAAAACCAATTGATCATATGAGAACCAAGGTACTTTAACAAAATAACATAGCATTACACTTTACAGCTGAATCAATATACTGAAAATGAAAAGTACAGCACATATTAAATTGAAAAGTTATGGAAATATGTGAACAATATCACATCAAAATCTTACTTTAAATGTATTCAAAAGGTTAGTTTTGATGGTCTAATTTTGAGGTGAGGGCATTTATGCATCTATTTGAAGATTATTCATCAATTACTTTCAATGTATAAATTATTCTCATCTAACTCTAGTAATTTTCCTACTGATGAATATTAGAATTCACTTCAACTCGTGAGTTAACTTCTCGTTTTACGTAACAGTTAAATCATGTTTTCAACCATGACAGTTTTATTGGTTTAGCTATTTCTAGTTGGCGAATACTTTTAAGTATTGAAAATTCTTATCGACACTTTCGATAAGAATTTCGATAATAAAAACTTAATACATTTTCAGAGGCATTTTCATTTGCCTCTGATACTAAACTATTTCAAATAATCAGATTATACTATCATTTTGTCAAAATTATTTCATTTTATATTAATATTTTACTAAAATATGGAAACTACAACTATGACTAAACTTGGTAATATTTCTGTAAATATAGAAAGAATTGGCAATGAAAATGAAACATGAAATGATAAAACTTTATTTGACGAAAAGCTATGCGAAACAAGTAGATTTTGAACGCATATGTACAAAAATGTGAATTTAAAACATTAATATTTTCATTTGGGAAATAAACAAAATATCAATTAATTTGACGACAAATTAGATTCAATGCTCATCTCTGTAAGATTAAATCAAGTCTCACACTGAAAGAGGCCCAGAAAGTACAAATTTTCGAGATTCATTTTCAATTATCACGATGTCAATATGTTAAATATTTATTTCATAATTCATTTGAATTAAACTAAGGCAATATACAACGAAATTGTACATTTGAAACTATCTGGGCCATGAACTGCTGATTATTTTGTTTCTTATCCCAAACCAGAAGGACCAAAAAGAAAATAAATCAATGTAATTGATGGAGTTTTGCCATTTTATTCATTGTGAATTGGATATTCCGCATTTTGAACGATTATTACCTCTTACTCTTACTACAACGTTCTACAAACTTGAAGAACAGTGTTATTCAAAGACACTTTTTAATCAAGTTAAGTCAACCAACAGAAAATCAATAAAATGGCACAAAATTTAAACAATATCTGTTATATCTGTACTTAGGTCACCTAAAAACAAACGATGATTTAAAAAAAATAAACATCGCTTTTAAATTTTCATTCTCCGCTTTTACCTTATACTAATACTAATATTACAAAATTAATTCATATGAAGGTGAAATGTTTTTTTACAAACTGAAAATATCATCCAAGAATCCTACTGCCAAATGTCATCTAAGAATTTAAACCTTAAATTGCTAACGAATAGAGGTAATTCCTAAAATCTCAAGCTAAGTATGTGAAACCTCTATTCTAGTGAAGTTATTTTCTTTAATATTTATAAGTTTCCCAGCGCATCGATTTTTACAAATTTGAAGAATGCCAAATATTTTAATTAGAATTTCCTAGCTTGAGCAACATATAACTTAATAATGAAAAAATTTCTTCAATTGAAAGTCCTCCTAATGAATTGGCATATGTGCTAAAATCTTGGAAAAAATACCAACAAAAATTTTTACTGAAACATAACCAAGTAATTATTCCGACAAATCCAATCAACATGAAAATCATTAAATGAATTTCTAAAATTCCAAATATATATATATGAAACAAATGTCATTTTAATGACCACTATGTTCATGAATGCACTAGAAATTTATGCAATATTAGTATTTAACACTTCGAATAAAACTTTTTACATTACTTAAAGCTAATTCATAAATAAATGGGATTCACTTCTTTTTGTTTTTGTTAGTGGCACCCCTTGGCGGCGTCGTTGGTCGCCCTGCATTGGTGTTGTATTGGAATTTTCTCTTATCGGCAGGTTTTAATATCTGGAAACTACACATCAGGGTATCATCCACTGACATCATTGCTCCTGCATTGTCGAATTCTCCTGAATTCATATAAACAAATTAATTCCATCAATAACATCATCTTTAGAAAACAAAAAAATTAAATTTGAAAAATTTTATATCAATCTCAAAAAATTTTAACCATTTTTCAACTAGGTACTTCTAAGGAGTTTGTAATAATAAAAATAACAAGGTAGCTTAATTGCCCGGACGAGTTTCAAAACGTTAGTGAAGAAAATCAAATGGCCTCTCATGGGAGACAAGAAATTCAATTTTCAAAACATTGTAGATAATTTGAAGAATATCATGAAATCGGTTGCCGTTTGCGTATTTGAAGTTGACATGGACATATCTCTCATTATAATACACCAATAAATGTAAGTATTTCGTGGGTTTTTTCCAAATGTTCCTACTGTATTTAGTAATACTACCAGTTGCGAAAGTAAACTACTATTTCCCTCATTCAGTTTTATTTTTAATACATACTTTGAAATAAATTTTCAGATATATATCAAAGGAATTATTTTTGGGATCCATGAAATGAGGCGTTTTTTGTCTCATATGGTTTAGTTAGTTTAATCTACGATATAAAGGTCCGTATTTACGCACGTGCAATACAGATCTGGATATTGCATAGAAGGAATATCAAGATTTATATGATTTTAATATTTTTCCCCACTTGTGTAGTTCTTATTCAATATAAAAAGACATTAGTCTAATATGGAGCGTTGGATACGAAAGTCATATGAACGAATTGTATATTACGTAAACAATATGTGAACCAAACTTCGGCCATTTCATACGATGAAGGAAGACATCTACTCGGATCACTCATTTGCGAGTTCTTTACGCTAGCCTCTCATCTACATGGACGAGGAATTACTTGCATTAAGAATATATATATATAAAAAAATTAATGTTATAACTAGTGGTGAGCCGACATAACGGTCACCAAGAGTCACCTGTATATCGGCGACGTCGACTTGCAAGTCGACGGTTGTTTTAGCAGCGACTTAGGCAGGTGTTTAGATCGATATTTTCGTTTTACTCTGGGTAACGATCACCGGTATACCGGTAACGGTGATATATAGGTCAACTTGTTTTAGGCGACTTGGATCGCTGTTTTGGTTTCACTCTAACAACTGCTCTCCTAACCATTTATACCGCCACGGTGCGGCGAACGCGTCCTAATTTATCTTAACTATTTCGATTATGAAGAGTTACGAGTTGAAAGGTACTTACGATATTATAACAATAACAAACATAGATCTAATCATCCGATAGTCGGATTTTATACTTAAAACGGAAACGGTTGAAAAAACTGAATAGGTTATTGAAAACATTAAATCTTATTATTGATTAAAGCGCGGCATGGCGAACCGGTCAGCATTGGCAATTTTTAAAACAGCGACCTAAAGGTAGTCGCGCACTTGTCGTCATCAAACGGAACACACGCACGCATCGGACGGATCGGATTTTCCGAGTGTGATTAAAAACATTGATTCAAATGGATCTGCGCGTACAAATTCGCATCGTACGTATCGGAGATCGGCAATGCCGACGAGAATCCGAGAAGGGGCATTCATTCCGAATCATCCGTACGGATGATCATCATGATATATATTTAGCGTCAAATTTTACAACTCATTACCAGAAAGTCAGAAATTGTACCCAAGGAATATAAATTCGATAAACCTCATTAGAAATTTTTTTGTTTTATAAGAAGGAAATAATTGTTTAGTTTTGTTAGTTTCTTACTAAATTTTATAAATAATTGCTTAAATTAAGTTTAAATTAAATTAATTAAACTCGTCTGAGGGACCAGCTTACTCGCATCCATTTTGGACATACTAAGCTTTTCTCTCAAAAATGATGAGCGATTTGTACAAAAAGAGAATGTGAAAGAGAATAGGTAGCAAATGCATTTTGATTATTCACAAAGGGATCATAAGTCTAACCGAATGTTCCTCCCTTGTTTACAGAAGTTGAGGTGGATTATTCTGTGGTAATATGAAATGTAAGGGGTTAATGTATTGATTGACCCTTCTTGGTTTGTTAAAATTTTTATCACTTTCAAAGATTTTTTTGTGATCTCTCATAAACTTCAGACTACGATATATGTACAAACCAGTCAGAGTTAGAAAATTGTTTGAGCAAAAAACTCCTCTGCAAGATAGTTTATACTTCATTCGAAATATGGATCTAATTATCATTTTCTGCTTTATAAATATGGGTGTAAAATGTGAGTTATTACCCCAGAATATTATAGCATATGAAATCTTTTTGGTACTTCTTGTACTTGTCTTCGATCTTTAAGGTAACTTTCAAGAAGGAGGAACTGATTATCTCTCACACACAGCTTTCAGTTTATTCAAAAGCTTACTATGCTGAACGCAATAGAAAGGTCCAAAAATAGACCAATAGCTAATTCACCCTTCAAGTGTTTTTATTATATTTTGTACGAGTTCAAAATTAGAAGTGCTTTTGTTTAATCTTGGAATAAATGCATAGCTTCAGCCTAATAAACCAATTAGCCTTCACTAACACTTTTGATACGTACATGAAATGTAGACAAGTAATAATGACCATATTAAATTAGGTAAAATGAACTTACCACAATAATTTGGTGCACTGAATAAGGTGACAAGTTGCCGTTTGGCAAAAAATTCATATCCATCCTCCACAACCTGATGTGCTCGACATATCAGATCAAAGTCATGTTTATGTAAAAATTTGCTCACAACCTAAAAAATAATTGCGACCATAAATTATAGAATTAAATATTCATAATCACAGAGATACAGAACATTTCTGAAAGGACATTTATAAATGACCAAATTGTAATTTTAATAATTATTTTTTTGAAATTAGTTTCTATTAATAAATATTCAATAATCATCACAGTGGATTGAAAAGTGATGGTAAGTTTTCAAAAAAATTATGCTACAACCTTCGCATTATATCAAAATTTGAGAGATGATTTTTAATGTCATTAAAAAACAACTGAAATATTTGTATATGCATCCCTAATGCACTTGAGAGACTAATACCACTTTAATAGATAAACTGACAATTCATCCACAATTGTAGAGGTGATAACATAACAAAAAATATTGAAATATTTGCTAATGAATCCAACTTTTTTAAATAGATTGCAACTGATATTGATAATAAGCATATCTCAACAGAGTTTGCAATCTAAATTCAAACATCTAAATAAATAGATAATAGTATTTATGGCTGCTTAAATTCCTCAATTTTTACTGTGAAATTAGCATTATTCACGATTGTTTTTTTTTCCTTTCTAAACATATGCACACAGTGAAGTAATTAATTCAGTTTCAGAACTTTTTGCAATAAGTGAAGTGAAGATTTAATAATATTGAATATATAATACTGCATTCTACTTTCAAGGCAACAACTTAAATTACACATAAAAAATAACCCCTATTTAAATTCCAATTATGTGCCAAACCTACGATTATTCAACTTTATAGGAACTGCTAATAACGGAATAATAAGTACTTTTTAAAATAACTGAACTTCTGTACATGATTTATAATAATTTACTAAACTGCAAAATAATATTTAGTACACAAATTTTAAATCAAAGGTAAAATGTAATTTATAAGTGATAAAAATAACCACTCAATTTCAAATGCTTTTTAAATGCTACTTTTCATTAGAATAATTGTTTTGATTTATTTTAAAAATTTCCAGTAATATTTTGTTGTATGTTGGTTGTCTTTAACTTTCCATTTTACAAAAACTAGAATACAAGTTGCTATTGCACAAATAAATCACTGTTATTTCTCTATGATAACTATGCATTAAAGTTTAGTAAGTTTCAACAATAGGTGTCCTCAAACCTCTTCAACTACGAGGTTGATGAAATCTAACAGAATGTTATGTTTAGAGTTCCAATTAATCATTAAAGTTGATAATCAATCTAGTAGGAAGCACAAATACAGAATAAAGTAAATATATATATATATATATATATATATATATATATATATATATATATATATATATATATATATATATATAAACAAATTGAAAAGGAAAAAATTATATGATAAGGATTAAATTACCTCAGCTCCAAAGGTAAAACTCACTCCTCTATCATTTTCACCCCATCCATTTTGATCTTTATCAGGATCTGACCAAAGTAAATCACACAAAAGACCCTGATCTGGTACATCAGTAGGTCGCATTATTCTACGGATTTGTTCCATCGACTGTAAATCTGGACTTAGACCTAAAAAAATTATTTCAAGTTTAATCTGCAACACTATGTCACTAAAAGATGGAGCTTATAAGGATTAAATAATTTCAAAAAAATAAATAAGTAAAAGAATTTTCACTTACCCCCATGACAACAGAAGATTTTCTCATCTACAATAGCTGCTACAGGAAGACAATTGAAACAATCCGTGAAGGTTTTCCATAATTTAATATTATACCTAGAATAAATTTTATAAGAACCTTTCAAAATACTATAACTTTACCCACCTTCTTTTACATTCATCATAAAATCCATAGATTCTGTTGATTGATGCACATTCATGGTTGCCACGGAGTAAGAAGAAATTCTCAGGATATTTTATTTTATAAGCAAGCAATAAACATATTGTTTCCAGTGATTGTTTACCACGGTCAACATAGTCTCCCAAAAACAAGTAATTTGACTCTGGAGGAAATCCTCCATATTCAAACAAACGTAACAAGTCATAATATTGGCCATGGATATCACCTGCAATTTGGAAGAGAATCATTTATAAATATTTATATGTATATGTATATATATATATATATATATATATATATATATATATATATATATATATATATATATATATATATATATACCCTCCTCATTCATGTTTTGTAAAGTATCAAAGCATCATAAATATCTTACCACAAATCTTCAGTGGAGCTTCCAGTTCAAGAAGAATCGGCTGAGATAAAAATATTTCTCTAGATTTCAGACATAATCCCTTGATTTCAGTTTCAGTTAGTTGAACATTTTTTCCAGGTCTTGCTCCACGTACTAAAATGAAAATAAATTTAAATATTTTTTGAGGAATGAAGGCGTATACGACGCCATTGGATTTGTCAACAGAATTTGACCTTCATAATTTACCTTCCAAAAGGCGGGCTATAATACTATCTATATTCAATTTGTCTGCTTCTGCCATGATATATATTATTTTATTAGATTTCTATCACACTTATTTACTTGAAAATATATAAGATGGTTCAGATTTTGTTGGATTTGTCAAGAGCCTTTAATAACGTTTGCACTTCTTTTTTATGGTTCTACCTCGGAGAACAATCCCTCCGGTTGTTTGACAGACAATATTACCAACTTGACATGAATATTGCTCATTAGCTTTTGATGATTTTCTTATTTCACACAAAGTTTTTCCTGCTGGATAATATTTTACCGAAAATAAAAAGTGAATATTAACTGAGCAATATATGTAACATATCAGGAATAATCCAGAAGGTTATAATATATCCTTTTAGTTCTAGTGAATTTTGGTGTATTATATTGTCAATTGTCAATTTAGAAAACGGAATCTAAATTTTTCATTTCATGAATAAGAAACTCAGTATTATAATTATAAATTTCTTATGGAAATTTTGTTGAAAGCAATAATTTTTCATATGGCATATATCTGTAGGAACATAAGATTGAGCTTAACATTTATGAAATTCATCAAATCGAAAGACGAAATCTGGAAATTCCTTATTCATCTACAGGACCGTATTAAAATTTCAACGATTAGAAATCTATTAAAAAGTATTGATGCTGTTTTATAAATTTCAGAAATTAATATTGGCAGTTATTTTCTAAAATAAATATCAATTAAATATTTATATTTGTTGTATATATGTATACTCGTTGACATTGGCAATTTTTTCTGATATAACACATTTTTCTCAGATTCTCAACAATTTGGTGCTCAAAAATCGGTTACTATACTAATGGCTACACTCCAATAACAGATCTCAAACGCAACTTATACCAAAAGAAAGGTTGTCTTAAATTATGAAGTTGATTCCAGCAATTATAATATGAAATTAAAAACAGTAAAGCAAATTGTAATAATTGTAAAACTGTTTTTTCGATACAAAAAAGTGAAACAAGGGATATATATGTGGCGGATTATATTTTTTCACAACTGCCTAAATATGAGTATCAAATGAAAGGACTCGACTAATAGAATACTACACACCATGACAAATTTCAAATCTAAGAAGCCGGCTGGCAACCACAAAATGGTGAATTAACTAAATTTTTTTCGCAACTCATTCAATAATAATAATTATTTTATTGTAATTGCCTTACACACAAGATTACAAATGGCAGGGTTTATCCAGGCTAATCTTCCACTTCTCCAGTATAAACAATAAAACACAACAACCCAACACTATGAAAATTGAAAAATTAACAGATTAATCCTCAATAAAAGACCTAAATAATAAACCCGAAACTAAAATTAAATGAATAGATATAATTTAAATAGAAGCATTAACATAATTTTAAAAAAATCAAAATAAAATATCTAACTTAACCTAGGCATCTAAAACTTAACTAAGACTCTCCTAAATAATAAACTTAACTAAAACTCATCTCTTAACCGATTGTACAGTTTCTTCTTTAAATTAATTATTGAGGTATGAGACTCAAACAATGCTCTAAACTTATTTAATTAGTGAGCGCCTATATAATCAAAACACCCCTCAAATTTTGATGTTCTGAACGCCGAAATTACCACCAGTCTCATGTATATTCCACCTGATGAACTGATTTACGTAGTTCCAATCTATCTAGATTAATAATCTAATAGATAGTCAGAAGTTTCACTATAGTCAGAAGTTTCACTAGCAATAAGTTTTGCAAGAGCACTACCCTACAAATACTTAGCCCTTTGTGCATATGTGATTTCTTCAAGTCAACTACCGACGGTAGGGCGTGACATGGCGTTTGTAGGGAATACAACATACAATGCTCAGACAAGAATTTTGAACCTTCGCCAGACTATATTTTTCATTCTTCGTTTATGAATCATACTACACCGGACAGCAGTAATCAAATATAATAAGCAATAATCAAATTTTAGACCAAAAATTTGACAAGTCTGAAATTTATTACTTCATTCAACTCATATTTGATTCGTTGTAGTCCCTTCAAACTAATATAACTGGCTTTTCTTAT
Source organism: Henosepilachna vigintioctopunctata (assembly GCA_030704895.1). Taxonomy (NCBI): domain Eukaryota; kingdom Metazoa; phylum Arthropoda; class Insecta; order Coleoptera; family Coccinellidae; genus Henosepilachna; species Henosepilachna vigintioctopunctata. Next base: position 2,319,807 of record JARQZJ010000099.1, read on the forward strand.
AGAGGCAAAATGGTGCCTAAATGATAACTTCTCATCTATCCGAACCCCCAAGTTTTTAACACAAGACTCCCATACTAACTCTACGCCCTTCAGTACCACTTTAAGAGACGAATCTGATTTTAATAGAAGGCATTTGTTTCTTATAAGGAGTGCTTTCGATTTTGAGGCATTAAGTTTAAAGTCATTCCCAGAGCACCAAGTTGACAACTGTGAGAGTTCATAACCACCTGTAATGTTGTTGCCAGATTGGAGACTCTACAAGATTGGTAGACCTGAATATCATCGGCATACATGTGAATGATGCTGAGTACAAGTCAAAAAGCAATGGGCTCAAAATACAACTTTGAGAAACCCCACGAGGAACTGTAGTACACTTTGAGTAGGTGTCATTGACTAGAACTACTTGTTTCCTTTATTTCAAATAGCTGTTGAACCATTCAAGAGCAGATGCATCAAAACCTAGCATCCTTAGCTTGTATAATAGAATGTTATATACAACCAAGTCAAACGCTTGACTTTAGTCTAATAACCAAAATAGTAACAAGTCTGATATCCATGGCGCAACTGATATCATTCACAACTTCTAGCAGGGCTGTTTTGTATGACTGTTACAATACTGTGGTACATTATGTGTACCAAGTGGAAGGCGTGACTAGATTTACTTTATTTGAATGGGTTTAACTCTTTAAAATGCAGGGGGTGGGTTAAAAGTACAAATGTTTTATCTTTACTTAGTCTGTGCAATTCCGCCAAAATCAATTTGCCATTTAATCTGTTCACTGTGCTTAAAGCCCCTTTCTTCTGGACTTTTCAAGAGTCGAGGGTTATTAGGATATTTAATTTTATTTAACAAAGATACTATGTAGGTGTTTTATGAATTTCGCTCAATTTGGTCTAGGATCAACGCAAAGAACCACCCTGTATAATTTTTTAATATTTGGCACACATGTTTTTCACAGAAGAAAATTGTTATTCACAATAATTTAGATAAACTTTTCTCTTTTTTATCAGTACCCAACTTCTGTGTTGTGTTGATTAAAAACATCATTCTGTTCACATATGAAGTCCAATTTAGATGTGATCGTTTCTGGCAACAGAAAATTTTTTTCTTAACAAGCAGAAGCATTCACGTCATAAATTTTCCGTGTACGTATGGTGATATGCCTATAATAACAAATTAAGTGGCGAGTGTACTTAGAATTAGAAGTAGTATATACCTGATGAAAATAAGTATTGAATTGGTCAGGAACTGTAAAGAAGGGAAAACTTTATAGAAAAATATTCAAAAATTATTAAGTGGTTTTGAAATAAATATGGATGCAATAGTTTTTACAGTTTATTCTCAAAAATTTAATAAGTATCTTGTATTGGCATTCAACTCTTGTAAATACGTTTCAAACACCTGAATTTGATTCACGCTTTCATAAAAGTGTTATTCAAAGTCAAATGTTTGAATTATCATGTTGTTATTATTATCGAAAGTGTATTATAATAATTAAATTTAAAAGTCTATAATCAAAGATTTATTATCATTAAAGCTTGGAAAGAATGCAACCGAAAAAGCCAAAAATATGCGCATTAAAATGCATCACAAATTGACAATGTAAAGATTTTATAAAAATGCAATAAATGATGAATATTATAATGTTGAATAATATTATTATTTCATTATTTTACTATGGTAGGGAGTGGGGGCGAGATTTAATAATTAGGTATTCAACAGAAATATTAAGTATCAGATTGTATTAATAACAAAATAATAATAATACATATGTACTATTGAAATTATTATGGTAACAATAAAACAAAATAACATTATTTAAACAGACATAAGTCACGTCTTACAATTAATGTAAAAACTATTAATAATTATGTGTTTTTCAAAGTTTTCTAGGAGGTGACTTCATCTTTTGCCAGAAAACATGTGTTTAAAAATTGAAAAACTTCGTTCAACATCAAATGATGTAATGGGAGCATATTTATATTTACAAATGATGTTTAATTCTAAATTTGGTATATTTACATCGTTTTCACCCCTACAAATTTTCGACATAATTTTCAAAATTTGAAAGCCTGTATTATTTTGAGCCACAGAATTGATTTATTTAGAACGGCGGTCCCAATTTATCCACCGACTTTCTTACAATTTGACTCAAACTGGCTAATTAGAGCTATTGATGCCCTTAATGGAATACAAGATTTTTCAAAATTTTTAATAGTTGTGGATACAAACATATAATTTGTATTTATAAATATTAAATTATTCTTTATTAATTAATTTTTAAAAATTTTTTGAGTTTAAAATAGATGTAGATGAAGAATCACTCAGATCGTCAATCACATGTTTAATGGCGTGGTAATTGTCAGCATAAAATATAGCTGCATCCAACGAGGTAGGTACCCCAACGAGTTATTACAGGTTGTGGAGGTAAGGAAAGATTTGGAAATTTTTCTTCGTAAAATTGAACGCGTGTTGGAGCTTTTAAAAATACTTTTTTTACATTGTTAATTAGGTCATTGACCAAAGGAAACTGCCCTCTTACACATTCTGCCACTCATATACATTCTGCCACTCTATTAATTCCATGAGCTAGAGAGGTTACAATGTTAATGTGTCTCGATAAATTAAGAACAATAAAAACAAAATTAAAAGAGAAGACAAATCAGGTGTAGAATACAGGAACATAAATATAGCTTCGCCCATAATAAAAGTAATTCGAATTATGCTAAGCATTTATTAACAGAAAACTATACTTTTGATACGAATTTCAAAATTCTACACAATATAGAGAGAAGTAGTCAATTAGATTATTGGGAAGTAGTGGAAATAAATCGGCTTAAAAATTCTGGAAACTTGCTCAATGAACAGATAGAATTCAAACAATTCACCCTTGTTAAACCTTTTCAGGTAATAGAAATTATTTCTCAGAATGGAATATCTTAGGTAAAACCAAAACCATAGAATACCAAAACTCCCTGATATATATATATACCTGTGTTTTTCAAAATGTTGTTATTATTCTGTAAGCATCTGAAGAAGTCGTTTGTAACGACGAAACGCGTCACGCTATGTAGTCAATAAAGTGTAAATCATAAGTTCAAGTGTCTGAATTTAAATTTATATTCAATTATAATGGATTTACATCAAGTAATCGCCAACACTATCAAATATTTGAAAGTTATGAATTATGCTAGTAAAATTTCTATCTCTATGAGTGAAACAGGTCTTCTACGTATACAGCTTGTTATCAATTCTGAAGACAAACAGATGTATGTGGAATACTATGTCACTTCCTTAGTATCTGATTGAAAATAGATCAAAAAACCATCTGTTTCGTGCGATGCATGTAAAAAGCCCTATCACATTATCTGCGTTACTGAAACGGAGAACCTATTAGAGCTTTTACGAAATATACCGGGGTTATCATGGAAGTGTATGAGCTGCATCAAAAGTTGCATTACACTCAATTCTGAAGAACTTATTAATCTGCTGGATAACAGAATTAAAAATGCAGTCGCATCATTGGAGAGTCAAATTGTGACTATGAAATCGGACATAGCAAACAATTCTGGCGGTTCCCTTCCCATACAGCCCAAAGTTAAAAAATATTCAGATGTCCTCAAAGACAAATCCCAACCTGCTGTCATTATAAGACCAAGAAAAAACGATCAACCATTAGTGCAAACCAAATCTGACATATTGCGGCACTTAAATCCTACTAGTGAAAACCTACAGTTGACAAAAGTTAAAACTGTCAAAGATGGAGGATTATTGATAGCATGTCATGATAATTCAAAAGTGAAACAAATTATTGAAGGCGAATTGGCAGACACCTATGAGATCAAAGAGGTCAGTGGTATCCATCCTCGTTTGAGGGTTGTTGGTATGGCCGAAAAATTGTCTGAAAACAATCTTCGTAGCAATATCTTATCGACGAATTCAAAAATATTTCAAAATGGTTCTGAATTCAAGGTGGTGAAAATCTTTCCAACGAAAAAAAATCCCAACATTTGGCAGTCAATAGTTCAAGTGAATAAATCTGACTACGAACGGGCTCTGCAGTCAGGAAACGTGTTTGTTGGATTAACCAGTTGTTCTGTCTACGACGCAGTTGAACCTCATCGATGCTTTAAATGCAACGAATTCAATCATACATCGCGGAGTTGCAGGAAAACACTTTCCTGTCCGATATGCAGTGAAGCTCATGAGTTGAAAGAGTGCAAATCAAAGAGCAAAAAATGTTCGAACTGTGTCAAACTACCTAATAAAGATATTGATATTGATCATGCAGTTTGGGAAAAGCATAAATGTACAGCTTATGTTGAATCATGTAAAAAGTTTAGAATTAGTAACTTTAACTTTAAGTAGCAACTAGGTGGCGATTTGCAGAATCCTCTCCAGTGTAGTGAAAACTCCAAATCAAATATGGGTAAGAGTGAAACTTGTCTTAATATCTATTATCAAAATACGCGTGGACTTCGAACAAAAACAGTACAGTTTCATAATAATATAGTACAGCATCAATTTGACGTAGTAGCTCTAACGGAAACTTGGCTGGATTCGTCCTTTTCGGGTAGAGAACTTTTCTCGGAAGATTATAATGTTTTCAGAGCTGATAGAAAATTTTCGAAAACTGAATTGTCACGCGGAGGAGGTGTGCTCTTGGCTGTTTATCATGAGATCTTAGCGTCTCAGATTAAGCTTCCTACAGTTTTCTCTAGTTTTACTCTAGTAGATATTTTATTGATTAAACTAAAGATGTCAACTGGAAATCTTTTCATTTTAATTTTGTATATACCTCCAAGCACAACTCTAAATGTCTATGAACAACTGTTTGATGCAATGCAGTCACTTGACTTTCTGTACGAACATAAAGTTATTATTCTGGGGGATTTTAACATAACAGGTTATGCTGAATCGTTAGTTAATAACAATGAAAACCTTAACAAATATACTTCCCTACTCAATAATTTTGCTAATATTTTTAACATCACTCAATTCAATTTTGTGCATAACAACTTCGATAAAATTCTTGATTTGGTGTTTTATAACCGTGATTGTGAGGTAGTGAAATTTTTTGATCCTTGTGTGCCGGAAGACTCACACCATCCAGCTCTTCAGGTACACTGCAATATTAATAAAAAATTAGTTAGAACAAAAAACTTCCAGATATCTTTTGATAAATGTTATAACTTTCGTAAAGCAAACTATCCGATGATGTATGACCTGATATGTAATGCTGACTGGAATTTTCTGGAGACAGCTGTAAGTGCTGAAGATGCGTGTAGCTATTTATATGGAAAGTTATACAGTATATTTGATAAATGTGTGCCAATGCTTAGTGAGAAACACAAAAATCGATATCCTCCGTGGTTCAATTCTTCGGTTATTAGAGATATTCGTTGTAAAGCGAAATGTCATATCCTGTTTAGAAAAACAGGCAACCATGAAGCGTATATTGAATTCTCCAGACTAAGAGCCAAAATAAAAGCTGATATTTGTCGTTTGCACAGTGATTACATTAAATCTCTTGAATCAAATATAAATCAGAATCCAAATAAGTTCTGGGCGTTTTTCAATAACGTGAAATATGGTACAACGGTTTCTAACGTAATGAGTTACAATGATAATTTACTAAATACTCCGGAAGAAATATTGAATGGGTTCGCAGATTATTTCAGTAAATCGTACATAGCATCATCTCAGTTCGATAGAGAAACAACAAACAACACATCGGCTCAGTTATTAAATATATCCGAATTCAATGAAAATGAAATTTTGGTGGCTCTTAAAAAAGTTAAACCTAAAAAGACTACCGGCCCTGACGATATCCCTGCCTTTATTTTAAAAGATTGTGCCTATATTCTTGCACGACCTCTTATGTTGTTGTTCAACATATGCATAAAATCGTGTATGATTCCTTCATTGTGGAAACAATCAAAAGTTTGCCCAGTATTTAAGAAAGGCGATAAATCAGATATTTGTAATTTTAGGCCTATTTCGATCATTTGTAATTTCTGCAAAGTATTTGAAAGTGTTCTACATGAAAAAATTTCGCATCATGTTAATCCCATGATTTCATCACTCCAACATGGTTTTATGAAAGGTCGTTCAACAATTTCAAATCTGACATGTATTACTCAGTACATTGCTGAAGGTATTGATAATCTCAAACAGACTGATGTGATATACATGGACTTCTCTAAAGCGTTTGACAGGCTTGACCACGGTATTCTATTGAATAAACTAGGCACTTTCGGGCTTTCGACATCGCTCATCAAACTTTTCGAATCGTATTTGATAGGCAGAAAGCAACGCGTTTTTAGCCGTGGGTATACATCAATTGAATACTGTGCTTCATCTGGAGTGCCCCAAGGTTCCATACTTGGTCCTCTGCTCTTTACAATGTTCATAAATGATATAACCGATGTCATTGATGTTGAAGGTTTATTGTTCGCAGATGACTTTAAGATTTTTCATTATGTTTCCAGCATCGGTGACTGTGAACGCATTGCAAGAAACTTGCGTAACGTTGTAAATTGGTGTGATTTCAACAAATTAAACCTGAACATCTCCAAATGTCATGTAATGTCGTTCTCCACAAAATATAATTTGATTAATTTCAAGTATGAAATTGGTGATAATATTTTGGAAAGACCCAATACATTTATTGACCTTGGCGTAACTTTTGATACTCAACTAACTTTCGTGCCACATATCAATGCTACAGTAACCGCTGCCTGTAGAGTATATGGTTTCATTGTTCGTGTTGGAAAGCAATTTAGCAATATATCAACTCTGAAAACATTGTATTGTGCTTTCGTAAGATCTAAACTCGAATACGGATCAACAGTCTGGAATCCTGGTTATCAGTTACACATTGATCAACTGGAGTCTATACAACGAAAGTTCCTGAAACTTTTGAGCTTTAGAATTGATGGAATATATCCACCTATAGGCATACAACATGAAACACTTACAAGTCGACATAATGTGGACACACTCAGTACGCGAAGGAAATGCCATGCAATAATATTCTTGCATAAAATAATCAACAATAAGGTGAAATGTCAGGAATTATTGCAAAAGCTTAATTTCATAGTCCCAAGAGTTTCTTCCCGAAGCGCATTCACTTTCTACCTTCCAGCAGCTAGAACGAATGTTCTAAAATTTTCGCCATTGCACACGATGTGTGAACAATGTAATATTCTAGGAGCTAAGGTGGATATTTTCAACTGTTCTGTTACTGATATTAAGGCAAGTTTCCTTGATATACATAATCTATGATAAAACAATTATCTATATGTACTCACGAATAGAATTCTTTACTCATATAATTATGTTTATATAAGTGTTAATATGTGAATGTATATGTATTTGTGTGTTTAAATTTATATGTATGTATAAGTTTGGTCAGCATTTAAGTTTTTTTTTTACTTCTATAATTATTTTATTTCATACCATCAGTTGTGAGTGATATCACAAATTCTTTCATTTAAAATGAAACAAAATTGAATTTATTGTACTACCAATTTTGTTTTTTGTTTTTTGTATATGTTGTATTTCCTGTTTTGTAATTAGGACTTGTCCTGTAAAACAGTGTATGTTAAATAAATAAATAAATAAATAAATAAAATAGCTTTATCCAATTATATATAAATTTAATATAACACAAGAATATTAGAAGGAATAATAATGTATAATACATTGTAAAATGTAATTTTACAATGTAAGGAATGTTTTTCAATAAATTTTCTTCAATTATTATATATATATATATATATATATATATATATATATCATCATGATCAACCTGAGTCCGTTCACTGCATAACCTAGGCCTCCCCCTGTCTTTGCCAAGATTCCCTATCCGCAGTCTCTCTCTTCCAGGCAACGCCCAGCCAATCCACAAGCTCCTTAGCCCATCGATCGCGAGGGCGCTTTCTTGGTCTTACCCTGTCTCTGGACTCCCAATCACCAACTACAGATGACCAACGCTCACCCTTTGTTCGGGCTAGATGACCTGACCATTTCCACTTTGACCTTTTTACACACTCCACGACTTCCTTCACCTTTGTTTGACATCTTATCCAGCTGCAGCGTATTCCATCTCGTATAGTTAGGCCCATCATGTATCTATACTCCGCTGGGTTGTTCGAAGCTTCTGAATGTGAGTAGATTTCAGGTCCAGTTTCGCTGGCGTAGGTCATCGCTAGTAATACGCATTGGTCAAACACTTTGCTCTTTAAGGATAGTGGCATATCTGATTTGAAGATGTTTCAGTCGGCCAACCGTACCCCAAGCTGTTCTGGTTGTTTTCATGATCTCCGGTGTAATATCCCCGTTTCCCGTAACAATCTGTCCCAGATATGTGTAAGACGCTGCTATTTCTAATGAGGATCCGTCCACCTCCATTTGCTCTCTGGTGCAGAAATGGTTCATCATCATCTTTGTTTTTGCGGTATTTATTTCCAGACCTATTTCGTTGCTCGCGATGTTCAGTTAATTGAGGATCGGTAGCATCGTGGGAGAACAGGACTATATCGACAGCGAACCTCAAGTGACTGAGGTAGCGCCATTTATCTTGACTCCTTTCTCGCTCGAGTCCAGCTTCTGGAACATACACTCCAAAGCAGCTGAGAACAGTTTTAGGGAAAACGGATCTCTTTGTCTGATTCCTATCCTCAGTAATGAGGTGGTTGCAGCTAGAGTTCTAAGCAGTTCAAATGCCTTCTTATAGTCAATAAGTGCTATATATAGAGGAATTGCATTGTCGTTGCATCTTCAAATCACTTCGCGGATGGTGAAAATGTGATCCATCGTACTGTATGACTTCCTGAAGCCTGCCTGTTCTATTGGCTGATTTGAGTCCAGTTGTCTCGATAAGCGGTTGGTAATTATCTTCATTAATACCTTATATGCCTTGGGGAGTAAACTTATCGGTCTGTAGTTCCTTAGGTCATTCGCATCCCCTTTCTTGGATCTTGGAGCAAAATCATGGACGCGTTGTTCCACGAGGTGGGAATGTTTCCGTTTTTCAAACAGTCACTGAAGAGCCTCGATAGAATGCCGTGAAGTACTGGGCCGCCTGACTTGATAACGTCCACTGTGAGATCATCCTCATCTGAAGACGTGCTGGCTTTTAAGGATTCAATTGCAGTTCTGGTTTCTGATGCTTTTCATTGGCATCTGTGGCTCTTCATACGATATTATCTCAACATGATTACGGTTATCGCTATAGAGTTGTTTGTAGAACTCAGTGGCGACTTCTGAAACTTCGGTTTTCTTCGTAATTCTGTCTCCGCTTGAATTTTTGAGCGCCATTATCTGATGTTTCCCAATCATGTTCTTCTGGATAGCTTTCTTGTTGCTTATTCCATCTTCTATAGCCTGCCTCACTGTTCTTGTGTAGTATTTCCGCACATCCCCTCTGACTTTTCTCTTTACAAGTGCACTCAGTGACGCATATTCGTTCTTTTGGTTTCTAGTTCTCAATGAAGCTCTCATATTTCTGCATTTTTCTTGAAGTGCTTTGTTAATTTGAAAACTTTGTGACCAGTTTGATCCTCCTACCTTTTTAGCGTTTAGCAGCGCATCTTCTGTCTCTGTCGGTCAGAGAGCCTGTTGGTTAGTAAGCTGGTTAGAAATAATATTCTGTAATAAAGATAATAAGTGAGTTAGAGATAATATTCTATAAATAGAGATAATATATTAAAATATATATTATAAAGTGCTTGGAGTAAAATATTTAGAATTAATAGTGGTTAAACATCTGCGTCCATTTTTGATAATGGATTGTTGAAAGTTATTGCTTGTATTGTTGCACTTGTTGTTTTAGAGATACCTTGATTTACAAACATAAGTTTTATTCATCTAATAAGTAAATTTAAACTTTAACAACTACAATTTGATTACCTGTGCCATTAAGATGACGATGAAATATTGTGGATTATCAAGTTCCATTTCAGATTTAAATTTCTTTTCATAACCGTTATTATAAAATGTACTGTCTTTACGGTACTTCCTTGTGATAACATACGTAGAAGTTATCCAGTGGACAATGTTAAAACATAAAATTACTTGCAGTAATTTTAGTTCTTGAATATATGAAAATAATGTTATTTTCTGAATGAAATATAATTTTTGTTCTGCACTGTTTTTTATTTTTATTACCATGTTATGTAAAGAAAAACACCTTGTCTTGTCAATTGTCAAAATAATTTTTTGAATAACTTGCAGAAGAGTAGAGAGTGAAATGTTGATTCAAATAAAAAGTTTGTTGTGCAGATAGATATTGATAAAATTTGAAAATGGCTCACCATTATGTTGTAACAGCTCATAAACCTACCGCTGTAACAGCATGTGTTACAGGTAACACAATAAATATTTATTTTTGAATAGCGTCTAAAACTATAACCTTAATTATAGGAAATTTTACCTCCGCATCCGATCTGAATTTGATCGTAGCCAAAGATACAAGATTAGAAATATATTTGGTAACTCCAGAGGGACTCCGGCCTATTAAAGAAATTGGGTTATATGGAAAGGTAGCTGTAATGAAGCTGTTTCGACCACAGGTAAATTCCAGAAATACTGATATACAATTTAACTATCCATTGCAATTAAACTATTAATTGATAGAATTTTGATAGCAAATATTGTGATGAAATTCTCTTCTTGCAGAATGAAGTAAAGGACTCATTGTTTATTATAACTGTCAGGTACAACGCAATGATATTAGAGTGTTCAAATGATAATGATACCTTAGATATCATCACTAAAGCACATGGAAATGTAGCTGACAAGATTGGAAAGCCATCAGAAACAGGAATTCTTGCGGTTATAGATCCCAAGGCTAGAGTTATAGGCCTTAGATTATATGATGGTTTATTTAAAGTTATTCCTTTAGATAAAGATAATTGTGAATTGAAAGCATCAAATTTTAGGTTGGTATAGAAATGAGAATAAGATTGTTATACCTAATTGCTTCATGAGAGATACTGTATACCAGAGATACTTATTGAGTGAATAATATGAATTCATTATTTATAGAATGGAAGATTTGAATGTTTATGATGTAGAATTTCTTCATGGATGTGCTAATCCAACTCTGATTCTCATTCATCAAGATGTGAATGGAAGACATGTAAAAACTCATGAGATTTCATTGAGAGAAAAACAGTTTGTTAAAGTTCCTTGGAGGCAGGATAATGTTGAAACTGATGCTTCTATAATTATACCAGTGCCTTCGCCTTTAGTTGGAGCAATTATTATAGGACAAGAAAGTATAATGTATCATGATTATGTTTCTGGTATAGTGGTTGATCCTCCTGTTATTAAGGTAATGCAGAATCCAATTTAATATATATATATATATATATATATATATATATATATATATATATATATATATATATATATATATATATATATATAAATATATATATATATTATATATATATATATATATATATATATATATATATATATATATATATATATATATATATATATATATATATATATATATATATATATATATAATAATAATAATAATAATATATATTTAGTTTCTAAAGATTATTACAACACAAAATATCACAGATTGAGTGCAACAATAATGAAACCCGTCATATATAAACCTCTGGTCTTTTCCACCATGTATAGACTTAACAGGCATCCAGAAACTCTTCAATACTAATGGTTCACAGGCCACTATGAATCTATGAATGCCTCTCCTGAATTGGTTATAGGTTTTTTTATTTCTCAAGTTACTAGGAATTGAGTTAAAGATTTGGATTGCCATATAATGTGGGCCTTTTTCGGTACGAGAGAAACTGTGTGCCAGGAAGATGAAAGGCTGCATTTTCCTGGTGTTATTCGAGCTGAGATTATTCTTAAAATAAGAAGGATGTTTGTGAAGAAATAGCAATATTCTGTGTATATACAATCCATATATTGTCATTACATTGTCCTTCCTGAACAAACCTCTACATGTTGTACGAAACTCTCGTTTATATATTACTCTCATTGCACACTGCTGTGCTATGAAGATCTCACGAACCGCAAAGGAAGCACCCCAGCACACTATACCAATATACCTTATGTAAGTAGGGCCTGAAAGTTGGCAAAGTACACCACTCTGAGTACATCAGTGTCCACCTGTTCTCGTAGCATTATGGGAGTATATATGACTGTGTGTAACTTCTTTTTCAATGTGTTGATGTGATTGTCCCATTTGAGATGTTTGTCTATATGTACTAAGAATTTTACTGATTCTTTCGTAAGATTGATGATGTCGTACTCAAAACCATCCGGTACATATAATCGTGATCTGTCGCTATTAAAAAGAATAAAAGAATTATTAAAGAATAGTAAGTTGTTTATTCGCGCACCAAGTGGAAACCTCATGAAGTACTGTGATTGAGTTATTATTACAGGTTGTCATATCCTTTCCTCTTACTATGTAGTTGGTATCATCACCGTAAACAATTATTTGGCATATGTCAACATTTCTTTTACGGCATAGAGAATTCATATATATCATAAATACGAAAGGCCCAAGGGTACTACCTTGTGGTACCCCTCGACACAGTAGTCTCTCCTCCGAAATATAGCATGTTCCATTACAGTTTATCCGTACCATTTGTTTTCTATTGGTTAAGTAGCACTTAATGAGCTTTAGCTGCTTGTCTCTTATTCCACACATTTCCAGTTCCCTCAGTAGTAATTCGTGTACAACGCTGTCAAAGGCTTTTGATAAGTTTAAGAACAAGCCTATTGGCAATTCTCCGTTTTGCAGAGCTGAGATGATGGACTGCACTAATTCAAATAGAGCAGTTTCAGTACTCTTTCCCTAAACGAAGCCATGTTGCTGGCCTGCAATTAAATTATATTTCTTAAAAAAACTGAGTGGATGGTTGACCAAAATTTTTTCAAAGATTTTAGGAAAACTGGGTAGCAAACTTATGGGTCGATAGTTTTCGAGTTCATGTACATTTCCCTTTTTATATATAGGACAGATTACCGCAACTTTAAGTTCGTCTGGGAAAACACTTTCTTTGAAGGAGTGGTTCATAATATATGCTAACGGTGACGAAATCTGGTGTATGTATTCTTTCAGTACGTTCATTGAGATTCCATCATGTCCTACTGAACTCGAGCTTTTTAAGGTTTTCACCACCTTGACTATTTCCTTTTCAGTTATATCAAAGATGAAGAAAGAATTTTTTAAAGCATCTGAACCTCTGCAACTAGTTGTATGTACCATATTTGAAGATACAGCTGAATTATTTGAAAAGTAATTATTAAATTTATTCACCAGTTCTTGAGGATTTTGAGAAAACATTTGACTATCTTGTTTATTGGAGGACTCTCCAGACAGCTTTGGACTTATTGTTAGAAGCTAAGATGTACCTGTTATTATATTCTCTCTTGGCCCTTGATAATTCTTGGTCATATTCTTGTTTTACCCTTTTATATGTGTTGTTTAGATGAGGATGCCTATGCGCAATGGTGAACAATAAATCAAGCTTATTTTTTAGTGCTTTAATATTAGGGGAAAGTTCATATTATTGACACTTGTTCTTACAATTTATCAGTTTTATGGGAAAGCATTGGTGGTAGAGCGTATTAAATTCATCCAGGAAGGTTTTCCACATCCAATAACATCCTTCTTTATTAAGTAAACATTGTTCCAGCTTACCGTAGACAGCTTGGTTAAAAACATATTCCGGGTGGTTTCATTTATGGAACGAGTTGAGATTTTTGCAGTTTTACTCTTTCTTGTGGAGATCTCTTTTGCGACAAACTGTAGAGCAGAGTGATCAGATATATGAAATTCATGAACTGAGGTTACTCCGCAGAAATCCGTGAGAATGTTGTTCAAACACGCATCTGAGGCACTGCGAGTTGTATTAAAATTTGTGATATTAATATTAAACATTTCTAACAGAGATAAAAAATTATTTCGATCATTGCTATTTACCTTCAAGTCTATATTGAAGTCCCCTGCTATTACAATCCTCACTTTTTCCCGACAGCACTTCTCAAAGATGATATTCATGAGCTCAAGGAAGTGGTCACACTGCTAAGTGGTTGAGTATTTGGCCTGTACACACACACGATCACTATTATGTTGATCCCAAAATTAACCTGTACTGCGGAGCATTCCACCACATTAGCTCTACTCATGTTTCTTGTATCGATCCTTTCCGTGCAGACCAACTCAGAACAAAAAATGGCACATCCCCATGCTTACCCTGAGTCCTGCTAAAGCTTGAAGCCAGTTTATATCCTTTCAGATTGTAAGTTCTGATTGCATCATCGCATTGCCAGTGCTCAGTTATAGCCAGTAATTTAGGCTTTTTTTCCAATACTAGAAACTCTAATTTCTAGCATTGAAGCATTTCTTATCGATTGAGCATTTTGTAGTATTAAACAGAAATCTTCATCACTTTGGATGCTAGTGTTAGTTGCTTTTTTTACTTTGGTAGACTTTCGAGGCTGTTCTTCCCAAAAAAATTGTTACTGAATTGTTACTATTCACGCATAGCAATGCCATCAGGCCAAAAGGATGCATCAAACGCAATCTGAAAAGATCGATCATTCGGTAGACCAACACTAAATGGAGAATGATTGCCTAAAGTTATTCATTCCATTCATGTACGAAGTATATTATATATACATATATATATATATATATATATATATATATATATATATATATATATATATATATATATATATATATATATAAATGTATAAAACTTGGTTCTCGGAATGAGCCGCGTTCTAGATTTATATAATCTCGACGTTTCGGCTTCCATTGTGAAGCCATCTTCAGGAGTTGGAATAAATTAGTAGGGAAAAGGGTTTTTCGGTTACGTGGCCTCAATCTGCCTACTCCACGAACTGAATGAAGGAAAATGAGAAAAGGTTACCTGGTTACGTGGCCTCAATCTGCCTACTCCACGAACCAAATGAGGGAAACTAGGAACGATAAGAAATGATTCGGTTGCGTGGCCTCAATCTGCCTACTCCACGAGCCAAATCGTTTCTAATAGTTAACTCCGAAGTCTCAACCTGCCTACTCTTCGGAGTCAACTTGCGTGTCGATCGTCTCGTGCTTGTATTTATATGTGGTGGGTGGGGCGGTTCAGCGTGTTCGTTCGTGTGTGGTGAGCGCTGATTGGGTGTCGCTGCAGTCAGTGTACTGACCAGAGTTTTATACATACTTCTGACCGCGGAAACCTTTCTGAACATATATAAATATATATATATATATATATATATATATATATATATATATATATATATATATATATATATATATATATATATATATATATATATATATATATATATATATATATATATATATATATATATATATATATATATATATATATATATATATATATATATATATATATATATATATATATATATATATATATATATATATATATATATATATATATAAATATATATTAAAGAAAGCGATAATATCGGGAAGCGGCCCGTGACAAAGAAAACTTATCTGTTTATAATCTCAATATTTCGTCAATTTTTTATTGACTTCTTCCAATCAATCATACTTCATCAATAGATGAAGTACCGCCAGATTCAAGAGATTTCATAAGATCTAGAGTTGGCAATATATTTACAAATTTCATTATTGAGAGTTATTCATAACTCTCAATCAAAGAAGCCTTCATATTTGAACATACTATTCAATAAGACGAGACGTTTTTTAAAAGAACATCCAGAACTTTACGTCATTCAATCAGATAAAGGTGGATGTACAGTTGTGATGAACAGGGAAGATTACATTCACAAGACTGAAACTTTGTTACATGATGAATCTACATATGTAAAGTGGAAAAAGGACCCCACTACCAGTATTCAAACGCAATACAACAAGTTAATTACAACACTGAAAGACAGTAATCAGATAACCAAACAAGATGCAAAACAATTAATTATTTATAATTCGTCATTTCCAAAGTTATATTGCTTACCCAAGATTCATAAGCCGAATGTGCCATTACGACCTATTGTTAGTTCTATCAATACTACTACGTACAATATTTCAAAATATTTGGCGAATATTTTGAAGTTGGCGTTTGGGGATGACACAAAATATAACATTAAGGACTCTTTCACTTTTACCAACATAATTTCAAATTTCTCATTACCACCCAATCATGTTTTGGTTTCTTTCGACGTTGTATCTTTATTCACGAACATTCCCTTAAATCTCACAATTGATATAATTGAGTTAGAATAGCCAAAAATACAAAAGTTCACCACCATATCAAAGACAAATTTCAGCCGATTAATTAACTTCATTTTTGGTAATACAGCTTCAATGGTGAATTTTATAAACAGATTTTTGGTACACCTATATGCTCTCCAATCAGTCCTATATTAGCTCAGATTGTTTTAGACCACCTACTTGATACGATGTTTCCTGTGTTACCATTTGAAATTCCCTTTCTATATAAGTATGTAGACGACATCATTTGTGCTATACCATCAGAGAGTGTTCAAGCAACTTTGATTGCTTTCAATTCTTTTCACGCAAGCTTACAGTTCACAGTCGAATTAGAAAATAATCGAAGTGTTCCATTTTTGGACACCAGAGTTATAAGGACCGAAGAAGATACGATAATAATAATAATAATAATAATAATAATAATAAACTTCTTTATTTCAAATTATCTGATAGGTTACATATATAATAAAAAACCAACAGAGAACTTAAAATGACGTCAGAACTACAACCTTCAACATAATCTTATAAGTCCTATATCTTCATTTTCCACTCAACACTCATGAATTGAATTTATGGTATTTCTACCTTTCTAAATAGTCATTCAGTGAGTATGGTTCCAATGTAATGATCATATCT
Source organism: Henosepilachna vigintioctopunctata (assembly GCA_030704895.1). Lineage (NCBI taxonomy): Eukaryota > Metazoa > Arthropoda > Insecta > Coleoptera > Coccinellidae > Henosepilachna > Henosepilachna vigintioctopunctata. Next base: position 2,336,723 of record JARQZJ010000099.1, read on the forward strand.
TGAACTTTTTTCTTAAATCCGTTCATAGAGTAAGTATAGTCGATATTATTGGATTGGTATCAGAAAGACACAGCCAAAGAACCAGAAATACAATGCAGTAATCAACATGAGAAATAGAGTTACACACATAAGACATAGCACATTACTGAAACAAAATTTAAAAGCTCTTTTCAACATATTTGTCAATAATGATTACCCTAGGCACATCCTCAAGAGGTGTGTGTTAAAAATGATTTAAATTAAACATTCTACTAGAGGAGAGAGTATTTATACAGTTCAATATTTACATATATATATATATATATATATATATATATATATATATATATATATATATATATATATATATATATATATATATATATATATATATATATATATATATATATATATATATATATATATATATATATATATATATATATATATATATATATATATATATATATATATATATATATATATATATATATATATATATATATTTTTGCTTTTACACTTTATACAAAATTTTTTTGTTTGTTTTCCATCTGTGGTTTCAACGTTTCATTAGATGTTTAGTTTTGTCTGATTAGTCTTGTTCCGAAATTTGATGAAGAATGTTGATTTTATTAGTTTTTAGTGACTTACTTTAATTATTTGTAAGTATAGATTACTATTGTTATTGTACGATTTTTTAACTGTTCATGTATTTTGCTTGTAGATTTTCTCCTGAAGAAGTCAATAAAAAATTGACGAAATATTGAGATTATTAACAGATAAGTCTTCTTTGTCACGGACCGCTTCCCGATATTATCGCTTTCTTTAACATATAGTACGGTCGACAGTAAAATTCTTTCTATATATATATATATATATATATATATATATATATATATATATATATATATATATATATATATATATACATCCCGGTATCATTACGACGACCTTTCATTGACGTGAATTGTAAGAGCCGGTAGAACTAGTGAGTATACACGTGTATATTTTCGCAAGAATTATTTCTCTTTGATTATTATACTGAAATCCGACCTCAGTTGATGACCGCTTTTTATTTGATTTTTTTCATCCCAACAACATTGTGAAGACCTTATAAAACCAGTATTTATTAAGACCGCAATATACGTTCAAATACAGATTCACATCATTACAACAGCCGTATAGTTTAGAATTATTTTTCAGGAGAACATTACAGCGGCCAGCGTTGTTGACATGTTTTCGGAAACTTCCCTCAATTCAAATCCAAATACGTCATATATAGTTAGCTCTGTTCTGAGTAACTTTGACTCGGACTTTTGAACTTTGTTACTAAATAGTGCATTTGAGATTGATACCTACTTCGGCATACGTATTTCGTACAAATTTTATATGGCCAATTTTGCAATTATATTCATTTTAATTAAGAACTCTATATTTGAAAAAAAAAAATAGGATGATTTTACAGTAAATTCACGATTTCATGCTCAAATATAAATGAAAGCAATTACAAATTCTTTACCGCATAAACTTCTGGTTGAAATACTAACAAGCTGTTCGAAATTATTTAGGTACTCCAACACCCATAAATTGCCCAGTTAAATAAAAATCCTGTGATCAGTTTCACAATTTGCGGCGAAAAATGAATATTTTTTTGAAGACATAACGTATGAAATTGGAGGTTATGAGAAAATCAACAATTTTGTTCAATAAAATTGATTGATATTACGTTGAAAAATATTTTTGATTTGAATTACAGGTTTCACAGAATTATATTCTGTGAAAATACTTCTCTACTTTCACAGAATTACATAACTTAACTGCTTGACAATTTTTTTAATCTTTTGACAATCCTTTTAATCTTCTCTGAGGATTCGGTTCTAGTGACGAATATTGGAATTATGTTTCCTCTTCTGTTTCGTTTCAATACTCCCTTCACCTTTTCTGTTCCATTGTTTCAATGTTCGTCTTTTGTCGATCCTTTCATACTCAATTTCTATGCTTCGTCTCACTTCTTCATTCCCGTGCTGTTCCATTTCTTCTATAAACTTCTTGGTTTATCTGTTTATTTTGTCTTTAATTCTCTCAATTTGCAACTCGATCAGCATTTTCTAATTTGGGGGATTCGAATTGCTGGTTATCCGGTTTATCGTTCCTCGTAGTATGTGCTCCTTTGTGTTATCTGCCGTGTGCCATATTTCTCCTTCGACCTTCACGATTTCAGTATTTTGCCTCAACATCTAGTTTTCTCCGTTCTCTATTGGATATGAAACAGCATGTTGTTGTTTCGTTATATTTGAGTTTTCTTCAATTTGTCTATTGTAATTTAGGTTTTCCTGATATGTCTCGTACTGCTATTTTTATACTTTCTAGGCCCTTCTCGATTCTTCTTCTTTTTCGTCGAATAGAACTGTCTTCTCAAGGTCCATTCTTGATCTTAGTCTCGTGTAATATTCTTTTATATTTATTCAATCATTTTGTAGTGACCTTTGCATCTCTCGCCGAATCCGTCTTTTAGATCGCTGTGTCTTCACAAACTGAGATATTTTGAAATCTTTCCTCTTTGATTTGTCCGCCGTTGAGATATTTAACAGCAGGAGCCAAGACCTGATTCTTGAAAGATCCCTCCTGCTCCTCTTCTCTTTCCTGCTCTGCAGGCAACAGTCAGGTCTACGACTCTAACTCTCTTTGTCCTCTCGTTCAAGTAAGATACTATTAACTTCACTATTTTTTTCTGGAATTCTTCTCTTTTGTGTATATTAATCCTTGGTGCCTTACTCTATCAAATTCTTTCTCTATGTTTCTATGTTCTTTTTCTTCAGTAAAATCTTCTCCTTGTTATTTTCTGTAGCGTGTTGATTTCTGAATCAAAATTGGTGTCGTGAAATAAAGCTTCACTCTTCTGCATGCTTTTTATTATTTTTTTTCCGTTTGTATATTGTTTGATCTATAACTGCTTCATTCATATCTGGATATATTAGCCTTGTTTCATCTTAATTGTTTCTGATTTATTCCATACTCTCGGGCAATGCTTCAAATTCAATCATTCATTAGTCCAGATTTGCTATCGCCTTCATTATTTCGGTAGGTTCTTTAGTGCTCGATTGGTTATTCCGTATCTTCTTGAGGCTTTTCGTATTTTCAGCGTATTACTATGTTTTTCTATCTTCCTGGAAGTTTTAGCTCTATTTCATCTTCGAACTGCGACTGTTCTTTCCTTTTTCCTATCCGGACCATGGTTTAGTCTGGTTCACATTTAGCCTTTTTTGTGAAATTTTTCAATAGAGTCCGAATATAACGAGTATGGTGTCATTCGATTCGTATTGTTACCTAAAAAGTTTAAGGCAAGGTCCAAAAATGCGCTGAAAAAAATTACGAAAGTTATAAACAGTAAAGTAAAAAAAGGAGGGGTTAGGGTTTTTTCAATATCTCAGGAAATATTCAAATTTGCAAAAACGTTTCAAAAAGTTGAAGAAATTTGCTAAAAAAAAGTTCAGAATCCCAAAATTGCGGCTCTTATATTTATGAGCTTCGAAAATATGGTCGAATGCGGGAACTCTGGCTTCCGCGCACGTTGCGTTACTCTGACACGACGAAAAAAATTATTTAAATATATTGAATATCGATATTAAGGAAGAATAAAATTCATGGAGTGTTGGAATACATAAATAAACAATAATCAGCGTCAAAAAAATTTTGTCTCAATTTTAACATAACCCATTATAACAACATTATATAACAACAATATTAAACTAATACCCTAGAATGTTTTTTACTTAGTAAAGTCATCGTTAGATAGTATAAAAAATAGATAACCGTTGTTACAATAATGAAACAATTTTGATTTTCCACTTTTTTATTAACAAATAAAAGTAATAAAATAAGAAATAGTGAATAAGAAATTTTTTTTCATTTGTTAATAACAATTATTTAAACAATAACAGTAAAATAAAATATATTTTAAATAGCTTTTAACGATGAGGCTTCAAAATGATGAAGATTTGAAAAAAATTTCTTATCCACTATTTTTTATTTTGTTATTTTCAATTATTAATGAAAAAGTGCAAAATAAAAATTTTTCATTATTGTCATCTGTTTTTTATACTATTAAGAATGTCTTTACTAAGTAAAAAAAAATCTAGGGTATTAGTTTAATAAATATCTGGGCTCTAATATTAACTGTCAGCTCCGAAAGAATACTCCATGAAAAAAAAATCTCCATGAATTTTATTTTTCCTTAATATTATTCTTTGATATATTTAAATAATTTTATTCGTTGTTGTGTCAGAGTGACGCAACGTGCGCGGAACCAGAGTTTCGGCTTTTGGCTTTATTTTCGTGACTCTGTAAAAATTATAAATATTAGAGCTACAGTTTCGGGATTTGCAGCTTTTTTTTAGGAAATGTCTTCATCTTTTTGAAACTTTTTTGCAATTTTGAAAATTTTGAATATTTCCTGAGATATTGAAAAAAATCGAACCCCTACGTTTTTTCTCACTTTATTGTTTATAACGTTTGTAATTTTTTCAGCGCATTTTCGGACCTTTCCTTAAACTTTCTTAACAATACGAATCGAATGAAACCATTCTCGTAATTTTCGGATTATTGAAAAATTTCACAAAAAAGGTACAGGTGAACAAGACTAGTTGTATTGAATTCGAATTTTGCATTTCTTATTTTGGATTTGAATTTTTCTTATCTTAAGGATATCTGCCTTTTTGTTTCTTTCTGGCGAAAAAGACATAATAAGTGTCTTATAGTATCTTATTAGTGGCACATTCCTATCCTTCGATCTTCCAACAAGTGCTTTGTCCATCTGCTCTAGCAAAGACTATTTATCCGTTGTACATAAGTACTTCCTTTCCTTTTATTTCGGTGTCCCTTCCTTCACATCTTTCATTATTTGGTTTCCTCTTGTCTTCAGGATACCTTGTTTTCTTGTATTCCTTTTAGTACATCAGCTTATCACTCAGTATTATCTAATTCTGAGTTTTTTTTCTGCCGTGGAGTCGATTTTTCGAGTTTTCTTCGGACATTCTATACTGTTTTTCAGTATAGAATTGCTACTGACAACCTTTTTCGTATTGGCGTTTCCGGTGTTTCAATTAATTCCCTGCAAATCCTGACAATTACTGCGTTTTAATGCAGTGCATTCATTAATTATTTTCAGCACGTTCATTGTTTATTTCTTTTAACACTTCAGTTTGGTCAGGTTTTTTTATCTTATGTTGGTTATATTTCGTAATTTCTCTTCATATTCTTCAGCAGGGCTATATCCAATACATCGGTGAATCTTGAGTTTGTGCTGCGGAGGCTTTATCGTTATTTTCTATAATTTTTGCTAGATTCATCGTAATGTAAATTGTTGTTCTGCAATTTCAGTCCGTGTTCTTCCAGCAACGTGCCCTGCTGCTTTCTGTAGGACCTTTCTTCGTAAAAGTTCCCCAAAATTGTTTCGTTTTTATTATACGTGTATACATGTGAATGCAAGCAATTTAATCTGTTTTTTCAATTCCTTATATTTCGTATTGAGTTTTTGTTGTGATTTCAGCATTTTCAGTTCCGTTCTACTCTGAACTTCGATCACGATTTGTCTTCTTCTTCCTTCAGTACTTTTCGATATGTAGAATATGTAGTTTCTTAGTTTGTAGTTTTTCGTCATCTTCATTTGTTTCCGAGAGTCGTGACATCGATTTTGTGTTCTTAGTAAAAAGGTTGTCTGATTTTACTTATCTTGCTGATACTCTAATTATTGCTTATCTTGTCCATAAGCAACGACCTTCTGAAGATTTCCGTCAGCTTCTTTTGCTCGTTCAGAATTCTAGTTTATATTCCTTTATCACGTTAATTTTGCAGAATGTTCACATCACTCTTTCAAATGACTGTGGCATAGTCACTTGGAAGTTCTTTTAATTTTCGAGGATATTTATTGGAAGGAACGTTTTTGGAGGTTTGCCTTACGAGAAATATCGCGCCATATTTTCAAGGACTTCTCCGGGAATTGAACCCGTTATCTTGGGCATACAAATCATGTTGCATACAACTCGGCATACGTCTGGTTTTGGCTAAAACTTTTTATAATGAAGTTGAACTTGAAATAGCCGAATCGATAATTTATTGATAAGTAGTAACCAATGTGTTTGATATCTTCTGTAAAAATTAGAGAGAAAGAAATTTTCTATCGAAATTCTATTGAGAATTCTACCGATAATGGTTTGAATAAAATTGATTTCTGAAAAAATAGTGAAAGTTTCATCGACTCTGACAAAAAAAACGCCAACCAGAATGGTGGAAATAAATTTTAGTGATTAAAAAAATTCGTTACAGTTTTGGTTAATGTCCCAATGAAACTCGAGTACCTTCAGTGCTTAGACTTGATTGGGGAAATTTTATATAACATCCTCATTCTCATTTCAAAGAAGTTTTTTATTATGAAAATCAGCAGTAATAATTAACCCGAAAAATAATGTTTTTCAATTTGTTGGAACAATTTGTGCCTAATATTGGATTATATTATTTCATAATTATTGTGATATGAATTTGCACCACCGAAACATTTCTGTTTGTATCCTCTGCAACATTTTTATTCATAGGTCTCGAAAACAACTCACTTGTTTCGGAGTACCTGCCGAAAAACCATAAAGAAATTATTTTCCACAATTATGATCTGATTTGGGTTATAAATTTCGTCTTAATTTCGCTTATACTAATGAAGTTTTCTGCGATATTCACAATCAAATTTCGATATCATGAAAGATGAATCAATCTCAGAAACAGAAAAAATATTTGTGTAAAATGTTTAGGGTAATTCTGAGAGCACGTATTGTCGAAAAGACCTAAGTACGCAACCCATCAAGGACAAAACAATTGTCTGCAATTATTCATAATATGCTATGATAAGGACAATTTCGCTACCTCAAGTCTACCACTAGGTACTCACTTCGAAATTAATTGAAAAGTTCATCATGAGAAATGGCATTCACGATAAGTGTAATATGCTGCATGAAAACTTATATTTGGATAAGCAATAATTCCTGAAGAAAACGTGTAGCTGATTATATTTGTGAGAACTTTTTCGCTTATCTATTGTATGGGTGAAATCGTAAAAATGTAACAAAATTTTCAAAAGGAAACAACATTATCAAAAAAAGTAACTCGATTTTGCATAATCCGTATAAATATAAAAAATTAATTGAAGAATGTATTTATTATCTGGGAGAACCTAAGTAATAGAACAAGCTTTATAAAGAAATCACTAAAAATATATGGAATGCTAAGTAATAAATATATTTTTACAGAGAATAAATAGAATGAATGTATGTATTCCTGAGATCAAAAGTAGCCAAAATAGACTATTTTCTCTCTTGAGACCGAGATGAATCAAAATGAAACATCAAATTCATAAAACATCACTAAAAATATATTCGATAAATTCGAATATAAAGAAAACTTCAATAATTATATTTGTGAGACCAAGAGATCCAAAATAATGAATTTGAAAAAATGATGAATTACTGCCTCTTTGTTTCACGCAACGAAAATATATTGTTGAAGTTAGATGCTAATAAAACATCCAGCCGATACAGTTCACATCTTCCTGGAATTTAACATGTTGCCAAATGCCGCGTCTAATATCGAATAAAACGGTCGTCATAAAGTCGGTGAACTGAAAGGAACTATACAGCAACGTTTCATAACATAAGCAATCGTTTTAAGTGCATGTAATTACGACGACCGTATATGGTCGTCGTAATTCCATGGTCTTCATAATGATGGTAAAACGCAAATGTATGGTCTTCGTAATGATGGTGGGATATATATATATATATATATATATATATATATATATATATATATATATATATATATATATATATATATATATATATATATATATATATATATAGTTAAGAGTTTACGGTATTTACCTGAGATTTACGTTGTTTGTTTATTTGTAACAGCCGTTTACATATGTTTCAAGCTTATTGGCTCTCATCAGAACGGCGTAGTTCAAGTTATTAGATGTTACACATTTGAAAGTTGATTAAAAAGGAAAAACACAGAACAACACAACACAAAATTCCACGTGAGGAATCTACATCATTTTTGGTTAAATCGAATATCTTGACCAAGCTTGTTAAAGCTATATTTTCAGACTAAATCGATGTCTACCTGCGATGAGATATTTATACCTTCTAGAATTTTGTACCGACAATATTATGAATTTAAAACAAGGTTTGTCAGGCTGAAAATGAAGTTAAGATCTTTTTGGACCTCTTTTAGCCACTCTGTTCTGCATTTACTCTTCATAATTATGTCGAGTAGTTTCTTCGGTATTCTGGACTCTTTCATTCCGTGCATAGAACTTTGCTCGTCGTTTTCTGATTTCTTCCGTTATCGTATTTGTCTTTTGATACAGTTCATTCTAAGGTCTTTTCATCCAAATGCCGTTTCTATTTATGGGTCCGTAAATCTTTCTGGGAATTTTTCGTTCTTGTTTTTCTATTTCTCTAATTCTTGAATTACCTTCAATAACCATTGTTTCAGGTGCGTGGATTGCTTCTGGAAGAATCGTTGTATTATAATGCCTCAATTTGACGCCTTTCGAAATTCACTTTTTGTTAGTTTGTAGGCCCTGTGGATCTTTGTAGTTCTCTCTTCATTAGCGATTCGGTTTAAACCTCAGGACTGTATAACTTCCCTGAGGTATTTAATATGGCCAACTTGCAGAATGTCACCATGTTTTGTGATAAGAGAGGATTTATTTTTTGATTTTCTTTCCATGTATTCAATTTTATCATAAGAAATTTGTAACCCGGTTTTCTGCGCAATTTCATTTAGTTTTTCTACGGCGAGAATGGCTTCAGTTCTGTTGTCTGTGATGATGGCTGTAAAGGCGAGACATTTGACATTTATTATATTTCTTTCTTTGATACCCACTTGTAAGCCCTTTACGTGAAGTTCCCATTCCCTAATGATCCTTTCTAAAACAATATTGAAAAGGATTGGCGAAAGTCCGTCCCCCTGTCGCACATCGGTTTTGATTTCAAAGGGATCTGATACTTCGCCCATAAATTTTACCTTGGAAGTTGTACCTATAAGTATCTGTTCTATAATTTTTCGGTTGTTTCGATTGATTCCAAATTCTTCCATGATGTCAAAAAGGGTTTCGCGGTCTACCGAATCATATGCTTTCTTGAAGTGAATGAATGTGATCCACTGTATTTCTACATTTCCTCATCTGTAATATCATCTTCAAAGTCCAGATCTGTTCAGCACATGATCGGCCTTTTCTGACTCCAGTTTGGTATTCCCCAATTAGTGGATCCGCTTGGTGTTCTACCCTGTTTAGGAGTGCTTTAGAAAGTATTTTGTACGAAACCGGTAGTGAGGAAATTCCCCTGTAATTATTGATATCCATTTTGTCCCCCTTTTTGTGCAATGGATGTATCAGCGCGCATTTCCAATCCTCTGGTATCTGTTCCGTTCTCCAGATTTCCGATATTTAATGATGAAGTTTTTGCGTCAAAGTAGTATCGTTCAGCTTCCAGAGTTACGCAATAATTCCATCTGCTCCTGCTGCTTTGTTGTTTTTGCGTTGCTTGATAATTGCCGTAATCTCTTCTATATCAGGGACTTGCGAGTCTGAATGCGTAAACCCTGAAAAGTCGAACTTAAGTTTTTCTTGGGGTGGATTGCAGTTGAGAATGGCGCTGAATTATTCGGTTAACATTTTGCAGTTATTTCTTGTTTTAGTTTCCAACGTGCAATCGGATTTTTTGAAGCAAAGACTGCGCGCTTGGTATCCTAGCAAGTTTTCTCTGAAAATTTAGTATTATTATTAGCGAAATCCTTTTGTATTTCGTGACACCTATCATTATCATATCTCCGTTTTCCTCTTCTAATTATTTTGGAGGCCTGTTTTTGAGTTATAAGGAAGTTCCCCCAGTTTTCCTCATTTTTATGGCCGTTAAATTTTTTTCATGCAGTCATTCTCTTGTCGACTGCTTGGTCGCAAATTACGTTCCACCAGCGGTGTTTCCTGGTGCAAGGAGTTTGCCCTAGGTCAATGGTTTTCTAGATATTCTTTGTAAGGATTTCCCAATTCGTCGATTGTTCCTGATTGATTTGTGCGATCTCCAAGTAGTTAGCTTATGTGCAGGTTGAGTACTCGTGATTTTGAGTTCGAAGTTCCTACAGAACGCGATTAACCTTTCACCGTTCTTGTTGGTACGTTTGTGTTTGGTATGGGGACCCGTAGTATCTCTGAATTTCCTTTCTTTACCTAGCTGTGTAAATCTCCTAACAAGATTTTTACGTGGTGTTTTGGTATTTTATTGGTTGTTTTTTCAAATCTTTCCCAAAAATCTTGTACACTTTCCGGAACGGTTTTGTTGTGGTGATTAATGGCAGTGTGCACGTTGGTTAGGGTGTAAGTTTTATTGGCTGATTTAATAAAAAGCAACAAGACTCTCTCGTTGGGCGATGTGAAATTAATAACCGAGTCGAGTATGGAATTGTGTATTGCGAATCCGGTAACTAAAAGCGGTAATGATAATATATTTTGAAAGTTGTAATTTTAATCCTCCTATCTTTACAGCAAAGCACCATTACATGTTATGCAAAAGTGGACCCAGGAGGTCTTCGCTATTTGCTAGGTGATATGGCTGGGCATCTGTTCATGCTCTTTCTAGAAGTAGAGTCGAGGGGAGATGGCAAAGATGTTGTGAAAGATTTGAAAGTTGAGCTTCTAGGTAAGTGAGAAATAAGTAATAGCGGCGTCTACTCGTGTAGTTTGGACCCTGCATCTGGGACCGCGGTTAAAACTGTGGATTTTTATCTGTGTAATGTGAACGGCAGTTAGATTGTACTAATGATTCACGACTAAAAAGTTACCAAGTTTGGGAATGCGTGCCAACCTGCCATGATTTGAGCAGACATTATAAACTGTACGTTTACTGAATTTTCATGGGTTTTGACTGCAGGTTGGACTGGTTTGCGGAGTGGTGTACGTTTAAAAATTCGAACTGCCGGATCGAACCGTCGCCACGATCATCCATATATAGTAAGAGAAATGAAACCGATGGTTATCGCGATATATGTATTCGGGTTAAGTTGAAAAACCTAAACAAAACGGCAAATGTAAGTAAAAGATTACTTATATAAGAATTCGTTTGATATACGAGACTTATACTGTTTATAGATAATAATTTTCCCCAAGTCTCATCGTCATCAATCACTAAAGTACAAAAATTGTTAGTCAGGAAACATATATAATATCTAATAAACATAAAATAAATCTAAAAACTTTAACATTAAACTAAAATTTTTTCTGAAAATATTAAATCTTTATTGAACAGAAATTTATTTTGAAATAAACCTATAATCAAAATCAGACCAAATAGTTTCAACTTTAATATTCAACATTAAAATTTCTCTGAAAAAAAGAAAATTCTTTTCTAAAATATTGAATATTTATGAAACAAAAATTTTAAAAAAAACGAACCTATAAATAAAATTTAACAAAACAGTTTCAACATTCCAAATAAAATTATTTCAAAAATATTCAATTCAAACCTTTATGAAACAACAAAAATTCAATAATTAATATAAGAATAAACCTATAATTGAAATCAGTACATAGAAAGTTGCAACTTTAATATTCAATATAAAAATTCCTCTAAAACTATTTAATCTATGTCTTCAACAGCAGACTATAAGCCTCGACATTTAACTCGAAAGTTCTTTCAATTGTATTCATAATAAACCTGAAATTGGTTGCATTTTAATTTCAATATAACTTATGATGTTAAAAGCATTGTCAATTGTTATTTTATTTTATTTTTATATATTGCTATATATTATAATAATTATTAGCGGCCTTTAATGTGCAGTTCGGAGTGCTCCGGATTACGTATGTGAGACTGAGGTTAAAACTGTGGATACATCTGTGCTATTCACGTAGAGGACAGATAGAACTGTAATGAATATGTTCCATAGACGTACATATGCGAGCATTACTTGAGCGTACACACATCACATCACATGTATTCCTATATGTTATATGTTATTTATATGTCTATGTAGCAACTATCAAATAAATAACAAGAAACACAAAAAAATAATATAACTCTTTTTCTTTCAAGTCCAAATATAATTCACGATAAAATATATCCCTTATTTTTTCATTCCATAAAATTTTTTCAAATCAATTCAAACATCCATTTCAAGTAATCCAGAGATTTAATACATATTATCGTATTTTTTGCCATGTTGCCATGTTTCATAATACAAATTATGAAGCCTGGCAAGATACACAAGTGCTATACTAAAAAAAGTAGATTTTATTTGTGAACATTGCAATACAATTGTAAAACATGTGATCAGATGCAGGAAATGTATGGGTGCTTTTCATCCAGAATGTGGTGAAGCAGCAATCAGCAGCTTCAAAAAATGCAATATCTTTACATGAACCTGAGGAAAGTGAAATTCTAACCCCGAAAGAAATCAGTTCAGAAATAGCGTGGTTAAGAGTATTAGTGCAAGAAATACAAAGCAAAAACAAAATACTATAGGAAAATCAATTTTGCTCAGAGAGAAAATTAAATATCTCGAAGGGAAAGTGGAATACAGTGCCAATAAAAATTCTTTAGTAAGACGAAGTTCGCAAACCGACAGCAACATGGGCTCAACAGCTGGATCCAGCGGAAAACCTTATCGTCAGATGGTACTTGAGGACAAGAGTAAAGTTCAAAAAAATAGTGTGTATACTTCAAATACAAACATAACCAAAAATGAAATTACTAATAGGAAACTAGTCTCCAATGAAAAACAACTGAACAAATTGTAAGTGACGCATCCGCTCGAAAATATGCAAAAAGCGAAGATGAATGAGTTGATATATCTTACAAATGAAGCAAAAAAAGATGAAACATCTGTAAGACTACAGGATCGAGAAGATTCGCAAAAGTCGAGAACCGAAAATCAATAGAAAAATTGTTGAACGGAAATATACTAAAAAATGTCACAATATGCGGCTGGCAACGAATAAGATAACGAGTTGCCAGAAGGAGAACGGTTTTGCAGACATGGATAGGAAAAAAAGGTTTTTTTATAAATCGGGTTCTGGCAGATGTAACAGGGGAGCAGATAACCAACCACATAAGAAAAATCAGGTTTTGAAAACGAGAATATAGAGGTTAAGGAGTTAGCTTTTAAAACAAGAAAAGGTGATTCAAAGAGTTTTTTAGTGAACATTTGGGAGAAAAGATGAGGTATATAATCCACAATTTTGGCCAGAAAACGTAGGAATAAAAGGATTTTTTTATTCATGCTTATAACAAAAATAACCAAGTGATATTTTATCAATAATGCAAAAGAGTCAATGAAGATCAACATTACATCAAGAAAAACAAATTTCAATAGTCATTAAATGACTATTTAGAAGAATACAGATATCATGTATTCAGTTTAGGATTGAACTCATTTCTGATGTCATTTTAGATTCTCTGGGGGTTGTTGTTATTCATAATATGCAACTATCAGATAATTTGAAATAAAAAGTTTATTATCATTATTATTCTTATCTATAGGAATCAATTAAAGGTGCAATTGTAACACATTAGCTTCGTTCGCGGAGTTCTGTACAATTGCTCATGCGCCTTGAGATATGTGGCGCATGTTCGTGGAAAACAAAATCCTGGATTCTAGCAAAAGATTCTGTGTTCGCAGTAACGCAGGGACTCGTTCAGAACTGATTCGTAGCCCGTGATAATGGTTTCAGGATCAACTCTAGGATTATTTAATAATAATAATAATAATATTCCTTTATTCAACAGTCATCATACTTTTCAACAAAATTGTATCAGAACAATGAAAGTGAATTACGTCCAAATTAAATTTACAAAGATTCTTTACATGTTTGGAAATATTCAGCTAAATTATATGGTTCACAATTAAGTATAAATTCATATATACTTTTCTTGAAGAGCTCATGTTTTCTCATTTGCTTCAAATATTTAGGCAATGCGTTGAACAATGAAATGCCCATATAATGCGGTCCTCTTTCTGTGCGTGTATAAGTATGTCGCGGATAAAAGAAAGTATGTATTTATCTTGTATTATTTTTGTTTCTACAGTTTTCAAAGTAGAAATCCTTACTATGTACATAAAGAAGTAACCTATATATGTATAGGCCATAAACGGTCAGTATTCCACTAGATCTAAACTTACATCTACATGATTCCCTATATCCCAGACAAAACATCGTTCGTAATACCCATTTTTGAGCAACAAAGATCTCCTGGACATGTGAGGAGCTACCCCAAAATATAATGCCGTAGGACAGAATTGACTGAAAATTAGCATAATATAAAACTTTGAGGACCCCTATATCTACCTGATCCCTCAATACCCTAATAGTGTAAATGACTGAATTTAGTGACTTTTTCAATGCTGTTGTATGTGTTTCCCACTTCAGATCTTTATCAATGTGCACTCCTAAGAAATTAACCGACTGCTTGATTTCAATTTCAGTACTGTATTCAGACAGGTCTTGATCTCCACATTGCCTTCCATCATCACCAAAAATAAGACAGTTCGTTTTCTGCATGTTAATATTCAGACCATTTTCTTCACACCATTTATGAGCATCATTCAAAATTGTCTTTGTCTTATCAATTGCGGATGGTACCGAATCTGATGTTACCAAAAAGTTCGTATCGTCGGCGTAGACAATTGGATGACAACTAACGCAGAATTTTCTTTGGCAGAGAGAGTTAATGTAAATGACAAAAAGAAGCGGCCCCAAGATACTTCCCTGTGGCACTCCCACGTTAATATATTTATCTTCGGAAAAGTATTTTTTACCCCCAACGGAGACATATAATCTCTGTATTCTGTTCTCTAAATTAGGTTACCTCTAATTCCACATTCCTCAATTCTCGTGAGCAGTATTTTATGCTGAACACAATCGAAAGCCTTTGACAAATCCAAAAACAGACCAATAGGTATTTCTCTATTTTCCAGAGATGTTATTATTTTGTGGACTAATTCGAAAATAGCTGTTTCCGTTGATTTATTTTTCATGAAGACATGCTGCTGAGTGGAAATTAACTTGAATTTCTTTAAAAAATTAAGTAGCCTAGTTGCCAAGATTTTCTCAAAAATTTTTGAAAAAGAAGACAGTATACTAATCGGGCGATAGTTTTCAAGTTCATTTACATCCCCTTTTTTGTATATTGGACATACCAAAGCGACTTTTAGGTCATTTGGAAAAATGCCCTGTTTGAAGGATCGATCTATAATATGAGCGAGGGGCTTAGCAATTAAATGAATTGATTTCTTTATATTTATCATCGGAATACCGTCATGATCGGACGTATTTGAGTACTTGAGGAGTTTAACTGTTGATATAATCTCCTTCTCTGCAACATCAAACATGTAAAACGATTTCTCCATATCTTCATAGATTTATCCGCTCAGTCGTAGTAGCGTTCAGAATTTGTTCATGCAGCGTTGGATATAATTGCAAATTTTATTAAATTGTGAAAATAAAACCGATTTTTAAATAATAAAGTCGAAGATTCAACGGAAATTATATTCAAGTACAAAACCAGCATTATCAACTTCATAATCAATTGATTATTTTATAGTGTTGGCGTTTACTTGATGTAAATCCATTTAATATTAAATATAATAATAAAAATAAATTAATAATAATAATAAATTCAAACACTTGAACTTACGATTTACACTTTATTGACTACATAGCATGACGCGTTTCGTCGTTACAAACGACTTCTTCAGATGCTTAAAGAATAATTTATTCTAGATTATATATTAATTATAGATTATATAGATTATTATATAATAGATTATTCTGTAAGCATCTGAAGAAGTCGTTTTTAACGACGAAACGTGTCATGCTATGTAGTCAATAAAGTGTTAATCATAAGTTCAAGTGTTTGAATTTAAGTTTATATTGAATTGATTATATTAAAAAAAAAGTAATTATTTTTTTTAGTATAAACTTAATTTCAAACTCTTGAACTTATGATTTACACTTTATTTTTTATGTATAAATAAAGTGTAAATCATAAGTTCAAATGTATGAATTTAAGTTTATATTCAATTATAATGGGTTTACATCAAGTAAACGCCAACACTATTAAATTTTTTTTTCAAAGTAAAATTTTTATAATCGAAATTCTTTACTGATGATACTTATACATGTATGATGTTCTAACCGCTTGAATTTAATTGTATGAGATATCCCAAAGTCTAATTTCATAGATTGAAGAATAGATGAACAAAAAGTATCCTACTAAAAGAAAAAGTCGGTGGAATATCTGATTACTGATCACAATTAACTATTTTGGAGATCTCAATAAACCAGGTTTCAACTAATTACTGGAGAAGTCCTTAATCAGCTACCACGAAAAGCCACAGTATGCACAATGCGTTTTGAGACCAGTACTATATCTGCTATACCAGTACTTCAAAATAATATCATTGCCACTTTTGCAAATGATACCGCTATACTAGCGGTGGGAAGAAACATAGAAGAAGCGACTAAATAGCTTCAGACGGCAGTTAACACAATATGTAAACGGACTAAGACATGGAGAATTGAACTGAATGAAAATCAACCTGTACATGTGAACTTCACATATAATAAATTTCATCGCATACCAATACATGTTAATAATAAAATGGTACTACACTCAAATACAACAAAATATTTGGGGATAACAATAAGTCAAAAGCTCCGATGGGAAGGTTACGTTAAAAAAAAAGAACGGGGGTAGAATTGAAATACAGGAAATTGTATTGGCTAATAAGGACGTAAGTCAATTATAAACAATTATAAATACTGAAAAGCTTCTACTTTATGAGCAATTTCTTAAGCCTGTCTGGTCCTACGGTATACAATTGTGGGAGTGAACCAAACAAATGAATCGCGACATAATCCAACAATTTCAAAACAAAGTATCGAGAAATATGGCAGACGTCCCTTGTAATAGTGAATTATATAGAGATTTGAAGGAAGAAACTGTTGAGCAAACTATTTTTCAGTTTGCTACATAACATGAGGAAAGGCCTCAGCAACATTTAACATCATTAACATCGAAGCTATCAATTTGATAGACAACAAAAACATTAAGAGAAGATTTAAAAGAACAAAACCGTTCAAGTTAGTTAAGTGAAGGTGTATAAATCTTAATATTAAGTGTATATATGTATGTACTTGAATTACTATCAAATTGCTAAATAAAACTGACT
The DNA here is from genome assembly GCA_030704895.1 of Henosepilachna vigintioctopunctata. Classification (NCBI taxonomy): domain Eukaryota; kingdom Metazoa; phylum Arthropoda; class Insecta; order Coleoptera; family Coccinellidae; genus Henosepilachna; species Henosepilachna vigintioctopunctata. The sequence goes on from JARQZJ010000099.1 coordinate 2,353,982, forward strand.
TACTTACTTACTATGTTAAATTTTAGTGTCACTCTAATATAGAAGGAGAATATAAGGAACGTTGATTAATATCCCTTAGTTCAAGTTAGATTAGTCAATTGTTAAAAATAAAATTGCTCATTGATCCAGTGTGACCAGATTTTAATGATAAAAATGCTTAGATTTAGTATTTAATAAAAAAACTGAATAAACTGGAAATATTACATTACTGAAAAAAAAAGGAAAATGGATTCATTAGAAGCTATTCCAAGTCAACAATAAAAGAAAGTTATAAAGCAATGAAATCACGAACTTTAGAATTTTGCTCATAATGAAATTTTTTGAATGTTTTAAATCAGTTGTTTTGACTTTTTACAATGAAGCAAATGAAATATGCAAGTGAATGAAAGAATGTTTATAGAATTTAACCAAGTGTTATAAGTTATACTATTTCACTTAATATATATGTACAATTAAGCGTCAGTATTATGAGATTCATGAGATTGTTCATCCATTCGCACACGCTTTTTGCCATGTCGTATTTCTTATGTATTGTAAATACATTATTATTGTAAATACAATTCGTACACATAAAAAAATCACTGTGAACCTACATGTCGGGCTAGAGTAGAGCGGCATTCGGATCTTGCTCAACCTTGCTTAGTTAACTAATATACATAATACTGTTTTTGTTACTTAACTATTTCTATTAAGCAATCAAAAACTAGATGAAATTTGATGATTTGGTCCGTCTGATTAATGAATGTGCTATTTTCAGGGGAAATTGCAATTCCAGAATGTATAACATATCTGGATAATGGTGTATTGTTTATAGGATCACGATTAGGTGATTCTCAGTTAGTAAAATTGAACACAAAGGCTGATGAAAACGGTTCCTATGTTACTTTGATGGAATCTTTCACCAATTTAGCTCCTATAGTCGATATGTGCATGGTGGATTTAGAAAGACAAGGTCAAGGACAATTGGTAACTTGTTCTGGAGCATTTAAGGAAGGGTCACTGAGAATTATTAGGAATGGTATTGGAATACAAGAGCATGCTTCAATAGATTTGCCTGGAATAAAAGGAATGTGGGCCTTACAAGTTGCTTCAAGTAAGTATTTTTTAGCATTTATGTAATTCTGATGTCACTAGCATTTTAAGAGTCATTATCAACTACTTACTAATTCTCAACTAATAAATCTTCTCAACTAATAAATCTTCTCAACTAATAAATCTAATTCGAAATATGGCCTGTTGGTTTCCATGTATGTCATTTTCAAGAAAATTACAGCCATACAACAAAATAGGAGAAAATTTAAACATTTTTTAATAATCGAACATGATGTTTGACTTTATAATCATAACATTTATATTTTAGCTCTTATAGCTACAGAAGTACCAAATCTTAAAATGAAAACATGGAAAAACTTTGATTAAAAATAATTTGGTCAACATATTATCCTGTTATCGTGTGCACTTTTCCCAGATTTCAATATCCTTTTAAAGTGTTCCAAATTCCAAAGTATTGAGTACTTTGAAATTAAATCTTTTAACATCAAGCCATTTTTTGAGTGTTTAATAAGATAATAATCTGATGGAGCTGATAATAGGCTAATAATCTGATGAATAGATACATAATATATATCAACCGATCAAGGAAGAATCGAAAATAAAATTGGGATTGCTGAAGTCTTTAACAAATACTATAGTACAATAGGTCAAACATATGCGGAAAAAATTGAAAGTCCAGAAAATTACGTTGAAACATATCACCCTATGGAAAATTCTTTTTTTCTCCAACCAACAGATGTGGTAGAAATCGAATCAGTTATAGACCAACTAAAAACGCGGAAGGCTCCTGGCTATGACGGAATCCGAGCTGAAACCTTGAAGGAAATTAAAAAAGAAATCTCTCAGCCATTGTGTTTTCTGATTAATCAGTGTTTCGAGAACGGATGCTTTCCTGAATTGTTCAAAGTGGGAGTTATAAAACCACTTTATAAGAGCGGAGATAAATCAAACATAAGTAACTATAGACCAGTGAGTCTAATTACAAATTTGGCAAAAATACTGGAAAAACTAATCAAGGTACGCATAATTAAATTCTTAGAAAAATATAACATTATTGATAGAAGGCAGTATGGGTTTATGAGGGGGAGGTCAACCGAGGATGCGATAAGAGAATTAACAGTCAATATATACAACTACTTAGATAAACATAAACCATCATTATGCATATTTTTGGACCTTTCTAAAGCCTTCGATACTGTCTCGCACAACAACCTATTGATGAAACTTGAGGGATGTGGTTTTCGTGGGATTATTTATAAATTGCTCAAAAGTTATCTGTTGAATCGGCAACAAATGGTGGACATTGATGGTCAAAGAAGTAGTAAGAAAATAGTTACGTACGGTGTTCCCCAAGGGACCGTGCTGGGTCCTCTTCTTTTTCTGATCTACATAAACAGTCTTCTAAAAATGGAAAGCAGCGGACTTATTATTAGTTTCGCTGATGATACTGTAATTCAGTATAGTGCTGATTCATGGGAGGACCTACAAAACAAAGTACTGACAGACTTTGTTAAATTAGTGGATTGGTTCAAATTCAATCAATTAACAATCAATACAGAAAAAACAAAATACATTGCGTTTTCATCTTACTCAACAGGAATTCCGGAAATGGGACCGTTGAAGATCAATGAGGATTGTCAAATACCACCAACATCGAGTATCAAATACTTGGGTGTAATCATAGACCAGCATTTGAGATGGGACGAGCATGTGAAATTACTCTGCAAAAAGCTTAGAGGACTTCTTTACAAATTTAGATGTTTTAAAAAATATACAAACTCCCAGTATCATCTCTACATACTTTATTATGCCCTTGTACAATCGCTCATAAGCTACGGTATCATAGGTTGGGGAGGTGCATACGATAGTCATTTACAAAGCCTGAAAATTACGCAAAAATTATTTTTAAAAATTATTCATGGAAAATCTTATACCTTTTCAAGTGAGAAGCTCTTCGGTATAGCTAAAGTGTTGGATATTCGACAATTGTATGCTCTACAAGTCATAACAAATATAAAGAGAAATAAAATCTCACTAGAGGTCCTGGAACATCGATACACTACCAGATATAAGGATAATACTTACATAGCAACCAGATGCTCAAAAAGAATTGGACAAAGATCAAGTACTTACGTGGCTGGCAAACTGTACACAGCTTTGCCACTAAGACTGAAAAATCTAAAATCTCGAAATTTTAAGAAAAAAATAAGAGAATGGTTGTTATCAAAGAGTAATGAGTTTTTAGAGGCCATCATGAACCAATAAAGTAGTAAAAGTAACCGTCATATTTATTTATATTTATTTATATTGGAATACAAATTAATTTTTATAGAAACACAATTATGTCACGTACAGATAATTTTTCATGAAAATATTATCTCTGTGAAACATGTTTATTTATTTATGCTTATAATTGAATAAACTTTATTATTATTATTATTATAATGAGTAGTTCAAAATTTAACACATATTGATCCTAGCCACCTTCATGACTCATGTATGAACACTAGTTTCTCAGCAGTTTGGCAAAACAATTCTTTTTTTCGGTAAATGCGGCCATTTGATTTCACAGATATCAAATCATATCAGATTTATATAATAATCAACCTGTAATAAAATATTAAATTTATCAGTACTTCTACTGAAATATATAAAATTCGTTATCCTATGTAAGTCATAATTTTTTTCCTATTGTAATATTATGCATACACAAAGACATGCAAACACCAGATATATATATATATATATATATATATATATATATATATATATATATATATATATATATATATATATCTGGTGATATATATATATATATATATATATATATATATATATATATATATATATATTAATGAGATATATATATATATATATAATTCTATAATATATATATATATATATATATAATTCTCGCTTAACTCTTGGTGAAACATAATTGAATATTAAAATAAATTAAACTCTTGGCTTAATGTTTCACGATTTATTTAACAATATGTATAGTCAACATGTTTCGAGCGTTAGCTCATTTTCAAGACTAAACTACTATAAGAGATGTACAACAAATTTATATCTACAAAATGGATTTGAGTAGGGAGGATAGTTGAAAATCTATTTGTTCATTTACAATTTCTTCTTTTCTCTTCCAAGAACTGCTAATTTCAATTGCTTCCAGAAGGTCTAAACGTTTACCTTTATTACCTGAGTGTAGGCATTTAGTTTTATCATAATCTATGAAGTGATTAGAGCTAATACAATGTTCTGAGAATCCAGTTTTATTAACATTGTACAAAATCGACCTTTTATGTTCATCAACCCGAGTTTTTATTCTTCTACCTGTTTGGCCGATATAAAATGCTGGACATTCATTACAAAAAATCTTATATGTTTATAAGATTTTTTGTAATGAATGTCCAGCATTTTATATCGGCCAAACAGGTAGAAGAATAAAAACTCGGGTTGATGAACATAAAAGGTCGATTTTGTACAATGTTAATAAAACTGGATTCTCAGAACATTGTATTAGCTCTAATCACTTCATAGATTATGATAAAACTAAATGCCTACACTCAGGTAATAAAGGTAAACGTTTAGACCTTCTGGAAGCAATTGAAATTAGCAGTTCTTGGAAGAGAAAAGAAGAAATTGTAAATGAACAATTAGATTTTCAACTATCCTCCCTACTCAAATCCATTTTGTAGATATAAATTTGTTGTACATCTCTTATAGTAGTTTAGTCTTGAAAATGAGCTAACGCTCGAAACATGTTGACTATACATATTGTTAAATAAATCGTGAAACATTAAGCCAAGAGTTTAATTTATTTTAATATATATATATATATATATATATATATATATATATATATATATATATATATATCTGGTGATATATATATATATATATATATATATATATATATATATATATATATATATATATATATATGTATATATATAATGTTTAGGGAGTGTTGCCGTAATGATAACTTTCAAAAATATTTTGGGTTATCGGCAAAAGGTAGGCAGAACTAATTTAAACGACTAATCGTCAGCAATTCTATATTTCGAACGCAATTCCGTTCTTCTTCAGGAATAATCTGACATAAGTCAATAAACCAACAAAAACGACACAAAAGTCATCCAACAGTTATTATAAAAATGTTAAATATAAAGGCGACAGTGCTCAACAACTTAAGATATATAAAAAATCATTTTTATATGATGAAGCAAGATGAAGGGGTGTATCGCCCCACGCATTTGTTTTGTTAAGATCTGCGCCGCTTGTGAGCAGTTTAAAGCAAGTTCTCTCCATTCCAAGATAGGCGGAATAGTGCAGAGAAGACCAGTTGCTTCCATCAGTAATGTTAATAGCACCTAAAACTGAGTAGACAATCTCCTTAGGAGGCAAATGGTGCCCAGGATAACGCAGCTGAATTCTTTCAATTTCATCTATCAAACGCCTGGTCGCCATATATTTGCAAATTTTGAACCTGAAAAATCAATTTGAAATTTTTAAATTTATCAAATGTTTTCAATAAGTTGAATTCAAATTTTATCATCAAATATTCTTGGCTGAATTCCAACGAAATCTGTACACTTGATATGGTTCAGGCTACAAATCTATCATGAAAATTTTAATACAATTCTTGATAATAGAAAAATAGTAGTAGTATTGAACAAATCCGTAGAATTCAGCTAAATATTTTCAATTATAAAATACATTTTAAATTTTCACAAAGTGTTGAGCAAGGAAGAAATTGATCAACAGTAACTCCCAAATCTTCGTTTTCGTCCTAAATTAAATTAAAGCAAAATATATTAATTAATTGAAGTTATACCTAAACATATTTTCTTCTTATCAGAATGTTTCGTCTATGACGATCTCAAATTGTTTGAATGACTTTCTATATTCATTTGATTTCATACCAATAAATTTATAAATATCTAATCGAAATGAATATCAG